>CM077912.1:56112634-57362634 GCA_039766575.1 Serrognathus titanus
GGCATAAAACTATGGTAGAGTTGAAAGTCATCAGCATACATGTGTGATTTACAATAGTCGATGTGTTTCGTAAACTTCGAGGTATAAATTGTGAATAACGTAGGGCCCAATATGGATCTTTGAGGAACACCTTGTAAGACATGCAACAGTTTAGAAAATGAGAGATCTAAGTTGACGATTTGTGACCTATCCTGAAGGTAACTACTTAATAAAGAGACTGCATTAGAACTAAGACCAATATGAGACAGTAATGAGGTAAGAGCAAGATGGTCAACGGTGACGAAGGCTTTGATATAGTCTAGTAAAACAAGCACAGTGATATTACCCTGATCACAGGCGGCCAAGATATCATCAGTAACATGCATCAATGCTGTTGTGCAGCTGAAACCTGATCGAAAACCTGACTGATTATGAGGTAGTACTTGAAATTCATTCAGGAATGTTGTTAATTGTTTGTTGATAATTTTTTCAAATATTTTATACAGCACAGGAAGTGGACTAACAGGACGTAGGTACTGGGCAGGTTGCTTAATTTTGGGTATAGGACGTACAAGTGCTAATTTCCAAACTGAAGGAAAGGTACTGTCAGCAATACATGAGTTAAAAATGTGGGTAGTATAAGGAATTATAACTGGTAAACACAACCTAATCATATTGATATCAATTTCATCATAACCAGCAGCATTAGATTTGAAGTGATAAATTAATTTAAGCACACTATCGGCGTCAATGGGCATAAAGTTAAAATTCAAATTATCAACATTCGCATCATAGATGTAGGGAATATGTTGACTGTTGGATTTGGAAGCACAATTAATGTAGTACCTATTGATAGCATCCACACTACTTAAATGAGCAGGAACAGATTCATGCCTATTACTAAGTTTTAATGAATTCAACTCTTTCCACAAAGATTTACTGTTTGAATGGTTAGAGATAAAATTAAAATAAGCTTTACGTTCACTTCGAGTGGTAAGGTTCCTTAAAGATTTATAGTAGTCCCAATGTGCCTGCTGTTTTGTTTTTCTAAATTTGGCTTTCGCTTTATCACGAAGTTGCATTAAGTCTCAAGTTAGGCATAAGCCAAGGTTTATGAGATTTTGTAAATTTTCGTATCACCAACGGATCAAAAAGTGTTAGTATGCAATTGTTCAAAAACAGGACTTTTTCATTAATATCAATAATATTAAAGATTTTTTTGTAGAGGCAGAAGTTGTAAATCGTGATTGAACTTGATTAAATCTATGTTCTTAAGAGATCTGCATAAACGAGATACTGGCGTTACGCGAGGTCGTGAACTAACAATATTACCGAAAATACAATCATGATCCGATAGCTGACACGAGATAACCCCACTATCCGCAACTAAGATATCATCAGAAACAATTAACAGATCAATTAACGAGGAAGAATTAAATGAAAGCCTAGTAGGTTGATTGATGATTTGCTTTAGATTAAAAGCTTCCAGAAGATTAGAAAGGATAGTTGTTGCTGTACTGTTAATATTAAGAAAGTCTACATTAAAATCACCACAACAAATGATTTTATCAGAATAAGGCAAGCAAAGTGCAATAGTGTTTTCAAATTCATCGAAGAAAAATTTCAAGTCCATATGTGGTGGTCTATAGACAACACCCAATATTTTCATTGCTCTAAGTGAGTACTCCACTTCGGGTGGAGTGCAGCTAAATTTTTTTAACACTTGGAAAAAAATTTTAGAGGATGAAAACACGTCTCATACTTTGTGATCTTAATACCAGAGCGCTTAATTATTAATATTACATATCAAAGTATTAATTTCGAAGTGGTTTATGAAAGTCATATTTAAATATTAACTTCGATTACAGTTCAGAAATCTAGGCATATCTTTATCATATTACTAATCTAACGCACGTATAAGTACATAATTGAAAAGGCAAACAGAGCAAAATATTTAATTGATTAACAATAAATACAAAAGGTAGTTTAATCCAGTTACATGTGATGAAAATGATATTCTTGGAAAAAGTGTTTGAAGCATAGAAACCTATTACACCATGCACTACGTATTAATGCTTCAGCTCCACAAACTGAACATCGAGGTCGAACTGAACTATCTGAATTTGAAAATGCAAAACTGACGGGATGATCGAATTTATTTGGTTTGTTGATAATATATCCACTTTTGTACCAAATATAGGCAAACAAATTTATATATCTTGGAGCGGAGAGTTGATTTTGTATAAGTGATTGTAATTTTAGGACGTTCTTTCTTGCATGTAAATCTATGTCAAATTGTGCAAGAACTACTTGATCGGAAAATGCTTTTACGAAACCTTTCCAAACTCGAAAACCATATACATACAAAGGTCGGATCCCTGTAGTTTTTTTTTTTTGTATTGTAAATATTTGAATATCTTTATATTCTTTTGGCGGTACTTTTTGCTCTAAAGTAGAGGGACAATGACCTGTCCACGAATCTAATAGTAAAATACTTCGCTGACCTGTATTTGGTATAAACACATCCAAAACCAACTTGTGAATAATTCGTTAGTTACTTTCCAGTCGATGATGCTTTTGCCACTACATTTGTTGAATGAAATAAAGACTTTTGAACGCGGGGTCCACATCTCACTCCTGTTTCTTTAAAGACGATATATAAAGGAGATATAAGTTTAGTTGTAGCAGAAATCAACGGAAGAATTGTATAATAATTGTGAGTGGTTGATTGTACAGATTGCACTACTGCTTCGAGGGTTTTAGAACCTTGAGGAGCTAAATTGCGAGTTGAAATTCACTTTCATTTACATTATATATATTCTCTATAGCCTAAGTTTCTATATGTTGTATTTCATTTACAAAAGTGCCCGTAATTTCCTGTAGTCTTTCTGTACTGGTTCTGTATGATCTGCTGATAAATTTATTAATTTTTCGTGATACAATCCTATATGTCCTTTTAAAATGCGATATCCATTTCTTTGATGCTTTAAAGTGTTTTAATTGATCATTGTCATTAGCTTCTATTATCCATTTTCGTAAATGCATATCATGAATTCCCAGTTCCATTGCAGTTGCGGGCTTATTAAATACATAATCTGCTATTTTTAAAAGCTTTTCCCTTCTTGAACCGCCTTGTTCTAACGAATTTTCCCACCTGTACAACTGTGGAAGCGACTGGACTTTTTTAAAGCGATGGCGTACCGCAGATAAAGATAAACGACCTCTTTTTCCACTTTTCCAATAGTTGACATCATCTTGTTTGTAATCAGACGTAATGGTTCCTATATTTTCTTCATCCGTACAGGTTGTTTGTTCTTCCTCTATAAACTCTCTCTGATCTTCAAATGTAGGTGGTTAATTTTCATCAATATATTGTGATGTATATGGACGGTTCATGTTTAAAAATTCTAAAGTAGTGTCGGTTTGCGCTTCAAAAGACGTATCTGCCATGCTTCTACTGATCAATTCGCAAGAAATATCGTGTAACTCCTACTCCTGAGGTCCTCATACCGTTCTTCTATTTTCATTATTAGGAAAACTGTACGTCAACATCAACAAATGAATAATGTTAACTGGATTTATTACTACTATTTTGCACGATATGAAAACTCAGTAAACTGAAAAACTACAAACTGCACAGATTTCCTTTTCGATGAATTTATATATTACGACAAAGATTCGTGATCAGTCACATGATATCATGAAGTATTAATAATTATGCACTTATATAAAAATCTTTTATCAATTTTATTAATTAACACGCGTTTATAGATTGGCAATGAGTGTATTGATTAACTTATTGATAATTTTAATTACAAAAAATACTGCACAAATGAATAAAAGACTTCAAGTACTATCATTATTTAAATCATTTTCTTGTTAATAAAATAATTTCAATGTCAATATTTTGTTGTTAATTTTTAATTAGAACCTTATCAAACTAGACAATCGTGAAAAATATGAACCCGCACAGAAAGGTTCCGATCCAAGAACTAAAAATCAAAGAAAGTGTGAGACGTGTTTTCATCCCCTAAAAATTCTTTTCAAGTGTTAAAAAAATTTAGTTACACTGCACCTGAAGTGGACTACTCACCCAGAGCAATGAATTATTCTCAGATTGGAGTGGTAGGGGGTAAGTTTTGATTTTCAAACTATAAGGGGTGGCAATCTTTGCCGGTTATTCGCAGAAAACCGAAAATCGCAGAAAATTCGAAGGGTGCTTTTCGCTGATTAAAGCGTTTTTGGGTCGATAAAAAAAATGGCTCCGTGCTTACCCTAAAGTGAACTATTAACCTACATAGTTTCAAATTTTTTTGAATTTTCGGGTTGGGATACTTCCCTTGTTAGTATTAAAAAAATATGTGCTTAAAATATTAAAATGAGGTAATGAAATCCCTGATACCATTTTAACAAATACATTGCGAAATCAATAAATATGTTAACATTTACATAAATGAGTAAAACAATTCTTTCACAAAAAAATTACGTATTTATCGAGAAAATACAGTTATAAGCGCAATACATTAAATTAAATTATATTCAACATACATGTCTCAAAAAAAAACCGGCTAGGAATGCTCGCTGTAAATAACTGGAGTGAATATCAAGGCGCTAATTGTCGATGATGGCACGAACAACAAAATGATTCCGCATTGGTTAAAGTAACTGTAACTGGGAGAATTCGTATTATTCCACGTGGAATAATCCTCCGGATTCCTCGCTTTTTAATTGTTTCCTGCCGAAGAGAATCAACTCCGGGCTTCGAGTAGAGGCGACGTAAATGGGCAAATGAATTTCAAATTTTGCTCTCGATTTCGTCGTCAGCGAAGGTATGATTTTAGTCTGGCAGAGTTCATTTCAATAATGGATGTCTTCGTAAGCGTCGCGGTTAGTTTGATCTAAATGGCTTTCATTTCGGCACTTTCAGGCAACATTTTCCGTAGAAAAGTATTTAATTTGAATAAATGTAAACTTCAAATAAGATAGATTTCATAAAGATTTTGAAAAAAAAGACGTTTCAGGCTTTAATACACATGCAACAAAAACTGCATGTAAAATTAAAAAATCTTTTTGGTCAAATAAAGAACGCAATTGGTTTTGCTATAAATAATAATAATAATAATAAAATTTATCGACAGAATAATACGTGTGAAAGATGCAAGATCTTTGAAAAACAATCTAATCTGAGGCAGAATGAATTAAAAAACTTAACCATGATATGAAAGAATATTTTATTAATCAAATTCTGTTAACTGAATAAAAATTTAGGTAACACCCTTTCATAAGACAGTATGCAAACTAGATTTCAGAATAAATTAAATTTTAGCTTCTGTTCATTTGATAAAGTGACTCATCACTTCACAAGTAGCCCGTTTAATTATATTTTTAATTTCAGATTCATACATGTTTAATAAGTATACTCTTTTTCGAATGATTAACATAAAAGTGTATATAAAGAGAGTAATCTCTGCAATTAAAAAAAATCTAATTTAAATGTAAAGTACACAGGCAAAGAAAGTATTGTAAATGTAAACATAACCGCAGTTAATTAAAGTACACAGAAAAATCATGTTCTTGTAATAATTTGCATTTTAACAGGCAACGTTTAGATAGTGCAATCAAGTTAATCGGAGTTTTAAAAGCAAGAAAAATATTGACAAGCAAATACTAGTATTAAAAAAGTAAGTTAAACTTTGAAAAAGAAATTTAATAGCGTAAGTAAAAATACTTGATTAATTTAGGTTGCTATTTAAATTATTGATTACTAATGGGTTCGATTGTAGCGTAACTAGGACATGTCGGTTTGTTTGCAGTGGAGTCCTCGAGCTACTCTTTTATTGAATAGGACCGAAACAGCTATCCAAAGGATGCTCGGGGAATCATTTACAATCAAAACCGCCTTGCAGTAAATTTGTAATACTATCAAATATGCTTCGACAGCAAGCTTGGCCGCCTTGTATGGGATTTCTGAGAGCTGCATGACGAATACTCACGTACTCTTATTTTTCATTATATAAAATGAAAATGAAAGAGAATTCTATTTACTGTCAGCAAATTATTTGCAACAAAATGAAATCATCCGCCGGCTCCGGTCATTCACATTGTGTTAAGTTTCCGGAAATGAAAAGATTAATTAATTTTATTAGATACACGTTTTATCGTGTAGTTTATGAAAATTTTTCTTTTTCGGATATCTAAGCCAAGAACTTCAGTGAATTTGAGAAAAAAAAGAATGGAATCAATTTCAACTTAATAAAAATATCACGCGATTTATTAAAAACAGGCCAGAGTGTTTACTTTTAAAACAAACATCAACATGTTCGAAATTTTTTAAGCTTTCTAATAAAAACGAATTTTCGTTTAAAACAAGAAAGTTAGTATCGACTTACGTTAGAACCGGAAGTACACCATGGCTTATTTTGTATTATTTAAATAGTTCGTCATCGATTGTTACCACGTGCAAATTTTCAAGGATTATAATGATAAAAGGTCATTCACGTGAATATCCCTGTATATGTACAGTAGGTATCCAAAATTAAACACGTACTCCATCTATTATCAGAACGTGAGTACTTTGTAAAGTGCTACAGCTTGAACGATTTACTGGCAGTATTTAATTTATTTCTTAACTACTTATTGTTAAAATTAGTAAATGAAAAGCGAAAGATCAAATCAATTTAAAATAAGAGAGATTTAATGACGTAAAGTATGCGTTGCCTCCGTAAATTGCGGGTCACGATTTTATAATTCAAGCCGACGTGATTAATATGATTATTTAGAATTAAACCAGTTATTCAAGTCGGGTAATAACAGCTTTGAAATTGCATCTGCGAACCGCAAACAACCGAAACAAGTGATGTTTATTAACGCGTTTTATTTATAAACATCTTCTCTATGTAACCGATGACGAGCAGTAGCAACAAAAAGCGTTTTCTTCAAGAAAGCGTCCACCATGGATGTTTATTTTTCAATCAAAACTTATGTCAGTTTCAACAGGAAACTCTGGTATACGAAATTCACTTGCTCAATCATTTGCAGAAGTGATTAAACTGTAATTCCTTTCCGTTCAAAGCAGTTCATCAGGTTTTGTTAAAGCCAAGACGTCTGAGAGGAGCTGAAATCTTCAACGCAATGGGATCAGAGAGGATTAAGGATTTAAACGTGCCCCTATTCTGAGACGGAAACTCGGCAGCGGACGATCTAAAACAACAGGAATGATGGATGTTTTATTTATTGCTGCCTTTTGATTCGTGCTATCAAGTGATTGGAGGATTAACTTGCTAGAATTAAATTAATCCTTTTCCTGAGATATTTTGAGAAAATAATTTACAACAATTACATTTTCCTATTAAATTTATTCTCTAAATATTGTCTCATTCGTTCACATTACTGGTTTATATTTTTTTCAATATTTTCAAAGTACTCAAACTTAGCCAGTTTAATAGATTTATTATTTAATCAAATAATTGATTTAATATTCAAGTAGATTTCGAAATCCTAATAAATTTTCACAACGTATGTCTTCGTAAAAAAATCTAAAATGGTAAAAACGCTATACTTAAATTTTAATTAAATTTTACTTTTTAATAAAATCTGCGAGCGTTTATAGCAGACTTTACTGTCTGTGTAGGTGTTAATTTACACATTTTTTTGCTGTATATTGGCTCACGTTATAAGTTGTTGTAAAACCATAAACCGCCGTAAAGGCTCAACTGCAGAAACTACAACGCTGTAAGTCGGGTGTTAAATTTTCAAGCGAGACGAGTTTAAAACTCTGGGAAACAGGTGTTAACTTGAAATACGGGATCTCATGTTATAAATTAAAATGTCTTAGGAATTCTCGCTATTTCTCTGTCTCAATTTAATTTGTTTAGACGTTTAGTTGTAATACAAGAAAGCATATGCAAATGGAATCTAATTGAATTTCTGTAAGTTCAGTTTTGAATTTCTACGAAATGTATTAGTTGGGACCTTTAAGTATCTGTAATTATATACTAGGTAATTAACTACGGTCATTCATATTTTAATTTCAGTAGTTCAGAAGATTCTAGTTTTAGATAAGGACACGTAAACAATGCCAGGTCATTATGTCCTCAACTGATGAAGAGAGTTTACAAGAGGATTCGATATTGGATTCCACGGGCAACCCATTACACTTGGTTGTCGAGAGTATTGCGGATCACTCAAATAACTCGGCCAAATGCCTCTTCTGATGAAATATTACAGCACTCTGCTACAAACCAGACAAACAGTGTTTATAAAAATGAACAATAACAAGTACTCCAAAATTGCAATGTTATATTTCTTAGTACATTAATGTGTAAAGCTTACCCCAACCATCTTAAATCGAAATGCCATGAAATTAGGCAATCGATATAAAATTTAGGTGTGATTTAATGCAATGATTTAATGCAAATTGAAAATTAAATGTATCATGTTACAACCAATAAGCACTCAAATCCTTAATTGTAAGATAATCGTATGTATAATTTTAAATATAAAATAACATTGGTTTTAAATTAATTTCTTTTTCAAATTCAAAATTAATGAAAAACAACAACATTGCGAATTGAGACACTTATAATAACTTGCTGATATAATAAATTTTATTGACAATTTCTGAAAATATAAACTCTCTTCTTTGCAAAGTTAAATTCAGTGATCATTTATAATTAAAACAGGGAAAGTGAATTGCTGTTGTATAAAGAAATATCAAATATTGAATAGTTGCATCCGTTTTCATATGCAAATTAAATTAAATCATGGTTTATTTCAGGAACAATAATTGTAAAATTATTGTTACTAGTAAATTGTTAATAATAAAACCGGACCTTAAAAGGGAATTTTGTACTTAAGAGTAGATACACATATATGGATTTAAATATAACTTTTTTATTCCAATATCCTGTATATTTTCTTAATGAAAGATATATAACATTTGATTTTCTAAACAGTACTATACGAAATATTCATGTTTATTTAAATAATTGGGAGCAATTAATATTTTATTGAAAACGTTCTGATTTTCCATTTTTGTTTAAAAATATACGTTAAATTAAAATACAGGGTGATTCTTCAATAGACCGCCAAATAATAATCCGTACACATATTATAGTTAAACTGGTAAAAAAATATTGCGTTCTTTAGTTCTCGAAAAATAATTAATCAAATATTTTGCTCAAATACACGATATTTCACTGGTTAAGAACCAGCAGCTAAAGGAATGAAAATAAATACGTAATGAATTATCCCAAACGGACACTGAAAATGGCACTAATGCTCAACCATTCACTATCGCTTGATAGCTTCGTCAGGAGTGAAAATAAAAATTATTTTCAAACGTTGAGCATTTTTATTTTCACTCCTGACGAAGCTATCAAGCGATAGTGAAACGTTAAGCATTAGTGCCATTTTCAGTGTCCGTTTGAGATAATTCATTTCACAATTTCACCGGACAAGAATCTAGCTTAATTATTGAAAATAAATACAGTCATAAATGTTTTATCGTTTTATGGCTGTTACTGCGAGAAATTGGGCGAACTTGACCTTCAACGGAATTCAATGTAATCAGCTGATATAAGAGGTTTAAAATATTTACGACAATATTGATAAAGGCATACAAATGCAAATCACCTGTAGTAAATTATTTAGTACAAATTTTATAAAATGAGGATAACAGTGGTTTGAAATTTGATTACCAAGTTTATTTCCACTAGTACTACAAACTTTGTTTCTGGTTAAGTTTGCCCGTTTGCGTCCGAAAAAAATTAGGCTGTTAGTTTTTGCAGAAATAATGAAATTTCACCCGCTTTTAAGTAAGATTAATAAATGTGTAACAACAAACGGATGGCTTTACAATTATGGCCGCAGATATTTATAATTTGTGATTTCATAGTACCTACGCCCAATAAAAACTCCACCTCTAAGCATCGTTTAGTGGCCTTAAGTTTAGTAGTTACTTACAATCAGACGGAAGTGTACATTGACAGAACGCAAAATGAATCGCTTTTCGATATCAGAAAAAACCCATATGGTTTTGTTATACGGCGAAGCATTAGGAAATGTAAGTCGCGATCGTCACTTATGAATCGAAAAATTTCCTTTACGACAAGTGCCGCATAGGAGGAGCATTTTTCTTTCGGTGGTGCAGCATTTGCGTGATCACGGACATTTTCGTCCTGAAAATGGTCGTGGCCCAAAGAAAACTACACGAGAGTTGGATGCTGAGATAAATATTTTAAATATTGTAACGAAGAACCCAGCATCAGCACTAGAAGATTGGCATACAGGGCTGGAGTTTTCCAATCGACGGCTTGGAGAATTCTCTGTCAACAGGAACTACATCCATACTGTGTAGAAACAGTAGAACATTAAAACTGGAATATGCAAATCATCGTGTTAGGTTTTGTCAGTGGATATTAACCCATTTCCGGCCAGACATAGACAAAGAAGAAAAACTTTTAATTTTTATAAATATTTATTGGTAAAGGAACATTAATAAGACACTGGAATAAAAAATAATCATAATGAATACCAATTGTTGCAAATAAATAACGTTGCGTATATGCGACGTTGGCCGAACAAGTGAAGTCTTTCTTTATTTATGGAACTGAAAGAAACAACTTGAATGTAAATGAACATTACATTTTTTGCATAAATAAATTGTCTGACTTTTGCATAATTTGCACCTCATTGAATTTTTGATAATTTCAATACCTTTATCCTCATCTCTACTCAAGTATATATCTGTTTGTGGTAGTATATGGTATCCTGAAAATACCATGATGCCGAGAAATTTTTTCAAATCATTTTTGCAAAATTTGAAATTTTGACGATTGTTATTTCTTGCATATTGTAGGGAGTAATCGACAATCATCGTCAACAGATCGTTGTTAAAAAACATGAAAAATAATTCTAAAGGTGACTTTTCTGTCAATTTCCCTTTTAGTTCTTGCAAAGTCTTAAATTCATTCGATTCTGGTAGGTTTCTATATACCATATCTTTTTTTTGCCCTATAATGTCATCAAAAGTAACTTCCTGGGTTTGTTGGACAAGTAATTTTGACCGGATTACAGAAAGAGGTTCGTTATCGGAATCATCTATATTTTTCTCATCAGTCAGATCATCAACTTCAGGTGGTATGTAAACTGCATTCACAACTCCAAAAGCAATATATGTACTTATAAAATATACAAAAGTATATATATATGTCAAAAACATCAGGGAAATAAAGAAAAATAAACTCACCACTTCTTTCTTCTTCTAATTCTAATAACGCTTCTTCTAAAACCTCCTCTACCTGTTTTTACGTTAAAATTTTAGTTCCAGCCATTATAATAAACAGTAACACTAGGAAACACCCTCTCGGAAAAAAAAGCGCAATCAAATAATAATGAAAATCTGCAGTGCAAAGAAATTTTCAACGGGAATCAACAAGAAACTTTACGTGTAACGAACAAAATATTATTCGACAAGAATCAACAGGAATATTCCTGCTCATTTTATATATTCGGCCAACATTGCGTATACGCAACACAATCTTTTCAAAGTTTTTTTCAGTAAAAATAATTTTTTATTTATGAATTTACTCAAAATATCGCAAATATACATTATTGAACGCATAATACGAAGACAAATTTGCAAAATTGTTAAACATATCTACCAACTTTTCTCACTTTTTCATACATCTGCATGCATTCCATATTTAGACCTTTTTGAAAAATTTTTCCAGAAGTGAATAACTTATCAAATGCGATAAATATTTTTTTGTGTACATGTGAATTCCTAGTTAAAGATGCTTAACTAGATTTTTGTGATTGGATGTCCAATTATTATTTAAAAAAAAATTAAAGTGAATGTTACGTATACGCAACATTGGCCGGAAATGGGTTAAATAAAGTTGACCAAAACAACGAATTTTGAAACGTGGTATTGTTCACCGATGAAGCTCATTTTACTCGGGACGGTGTTCGAAACTCTCATAACACATACTTATGGAGTGAGGAAAATCCACACGCTACAGCGGAATTTCATCATCAGCAGCAATTTTCGGCAAATGTTTGGGTTGGTATTGTTGCTAATTGTCTGATCGGTCCTTACATTTTACCACAGCATTTGAATGCCATAAATTATTGAAAATTTTTAAATAATGACCTTAAGCTACTATTATAAGTTGATGTCCTTAGCTATACGACGCGATATGTGGTATTTACACGATGGAGCACCCCCTCATGCAGCTCGTGTTGTGAGAGAGTGGTTAAACACTAATTACAATAATTGGTGGATTGGACGCTATGGTCCAGTAATTTGCTCCCTGCGGTCTCCAGACTTAAATCCTTGCGATTTTTTGTTGTGAGGGTGGATGAAACAGCTTGTCTATTCTACCCCAGTGCATATTGTACAAGAGTTACATGAACGAATCGAACATGCTGTTGAAGTGATTCGAAATACATCTGATGTTTTCAAACGTGTAAGGGAAAACTTAAGAAAACGGGCTATAAGTTTGCATTGATAGCAATGATCTTAAGTTTGATCATCTGTTTTGGCTGGTAAAACCGGAATTTTCAAATTATTTATCACAACGTGCTAATAAATTAATAAATGCTCGGATGAATTTAAACGTTTGAGGAAGGTCATTACAGCGGCGTTCCCTTTATTAAATAAGTTTCACGGTTAACTTTTATAGTTTTATTGCTCTGGGTAATAAACACAATAAAACGTACGAAAATACCATATCATAAAACTTACGAATGCGACGAACTCCACACACATTGGCGTAGCGTACTTTTTGAAGTCATTTTTCATTAATTAAAATTTTCTCAAAGAATTTTTTTCATTTTTTTCTCATAACCTATGATTTAATTCCTTTCACAGGTTTTTTTTTTGGCGGTTTATTCAAGAATCTCCCTGTATATTAACCTTAAAAATTGGTTTTTACAAATTTTCAATTGACGATAGTTTTAACTGACTTATTTTGCTTTCATTATTCAGCATCAGTTTTGAAAATTTATAATTTTCAGATTTGTGTTTTAATCTAAAGCAAAAAAAACATGATACAGAACAGAAATTAAATTCTAAATTAGTGCAATTTACTAATTTTCATTTTCAATTTTATTTGAATTTATATTACTTTTCAATAATATATCTCTTTTGTTAATATTGGAGAAAACATTTCATGAATAATTCAAAATTAAAAACGCGAAGACAAATTGAAAAAATTTAAAAATAATTTTATAGTAATTCGACAGCTTAAAAGTCGTATAAATCTCAATGTTTTCCAGTTGTTTGATACCTTCTTCAGGGTGCGTACAATTTTTAAGCTATCCATCGATTGGTTGTACCGAAATTGTTATCCTACGTATTTTCATCGACAAAGAATATAGATGAATTGTATATATTAACTCAAATAACTAATTATTACTCGGTAAGTCGTAAAAGAGCAACAAGTTAAATAATAATTACAGCACTGAAATAACTTGTTATTTTTATGTCTTTGAATGCGACATTTCTTCGCTAGATAAAGCAGAAGACATTATACAGGCGTAATTAACATCAAAGTGAGATTTATTACAAAATACTCGCAAAGGCAAGAGAGTCGGCCGAATGAAGTCAGACATTATGTTCATAAATTGCCGGTTGCACCAAAGAAATGCCAATTCCACTCATTAATCAAAACTAACTTCTTCATTTCCAGTGGGCGCGTTTCTTTTGAATCTTGAGCATTATTTAATTTCTCGAAAAATTCGAATGTATAAAAGAACATTTTTCCTCTAATTGGAATCATGATTAATATATTATTGATTGATTGAGCTCTCAGAATAAAGCCCTACTTCTATATTTCTGTTTAATGATAAAAAGCGCTTAATTAAAGTATATATTAAGAATACCTATTAAAAGTTGTCTTCGCCTCTACTGCAGTGGTAATTAAATTAAATTTTTGTAATCTAGAATAAAGTTAATCAGAATTATAATATTACATCAAATTTTTAAAACTTATATTTACAAGTTCAGTCACAACTTGTTTAGTTCAACTCCGGTTCCGTAAGGTAGGTACATCATAAATTGAACTGAAAAATTATTTTTTTGTGATCGTTAGAAACTTTAATGAAAAAAAGTAGGCATGCTCTTTCATAACTTGTTAGATTAGTTAAGAAGTCATGCTCGTTTTTGTTAGGTCCTCTCCATATTCACTCAATCTAAAATTTAACTAAGAGTAATAATTAATGAGCAACGGAGTAGTTGGAAAACTTGACCGGCAAATTACTGGAAATTACCGAGCACATTAATACGCATTATCCTGGAAGGACGCGGCATATAAACGCAGCTTATTCCAATCCGTTAAGCTCGTTAGAATTGGGTCGGATGTCGGTTTCGAGTACTAGGACTCAACCTCTATTAAGCGAGGGTCGCCCCAAGTTACATCGTCTTGCGTTTCAGGCCGGGTAAATCTGGGGCTCAGTTTGGTAAATTCAACTTTAAGTTAGTCGATATTGTGCAAATAATCCCGAACGGGGCATCCAAAAGGGCCGCTTTAAAAAGAAAGATCAAAATAACATTTGCTGTTTATATAAATGAAGTACGCTTAAGAAAATAATCCCTTTACTCATTTTTGTTTTTTTCCACAGTTTTGTGTTAGAATGGAGATTTACATATTTATAAAATTTGTCGAATTTTCGTCGTGTACCAACATAACTTACGTTTACTGCGCTCGGGGAATTTGTGGCTCATAGTCAATGCACGGTTGGTAATGGAAATACCGGAAATGTTTCTCGGAATTGTTTCGAGGAAAATTATATTCACACGGAAGCCGTTAAAATTATGCGGTTCACACCGACCGGTTTTCCGTAGGAAAATGTAAAGGAATTTCCCGTTTTCACATTAATTAAATATGAAGGCTTGAGGTTAAATTACTAAATTGAAGCTGGAAAATATTTAAATTTTTGTCATTTTCTTTACTGTTATTCTTTGACTTTAAAACATAAAATATACATTCACAATTAAGTATTTAATTAAACTCATTTCAGTCTTTTTCAGGTATCGTACCGCTGCTACGGCTACTTTTAATTATTATTTCTAATACTTTCAGGTTATTTGGTTATTAGTCTTTTAAATCTTATAAATGGAAATTCTTGTTTGTTAATTCAGATAATAAATTCGTTTTCTCGATGGCTTAACTCTCTTTGTTGATCTTCTAAAGTGGGATTCTAAATTGAAAATTTTATTTAATTTAAAATTTATTTAAAGGGCGGCATCTTAATAATTTTCGTGATACAGGTGCCCATTTTAAATCGTGGACCACTTAAAATTAGAAAGTAGGTAATAACATTGAGTATATAGAGGTATGTACTTAATGTATATAGGCCCAACAGGAAAATTCCCAATAATAGGATGAATAAAGAAACAAAAAAAAATAATAAGCAAAATATATAAAGTAAAATACATAAGTATGAGAAACAGAACTAGTACTAAGAAGCAATATAATAAACTACATGTAATAGAGCACAGTGAGCCATTCATATTGATTGACAAAATATGTCACCATATATTATGTCAGCATTACGACACATAGAATAGTTAGTTTGAATGTTGTAGACCACCTAGAGTTAAGACGTAGTACTAGAAATTTAAGGATTCCAATGCAATAAATTTTATTATGCACAAGTTTCCATATAAATCGAGCACCGTGAATGTCCCCACGTTGACTAAGGGATTGAAAGTTATGTTTGTGTAACAGAGAATCATAATCAACACCTCTAGGAGGATATTGCCTGGATAATTTAAACGGCAGAAATTTAAGGAACCTTCGTTGAACACGTTCAATATCTAATCGATAGCAAATGTAATACGGTGACCAAACTTGAGAAGCATATTCGAGCCTACTAAGAACTAACGAGTTATAAAGTCATTTAAAGATATCTATGTTATTAAAATATTTGGCTGTACGCAGGACAAAACCAAGAGTTTTAGAGGCTGAGGTGATAATATTGCCAATGTGGTGAGCAAAACTCAAAGTAGAATCAAAATGTACCCCTAGATCCAACATGGACTTTCGTCTTGCAAGTAATTGACCATTTAGTAGATAGCTATGGTTAATGGGGTTAAGTTTCTTCGTGTACGTTACAACACAACATTTATTAACATTTAATTTTAGATAATTATCAGCACACCAGTGGTCAATAAATAAATATCAACCTGACCCTGTCGATCCAGTTGTTCAGCAATAAATTGCATAATGGTTACTAAGTTCGTAGTCGTTTATCTACCGGATACAAAGCCATGTTGAGAGGAAGCAATATAAGAACAAGTATGTTTATAAATAATCTTTTACTGTTCAAAAAATTTAGTAAAGTTGTTCAATATTGCTATAGGACGATAGTCTATTATCTATGCCTTATCATCCTTTTTGTAAACAGGCGTAATCCTAACACGATTCCAGACATCAGGAAAAGAGGGTGTGGCAATAGCTATATTAATAATATACAGTAAAGGTTTGACAAATATATATCTAGCATCATGGACCAAGAAACTTGGAATTAAATCCTCTCCAGCAGTAAGTTTAGCAGGAAATTTAACCATGATGTCCAATAGCTCTTTTTCAGAAAGAGGGGCCAGAGGAAATGGGAGGAAATTTGAGTGAACATCGTTAAGTTCGATGTTCCCAGAGTCAGGCAAATGAATTTTAGAAAACCATTCTGCAAAGCCGTTGACGATAACCTGCGGATGATCAAGATGTGTATTATCATCTACAAGTAATTTATTCGGGATCCGGGTAGTGCCTTGCCTCATATGGACATACTGAAAGATGCTCTTAGGATTAGACAGGATAGACACTTCGGTAAGATGCATAAATGCTTTGTAAGCCGTAGATATTTGAGATTTCGATGCCAGACGTAGACGCTTAAATTCATTAAGAAAGTATAAGTCATTCGTAGCTAACCATTTCTGCCGATAATAATTTTTCAGTTTCAAGTTAGTAATAATGGAACCTGTAAACCATGGAGAATAAGATAAAGCACGAGTCTTAAACCGAGGAACGGACGGGTCAATAATATTATAAAGAATATCATAAAATATTTGAATGCAGAGATTAATATCATAGCAGGGCTCAACGGGATGACTTAAGCATTAAGAAGATTATTATACAGTTCAGTAAAATTTGCCTTGCGAAAGTTGAATGTTTTGTCGTGAGCAATAGCAAAAGCAGAATCATTATCCAGAGGCGAGCATTTAAGTGTGATAGCAAGAGCAGGATGATGAGAGTCCTCAGTAACAAGTGGGTGATTTTCATGCCTGACTACAAAGTCATGAGGAACGTTAGATAATACTAAATCCAGTAATCTATTGCGGCTATTTCTTGTATGATTATACTGCATTAATTCCTGGGAATTACAAAAATTGTGAAATAATCGTACTTTTGTACAAATAGAGTTTTCAGTAAATTTAAAAATATTAAAATCACCAACTATAAGTAATATTTTATTTAACGAAAAGATTTCAAGAGCATCAAAGAAGAGTTCATAATCATTGAGAGATAAGTTAGGTGGTAGATAGAAGGATGCTAGAAAAAAATCTAAGGTAGAATACTGAAGCTTGCAGATGATAAAGTCAATTGATGCGATTTGACCAAAAAATTGAGATCATCAACTATTTCAAAATTAAGATTTTTAGAGATGCCCATGATGACACCGCCACCATTTGCTTTATTCACAACATTAAAGTTCCTATCACACCTAACAATATCATATTCTGGAGGAAATAACTCGCGATTATTAATAGAATCATTTAACCATGATTCGGTAGCAATAATGATGTAAAGATGCTCAGATGCATTAATAGAGAATTTATGTGTTTTGATGCGCAAGCCACGAGTATTCTGATAGAATATGTTTATAAATTTGGGAAATTTGTTGGGCGAATTTAGTTTAATTTTATATTAGACAAAGAAACAATAGTAGGAAGACCGTTTTTCTATTTAATTTTAAGATTATTTTCACCATCACAATCTTGGTTTCCGGGTTGGGACCGCGTCAATTCTTCGTCTTGCCGACGTTTCGTCCATCTCGCCGTGGACTTCTTCAGGGCTTCGTTGGAAGCTGTAGCTGGTGATGTAGTCGCTGCTGCTGCTGTGAAGACTCTTTTTTTTAATTTTCACCATTTGAAGCATTCTTGACAAGCTTATAACTCTCAGTTTGCAAATTTTGATAGCTTGTCTCTTCCATCTTATATAACTATAAAATTTTGGATTTAACAATTGGCATGGGGTTAAGACTACCTATTTAGAGACGATCCTCGCCCGAAACCACCAGGAAACATTTATAAAATCGAGATGATCGACTCAGAAAGATTTTAAACATTAATGGATTTTAAACACATGATTTATGAACATCTAAGGATGCCAAAAGCGATCGCAAAATAGATACCCCGAAAGCTCATTTCTTTCGATAAACAACGAAGAATTGAAATTTCGCAGCAACTTGTGAAAGACAACTGTATTGAGAATTGAGATTCATTACTTTGAGCGTGAAAGTAAAGAGATTACCTGTCTATAACTAGTCGATTTTAGTTGATATAACCGATGCCGATATCACTATAAATAATTTCCACTGTAATTCCTATTTTATCATATAATATTACAATTATGTGCATTTACAATGAAAAATTATTTGTACATTTATTTGAATCTAACTTTTTGGCACAGATTATTATGTTGTGTCAAAATAAAAATAGCACGTCTTGAAACCTTGCCACTGCAACGAACTGAAAGAAAACCGTCGCATTACTTTAGCTGAAAAAAAAAACCAATGAACGAGAAAAACATCCTCATTCATATTACATACTCATTCACAAATGGAAGTTATTGAAATCGCAAGCAATCAGCCAGCAAGTTATTTACAAGAAATCTAAACTGTATGAGGAGGTATATGTCTGACTCACTTTATTTCTTAAGATGATACTGATCGATATGTTTTCCGTGAATTCGTTTTGTCGGGGAGGAGGAAACCCGTTAAGATAAATTGATATATTAATTGTGGTTGGATTTTTTGTTTAAAATCAATATTATTTTTTTATATATTATGTACTACTTGAAATTATAATAGAAACTATTCTTAGAAAATACACGAATAGATTAAATAAAGTAATAAGTTTCACCTGTGTTCGTACATAAGTGCAGAAAAAGTGAATTTTTGTAAACTAAAACTCATATTTTCCCAATTTCATTCTCTAATTAGGCCCTCAAAAAGCATAATCAAATCAATTTATTCCTGTATATATTCGTTTTCAAATTAATATTAAATCATGGCACAAGCTGATTTGCATTTTACAAAGGTTGGAGTGTGAACTTTCTCGCTTAATTTACATAATTACAAAATCCTCCTATCCAAATTACTCAGATATAGCTCCAACTAAAACAGGAATTATTTTTTTGCTTTCATATTTTCAGCAATAGCACTTTCTCGACATACCATAAAAGTACATATTTAATAAAATAAATATATTGTTTAAATTATTAAAACGTCGCTTTCTCCGCGAATCAAATATAAATCACGTACCGAAAAATTCTGTACACAAAACGGCGGCGCAGCGGCGCGTTCCGAGCATTAAGCTCCGGGAATATCAAATATTTAATAAAATCCGGCGTCCTTTCAATGAGCGCTCGTTCCAAAAGTTTGTCCGCCCTCCGAGGACTGCGTCTTATTGAGCTTTTGATGTTGAATCATCCTGCAGAGAAGAAGTTTAGGAATTTGGACGAATTCCGGACCCGGAATTAATAATCCAAGTCTTTTACTTATTATGTTATTAGGGAAACACTGGCTATAAATTATTTGCTTATTTTTTTTATTAAAGGGAGATATTTGCTTTTTCGACATGGAAATATTGAGTGGATTTCAAGAGAATTACATACATAGTTTCGCACTGTGTGTTAATCGCAACGGCTGTAAATATGGATTAGGGAGGCAAAAATAGATGACGCCTCATTACTCTTGTGTAATAAAATGAATAATATTTTTACGTTTCACACTTCCCAATTTAGTGTTTGATAAAATATAAATAATATTATAATCTGATATTTTTAGAGCTAAAACAATATTAAAGTACGAAATAAAGCAATGAACAAAATAAGAAATCCAAGGAGTGTGATTTCAGTACACATACAATAAAGAATTATATCGTGTAAAATAGTAGCTTTACAATTTAAACTAAATCGTTTAAAAATTAGTTCTTTAAGCAGTTATTTATTAATAAAGATCGTGTTATTTGTTAGAAAAAGGAAATGGAAATAAAATAATCAGAGTAAAGTTGGAATATTCGCAGCGACAAAACATTATCGTACTTCATCGGCGATACTTTGTTCTTTCCCCAAATATCGCTCCATCTGGAACAGTTATTAAAGAATGTAATTCTTAACGCCCCCGTATGGGGCTACTCGCATAGATCTAGTATATAACAGACTCTTTATGTCGGGAAGTTCGTTCAGATTTAACAAGAAACGAATTCTTAACCACCTTTACTTCGACACACTTGACGCTAGTCGGAGCTTCTAATTTTACATCTTGCACTCAACTTTGATGTATAGCTTGCTGAAGATCCCTGGAATTACATCGGGGATTTGCCAGGGGGAGGAGGAGGAACCACGACTGAATGGAATGAAGACGCAAGAAATCCAGATTTGCATAGAGGTCGTGGTAGCTCTAAAATCATCCGAACAGGATAAGGAGGAAGAATAAAAAAAGATACAAAGTTCGGTACGAGGAAGAGGCACGCTTGGTGAATGAAGAGACGTTCTTATCTGAAGGAAGTACCAATGAAAGAGGCATCGAACCCTGCAGTGAATTAGTGGAAAACGGCAATAGCTGATAAAATTAAATCTATAATTTCAAACAATACGTACAATTTGGTTAACTGTCCAAGATATTCTACAGTGATAGGATGTCGTATATTTTTGTGGGACAAGATAAATCCAGCGTTCAGTGACGCAAAGCTTTCCTGATGGCTCCGAGCTTCAGCTAGAAGACTCAGGTGCGCTTCAATGAAACATTCGCTCACATAGAACTATTCGTTTGATGATGAGTTTAGCGGCACGTTACGGGATAAACACTCAGCAGTAACACGTCACTACACCTTACCTTGACGGTTTTTTTGAAGATGTTTATATAGAGACACCAAATGAGATTATTAGCCGAAAAGCCACCGCATTGTTATGGAACTTAAATACTGGAAATAAAGTTTGTTTCCTAAAAAAGACGCTTTCTGGTTTATGTCAAGTTGGAAGAAGCTGGTTTTGAAGGAATGCGGAGCTGTACCTTCATCTACTGATTCTTGCTACTGATACATCTTGATAAAAGAGAGAATATGAATTGATCTCATTACGTCCAAGGACCAGAGAAAAATTAATATCCACGAAAGCATTTCTCAGCATCTAGAAGACGTCGGTTTCTGCCTCTTGGAATCCAGTTTACTCGTGAAGGAATAATAAGGTCCCCGGACGTTTCGAAATGGAAGAATGGAGTATGTTAATATTCCTATGACGAAGAGAAGAACTTGTTGAATGGATTATCAACCTCGCAACGTTAACAAGACCTCACATTGCTTTTACAGACAGTGATCTCGGGCAGTTTAGTTCTTGTTACAGGGAAATTCATCGGATGGTTGCTAAAAGAGTTCTAAGGTATCTGAAGGGAACCAGAAATTTAGATTTATCTTATCGTACGAATTCTGAGTACCTGAGGCTACATAAATTCAGATTAGTGTAATTCCAACATAGAGCGACGATCATTTTCTGGATTTGTTTTTAAATTGAGCAGATGCGCTGTAATCTAGGATTCCTGAAAACAGAGAACTGTGGCCTTATCATCTTATGAAGTGGAATATCTAATATGTAGCGCTGCTGAAAGGCGACCTGGGATTTTGAAACTTAGGGAAAGTCATTATTTTCGGTGATAAATTTCGGAACTATCAAGTTGGTAGAAAATTCTACATTTCATCAAAGAAGTAAGGATAATGATACCACTACCATTATGCTCATGGTTGCTGAGGAGAGAAAAATCAATCAAACATGTTTCGACAACTGACATGGTTGCCGACATTATGACTAAGGAGTTTCCAAAAGGAAAACCTAGGCGATGTTTAAGGATTGTTGGCACCTGCACATCCCAATAAGATATTATTCAAAATGGAGTGTGAAAATGTTTTCAATGACATAATATTACCCGTATCTTCATAGGTGGTGCTATTGCTGCAAGATATTTGAATACATTTCGATCAAGTGGTTATTTAATAATTGCAACTAAGAAATGCAAATGATATTAATGATAATAATTGTAATTATCAACAGAGTTTATTTAAAACGATACATTAAACGAATGTCTTTTTGCTTTTCCTCACCCTTCTCTACGACAATAAAAATAATTAAATACCTATAATATTTTGCCAAAATTTTATAAAAATAATGTTAGTGTAAAGTAGGAAGACTCTAAAATATAATCAGAAATGTCAAATAATATTTTTAAAATTAAGAAAAAATAATTTCAAAAAATAACTGCACAAAAAGTGATCAATAAATTTAAACAAGAATTATTCAATAACCTATATTTTTTCTGTTATTTTTCTTTAACCACCTTTTTCGTTGTGTTTTTTAAAAATTCATCTTTAAAGACCACAAATAATTAAAGGTAAACGAATTTATTTAAGAAACAAAACCCATCTTTTGTCCTTGCTCTAAACAAACAAGATCCTGTACCCCAAAATGATTTACGATCTGAGTTTGCTAGCAATAACGACGATAATTGGAGCCACCTACAGTTGTGCGAGCTCTAAGGTTACATGAATATTAATGAAAATCAAGCCGGTGTCAATTCGCCGCCCCGGACATAATTGTACTGCGACAATTTCAAAGTGAAACGAGAGAGATGCGATTAATTAAACAAAAATAAGAACCCGCTGTTTACTTCTCAGTTAAACTCGCGAAAGCCGTCCGAATAAGAGTTGCCTACTTTACGAAAATGAAACTTCATGCTAACTTTACGGCGCATAAATTTCACCTAAACGATGATCTACGTCCGCGTTTTCGGCGTTTAACTTTTTATTATTCCGCCGAAAGGTGCAACTGAATAATTTATCACAATTTAACATAAATTCGAAACAGTAAATAAAACTGTTTCCTCATTGAGATGTAGGATTTCGTAATATAATTCTTTGAGTTTTAGAATATATTTAAGTCAGATTTATATTTTAATACATTATAGCTTTTGTTGCTCGGTATTATCTACTTTTCTCCGATTTCAGAATTTTATGAGTAATGCGGGCCATTTAAAAGCTAGAAATATGAATGTTGAAAAGAGATGGATATTTTTATTTACAGATCTACAGCAAAAAGAAAACTAGATAATTTGACTTTAAACGGTAATTCAAAATATTGAAATCTGATATAAATAATCAACTAGAGTTGAAATTTTTAGGACAAAGACTTCATATGAGGAAAAACTTCGATTAGAAATAAATATTTTGTTCTGTTCATTTCTCAAAAATAACTCCTTTACTGCTATTTGTAGAAAGGCGAGAACCATTCATATTCTAATATACAGTGACCGCCACCGTACTTCTTGTACCCTTTGGCTTTCGATTCAAACTTTTGGAATAATTGAGAAGTTAGATGGTACGATAATTGTAAAACTACATTTTATTACATCATAGGATTTAACAATACTAAAAAATGAGCAAAATCATATCTGGTTCAAGAAACCGAGGGTCTGATCCGAAGACGAACTCAAAACTGAACTGAATTGTCTCATTTAGCAATTTGAAAATAAAACACATGTCCACAGGTGATAAGTATTATAAGTCTGAAGGCCGTTCTAGAATACACTATTTCTTGTAGAAAATTTGGTTCAATTTCTACAGTAAATATTTGGAGCAAGACAATTTTGGACGGCAGATATCATTTGGAGGTAAAACATATTTATTTCCTCAAATAGTTATTGTTTCAACAATTTACTATAAAATTATTATTATTATTAAATTTGGAATTTTTTCAACTTTTTTCGCTTTAGATTTATTTCAGATTTAAAAAATTTGAGGATATCTATACTTTTGTGGGTTTTAACTTTTTGATCATATACCAAAATAACGTCTGTTCTTTAAACATTTACTCATCTACAGTATCCATCTACAGTTTGCAGTCGTTTGTAAGGCTGCTAAGGTCATATCCATACTTCGAGTAGCGTACGGATGGCGACGGCTTAGACGATGCTTTCGAAGCATTACTTGCTCTGCTTTATCATGAACTTGCTCCAGTGCACGGTAGAAGATAAGACAGGTATATCGACGAATGCGGCTATATGCTGAGATCGATTGCAATGCGATAAAGAGAACGGTATAAAGGATCATTTCTGAAATTCATATAGAAAAGAGAAAAAAAAAACGTTTAAGTAAAAAGTACATAACAAGTGAACAAATTATAACTAGGGACATAATTTTACAAGATAAGGTTTATTGATCCAAGGATCATGGTATGAGAGAATTCAACTCCTGATTCTTTGAATGCATATCTATTTTGAAGTCTCCTATCTTCCTAATAAGGACAATCCTCTTATACGTTTTGATGAAGTTGATGTTAGATGAAGAGTTGAAGGTCTGTAGTGCGATAAACTTCGGAACTACTGGCGCTTTGGCAGATGCAAGAGCTTCAGATAATGTGGTATTCGCCTTACTGCTCCGTACTTCTTCTTTCTCCGCTACAGGACGCTACTCTCCGTTTCTGGTTCACTTACTTGAGCGCACAAGCGCTGTCTTTGTAGGGGATGCTTGGGATGTTGGAAAATGCTGCTTTGCTGTATGTTGATGAGAAGTACCCGTCTGTTTCTTTTGATGAATCGGTATTAATGTGGTGTTGAAAGATGAGTCCTGTAGGATGCTGATTTCGAGATCTTTTATGTTATTTTCCTTTCTGACTTCCATTCTTCTTTGGGGTGGTTGAAACGATGATTCGTTGAGCTGGCCTGGTGACTGTGTTCGCTTGAACCCTGGTCCAGTAGGGTGTTGACGTAGAGGAATATCGGCGCCTCCACCATGTCTTGGGCCAAGGTGTAGTCCAGGCTCGGATATTGCATAGCTCAGAATGGTAATGGGTAGCTGTAAACTAACACATTAAAAACAACAAACCTTTATTATTTAAAGGTCCTAAAGACCTTGTTGTATAGTTATATCCCAAGACGATTTGATGAGTGATCACGATGATGATTAGAATTATGTACTAGAGGTATACGTGAGATCTTAACCAAGAGTTCACAAAATTTAGTTGAGTCCTGTAACCAAAAAGTTTTTAGATCGCGAGTTAATTGTTTTTCGTTAAACTAATTTCACAAAGCTTCAGACATTTCACTGTTTACACCTACAATTTGAACGACTAACTCGTTGAAAATGAAGATCGCAAAGTAAGCGGATCAGCAAATAACTTGTATTGCTTTAAGCGAAAGCACATTTTATACAATCTGAGTATGTAATAAATCCGAATCGATTGAACGAATTAATTAATCACATCAATGTTGTGTCATTATTCAAAGCAAGCTTCCAGGAAAATTAACAAATAGAAAAAATGTTTATCATTGCAATGATTTCTTGAAATAACAATACACAAAGCTTCGTTTGTATTGTTCGGAACATTCATAATTGTTTCAAGGCGTCCCTTTTTGTTTTACTTTTGTTTTACTTTTAAAACGCTTAAATGTATTTTACTTACTTTAGGTACAAAATACTATTATTATCCTTCAATGTCCAATTTATTTTATAATAACGTTGAGTGTTTGAAGAAATTTTCAAAATAATTAAGAGAACGAAAGCAGCACTAACTTTGAATGAGGACAACTCAAAATAGCCAGTAAATGAATAAATTTATGAACAAATACAAATGAAGTTTCGTTTATTCATAACTGAAAACACACAACGATTCAACGAAAAAGGACTAGCCGAAGAAATGCTTAGTACACCATGGAAAACTCTTTTCTTATTAATTTTCTTTCCGCTCAGTATATCTAAATTTGATACATTGTAGTTATATCGATCGCTATTAGGCTTTCTAAACACGCAATAGTTCTTATTAAGCAGCATATAAAGCATGCAGCTTTATTTATTTCGTAGTGATATTGATTATCCAAATAAGTGTTTATGAAAAATTGTTAGAAAGGAAAATGAATGGATAAATTAAAAAAAAAGGACACGATATTCTCCGTTTGCTTTTAAACTGTGTAAATAATGATAACTGTATTTGTATTTACAATAGATAACAGCGCATGTGTGGTGGAAGCGTCGGGATGCTCGGGGCTCTCTAAACTATCCGCAATTCAGTCGCTGGCGTTGGCAAGTTGAGACGCGTAAAGCTCGCTCATTTTCCACGAGAAACTGCTCTCGCGAGTCGGGAACTAATTAAAAGTGCGCTCTCTTCAAGTGAAGAATAGTTGAAAAGTTTATTTCATGTGGTTCTGTTTGCTTTGAGGCGAGTTTTCAAAAAGTAAAGTACGTATTAGAAAACGACTGATTAAAATTAAATTAATTAATGCTTATGCAACTCTTCGCAGATTATATAAAGTCATAATACAAAAGAATTTTATCAATATATTATTTAATTAATTAATCTTTCTTATAAATATTTAATTCTTTGCTTATTGCGTCTGTATTATGTTTGAAACTATCCCAATGACTTAAGATTCAAGAACTTTTTGTTTTCAAAAATTCTAGTGCGATTTCATATCTACTCAAAGACATCATCGTTTATTAGATAAACATTTTTCCGCCGACAAAGGGATTAGATTAATTTTTTTAAGGTTCGAGTTCTGAAAGTAATTTAGGCCCGTTCAAGGAGCCGTCTCGTCATTCAAAGGTTTAGATGAGTACGAAAACAGGATTATTCCCGCCAACACTCCTCAAGTTCTCTTTATCCTTTGATGTTCCTCTTTGTGCAATCAGGAAACTTTACGCCGAGCTCTGCCTATATAGTGATAGTGTTTGCAGATCCCGATCGGATTGAAGAATGCGAAAGAAATGCGAAATATTGCATGTTCTTCGGTAGCAATAAAATGTAATATTTGAAAATTTTATTTAGCGTTACTAACAAGAATATTTCCTTACTTTGCTTAATCATAAACTTGTGTAAACTCTTCTGCTTTCGATTACCTGACTTCTCAATTTTTTCCGAAAATTATTATTATTTTACGTCTGTCGTTATTTTCCTGATTGAATGAGACTTATTGTTAGTTATGAAGTAGTTCCGCAGAATAACATGGAAATTATTGACGTAAATTAGTATTCGCTAAGAGATCAACGCATTAAGATGCGTATAAATTATGTGGAATTGCCTTAAGTGCGAATAATTATTTCATGTTTGTCATTTTGTGAGTGTTTTGGAGTAAACTACACGAGTGTCTCTTTCCTGGCGTAAGCAACGCTGAGTTTTGTCAACAGTCGGCTTGTGAAATCTTCACCGTTCCGTTTTTTCTGTTGCGTTTTGTTTCATCGAAACTAGATAGGCGTTTTCTCTCGCTAAAATTAAGATAAACTACTAATCCTACTAGAGAGGATGGTATTTAATTTGCTAGGGAAATTTAGAAGTCACCACAGGACTCAACCATCACATTTCCATTTCATCGTTGCATTTTTTTTACTTTGATTAAAGAGTTTGATGATCGAATGAACCTAGTTTGTAATTGATAACTTTATAAAATTACAGCTGATCGTAAAAATTGCCGCATCGATGTGAAATATGCCACAAATTGAGACACAAAACAACAAAACTTTATCTTTAGACTTTAGATAATAGATAGCTGTGGAATGCATGAGTTTTTATTCACCGTTACTGCCAGTGACATTAAGTAATTTTGGATTCAATTTTCTCGAAAATTAACTTTCTGTTATGGATATATTAACTCAATCGCTACCGTGGTGATATATTACGGCTTTCAAGCTTGTCACAGTTTACATATTTTTTATTACAGTTAATATTTACATGTTTTTATTATTTCATCCTACAATATATGAGCAAAAGAATAAACAATAACCTTATTTTTTCTACGTTAATTTTACTTTTCAAATAAAATGTTCGATCAAAAAATCATAAGAAATGAGATCACTCATTTCTAACCAATCCGATTGTACATTTTTGATTAGTCGTACGAATGTTTGAGTTTGAGAAAAAAAATTATAATAACAGATATTTGTTAAAAGAAAATTTCTGAATTATTACGACAAAACTAATAATAAGAAAATAAATAAATACATTAGGTGACGAGTAGTTTTTAATTATATTGTTAGTCCACAGCTTAACGAAGAAAATTACTTGTTCGTTAGGGTTTGAAATACGTGGTAGGTAACTGCTGGCAATTATTTCTGAAGAAAATTACATTGATGAAGTCATACACTATAGGTGCACATACATGTCTTTGGTATTACATCACATTTAAAGTTAACTAAAATTTTAATTGATTCTTGGATTCCACGGTTTATAGGAATATTGAAAAGGCCAATGATGTGGTGATGAGAGCATCTAATTGAACGGATATCGATTGTTGCATTAGCGTTATACATACACTTCTGCAAAACATAATTAATTATTAAAATGTTTTATTTACCTTGAAACACGTTTTAGTACATCGAAAACCAAACATTTTAGTAATAGGTAATAGAAAAGTCAGAATTTTAAATTATATTTTGTTGCTATTATTTAATTTCAAGTTTCTGTGTAAATTGTTCAGAATCAATGCCCTTCTTCTAAATTTAAATTGTTTGTGTTTCAATTTGTTTATCCAAACAGCATATTTAAATCAATATGCAAAAAAAAATTCTCAATGAAAAAGAAATGATTTGATTTATTTTTAATTACAAATATTTCACATTTTATATGGTATCTTAATTTAAGAAATTGAAGAAATCCATCTCACCTGTTACTATTACTTATATTTATTTTTCAATTAACTTAGTTGCTTCGCTTTATATGAATTAATCAACGAATCTTAACTTTCCAATATATTTATTTCGTTTTAAATCTTGAGTCTTGAACAATAAACTAATTCACATTCATGATTTGTTGGTTTCCGGGCCGGAACCGCGTCGATGCCTACCTTTCGTCTAGGTTGCACTGCATTTCCTTAGGGCTAATGTTGATGCTGTTGTGTTTGATGCTGGTGCTTCTCTTGTTGATGTCTCATTGAGAATCAATCGCTCCAAGACCATTTTTTATTCAATTCCAAAGAATTGTTTGTAATAAATAGTTAGAAAGCTATATTACATGTAATTCTTAAAAGAAATGATAATTTAAAATGTATTATTTTCGCATTCGTATATATTCCACTTTGCTTGTGTAAAAAAGAGTTATTTTTGTCTATTATATTAAATACTGGAACATCCTGTGTATTAGTAAGTGTGATGTTCTATTTTTGTCATACTTCGGCCATGAACCATACAGTTTACGAAACTAAATAGCGCTTGAACAGACATAAATGACACGGTCACCTCTAGTTTTGACGTTTTTCATTGTTTTTTGTTCTTTTTTTTGGTAATTGTGCAAAGTATAAAAAGAGCTCCTATGATTTATTACCGCGAACTCATTTCAAGACATTGAAGACGACCTTGCCGAACGTTTCGCGAAACTTTCATGATCATTTCGGCCGCTGACGTATACCTATGATTGTTAGTTTAAGGCATTTTCTCAGATTTGCACTTCTTTTGTGAAGTGGTTTTACTCAGAATAAACATTTAATATCGTTAATTCACATTCACTTTATTGCTACAGGTTTGCAAATAAAGAAAAAAGAAAGAGCACGCCGCAGGATAATTAGTATGGACGAAATTGCATAAATGAATCACTTTTTGACGTAAACAGCGACTCTTCAACGAAGTACGCGTTAAAATCAGCACAGTTTCACGTAAACACGCAATAATATGTTACACGCTCTACGTCGTCGATATCTGTTTAAACAGGTGTTTACCTTGACGAAACTCGCGTAGGCACAACTTAATATCCAACGCGCCGCGCCGATCCTTTAAACATTTACTTTTCGGACGATGCTAACGCGTCTGCAGACGAAATTTTACTCGACACCGATGATGGCATCGTATTAAACATGTGTGCGTCGCGGTCCGTCGTCTTAAGTTTTCTTTTTCTTCTCGTACTCTCGTGGACGTCGATAATAAACTGTTGTGATTTGGAGGAGTTCTTCAGCGGGAAACAAGTGAGCGTCGAGGAAAGTGCGGAAACGAGCCACGTTATTTTTCGCGGCCTAAGCAGAGCAACGACGCCGCCGTCGTCCAATGACGTACGCGGCGTCTTCACGACTTACTTCGAGCTGGTAAACACGTACAAGGGCGCCGAAGAACTCGAAGTATGGGACTTCAGTAATTATAGGTAAGCAATAAAATTCGATTAAAATCCTCTTGATACACTGAAATTTACACTCCGTGTAAATTTCCGCGTTAATTAACAAAATAGAAAAAGAAGTGTTAAATGCGTGCCTATAAAACTAAACCACCAGTCTGTAATTATGCAAATTGCTGGTATGCAAAGTTCAACCATTCGATTCTCATATAAGAATTTTTCCCGAAAGAATTAAACGACGTTTGAAACTTTGCAATTTCTTTCATCGAGAAAAATCAAATTAAAAGTTAAAAGAAATAATGGGAAAACAAACTTTGGCATTTAAGTACCAAACAAATCTTGTTATTGCCATAAATTTAAATCAAAAACGTAACGTTATGAAGAGCAAAAAAACTATTAAGCATCGCATAAGCGAGGTATAAACTTTTTTTTAATAGTACACTCTAGGACTAGCATTTATAGATGTTCCAAACCTCTGAAAGAGTCCAAAAAATGCCCTTTATTTACGTTTTATCAAAAAAATTTCCAACTATACAGGCTGGTTGATTTAAAAATTACAGATTTTTTTTTAAATGAAATACTATATTTAAATGGAAGCTTCCGCGGCCGTTGTCCATAATTGAATTGGCTTCCGGTTGGAACCGCGTCACGACTGCTTCTACTGCCGACGTTTCGTTTTCCACTTCCTCAGGGCTGCTGCTGCTGCTGTCGAAATTACTGCTGCTGGTGGTGTTACTGCTAGTTCTCGTTGGTCGATAAGTTAGTCGATGAGTTAGTCTCCTCGACTAACGAGAAGTAGCAGCAACACCACCAGCAGCTATAACATCACCAGCAGCAGCAACTCGGACAAAGTTCCTCTGCAATGGAGAACGAAACGTCAGCAGTAGAAGCAGTCCTGACGCGGTTCCAACCGGAAGCCAGTTCAATCATGGAACACTATATATTTTAATGCAGTTTTGGTTATCCCTTGAAGAGCCAATGAAAACGATATAGCGTCTTATTTGCTTATTTTAAGTCTTTACCGAGTAATTTTTAGTTTATGCGAAAATTAGGTCATGTTCATTGCCAAATTAGTCAATTTGACAAGGACACCACATTTTATTGGTTTTTTGATTGATAACTTGTGAGTTATTATCATCAATCATAAGCTCATAAAATGTGGCTTATTGGAAAGCTCATAGAAAGGGCTATCTATATATGGTATAATATACAGGGTCTTTCAATTGAAATAATTTTGCAATGCGCGAACTGAACCGTACTGATAGTCACTCGATTTTCAAAAAAGTTGAATATTTTGAAAGTACAGATATGTAGAAATAGTTTAGTCCAAAATTGAGTAAAAGAAATCAAATGTATCAAAAAATGACAATTTGGCAACCGATTGAATATGGTAATGAAAGAACTGCATCTACATAAAACTAAAAATAACTCGGTAAATACTCAAAATAAGTAAACATAATGATATGTGGTTTTCATTGACTCTTCAAGGGGTATCTAAAACTGCAATAAAATATATAGTATGTTTAGTTGGAAATAATTTTAGATTATGCGGAATAGAAACCTGCTCAACTTTTATTAAGAATTTTTTTCTTATAAGTGCATATAAAAGCAAATTTAAGGAAGGAGGTGCAGCTATATTAAGGAGATCTTCTTAAAAATCACCAAAAAAGGGCATTTCTGCACTATTTCAGAGGTTTGGGACACCCTGTACTTATTTATTTCAATTATAAATCAAATTTCGATGAGACTTTGTCTGTAATAATGTATCTATGTATAAAATTAATAGTATTTGACTTCATACATGCATATATAGATCTCGCAAGCTAAATGTGTAAAGTTGATTCTTATTCTGGCTCATGTCTAACGTATGAAACAAAAGTTTTGGGAAAATTTTTCGTATTATTTTTTCCTATTACAAAGTAAAACAATTAACTTACCGTTGAATATGGAGAATCTGTCAAGTTTCCTCTACAGTTTGATAATACATTTCACAAAGTTGTACAAAATGTCTTACAAGCTACAATTGCGAAAAGGTATTTACCGTGCATGAATCTTCCCGTCCTCGAGACTTGAACCAGTCTTGGCTTCAGAACTTGATTGAATCTGCAAAAAATAGAAGAAGAGTTTCAACGACAAGATTAGGCCGAAGATTTCACGTATCTCATATGACAATCAAAAGCGAAATTAATAGAAATCAGAGAGCGACAAAAGTGTCCAAAATACACGGCTGCTCAGTTAGAGAGGATTCCAAGGTGATGCAGACATTTAAGACGAGTTCATTTCAGAGACAATGCCACGATAATTTTGGACGACGAAAAATATTTTACGCTATTTAACTTTAAGGAAACGAAAGCCTATCCTACAGAAAAGTGTTGGGCTTTACTCGGTAGAAAAGTTACGACGGTGGTGGGAAGGCCAAAAGAAAGAAGAGCTACGACGAAATATCTACCAAAAGATTCGAGAATTTAACCCACTTACCGTCCAAAGGCTAATGAGAGGCATTCGTATTAAATTGCGAACAATTGAAACCCATGGCCCTTCAGGTGTTATGTAGTACATTATAATTTTTGTTAAATCTTCACTGAATAGTTTTCTTAAGTATAAATATAAAAAAAACAATTACAGTTTGTATTATTAGATTTGAAAAAATTTCCCAAAACTTTAATTACATACGTTACTATGTTACACATCTTCTCGAAGATAATAAACTATAATGTTACAACAAATAACGAGTTCCCTCGAGAAAAATTAATCAACGAAAAGCAATGTGGCTTTCGTAAAAACAGAAGGTCCACTGACGCTGGCATCTCTTTGTTCTCCTATATCTTTGTTATTTAAAAATCACACACAATGGCATGGTTTCATTTTGTGATTTGTCCAAAGAATTCGACTGCTTGAATCATGAAGTATTCTCGCGTAAAATCCAGTATTACGGCTTCAGAGGTATAGCGCTTGTCCTCATAAGATCTTATCTAACTGACCGGAAGAAGATAATCTACCACAATGGTGGTTTCTCGGCAAATCGCTCTTAAATCACCTGAACGAATTATTTGACCTAGATCAAAATGACATAGAAATTTGGTTTTTGTGCAAAAAAATTACATATCAATAAAAACAAAACAATTATTGCGTATTCCTGCACAACTAGGGTAAAACATTTGAACGGGAATTCCAAATTCCTTGGGTTCTAATTGGATTCCAAACTAAACTGAAATGTTCAGATAATTAAGTTGGCGAAGAAATTATCCACAGCTATACATATATAGCTACAATTAGAAGTATTAAGCAGATGATAGAAACAAATGCTGCAGGAACAGCCTACTTTGCATTCTTTCACTGAATTTTCCAATGATCTGCACATTCTAAATATGTAAAAATTTATTCCATTCCATTCCATTTAGGCCCGATCTTTCCACCACCTAATAAATTTATTCGACGAATAACTTTACGAATCACCGTGGAAACCATTCACAAAAGTCAAGTTCTTTGCCAAATAACGTTATCGGGAACGTTATTAGGAGGTGGAAAGATCGGGCCTAAAAGTAAGAAAGTTAACACCACTCCCGCCGAATCTGGTGCTCAAGAGTTGGAAATCCAATTTTTGTTTAACATATCCTTTTCTCGATTAAAAATAAACATTTAGAAGAATGAACAAATGGCGTGGGACATCCAGTATAAGCAAAGAGTACTGTTATTGTATTTTGACTGAGTTTTTTTAATTTAATTTTTTAAATTAAATATTTTCAGTGTTTACAAGGAACGATTCTATATTGTTTACCCCTAAATAGACAATCAACAAAAATTACTTAAACATTTTTCAAGAACGTTTTCAATATTTCCAGTTCATACTATTCATACTTCAGTTGTGCTTGTTACACTTTTCTATTTGGAGCGGTGCAGATCAAATAAAATAAGAAATACGCAAAACAAGTTGTAAGAAAAACCCAGATTCTTTAAACCGCAAAAATAGTACGAGAATGCTAAAGAAGACACTTGGAAGAGATTATCAAAATTTTTGAAGTGATTAGTGGTTAATTGAAAAAGGAAAACAATAATTTTGAGTTCTAAATGAAAACTTTGCATACAATTAAGAAACCTGAAGCTAAAGTAAGATCAAAATATATTATGAAAGTATGGCGAGGGGGAGCTGCTTTTTTATATAAAGAAATCCAAAGTTATTGCTAGGAACCAATGGACTGTAAATCAGACCTCTGATGCAGGCAGAATATTTCCACACATTCAGATATATTATTTGTGGAGTTGCAGGCAATAAAAAGTTCCTTGTCGTTGCCTTATTGTTTTACGTAGTTTTCATGTATGTACCTGGACGTGCTTGGAAATTCATAGAACTTAGAAGATATTTTCTTATAATAGTTATGCATCTAAAACATAAACATGCTTTGTTGTTTCAGAAATTTCATAGATATTTTTACATTTTTGTAGGTATTTTTCGATATAAATAGAAGAACGTATTAAAAGATATGTAAATGTAATCATGCTTACGGTCGGACAGGAGGCACTCATCAATGTATAAAACATTTTTTAAGTTAATTGGAATACTGCAAGCTTTGATTCCTCCCCGTGGAAATAATCGACAATAATAGCGATAACAATATGTTATATTTCAACAAAAAAATCATGGAAGTTTTTTCTTAATATTATTATTTAATTTAAGCAAAGCAGTATCTGTTAACTTGCAAGAAAAAGCTCGATTTCTCAATTATAGTTTGTTTAATCTTCAGTTTTTTCCTGTAGGTACAACGGGATAGATTTAAAGACTTGACGATTTATAATAAATAAGTATATACAACATGACCATTGAACAATTTAAAACAGGATAGTAATAAAAAATGCATGGCTTTAGCAAAATTGCGAGAATTGTTTAGCAACCCCATTGTCGGACGCTAAAAGGCGTGCAATGAATAATTCAGCTCAGCCCGCGTTATCAACTTCACATTTCTCCATTCCACAGAAAAGAAATAACCGCGCCCTGCACTAAGTCGCCTCTCGTTTGCCCCGTAGAACAAATATTAAATTTCCTTTTGTCTCGAGGATGTGTGCTTTCGAAATATTGCCTCGTTGTTTTTTTCTTCTTTTCCGCCTCACGTGCCGGAGGACGCAGATTGCATCAAATAAGAATGAACGTGAAAGAAATATTGCACGATTTTCGAGTGTTGAGATTAAAACGTCTTGCGCAACTATTTGTTTATTGAGGCCGCGCTGTTTGATTGTGAAAATACCAACTGAATACGGAATCAATTTGTAACTTACTATTTGTTTGCTTAAAACAATGCTTATGAATATGTTAGGAATGGAATTCGATACAAAAATGCAATATTCAAATATGTACCTTGAAAGTGATGTTTTCTAGAGAATATTGGAATATTATAATATCAGAAATTTAAATGAAGAATATTTTTGTTATCGTATGGATGTCCTATGTATGGGGTTAGAATTATTTAAAATGTCACTACTAAGATAAATCAGACAAAAATTGCCATTTCCATTTAGTTTCTAATTACTAAATGACTCGGAAATGTTTCTAATTACAAAATGACTCATTAAGATTTTCATTGAGAAGTTTTATAGTTTCCAAAAAAAACTTGAAATGGCGTGCACTACGTTTAATTTCTAATTGTCGTTCAAATATCAGAAAAGTAAAGAAGATTGCATTGCCTGAGGCAAAAGTAATTGTTTTAGACATTTGAGAAATTACAAATATTTAATGACTGTAGATTATCTGCTTTATCTATGTATGTACGTAATGTGAATTAACTTTTAATTTCACAAATTGAAAAAAAAAACTTGAACCTCTAGGCAGTACGTAATGTTACAGACACCACTCGAAATTAACAGCGATTAATAGATATTCCAATGCACAAGAAATGTAAATACTGATGAGACCACCTCCTCGTGTTGTACCTTGGAAAATGCTTATATCGATGATACTTAAACTTGCAAAGGAATTTATTTCAAAAACACTTTTCCTTAAGCTACATATATGACTGTATGATGAAGTACTTATGAAATTGTAGTTGACATGTACGTTACTTAAACGACTGTTACAGATAAAATTAAGTGCATCATGTTATATTTCCTTTAAAATAATCTTGAACTATTTTTCAATTGAAAACTTTAAACTTTGAGAAATGCGACTTTTAAAATTGTTGCCCAACCCGTACAGTAATTATTCTTTAGCATATATTTAAATTAAAAAAAAAATATTTGCTGTTAAAATCAAACTACTCTGTTTCTTATACAAGATTTAATTTTTACAATAATATTTTTACAAGGAATTTTTTTAGGTTGCAAATACGGTTTGAACAAGTTCTATATTTTCAGATTGTTTTTGATTCAATATAACGTTTCCTAAATTTAGTACAGAATTAAAAATTTTCAGTTTTTTGTGTAAGAATTAGGTTAGTCTAAGACGGTTATACCAAATTAGAATGAGATTTACAAAAAAAATATTCTACGACGTTATTACAGGTGATTATTTACTATAATTTGTTCGTCTTTGTCACTAGTTTTCAATTTCTAATTTGGTTTTCTTCGAAATTCTCTTTATATTGTCTCTATTTCTTCCATAGCCTCTGTCTTTTCTTCTTACCTTCTAGAATTATCCATATCATTTTTTGTATGTACTTTCTTATTCAATCTTTCTGTGTATATTACCCATTACAATCTTATCGATTTAAAAAAAATCAGTTGTGACTTGTTTTTTCTCAACCTCTCCGCGGATAGTTTTTTCTCTAGGTATTGTACTTAGGTCCACTTTTAAAAACTTGGAATAAAATATCTTTTAACCTTCTTCCACATCTAGTTATCGTTATTCCAAGGACACTGTTAAACTCAGTTTATCTGCCGTTTGTAAAGTCGGGCCTTTTTTAATGTTTCTAACTTCGATTTATTTTTATATTCATAATGTATTCCTTATTGTTCGCCGAAGTTCGATAACTACTTTTGAAGTAGTGAACAAGCCAAATGAAGTTATGGGATGTTACCATGTTCCTACCCTGACCTTATAAGGGAAAGAAGGAAGAATATCTGTTAACCCCATCTAGAAAAGAGAACGACCGAGAAAGAAGTACACTAAAAAAAAAGAAAAAAGTGTTCTACTTTCTCCTGACTCAATTAATAATTAATCCAGAGAGGGAGCCTGTAACACTTAGATGCCATCTATCAACTTATTTTGAGCTAGCCAAAAATAACCTCTCACAGTTATTAATATACAGGCTGTAACTTTAATGAAGAGACAAAATTCAAGGGCTTTCCTTACGCCGAAGATGAAGAAAAGTTCTGCAAACGCAGAGTATTTGAGATATAGCTTGTTTCATTTCAAATTCCAAAAAATTTTAAAAAAAAACATAGGCGTTGTTTGATCCAAAAAAGTTATTAAGAAAAATTATTTAAAATTACGAGATAACTCCGACTCCCAAATTTTGCTGAAATTTACACTGTAAATGCATTATTTCGGCTAATGTGAAATAATTAAAAATTAATCATTTTCGCCCAAATTTGGAAGTCGGGGGTTACTCGTAATTTAAAAAAATTTTTCTTAATACCTTTTTCACATCAAGCAACGGCCATGTTCTTTTTTTTTTCAAGGGTTATTTCCTCACGCCGAAACATGAAAAAAAGTTATGTCCACAAGCGCTTAATTTTTCAGTTATAAGAGAATCAAATTTCTATTAATACACCGCTGTTCGCACTAAGTAAACTTATGTTGATCCCATTCAAGTAGGTCTCATTTGTTCCAAAACCCATTAGAAATGTCAGATTTGCTCCTTTAATCGTTTCTTCATAATCTTTTGTGAGTTATTTTTGTTTCCCCCTAACTACACATGACCAACTACTTATTTCGTAAAAAGGCAGACATGATATTTATGTACGGTCGTGCTAATAGTAATGAACAGGCCCAGTTGCATGGCCCCCACGGTCTCCTGACCTCAACTCCCTAGATTTGTATCTATGGGGACACCTGAAGGCTCTCGTATATGAAATCCCAATTGAAAATGAAGGGATATTACGTAAGCGTGTTTTCGACTCCTGCGCAACTATTCGTAACCGTCTTGGAATTTTCCAAAGAGTACGAAATGCAATGATTTGACGTATTTATGCCTATATTGAATCAAATGAAATTCACTTTGAACATTTGTTGTGATGTTTTTTTGCATTAATAGAAATTTGTTTCTCTTAGATCTGAAAAACTATGAGTTTGCGGACATATGTTTATAGGAACTTTTTTTCATGTCTTGGCATAAGGAACTAGCCCTTGGTGTTTGTCCCCTCATAAAAGTTGCACCCTGCATAATCATTAGTGTAACTATGGTACGCTACAACCCCATAAAACTGGAATTTTTGCGCCTAAAATGATCTCGAATCGCTATTTTCTTCTTGTTTGATGCTCCCCTAGGAAGTCTGCCCCCATCCCCAGTGATAATTCAGTGAATATGCACTGCTCAAATAAGTCATTGGTTCTCGTCGTATGTATATCGTGGCTGAAAATTTTTAAATATTATTCAGTACACACTTAAAACAATTATTTATTTAATTTATAACAACATTTTATAAAAAATTAATTTAATATTAGTGAAGCCATAAGACGTTAAACACAGTCATGTGATAAATTAAAACGATAAGAAATGTTCAACTGAACGAAAAAATTTAAAAAACCTTTTATTGAAAAGAAGTGTTTAGTATTGCCTCCTTGGACTTGTTCAATCCCTTCAATGTCTTTTGATATTAAATTCTATTAAAATTTCTAATTTTTCATTTTTAATATTTTTAAATTATTTATGATTTTTTTAATGTATTGCATTTCTTCCTCATTTAAAAAAAAATTTAATATTAAATTTCTGAATAGCCCTTGATTTCTTCAAACTTAAACATTTCTTCGTTTGTATCTAGACCTTAAAATTGTTATTTTTGAGTCTGTTTCCTTTTTTGTTTGCATTTATTTAAGTATTTACATGTTTCAAATGTAATTCGTTCTGCTGTTAAATTTCTTACTCTTCTTTTCTTCCGAAGGAAACAATCATCTGCTTAAGCAAATACTACCCTGGTGATTTCTGATCACTATTTATTTTTCCTATCATTGTTTGCAGAGTCAATATTATTATTCTAATGTAGTTTGTAATTTGAAGTTGTTCCTGTAATAAAATGTTAGACATAATTTTGTTTTGTTAATATCATATTTTATACTATGGAATCCAAAATTATTTAGATAAGTTAAGGCTATGAAAAATAAAATCAGATTCTTCGCTTAATTGATACAAAGCTTTGTTTGTGGAGGAATTCTGACTAGTTTGGAATCGTTGGAAATATGAACGTTTTACATATAGCGGAACTGTCGAAACTGATCATTATTTCGATGGGTGACTGGTTCTGACAGTTCAAAACTAGTTACGAACTGCTCTACGAACCTCGTCTACGAACAAACGTACAATTAACCTTTTGACCATATGATCAAAACTGGAACATCAAGATACATTTGATGACAGTAGAAAAAATCTGAATCAATAGATTCTGCTTCTGCTTGAATACTTAGTACCTTTTATGTACTTTGATTTGGTTTTTGTTCAAACTTCCTATGTTATTCTGTTTCAATGTTAAGACAGAGGTGAACCACTAACTAGCAATGTTTTTTTTATCATTAACTTAAAAATGAAAACAAACAATTACTTTTAATTCCCAATAAAAGTCTAAATATCAAATTTAAATGAAGACTGTTAAAAACTGATAACGTCGGTGGAGGTAGAATTAGTTTTTTTAAATTATATGTCAACCCTCCCTGCTATTTAAAATTTTGAAGTTCATAGTGTGCACAAAATAAACATGAAAGTTGCTATATGTATATTAATTTATATATTTTAACCTAGATTATTTTGTATTAATATTATTTGCACTGTAATTCATATGTTCTCTTGAAAAACTTATGATTTAATATTTTTTCTATAATTTATTTAACGTCTGCAACATTTCTTATATAATAACTTATTGTCATTTTTGAATAACTAATCAATTCCGAGTCTCGCTTAAAATAAACTTTTCTCTTTATAGAGAAATGCACGTAAATGATTAGGTAATTAATTTATATTCCTTCCTTTCCAGGAGAATAAATGTAACATTCATGAACCATCCCCTGACGGAATGTCAATTCAACGCGGACGTTCCCAGAGAATACATCGTCTTTTGTGAGCTGGTAGAAAATGAATTAAGGGCCCTTTCGGTGGCAAAGTGGGATGAGAGCACAGATCAAAGGGTGTGGACCGCATTAGGTAAGAGCCTGCGTTAAATGATTCAGACCCTTCTTAACTTTACCTTTGCTCCTGAGTAGTAAGTAACTCTGATGGAATTAATTTAGTTTGATTTCGCTTTCGTAATCTATTTTCTCTTCTCCAAGATTTTTTTATTTATTGTATTTGTGTAGTAATCCGTGAAAAATATTTTCATTTTTATTCTAATGGATTCTAATGAAGTTGTGTGTGTATAATCCTTAAAGTATCTGTAGAACTATACGTACATATATCTTTTTTTATAGCATTGTACCCGACACGTACCTTTTTTATAAGTAGAACGTAATATGTGGTTAAACAATTCATCAAATACCTCTTCAAGTATTACGTGTATACTTTACTTTAAAAAAATGATGACGTTTTTGTGTGAAAACAATTTGTATTTCATGAGATTAAATTTTTCGTATTATCGAAAATTTCGCGAGTATTTTATTAAAAGCAGCTCTGGCAGATTAATGGTCCTAGCGGGTATTAAAAATTCAAATACAAATGACCCGGAGCGATGTAATTTTTTGCTTTTTATTCTTCGGTATTCGACAAAAAATTGTCAATCGCTTCTTTCCAAGCCTCGCGCATAAAGAAAGTCGGGCCTCTTATGTACACAAAAAGTTCGGCGAGTGGAGTTTTTATTGCGTTTAAAAATTAATTTTCTTCTAACAAGTTGCGAAGTTTTCCAAACTGAAATGAGAAGATGGATGAATTATTTTTTTGTTATATACGTAGTTCACCTCCACGCGCACGGATTTTATAATACGCAGCGGTTTACGCAACAAATTTAATCAAAGCCAAGAAAAATGTTTTTACAAGAAATTATGTACATAATTCGTGGGGTTATATTTAATATTTACACAAGTTTTCCAACATACTTTCCAAAGAAAGTATATATTTAGTAACCAATATTAATATATGTATTTGTAAGTTTAATTCGAAAAGAAATCTCATACCACTTTGCTATATGCAATTTAAGAGGAATTCTGTCTTTAATGTGAACTTTATTAACCCTTATGGAAGTACCTGCATTCCAATTATTTAATGTTCCATTTACAATCAACCATTTTAATTAATGTTATAATTTACAAGAGAAAATGTGTTCTTACCATATATTGCTATAACTAAATGTTTAAATAAAGTGGTTATATAATATAAATTAATTTTACTTGTCGCACACTTGTGTTTTCTTCTGTACAATACACTATTTTATTTTATACCTACCGTTGATCAACCAACAATCTGGGTCTGGATCTGGTCAAGCATTTTTGGAGTTTCTGACTTTGTCACAAATGCTCCAGATTTTCAAAAGAAACTACCAGATCCAGATTGTTAAATAGCAGTAAGTAATTTTCATGAAAGTAAGATAACTATTTTTCACTTTCTCTTTCTCTCTGCGAACTTGTCGCTCAAGGGATTTTAAGATTTTTTTTGAATTAATGAGAATATGATATTCTTTTTTCCTCAATGCTGGTTTAAAACCCACTTGTATGGAAGTAAGTTAAAGTTAACTCCCAAAACAACAATTGTGGTCACAACTGTTACCATCGTCTGAATAATCAACCAAGGGTAATCATCCTCTACAAGTTATTATAAACTATTAATTCATTTTATTTTTAGACCAAAAAACTATCCGATCCAGCTCTGTTTCTGCTTCATGTCATTCTTGTCCCGGGACTTTGTTGCATTATTTTATTCTTTAGATACATTTTAGGAAAAGGTTATTGCTTGATTCCATAGATTTATGGAACAACAAAAAACAGCACGAACTTTCAGTGCTCTTTTTTGTTGTTACTATCTAATGAACAATATGCTCTTTGCTGCTTCTTGCTCTTCGGCTCCTTTGCATTCAACCGACTCTTAGAGAGTCATCATAGAGATTTATTTACTGATTTAATAACAGTTTCCATTGCGTTTACTTCACAGCTTTTTGTTAAAAGCACCAAAGTATCTTTGGAGAGTTCGTGCAAGTATACTGCCGAGGAAATGCTATTTGTAGTTTCAGACTCGGGAAATATAGCAGAATAAGCGTATTCTGTAATATTGAAGCTTTATGCATTTCTGGGATACTGTATTTGTTATTAAAGAAATGTTGCTGTAAGCGGTAGCATTAATTATCATAAAATTTAAATTTATATTTACGGAAAAGTATAAAACGAAATATTTATTGACTTTTCTTACCATATTATATAAGTAGATATGTTACAAATATAAAAATAAAGTAAAAACTTTACATAATATTTTCAGAATTGAAAGAATTTCGTCAATTCGAATAAAGTCCGTTTTCTTTTTCTAAAGAACTTTTATTGTATAATTTATGTACGTACAACTTTTTAATGCAGAGGTATAACTGTCTGTACTTATACACATTAATTATGAGTCATAGATGTTAATTCATGTAACGTATAATTAAAGTTGATAGACGAGTAAAAAAGTTGAAATGTTTATGAAATTACGGCTATTTTGATTTCAAGATAATCTTATTTGCATACTGGAAACTGATGCCGTAATGTCTTCGCTGATATCCTATTAACTCTAATTAAAATTTAGAAAGTGAGCTCTGTGTAAATCTTAAATAAAAAAAAATAATACAAATATTTAAAATACTTCTTGCTGTTATAAAAAAATCGTTCTTACATATTAGTTTTCCATGAATCAAATTCATGTTCCTATTTTAGAACTAGGTTAGATTTATAAAAAAAAAAACGGCAGTTGCAAATAGCAATCGATAATTAATTTTAGAATTAAGTGTAGAATGTTTCCGCTTACGATTAATTATGAACACATAGAGAATGTTATTTTCTATGTTGTCACTTTCAGCGCTATTTTCATGATTAGTGCAATCTATAAATCCAACCTAACCCCCAGTTTCACAAAAATTATTTAATCACTGATTAATTTAACAGCGTGATTAAGGCCTATGATTGGCTGGGTGAAACAACATAATTGGTTGTTTTAAATCTATTCTTTACGACGTCCAATGACATTTCTTAATCAGAGAATTAAATTAATCGCTGATTAACTATTTTTTTTGTGAAACCCACCATAAGTCGTCTATTACTCATAATTAGAAGATTTTAGGTAAAATGTCATTTGATCAAATTTTATGTCACCTAAATTACCATTTTTCAATTTTTCACCTAATGCAATCTTTCCACCTAATTTTTCCTTTTTTTTACCTAAATAATACTTTTTTTTAAAATTTTTGTATCTAAACATAATTATTTTTACTACATCGAATTTGTAACTGCCTATATTAAGTTACAAATGAATGAACTTTACTCCCGATCATTTATGCGACTAGTCGTCAAGAACTTTTTTAATTACAGTTGCACTTCTATAACTCGAATTTCCACAACTCGAAAGTTTCTGTAAGACGAAATTGACTAATATCCCTGCACATTGTGTATAACGGAAATCTCTTTATTTAACTCGAAATTTCTATAACTCGGAGTAATTTTCCAGTCAAATCATAGTACAATCAAAACAGTGATTTTCTCGAATTACTTGATCTCATTAGAACGAAAATATACGATTGATAGCTTACTAAACTGAAGAACAAGAAAGTTTTTGTAAAAGTTGGAAATGATTAAAAGAAAACTCAGATCTTCTCCATTTGTAGTAAATGTAATAAAATAGCGCTACATTTATATATGTTTCGGTCTAATCAAAAAATGTAAAATTATATAGGGTATTCTATTAAAATGAGTAGTTGACATCATTTTCGGCGAAACTGAAAGTTCTATCCTGCTCGATAGCATGTCAGAAATTAATTTTTTTGTTTAACTTATCCTTTCCAAATTTCATGTAAATCGATTAAAAAATAAAAATCCTAGAAGGGTGAGCACATGCCCTAGATATAATTTCCACTTATACAGGATATTCCTAACTTGAACGAGTAAATAGAGCATACTCAACCAAATCAAGTTATGTTTGATACCGACTCTACGTTGGCAAAGAAACCATGGCTATTGTTGTTACTGCAGGGGAATCTTCAACTGTTGAGCTTAGGCACGGGGTTGATATCAGCGATCAAAATATCGAGAATTCAGGTACTACAAACACTCAAGTGAACGATGCTGGTCATACAAAAGATGCAGATCCCGATTATTTACAAAATAATTCGGAATCCGATTTTTGAGAGAGTCCGGAAGAGGAATACCAGAAGAAAAAGTGTAGAAAACTTAAGAAAGCTGAGTGGGATAAAAAATCAAAGTTGGAAAGAATAAAAAGCGAGGTCTATCTTGGATTTATCAGAACAAAACAAGGTCAAGTTTATCATAATAGAATGCGAGAGAACAGAATACTCGGAGCATCTTGTATATCACAGAAATGTATCAAATACAAGAACCGATGACGCAATACAATTAGTCCGCAACAACGAACATACATCTTTGAGAAGTTTTGGAAAGAATTGTATGTGATTAGTTTGATGAAGAAGATATCCGTTGGCAGGAAATTTGTTTTTGATTATTTTTTTGCGGATTGACAATGAAATTAAACAAGTAAGAAAATGTTTTTATCCACCTTGGGATATGTATGGTTCAAAATTGGAGCTCTTTGTGTAGTCATGGTATGCATACTCTAAAACAACAATTAATGTTAGTCGTAGAAAGGACCGACCAGATACTGAAAAACGGACGATTGTGCGTAAGCAGAAAACGTACCTTACATCGAAAAGTCACCAAGAAGTTGTATCTGGAAGCTGACTTCACAGCAAAAGCCCAGCTGTATGAACTATACGAAACAACTTGTGAAGAAAATAATGAAACAGCTCTCAGTAATTGCATCTTTTTGGAAATGTTTGAAGAAATGAATTTGGCGCTGTTTAGTCCCAAGAAAGGTCAGTGCAACATTTGTGTTTAAATTAAGTAGGCAACGTTGACGAAGATGAGTACCAATCTCACATAAGACTGAAGGATCAAGCTCGACTCCAATAAGACAACGATAAACAGAAGGTGGTGAACTCCACGTTTTTGTTATGGATGTACAGGCTGCCAAGCTATGTCCTGTCAATAACGCTAACAAATTCTACTTCAAACAAAAGCTGAAGATGCACAATTTCAAGTTATGTTTAATACTGACTTTACAAACCGTCTCGAAACTAGATTCTTTTACTTACTTCTTGCAATGAGTACGAATAAAAACTGTCTAAAATTGAAATACATATGAAATTTTATTTGTTTTACTACGTATGCTATCTAGTGAGCATTTTAATTCTAATTTTTTACTTATCAGCACTGCGCAGTTCCAGAAAAGGTTGAATAAGTCATATTACACTAAACTTAGGGATCCATATTATAACTAATTAACTGTTGGAGGTGATCATACTTTTCCTTCGATATTTTGATCCTACTTTTGTAAAGTGGCTCAGATTCCGTCCTCGGATCTTTGACGATAATGGGACGATTATCTGTGCAATATTTCTCTAAAAGAGTAATGATTAAGTTGTGGAAACTGAAAATATCAAGTCTGTTTCTGATTCGTTCCACCAAAAACAGGTTTATTGAAGTGTAGATAGATTATAAATAGTGAAATTGTGCATCTTCAGCTTTTGTTTGAAGTAGAATTTATTAGCGCTGTTGTCAGGACAGGACTTCTGTTTATCGTTTTTTTTTTTTGGAATCGAGCTTAATTTTTCAGTCTTATGTGAGATTGGTACTCATCATCGTCAACGTTGTCAACTTGATGTCCAAATATTGCACTGATCTTTCTTGAGGCTAAACAGTGCTAAATTCATTTCTTCAAACGTTTCCAAAAAGATGCAATTAGTCAGCTTCCATTATAACTTGTGTCTTTTCGACAATAGTGAGACTGCATCTTCGGTAGATTAGTCAAAAATAACATAAGGTACGTTTTCCAATTACGTACAATCGTCCGTTTTTCAGTATCTGACCGGTCCTTTCTACGACTAGCATTGTTTTTTTTTTTTTTTTTTTAGACGAATGCATACCATGACTGCTTAAAGAGCACTAATTGTGAACCATACGATTCTTTATTCCCAATGTGAATAAAAACATTTCCTTACAAACTTGTTTAATTTCATTGTCAATCCGCAAAAAATAGTCATAAGTGAAAGCTCTTCCCGATTCTCCAGAAACAAATTTTCTACCAACTAATTTTTTTATCATTAAACTGATCACATAGTTTGTCTTCTGGTCACGATCCAATTTTCTCCAAAAGTTCTCAAAGATGTCTGTTCGTTGTTGCGGAGTAATTGTATTGCAATTGGAACTGGTGTTCCTGTATTTGATACATTTCTGTGATATACTTGGTGCTCCAAGTATTCTGTTCTCTCGCATTTTATTGTGATAAACTTGACTTTTTTTATTCTGGTAAATCAAAGATAGACTTCACCTTTTGTTCTTTCCAACTTTGATTTTTTTCTATCCCACTTAGCTTCCTTAGGTTTTCTCCACCTTTCCTAGTGTCTCAATTTAATCGTGTGAAGACCTTCTTCCTGACGCTCTGAAAAATGTATTCCGATTAATTTTGTAAATAATTGCAATCTGCACATTTTTTATGACCAACATCGTTCACTTGAGGGTTTGTACCTGAATTCTCGATATTTTGATCGCTGAGATCAGCCCAGTGCCAAGCTCAAGAGTTGAAGATTCCCCTGCATTAGCAACAATAGGTCATGCTACTAGCTTTTTTTGTGAAATTTGCAGTTTTCCCTTTGTCAGGATCGATAGTTATAGTATCAGTGAGCAGTATAAGCGGATGATCCAAAGCCATTTCCAAAGTAGTCTTTGAATTGTTGCTTACATTATCTATTTTCTGAAAAAAGTGCAAAATTACTCAATTACAAAAGAACATATCAATCAACAAAAAGCTAATTACAATTGCGCGTATCGAAAATCATCGTAAGCGAATGTCTTATTGTCACATTATTAGCCTGACATAATGCAAAAACCAATGAAAAGAAACATTTGAAACATTCGTGTTATTCAAAAGTCTTTTACCTCAACCGATCAAAATATTTCACAAAAATACACAAAATTTTAGCAGCGTAATGTAACGGCTTCAATGGAAGTCGTGCAGCAGCTAATGGATGATAAGCGGTATTCACTTCAATAGAACACAAAATGATGAATGAGCGATATTACAAAACATTTAAACAAACTATTCCTATTGTTACGCAGTAATACAGTTTGGTATAAGCTGCGCTAGCGATCTCAAAACTAGAAAAATCAGAAATTGGCGAATTTCGATGGTACGATGGTATTGCCACTAAGCCATATGAAATTTCTTACGCTTTCTAATATTTAATAGTCTTTAAAACAAATGTAAAATTTGATGTACAAATAAAACCGTATTAATTAGTTATTAGTTGTTAAAAGCATTGAATACATATTCAATACAAATAAAGAAAAAGACTTACAGAATAAGCTAGGGCAAGTTAGTTGCTTTGAGTTATTAGTTTACATACAGCATTATTAATTTAATAATAAAAAGTTTCATTTCATTCATTACTTTCAATGCGATCATGTTACTGGTTGTCCAAGATTAGCAAATATTGCAAAATTTGAAGAAGTCCTCGAAGCTGTAGAGTAAGTATTATCGCAATATCACGTCATTTGGAGCTCCAAAGTCGACACTACGATCTTCATTTACTTTACTTTTCCATACCTCAATATCACGAGCTAGAACTCCACTAAAATCATCTTACATACTGGTGGAAACTGTGTTGAAATTAATCGGAGATACTTCCAGCTACTATTACAATGTGCAAAACGACTCAACACTTTATAGGCGTTTAAATATTGCTACGTTATTCGTTATTGTTTAAACTTCAATAACGTACATATTTGTCGATAAATATGAGATTTCTTTAGATTCAGAGCGTAACCTTTTTCTTTTGTTTTGTTTTATAAAATAAGATAAATGTAGCTCAAATTAAAATTCTTTTTCACAATTTCTGTTTGCACAAAATAATGACTGTTTGCCTTTGTTTAATTGAATTTAACATAAATTAGTTTCCAGCAATGGTCATTTGTTTACACGCAAATCACAAAATAATTAAAAGCAATCGAAGGCTTTATTGTTATTATTGTTATTAAAAAAAAAAAACAAGTACTAAATTGTTTATTTATAATGAAATTAATAATCTGTACAATTTCTTACGATTTTGCTTACACTAAACTAATATTTACGAACGCTCACTAGCGTGATTTAATTTATTCGCGAGCTTTGTACATTAATTAATTAGATACATTCGAACGCGTATATATTCTTAGACTTCGCTCCAATTTTAACTTCCTGATATTTATAGGCTGTGTTAGAAAAAGATGAAATAGAAAAACAATTTTTTATGACAACAGGAATTTAAATCTAGTAATGTAAAAAATAACCTTTTAATCCCCCATCTCTCACATTCGTATTTGGTCTTAAATGAATACCTATGTAATTCTGATTCTAGTTGTCAAACAAATGTAACCATATATGTTATTCAATCGGCTAAAGTAGATTTGCTTCTGATCTAAGAAGTTTGCCTTTAGAGGTGCCTTCAAAAAACTGTAAAACTTCCACGATGTTTGTACCTACATCGGAACTGCTTTGAGACTGGTGTGTGTGTCAGCCTGACGGTGACGTGACATCTTTTAATCAGCCCCCTCATGTTTATTTTTCTTAAAAATTGTATTTCAATAATAGTAATATTTGTGTTGAAATACCTTGGGACCGTAATTTTCCTTTGATATACAAAATTTAATTGATGAATGATAAACCACGAACTGAACTATTGTTAATGCATCAAAATCATAAGTATAAAAATACTTTTACAGTAAAATTCAAACTTCAAAACTAAAATAACAGCAATATGTGTATTTGAATTTTATCTAATTTCACCGAAGGCACTTTTCGTGTTAGTTTTCACAAACAATATTTGAAGTACATTTCAATTATGCGAAGCGATAAGCAACTATGTAAATTCAACTGTATGTGCTTAAAATAACTCGCAAATATTGTGCTAATTACTCGCAAAATATATATTTCAACGTAAATATTGGTGAGGTGATAAGTAATTTTTCATGTACCAGTCAATTCCTGAAATTTGAATAGTTATATTATTCTCAAATTTAATAATAGAAAGTGTTGTTTCATTGTTTTATTGTTTTAGGTTTAATTAATTTTTACATCCACATACATACTTACCCGCTCAATTATTGAACTAATTTCCAATGTACAGACAATTGAAAAATTTTAATTTTATGTCTCTGCTTTGTTATGAATATAAATAACCCTGGAGATCAATCAATTCTTTATACCTACATCGTTTATTGATGCAAACTCAATTAAATATTATAAGTGGGTAATATTATATTTCTTTAATCATAAAATATTCAACTTCTTTAATGACGCAAATACTCTTTGGAAACAAATTAATAGAATAGACTTCATTAAAGCCCTTCCATAAAAATTAAGTAGCTCCAGTCTTGTGTAATGAAATTCCCATGGCAGAGAAATCTTAAACGTCAATCTGTATCCGAGCAAGTTACAAGATCCTGCGAAATCCTGAGATGCTCCCTAATTAATTTATTAAGTTAACTCGATTAATCTTGCTTGATTAATTACATACCTACTGAAGCCCGTTTCAACAATGGCTGACATCAATCACAGTTTTATTTCATTATTATAACAGACCATGCTGCTATTAAAAATTTGTTACAAGTTCGTTTTGATTGCACGTAGTTAAGATATTTAATTCAAAACATTCCATTGATACAATGATACTATCATGTAACAAGTGATTTAAATATTGTGCAGAGGGCAAGATAATAATAAAATAAGAATAAGAACACTGTGTCGTAAAAGACTAGATAAAGTAGATAACCGTAATAGGTCTAATTTCTTACAAAACAAAAAATGAAGATGGACACGTTCAAAGAAGTCCTGTGGATCAGTTGTTGGCTAAAAAGGCCAATCGTGGACAAAAAAAATCTGATTTTGGGTAAAAAAAATTGATGCACGATATTTACCTCCATTAGAAAAAAAACTATCTACTTCTAAAATAAATTTCTGCCTACCTTAAAGGGTTATGTGGACATTGAAGTGTCCAAAATATCTTTAGTTAATAGTGAAATATAACAAGAAATTTTACTGTAGTATCATCAGAAAGGATGATATCAAATGATTTAGAAACAGACAATAAAATCCCACCAAATTATGGAAAATTTAACTTTGCTTTAACCGGTTGACTAACGTAGAGATCAAAATATGAACCATATTGTCAATCAATTATATATTAAATTAATTGAACTTGCTGTTGCCATACAAGTTTAAAACCAAATTAAAAAAAGACATCTAAGTATCGAGAATTTAAAATTAGGTTTAATTGAAACCGTAGTTACAGTTTTCAAATAAATTAGAATTATAAAAAATCTCTGTTAATTTAATTTATGAATTAAGTTAAGTCAACATTAGTAAAAAAAAAAAAATACAAATAAAGTAGTTTATTGAAAAGAAATATGGAACTTGTGTTGATAGGAAATTTTCATAAATTTATAACACGTTTTGGAATAACGTAGTTTTCTATTGTTAACAAGTTGGTCATTTTTGTATAAACGTACGAAAACGTATAGACAACGCTTATATACCTACAAGACGAAAAGGTATTTTATTGAAACTTAAGTTTTCTTACACGTGCCGTTGCAATTACTGTAATAAATAATTAACTTTGTCCTTAGTACAAATAGAGATGATTTGACTATTTTCGCAAGGCCTAACGGAGTGGATGTTCTAATGAGAGAACTTACGTCACGGAACAGAAAGAAAATAATATAGACGTAAATTTCTTTCCTCGTTTACCTACGTTAGTTGTTTGCTTTAATTGAACTTTGAAATTCTCGGTTTGAATAAATATTGTGTATAGTTATCAGCTAAGTTAAGATTAAAAATTTTCATTTGTTGACTATCAAATAATGGTTTTCTTAAACCAAAATGTAACCGGGAAATATTCAAAATGATCATGAAAACTTAAGGTTCAAGATACGGAATCAGAAAATAATTCCTTAAGATGTTTAAAAGTTAATCGAATTAATAGACTTCGTACTAAATTTGAACCTGTTTGATAATGATTCATAACTCTCTTGAATTTTCTCCATTCCACTTTTGATGGTTTAAACGGAAATTTCTGGTGTTACTCTAATATGCTCCTAGTATAATAATAATAATAATAATATTTATTTTGAACTCAAAGATACACTTCGTGTCATACATTGTACATAGAGACTAAAGTTAGAGACTGAAGTTAAGTACACATACAAATATCATATGTTGGTTTCTTGTCAGACATAAATTGAACAAATTCTTGTACATTATAAAAAGGATTATTAGTAAAAAAATTCTTGATTGTAGATTTAAATTTATTAACAGATAACTCGGTCCAGCAAGTTGTATAACGACATGTGGCGAATTTGCGCTGCCGTGGCATTGATTCTTCGCGATGGAATGTGGAGTTTGGATTTGGTTCCTAACTCGAATGGCATCACATCCTCCCTTTTCTGCAGGTTTGTGGATTCCTGTTGCACTCTCATTATCTGTCGATAGAGATAATTTGAAGTTAATGTCATGATCCTGAGTTTCTTGAACAAAGGTTTACAAATTATCTACAGGGCGGAACTTCTTCAATTATGCGGATGGCGTTTTTTTGCGTAATAAAGATATTTTCACTGTGTGCCGATTCTCCCCAGACTACCAATCTATAAGTCATCCTGGCGTGAAAGAGGGCATGATACGAGGTGAGGTTATCGCAGTATCTTTCCCTCTTATTAGTTTTATGCGTTTTATTGCATATGTTTCTGAGGCCAATTTATTTGAAAGAGCACTCCAAGTTAGACGTGTGTCGATCTTTAAGCCAAGTAGGCTGACTTCCCTTGGTTGTGTTGTCCGCATCGAGCTGAATGCTATTTTTACTGTTTTATCTTGATTGGTTTATAATTGGTTAGCTTTAAACCAGTCGGAGGCTTCCTTTTAGCTCTTTCCGTTTTTGCCAGTAAATGACTTGAATCTCTGCTGCTGCATAATATTGTGGTATCGTCTGCGTAGAGGACAATATTAGCAGATATGATAAATGTTAAATCATTTATGAAAACGCAAAATAAGAAAGGGCCGATAATAGAGCCTTGTGCAACTCCGCTGGTGAGCAATTGGAATGGACTCCATTGACCATTGTGATATACAGCCTGTTTTCTATTTTCCAGGTATGACCTTATTAATTTAAGTACAGTGTCTCGGATCCCGTAGCGTTCTAATTTAGACAGTAGTACAGATGTTGCACACAATCGAACGCTTTTGTCAGATCATACATTAATGCTTCGCAGTCGGAATGTTCTTCGAAGGCGTCCCAAATATCATTTAGCAGAGAGAGAGTCGCGTCTATTGTACATTTTCCTTCTTGAAAGCAATGTTGTTATTTGGAAATAAAATCGTGTAGCTAAAGAAGTTTTTTAGTCGAATGAAAAGGGCTGCTTCAAGAATTTTTGATGTTACTGGTAAAATAGAGATAGGTCTGTAGTTGGTGGGAAGCGTTGAATCTCCTTTTTTGTATAAGGGTATCACTTTTACTGTTTTCATTCCATCTGGAACAATTCCTTCCTCGAAGTAGGAATTTATGATCTCAGCTAGAGGATGTGTTATGTATTTTTTGCTTTAAAATTTTGGTGTTTGGATTTCAGTTTCCGAATAATCCTTTCCACCTCATTGCTAGTGACAGGGGTTAAAAAGCACGTTGAATTATTCGAAGGGATTTGTTTTAAATAAGCATCAGAATTTAGTTGTTGATTTGGAGTTGCGTTGAACATCCGATTTGCAATGCTGGTAAGAAAATTATATAATTCTTCCATGTTTAAAGCATTGTTTCTAGTTTTAAAAATGCCTTCTAAAATCTGATCTTGCTAATTGTACTTGGTTTTCTTTTACTGTTCTGTCTTTATTTCATTATTTGTGAGTCTTGGGCATTTTATAAATTTATGTGTAAATGATGCTGATATTATCGTTGCAAAGCTAATGTTAATTTACTGAATAATTACGGACTGATGGATGGTAAGTACGCAAGACTTAAATGTTAATGAAGTTGTGTAATGAGATGTAACAAGAAAAAACAACTGAAATTGCTTTTAAAACCAAACACGATCCTTACTGCATAGATCAGACAGCGTATGTACATCGATTTGCCAATCCTGATAGCCAAACATTTTTCCAATATCAATACCTCATGAAATTTTTATTCTAATTCAAAGTAAATCGCGCATCTATTGCTTCAGAATACATAACGTTCGAGAGGATAATAATGCACAAACCCGCGCATCAAATATAAAAACGATGCCTGGTTATGCAACTTTCCTAGTACTAGAGAAGTAAAAGTTTTTGCAATTTTCTGAATTTTTTTTGACGCCTAATTTATAGACTAGCAAATGTATATAAATATCATATTTATAAAACCATTGAGGCCCATAGCTTTATTACTTCTTTCCATTGCCCCCTATCTTTTTTTCCTTTCTTGCACAACGTTCTATCTTGAAAAAAGAACTAAAATTAAAATAAGATAATAAATTTACAGGTATATGAAATTATTCTATCGTTAAATTTCAAGAACTCAATGAAAGGGCAACCACAGCTAAAAATGGGCAGAAACAAATATCCAAATTAGTTCTCCTAATGCAGACGAGCACTTTAATGGAGTTGGCTCAGCATTACCGGTCTGTTTGAAATTGTCTTTTGCCTCATCAAATCCCTCGTGGTACATTAAAGCGTCGTAATTTACATAAGTGCTACTGTTTGATGCACATCGGTACAGTCATGTAAGATATCAAACTTCGCATCTTCCCCGTTTAATAACGTGGGAAATACAATAGCCGATTAATTACTATGGCCTGACTTTAAAGCGAATGCGGAGTAACAAACCAAGAGATAACAGGCCCGGACGCAGATGGGCGATAAGGGCAATTGTTTTCGCTATCTGCGGGATTCGGCCGAACTGTCGGAGTTAATTAGAGTAATTCGAACCTTCGGCAGATTTCGAGGAGCAGGAACCATAAATCGCTGGGCCCTGATCGTCTCTAATGCCCGGCTACATTATGTTTTCTTATCAGAGACTACTATAAGAAAATTACTCCAGTAAATCAGGTAGTTTGTATGCAGATTATGGAAATTTCCAAATTTTAATTCAGGAGTTTGCTTGCTTAACATGAAAATATGTTGCATCTACCATACCTAATTTCTGTTATGTGTTATTAAAAAAAAAGCTGCATTAAATAACGATGTTCTCGCTGTGGAGAGCAGCTTCTTGAGTGTAAATGCTTGACAATAGTTTATCATTTCATTTACCGATATTTATTGTTTATGCTCAGCTTCGATAAACCCAGACGTATTTTTTTTAAATAAATAAATTCTGCCTCTATCAAGTACCTACTCCTCATTTTTATATTTTACATTATTCACATCAAATTATTGCAGTTGTTCATTTTTATTTAGAAGAGTTTATGCAGTTTCACCGAAACTTAGCATTAATGACTATTTTAAAATTTTAAATGCTTCACAGATAATTTAGGTAATTTTAAATTCCCTCTGAAACAAAGACGATACCTTGATAAGAAAAAACTAGAGGCATTGAGTTTTCATTAAAAATAAATTGATAAAATTAGTGAAATTACATCAGAGGCTTTTTAGTAAATTGAAGTATCGTTATTAAATTACCATTTTATAAAGAGAAGCATCGGATATTTTTTTAGTGAAATACAACACCTTCAGTACGATTAAGTTATACCAAAGGACACATTTTTGTTTAAAGTATGCTAAATTAATATTAAATTATATTTAATTAATTAGTTACCAGATAAATTTCAAGTTTGATTTTATTTTCATATCTCGTCTGAAAAGAATGTATTAATATTTAAGCACAGTCAGTGGTTTGAAATAAAAAAAATCATCAACTTAAAAGAAAAGATCATTTCTAGCATTAACAATGAAAATAAAAACAATAAGTTTTCCTTGGTATTTAAACCAATGAAATGAAGAAATTCACAATGTTTTCAGTATGTTTCTTATTTTCTTTTTTTAATTAAATATTTTAGAAAGCAATCATGTTAAATTTGCATTAGTTACCAATGAAATCCTGCGCCAGTATACATGTGTTTCGTAGAAACGGTCGCCTGCTGACGCAAATTCAGATTTGTGTTTACTTTTCAATTTAAACAGCACGAAAGGCTTCCATCGAATAAATTTACGTACGGAAACGCGAACTTAAGCTAAAAATAATTTGCTAGAGAAACAAGTACTGAAAACTTAGAATCTTTGAATGAATTTTAAATTTATGGATTTAATGATGTATTATATTAATTCACTTCATTATCATTTTCAAATTAAAATACTGCAACATATTATGCTTTTGATTTATTCAATTAAATAAATTAAAAGTGTGATGTAAAATTTAACTTGATCCTTTGTTAGTATCATGTGAGAATACAATGTGTTGCAAATGCTAGTTTTTATAACCTTTAAGAAAGTGATTAATGAAAGGAATTGTTACTCTACGACAAGAAGTGGTTATGTTGTTTTTTGTTTTGATTGATGCACAAACTGATCTCGAAAAAATCAATAATAATAATTTTTTCTATATGTTATGAAGTTTATGAACGGCACAGTATTTGATTGTACTGGGTGTCTCAAAACGTATGTCTTTAATTGAAACCACAGACAGTAGTCAAAAAAAGGAGCAAAATTTTTCATACAACAATAGGGAAAAAGTAAATAATAACTCCGGTAAAAATCAGTTTTCGTTTTCTAAGAAATTGTTTTAGTAACGCTAGTTGGCGATTTAAATGTATTTAAATGTCTCAGCTATGCAGAATTGGTGTTTTTTGTGGCCATAAACGAATAAACGCCGAGATGTGTCGGTTGGGCTAGGTCAAGTTTGTCCTTCGCATAAAAATTTGCCAGGATCATGTTAATGATCTGTTTCATTACCCACCAAAAATAACTCACAATTTTCACGATAATTTATTGAACCTTTCAAGGACCCCGTTTTCGGAAACTGAGCTAGAACTACTAAATCTTGATTTAAAATTTGTACCCCATACACCTCTTAAATTTCATTCTCTAAAAGATCTCGTAATTCATATTGAACATGCTACCACACGGGTGAACACAAACAAACATGTTTTACATAATAGCATTGCTCACATTATTAATAACACCCTTCCACAAACCAAGCAAAAGTCACAATTATCTATTCAACAAAGAATTCGAAACAAAACATTAAACTTTTACAAAACAAAATTAAACAATCAAATTTGATTATAAGCAAAGCTGATAAAGGACAAACTTTAGTAATTCTTGATAAATCTGTCTACATCCTACATCCAAAAAGTAGAATCCTCTTTGAATAATAAGGTTTTAAAATTCTGGACCAAAACCCAATGCCCTCTTATTACAGACACCTCAATAATTTCCTGAATGAAAATCAAAACAATTCACTAATTAATGTGTCTAAGCTGAAAACCATGAACCCTATAACCTAGATTATATGGACTTCCCAAATGTCATAAACAAGACTATCCCACACGCCCAATAGTCTCTTTTATAGGCTCTCCAGCACATCGCTTATCTAAACATCTTCTTTCGACCTTTAGAGATAACTTCAACATCAATACTCAATACACCATTAAGAATACTTCTGACTTAATTAATAAATTATATTACACCCGATACCACGTTATGCTCACTGGACGTTTGCAACCTTTTCGATATATCCCAGAATGTACTGAAATAGTCAACGAACAGTTAACTTCTTCAAATCTTTCAGATGACAATGTCGTATTTTTACAATCGCTGCTAAAATTACTCTTAATCAAACGTTCTTTATCCTCAATAATAAATATTATTGCCAATCAGATGGCCTCGCAATGGATTGCAATCTATCCCCCTACTTCGCGATTTATTCATGAATAAAATAGAACAAAAAATTCTTTTCATCAGCTAGCCCCCTGATAAAATACATAAAGTTTTATGGTAAATACGTGGATGACATCCTCATTATTTTTGATGGACCCCCTTCAGAATTAGACTTTCTACTTCATGAATGCAACTCCCTGCACCATAAAATAAAATTTACCCTTGGAAAGAATAAAATAAGTCAATTAATTTTCTCGAAATTACTATAACCAAACAGCAAAATAATTTAAAATTTAAAATTTATAGGAAGCCCTCATACGCAGCTAACATAATTAAATTCCAGTCATTTCACCCCAACGAACACAAGTATGCGTCTTTTAATTCATTTTTCATCGTATTTTTAGCATTCCTATGAATCTTCAAGATTTTAGGAACGAAATAAGTACAATTGTCCAATTGGCTTTTCTCAATAACTATCCTATAAAACCCATTCGTAATTTATTCTACAAAATTAAGAACAAACTTTTAAATAAACTTTATTTTCCTTCATATAATTTTGACAATAAGAATTATTTGTAGCTATACCTTACATTGTCTATTTCTACTAAAATAAAACATTATCTTAACTCCATAGGCGTTAAAGTGACATTTAAAATACAACTTTAAATGTATTCTTTCTAAAACTAAAGATCCCATAGAAACCCTGTCGCGAAGCGGTGTCTACTCCCTAAGTGTGGCTCTTGCCCTGCTGTTTGTATTAGCCAAACTGGTCGCCCTACGTACAAGAATCACGGATCCTTCCGATTGGGGAAAACTGATTCTACCTTTGCTAACCACTTATTATTAGACACCAGCCACGTTTTCAGTTTGGATGAAAACTACAAGTTAATTCATGACCTACAAAAAGATAATATCTTAAATATTGCCGAAAATCTTGAGATATTCTTACACAACAGAAATCCGAATAACCCTCTATTAAATGATCAAATTAATGGTAATAATGACCCATTCTTTCGTATTATCAATTGGAATTTACTTTAGATGACCCCCTCTACCCAATCAATTTTTATTTACTTGTAGTTGGCAACAAGCCTTGGACAAATGGCGCTAACCACGTAGAAATACGTTGCTGTGTTTTAATTAAGTCGTAAGTTTTAATGTAAATTTTAATTTGATAAATTATCTCAAACGGACACTGGAAAGTGATAGTGAAACGTCGAGCATTTGTGCCATTTTCCAGTGTCCGTTTGAGATAATTTATCAAACAATTTCACCGGGCAAGAAGCTACTTTAATTTAATTAATTGTAAATTTTAAAGTATTTGTTATTTGAGTAAAGTTAGGTCTTTTTTTTTCCTACTGCCTGCCTGAAGATGTCAATGTGACGAAACCGGTCGCAGTACAATAATAAAACATTGTAGCAAGACACATCCTTTGTCTTACACAACCTTTTTAATTAAATAAGTTAAAAAATTGTGTTTAAAATACAAATTATGACTAAGTGTGTTGACTAGTCTCTTTAATAAGCTATTAAAAGAATTGCTGAACAAACGAGAGATAAATATCATGTAACGCAACAAAAAACGCGTTTCGCTATGCCAGTAATTGTCGGTGAAACACAGATGGATATAAAAAAATTGCCGATGACGTGCGCGCGGCATCGAAACGTTGACCTAATTCTTTCAAACGCAAATAAAAAATGTTATTTCAATTTTTGCTTTTTATTAAAAGCGGACTTGCCTTAACAAGTCATAAAGTAAGCAGAGCTTTCAAAACAAAGGACTGCACGCGCTTGTGCTTGGTCAGTTTTTCATTTTTCAGCAATACCATTCAGATTTGGAGAATCAATCTCTTTTATAACGAGATACCTACAGTTTTAATTAGGTTTTTAGACACCCTGTATATACTCTGTGAATGTTAATGATGTTGACAATGTAATAGGCTCGAAGTATGGAAAATTTTATCATGTTACTCAGTTTATCATTCCCAACAATATTAAATACTGTAAATAAATAAATAAATCTATATGTATATCTGCATGAAGTAATTGAAACTAATGTAAAAGTATAAATTAACATTATGCCTTCACCTTCCCTATATATAAAGAAAAATCACAGAAATAAATGTAAATAGAATCTACTTTAATAAATCACTAGTCAATTTTGAACAAGAAATAAAGAGCTTTCAAAATGTAGCACAAAAGGAAAATAAATTTAAAAACCGATTTGCTGAAAACGTTCGCCGATAAAAATTCCCTATATTTCATTTCAAAACGTTATTACCGACTAATGCACTGTTTTATTACACACGTCGCCAGCATTCAGCTCCGTATATAAAGTTAAGCGGCCGCTAAGAATTTAATTAACGATCGTTGAAGTAAGTCATCCCCGTCTTCGGCATGCTCGCGGCCGTTATGAAATTATATTTCACGCTGATCGAGTTCGAAATTCGGAAGCGGATGGTGGTGGGCGTCGCGACGCTCGACGAACGCGGAATTAAAACGCAACGCGGCGAATTAAATTTCGAACTGCTTGGAAAATTCAACCGAATAAACTCGTTACGGTGAAATGTCTTCAGTCGGCGGACACGTACCGACGACAAATTAAATTAATTAAAGTTCGCCGAGCGGTATTTGCTCGTCCATTGTCGCGTTCAGTCAAGTGCTTTGCTGAAACGTTTTATTAAGCAATCAGAGAGTTTGTTCTTCATTAACATAAGCCAATGTATATATAGGGTTATTCACAGAAATCGTTTTAATAGTTGTTTGTTTTAAAACAGCTACAGGTAATAACCAATTCTCTTCTAGTAACCGATAACTTTAAAACGTGTGGGCTTTCTCCTGGGCTGAAAATAAAACGATTTAACCTAACTTATCTATATCCAAAACAACTTCATTACCACAGTATCCTGCTTTAAAGTTTTGAAAGAGCTTGTTTTCAAAATAAATAAAAATAAATAAAAGTTTCAAGCTTCATAAAAGAAAACGAGGAATTTACTTATTACGAAAATGCGCTTCGTCGTTTTGAGTGTATTCTGCTTGTTCAAATTACCAAGATATAGAGTACCAAATGAAAGTAATGAGTATTTACAAATAAACAAATAAAAAAGGTCGTGTTCGTCTCTTTCACATTCCTTTTTCTTGTACATTCCGTTCTTTTCCAATCACAAATTCAAACATTTCCTTGATTAAAAAGATGCATAGTGTTTTATTTATGCTTTTGAAAAGTGCCTATGTACATTTCATGAATCAAATTAATGCCTGGAATAACATTCAAATCATTTTTTCATATGCATAAAAGATGGCTTTATTATCCCACTAATGGTACATAACACAGCATCTGCTTATATAAAGTGTGATTTACGCGAGCTGCATCCGTTGTTTCAGGATGGAGTGGTTGGTCGGAGTGGTCGTCCTGCAGTGTATCCTGTTCCGCCGGAATCCAACAACGAACCCGCCACTGTCGCCAGTCAGACTGTCCCGGATTCAACATCGAGCAACGGCACTGCAATCTTTTTGGGTATGCTGGTGACACGTGCGAAACTAACATTCATTTGCAGACAACAAACGGCGCAGAACTTTGCTCCGAATTACTTAAAATATGGCATCTGCATTATGCAATGCATCCGGGAAGTTTTCAGACAAAGCATAAGTAATTATGGTTTTCTTTGTTGCATTTCGTAAAGTATTCCACTCCTCGACCAAGAGAGTTAAGTAGTTTTAAGAAAAATGATTTCAGTGGATTTTCTTTTGGCAAAATTAATGAAACAATTTATCAAACCCAACAGTGTAATATGTATAATGAAAGGATGGAAAACGACACACAAACTGCGCACTTGCATTTAACTATTGTTTAATAAATTTCTATTTCTAATTTACAATTTCATTTTCAACTATGTACCTAAAATGTGTTATGTGTTGTGACATGAAAATTGCTAATGCTATTCACACGAAACTTAGTTTGTTCACGCTATCTCGCAAAACTGATTAGCATCGATCTGCTGCAACTTAATTCCTCTTCGATGCACATATTGTATCTGATAAAGGCGCAGTAATTTCTATTAGCTAATTGAATGTTAATAGAATTAAAACGTTTCTTCAATTAATTCATATCCTGCAAAGTAAAAGCGAAAATAGAGGAATTCTTAATTATTAAACGTTTAGGTATCACAAAACTTTACATAATGTAATGCTATTTATGGGTCCTATATCAATCATTAAATAAAAGCTTCAGTGTTCGATTTGCTTTTTCAGTAGCGTTTGAATCGAATCTATAATTCGTAGTGAATTTATTCTGTTTTCCAAATAGCAAAACAAAATCAGAACGCAAGGATATTTAACCGCAGGATTCAAGTAGAATCCAGGCAAACCGTGTTTTTAATTTATCCGGATGTTATCGTGGCTTTGTTCGTCGCAAGACAAAGCGACGAAAACACCACAGCGAATACCGACTTATGGTCCGTTGATTATGAGCTTTTGTTGCAGTGCGATAATGTTTGTGTTGCAATTCCATGAGCTTATGTTTGGCGTTTGCGATTACTGTATATGCACATACATGTATGATTCAAGAGTAAATGCGTATTGCATTAGAGAAATCCTCCTGGAATCCTAGAAGCATTATCAAAAAATATGTAATTAACTACTTATAAAACAAGTTATTTGAAAATTTTAATTTTAATATTAAACCTAAAAGGTTCGCAGATGTAATTTAATATTATAAAAAGTTACTTTTTATTTTCGTAGAATTAAAAAAATACAACTTCAAAATTTCTAATGATTTACACTTGATTGTTGCATTCATATTTTTATTTATACCGACTCGACTGAACAAATAAATTTTTGATAAACGGACACGCGGAAATGAACAAATTTGACGTACTTCAACGTACTTAATCTAGAAAACGTGTAATCAAGATTTGTTCGAAATTCTTCGCAGAGGTAAAAGTATTAAACGTTAATTATTTTTACTGCAATTGATTGCAGAATATTATGTCTCTGATTAGTCCACAAAAATAAAAAATATATTGCATTTACATAACTGTTATTAATATCTATTAAATATCACTAATTTTGGCATTTCTATTAAAAATAATAGTAAATAAATAATATCGTGCTGAAAATCAATTTCGTCGGAATAATTCCTAACGATCCGTGTATCATTAATTAATAAACAAAAACGAAATGATTCTAAGAAAACGAGAAACTGTTTTAGAACGTGATAAAAATAATTGTTAAGCAAACCATATGTTCCAGCTGTTGACTCGATTTGCGAGGCGTTAACCTAAACCATTTGAATATCGTTGGCGTGAATGAATGTTATTAGATAGAACAATGTGTATATGTTAATGATAATGTAAACAGCTACCTGCAAAATGATTGAACCCAAACATATGTTTGAAATGATTTCATTGGAATTTATAAATAATTTTGTGAGTCTCGAAAGACGAATTTAATTTAAGAACATAAATTTAACAACTGTTACAGCAAGAATCTCGTACGTACAACAAAATATTAATTCAAAATAAATTCATGTGCCCTCAATATTTACAATTTATGCCTTGATAAAAATAGTGGAAAATAAGAAATGAGTTTTGACAGTATTTCATAGGCGCATGAACTTTTCTTTATTATTTTTGGATTTCTCGTTGTGCGCAAAGTACCTTCAAAGTGCTTCCCAGGCCTTATAAACTTCATTCATACCATGGCAAGTGGCAATAGAAATGACTGGGAGTATCTCTACGCATTTATTTAATATATATACCTGACAGTTCAGTATCCTGCATCATCACAATTTACAGTTAAGAGACGTATGAAGTGAAGTTTTTAGAGCATTTTTTTTAAATAAGTAGTCAATTTTATACTCTCAAACTTAAAGTTTATCGGGAATGTGTGTTCAACTACTCGTAGCTGCGACCGACATACAATGGTTATTCATTCTGCGTAATTCATCTAATACTCAGGAAGCACGGAGAACTCAGTTGGAAGAAGCTAAACACAATCCGAATTTTGAGAATAAGTACTATAAATGAAAAACGGAGTATTTTAGTCCAAGTACTATGTCTCACAGAAACTCACGTGCACCAAAAAGAGAATCGATCCCACACCTACAATTGCACAAACGTCAAGCCTGTTATCAGCGAACCCAACAATTTGAATACGCAATTAAGAAAAAATTCATTTCAAAACCAATCATCGGAAATGTTTCCCATGATAATCTAGGAAATATTTTACAAATTAATCGTAAAGCAAAGTAAACAATCTTTTTTGATAATAAATCATAAATCCTTAGATATATCTAAATCAAGTGCGGAAAAACCGAAAAATAAATGAATTCCATTCGCTTGTACTTTAAAACTATTGTTTTAAAATTATTATCTTATTTGTTTGATCAAACAAACAATTTGTTTGAAAAGCAATCGCCTTAAAAATGAATCAGTATAGATTGTTCCGACGAAGAGTGACACGGATCAGTCGATTTGAAATTTTATCATAAAGTAAAACTGTTTTTATAATTCAAGTTATTGTTATTACGGCATGATTAAATTATCATTACATTTCTTTTAACTGCACTACAAAGAATGAATTTAAATTATTAAAAAAATGAATTTTCAGAGTAAAGTTGTTTCTAATCAAAGAAGAGGTAAGGATTATGGCAGAAGGAGGATGGAAGGAGGAGAAACAATTGTCAATGAAACTAAACGAATTGTGAAACTAAAAAAGAACAATAGTATTTTAAAAACAATAACTTAAATTTGGTAAGAAAAAATATTTCTATATGTAGAAGAACTAGTGTTCATGAGAATAAGAGAATAGAGATGGTTATGTAAGGAATAAACGAAATATAAGTTATGAAATAAAGTAGAGAACTGGTTCCTTCAGTTTTTGCAAACAAGTTTGTTCTAGCAGTAGAGGTCAGCATTAGAGATTGGGAACGAGCACAAAGACGTGGTACACGAAAAGACAGATCACTTAGCAATTCAGGAACAAAAATGTCCCCTTTTACCAGTTTGATTAAAAACACCAAGGAAGCAATCACACGATGTGTTTGAAGACTTTTCAATTGAAACATATTTAAGAGACACTCTTGAGGAATTCCTTGATTAGGATAATTGCCCTCCTTTTTAAAATAAAGATATTTCAGGAATTTGCGCTGAATTCTCTCAATGCTATCAGTATGAACTCCATAAGTAGGATTCTAAACTAAAGACCCATATTCAAGACAAGGTCTGACATAACTACAAAATAATTGCTTGATTGTATCTGGATTGTTAAAATATTTTGATGTTCTAATTATCAAACCAAGAGTTTTAAAAGCAGCATTCGTAATATTGTCGATGTGGCGAATGAATGTCAATTTATAATCAAATGTTACTCCTAAATCTTTAATATTATCACAGCGATTAATAGTGACATCGTTAATTGTATAATTATGAAACAATAAATTCTTCCGTCTACTAAAGGAGACGACAGAGCATTTGGATGGATTTAGGGATAACTTATTAGATGTACACCATTGACAAATATTATTCAAAGCTGTTTGCACATTAAGACAGTCCAGAGGATTATCCACTTGCGAAAATAATTTAATATCATCTGCATACATAAGGCAACGAACCCCGACATCCTTAACAATATCATCGATGAAGATAATGAATAACAGTGGCCCAAGTACAGAACCTTGAGGAACTCCTGAAGTTGCTAGGAATTTAGTTGACTTTATGCCATTATACTCAACAAATTGTCGTCGATCAGTAAGATATGAAGCAAGAAGGTAGACTAAATCAGAAGATAAGCCACCGGCATTTAGTTTTTCAAGAAGAAGATGATGATCAAGGCGATCAAATACCTTGGTTAAGTCTATATAGATAACATCAACTTGTTTGGAGCGATCAACGCTTTCACAAAGAAACTCCGAAACAGAGATTAAGTTTGTCACAGTAGATTTACCGGGTATAAAACCATGTTGAATGGATGAGATAAATGACGAAAAATGATGGCGTAGAATGGGTTCAAGGACATGTTCAAAGATCTTGGCAAAGTTACATATAATAGCAATAGGTCGATAATTATCAATTTGTGATTTGTCATCTTTTTTGAAAACAGGAACAATCCGGGATAATTTCCAGGTATTAGGAATAGTGTTGTGTTGCAATATTAAATTATAGATTATAGTTAATGGTTTAACCAAAACATGTGCACAATCATGGATTATAAATGCAGGAATTTGGTCAGAGCCTGCTGTATTTGTGGATTTCAAAGTTTTGATAGCCTTCAGAACATCTTCCTCGCACACTTGTTTAATAAATAATGTGTTTAAATAATATTTGTCATTATTTATAGAAGAAACTTTCAAGTTACTTGCGGAGTATGATTGAGAGAAATATTTCGCAAACCCATTAACAATTGAGAATGAGAAAACGAAAAGAAAATTAGGGCAGCCATGAGTTATGAAATTAAAAGACATTAATTGCACCTTCAGATTCTATAACTTTTTCATGAACGAATATTAATGTAAAATATTTTTGTTTTTCGAAGAAGGCAGAAAATTAAGCATCCTGAAAAACACTTGGTTTTTTCTACCTTATAAAATTAGTGCTATAGTAAATAATATAATTAGTTTCTTGTATAGTGTAAATATATTAGTTAATGTAAATGTAAAAACTTTTTATCTACCAAACGATAACATAATGTCCTTAAAGTTTTTCAATTTAGATGAAATTCGATCAAAAACTAAAGCGTTCAATTCGGAAATCGATAAGATTTTGCAGATCACATAAATTTTAAAAGCAAATTTAGAAGCAAAACGAAAACGATACTAAGTATCAACAGTCACGAGCTGATCTAAAAAACAATGTAGTCAAAGACTGTGTTAGTACTATGATGCAATCTTTCACTTTTATCTTACTGCAATGATTGTCATTCTTCAACGATAAAAGAAAACACATTTTTCTCAGGTGTAAAAAAAATCTATGTTAAATTCTTTGTAAAAATAGAATAGAAAGTGTTCCCTCTATTATTTGCTCTTTCAATACAGCATTAAAAGTTATGTTAAGTTAATTTTTAAGAGCTGCATCTAAAATGGAGGAATTGAACTTTTTGAAAATAAAATTATCGATTTTAAATACATTTCAAATTACGGATAAAAATTATTTCAAAATATCAATTTTTTGCAGCATTAAGAAAGCTGTAAAAAATTATTACAAAATTGTTTCATAAATTAGAGTGACTTTTAAGGAACTGCCTCCGTACCCTGCACCGGCTTCCAAATAATATTGTTCGGCACCTTTAGACGTTTCTGCCTCTGTTAGACTGTGTTGAGTTGTTAAAAATGATGGTTAAAGTAAAAACGAAGTTATATGAACCTATTTATCTCATCTACAACTGACCTTATGCTACTTCTTAAAATCTAAGGGTAAAGGTAAACACAGATTGGGATACGTGGGAACTGACAAGCTTCTTAGAAGAGCGGTATTTTTGCGTGAGGCAAAGATCCGGAAATAGATGGAACACGGTGTCGTCACCTTAACATTAAACATTAAGCCGATATGTTTCCTAGAGGGACAATCGTCATTAAGTACTAGAGAAAAGCGAAGAATAAGAACACTGACGCCAAGTTATCGAAATGTCTGTTGAATATTAAACAATCTGTTTTAATTCTTACAAACTTATCGCCTTTGTTATATGTATTATTGTCTACGTATCTTGAATGGAATTTTGTCCGTTAATGCTGACTCTTTTCTTCCAAAAATTTGAGTACAGCAGATACATTTATTTTGGTACGACTTAATTTGTCAGAAAGATATTATATTTTCGTTTCCTGTCTACTAGTTCAATTAGAGGTGTCATAACTAAAGTGCATTAAAAAAATTCCATGTTTGGAGTTGACCATTTCTTGAGATACCTAACAAGGAACGTAGTAGGTTTTACTTATTATTTACATATTGCTGTGTTATTTCGTTATTTTAGTGTGCTGTGACCGGCGCCGGTTTCCATTTAGGAAGTACTTTCGCAGCAAGCGCCGATTTTGAAAATGGTAGTTAAAAACCTAATTAATTGAAATTATCAATCGTCTATGAAGTGAAGTCATTACGATGTTAATTGTAAAACTACTCTTATTTATAGGAAACCAGATCTGGGCAAATTACTTAAAAAAAGTAATTCCAATAACAAGCTTCAATTACTTTGAAAAGTATTGGCAATTATCAATTATTTTTTCCTGTTTATGTATAAAGTTGGAAATTACCAATTAAAATGAAAAGTATCTGAAGTTGCAGAGCAATTACTAATTGAATTACTTTAGAGTATTGCAATTACTTTAGAGTATTGTAATTAGTTTCGAGTATATCAATTATTTAAAGTATTTCAATAAGTCTGTTCGTACATTTTTGTAAAAATCGATGCCGTGGTAGCAAGTTTTACAATACCTAATTTTAAACTGCGATGGGCTAGTTCTTTAAAAGAAACTTCGTTAATAGATATAAACACTATTCCTAAATTAATTGCAAATATCGCCGAAAAAATTACAGATAAAGATCAAATCAGTGAACCAAAAGCAGCACCTACAGAAAAAGATGACTTTTTCGAATTTGACGATGCTGAAGTTGTTTCCCATTCACATTTCCTCATTTCCATCCGCAATAAATTAGAATTAGAAATTCTTCAATATTTACAAGACAGTAGAACAAACTTATGTGCCTTAAATGAATTTCCAACAGTTAAAAAACTCTTTAAGAAGTATAACACCCCAATTCCATCATCTGCTCTCGTGGAAAGGATGTTTTCATTTGCATCTATTATTAATTCTCCTCGGCGACATGCCTTGAGTGACATAAATTTTGAAAATTTAGTTTTATCTAATATTTTTTTGTTAAAAGTTTTCAAAAAGAATTATTTATTTTTATATTTAAAAATTATTTATTTTTATGTATACATGTTTCAAAATTATTTATTTTTGTATTTTTTTTAAATTTTTATACTTAAAAATTATCAATAAATATGTACACATACGGAAAATGTTTCATTCAATAAAATAACATTTGAAAATACTTACTAGCATCATTTTGTCCGAAGAAAGTCAAAAATGTCAATAAATATAATTTACCTCAAATAATAAAAAGATAATTGAAATGCTAAAAATAATTCAAATATACAAAAACAGTTCAAATACTTAAATCTAACTCAATTACTAAAATTTAATTATTGAAGTACTTAAAAGTAATTCAATTACTTAGAAGTATTTCGATTGCATAAAAATATTTCAATTGCTTAAAAGTAATTCAATTAACAAAAAGAAATTCTTAATTACTTAAAAGTAATTCAATTATTCAAATGAAATAGTGAAAATTAATTGAAATAACATAAAATTATTTCAATTACCAAGCATTTCAATAAAGTAATTGAAATAACAATTATCAGGACCAGATATCAAAAGTATTTGAAATATTTTAGTTCAATTAATGAAAACGCTTCAATTACTTTTTCAAGCATTTTAATTCAATTAATGCCCAGCTCTGTAGGAAACAAATTGATGTCATTTTCTTTTAATATTATATTATAATCGATTACTATTAATTTAATATGCAATATGATTCACCATCACTTGGGTGGTCTTTAGAATCATTTATTAGTTCTTAAGAATGTAAACAAAAATTTTCTAGAAGGTTTCTTTGCGTAGATACAGACCTTGAAAGATATGAATTTGATGTTGATTTTGTATTAATTGGATAATGTAGTTTTATGTTCTTATTAATGAGAAACGTGGATATACGCATGTAAAATTTTCCCTTTTAATAAATATGATTAATATTAAGTAATAAAGCAGGAAATATCGTTGGAAAAGTTAACATTATTTCAGAGGTAAGGTAGGCTAAAATGCACCTAAATTTTGGTGTCATTATGGTTACCATAGTCTGACGTGCGAAACTAAATGAGCGTTATTGTTTTTGCCTTGTAATCTGCTCGTTTGGTTCTTTTAATTTCAATTTTTTTTAATTCTTTGTAAGTTTACCGTGTTTTCTTTTTGGCAAACACGCATCAAATTTTTACTTAAGAAACTTAAGAACAGCTGAATAAAATGAGGTATTAAGAAGTGACAATTATTATTGTATTGCATTTTATTTCCAAACGTTTTAATAAATCAGTGCATATTTAGTTGGCAATACAAAAAAGGATACCTATAATCTTTGGTTTGAAGAGTAAGAGTATCTACAAGGTGCAGCGTAGCCTATTTGTGATATCCTTAAACTTTCATATCTTGAAAACCAGGAACCATCAAAAATTGTATCAGCGTATTTGTACTCCAATTAACGTTCTTTATCACCACTTAAGCGGTGGTACGACTCTTCTGAATCATACTGTATATAACAGCAACTTATCTTTACTTAAATTTACTTTTAATTTAGTTAATTTTCATTTTAGTCGAAATTTTGTGAAACTATTTCAAATAAATAAATTAATAATAAATTAAATCAATTTCTAAGAGGCTCGTTAACATGTCACAATTTAAGATTTCGTAATTCTGACAAAAATACTTGTTCCCACTTAGTAATGCAGTTATCTACCTGGTGTCAACTTTGATTGCGCACCGTAGGAATGCCAAAGCAATTTTTTTTAATAGTAAATCCTGGTTTCCTATCGAATAAATCGCAAAGCATTAAACGGTATAATACGTAGCTTTGTGTAATGCATTTGCTTAAGACTGAGTAATTTTAACATGTTTTTCAAATAGATGGGGTAAACAAAAAAAAATAAATAAACAGACATTCTCTTCTAGTTGACAAGCTTTACTGATTTTAAAAATATTGTAACAAAAAACAGAAATTAGAAATTTGTACGAACATTAGTTAATAATCTACGAGTAACAGCTACACATTCTTTTACCATTCTACCTCTCAAATCATTCAAATCGCAATAAGGAGTATGATAATTTTTTTATTTTAAATAAGGCCACAAGAAGAATCGTTTAGTATTAATTCCGGCGAACCTGCAAACCATCGCGGATCGACAAGCCTATTCAGTTTATAATTACAATTTAAAAAAATTGGAATTCCTGTAGTGCACCCGGTATTATTCGACAGTATTAAGAAAAGTAGAAATTCTGTATTGATAAGCAATTAGATTTTTCTGCTACTGAAAATGAAACAATAAACCATTTTCTAAATCACGCTCTTAACAAAATAAGAAGGCAGGATCCCACACCTTCATTAGTTTTAATTTAGCTTATTTCTTCTATCAGCGTCTTATTAGTGTAAAAGCTTTCGATTTGTTGTAGTTGCGATGTCACAGTAAATCCGTTGGCCCTGGAAGAAAGCCGCTTTTTCCACCCGTCTAAAGAAAGATGGCAAAGAGTGCCAGACAGACCGTCAGCCTGGCGTCTCAAGCCCAACTCGTACATCTGGGTCCCGTCCACGCAGCTTTTTACAGGCGACAAGAGCGGTCCATTTCCTCGCCAATTCGTCCTGTTTATCACAATGCGCGTGCAGAACGTACGTATCGATCCCTGTTTATTGTAAAATTTAATGGAATCGCCAATGCATGTTGAATTAATTCGCACGTTCCGATGAAAATGTTTATACCTACACTGCCCCCAAGGAATTTATTGATTCCGCGGATTTTATTGCTGTTTAGTTTCAATCAGCTCTGATCATAATATTATTTATAGTATATCGAGGGGATCAATGTGAAGGTTTTAAATAATAAATTTCAATTTTTTGGATAGGTTTGGTTGGACATTTTACAATAATTTATTATATTATTATTTATAAATTTTAATACAATTACAAAATAAATTTAATAGTTCCAAGTACGCTCGAAATAATTTATGTACGCATAATTAACTGTCAGTGTAATGAATAGACAGAGCTTTGTTCGGAATTCTCCAACTATAGATACATAAATAAATTGTGGATGTTTTACGTCATATTTCCTAAAATAATGAATAATCAATGGTGTTCGTCGATCTGTTACGAACTGTAAGACATTTATTGATATATTTACTTAAATATTTTACAATACCTGATATTATTGAGAAATATCAGGAAATTTCAGAAATATTTGGTAATATGTTTGATAAATTTTCTGTTATATATGTATATACTTACTTGTAATAAAGTTTTCTGTAAAGGTTGACTGCATACATAATAAAATGTCTTTGATCAACTTATTCATGTCGTATTCTGGAAGTTGAAACTCACCTATTCATTCCTTTCGAAAATAAAAATATTTGTGGGGTGTTATTATATAGGCTGTGTACTGCTAGAATGTTCACATCAGTTTGAATATGCCTTCTTTATACAAATTTTCAATTTACAGGGTAACTACCATCTGTGTTGGTGAACAATTTTCAAATTATCTGCAATACAACAAAATAAGTAATTTACTTTTCCATTTGAGATCAATCTCAAAGTAGTAAATGTTTTGTTTATTTTACCCGAGAACTCGCTCAAATTACCTTGACCTTATCGGTGAAGGAATTTGTCCTATAAAATAATCATTGGATTTAATTAGTATATTTGAATAAGGACAGATGTCAACGATTATTAGAAAATTCATAGCACAACGTATAATTCTTATAGAAAAACATTTTTTACATCGAAAGCAAACACGTCATGAATACACACATAAGATATATTGCTTAAATATTTAATCCATTGTTGACGACCTTTTCCTAACGTGGTGAATATAAAAATGTTTGCAAATGTGATACAAAGAAAGCATTATAAATGTTAAATGAAGTACTTGATGAGATGTTCGACGAAATGTATTACGAAATAATGAATAATAAAAAGAAGACATTATTTAGAAAGATGGCAAAGTTAACATTAATATTTGTTACAATCTATGACGTCAAATAATCCTGTTAAATATTTCAAGCTATGGAAATACGACAGTTTTGTTTTGCATCAAATGAAACGACGTGCAGTCACTAGAGGTTTTAAATACCTTCATGATATATAGGGTAAAGTGAGAAACAAATAATGTAAGGCGTTAATCTCTAGGGTGTATACAAAGATGTTAGTTAGAAACATTATCTACTACTTTAATAATTTTAAATCTGACAATACCGTTAGCTTCATTTGTAATTTGTATCTCGCATGAGATTTAATTGACGACGCTATTAGTTAGGAAATATGACTGGCATGGTTCACACGATTGTCGGCAAAGTTTGTCAATTTTGGTTGAGCAGCCTGAACACATTTTTTTCGATTTTACTTTTTGCTCCACCTTTCACTTACACCCTATATGCAGTTTCCAAATAAATTCATAGGTATATGAATATGTAATATCTAACATGCACAGTCCAGTTTCACTTAATTACAAAAGTTAATGAAACCAATAATCATCAGTATCGAGTAGTACAATAAAGAACAGCTTCAATTTTGTACGGAGCTGTCGACCTGAAAAAACATTTGTTAACACATACGTATAACATTTATACAGGGTGCCTCAGTAAAACTGTTCCTAACTTTCAGAAGTGGTAGAAGTCATGTAGTTAAGCAACTTTTATTAATAAAGTTGTGGCAGAAATGTTTCCGCGTCAAGTTAAAACGAAATAAAGAAAATGAGGACTAGAAATATTCTCGCTGTAAGAAGGAGCTTTTCTATTTATGTCTGACAGCTACATAATTTTAATTAATTTAAATTTATTGGGAAAACATGAAAACTTATAAGAAATGTCCTATGTAGATCACACCATTTTGGATGCATAAGTTATGACGTATGATTCAATGACGAATTCTTCGAAATATCAGAGGGCGATCGCGAATGGCAACAAAAATAATTTCTCTTCTGTGTTGATAGGTGTTTCAATTTATGCGGCCCCAAATGTAAGAATAAATTGGGCATCGTGCAGACGCAGAGGAAAAGGACCATCTGTAAAAGGACAATCACTGGATTCCTTAGCCCGGATGCTTGCTTCATATGACTCCAATTCATTTTTGCTTTGGGATCATATTAAATCGAACGTCTAAGCCAACATAGAAGCGGAATTAGTCTTGCTTTTAATACCATTAGTGATCGCTCTCAGATATTTCGAAGAATTCGTCTTACAATCATACATCATTTACAACTTATGCATCCAAAATGGTACCCTTAACTTTGAACATTTCTTATAATTTTCGACATTTTCTTAAAAAATTGAAATGAATGAAAATTGTGTAGGTATTAGAAATAAATATAAAAGTTACTTCTTACATATTTCTAGTCCTCATTTTCTTTATTTCATTTTAACTTGACGTGGGAATATTTCCGGACACAACTTTATTAATTAATTACGTGCCCTCTCCTACCTCTCAAAGTTTAGTTTCTGAGACACCCTGTATACCTATGACGGTTTTAATAAAAGAACTTTTGTAGTTATTTGCGATTAAGTCATTAGGTTAGGTTTCAAAGATCGCAGTTTGAATCAACGTAGGTGTAGAGAAAGAAGTTATTGAAGATGCAGTCACTTAAATTTTAAGTTTTTTTTATTTTTTAAAAGAAACTTGTCTAAATCTTCACATGCTATATATGATATATGACGACTTTTTTAAAATGATATGATGCCTATTTTGTAAACTACCTTGAAAAAGAGATGTAGTGTTTTAGTTGTAATTTAACTTTCAAGAAGCGTAATGAGACGATAAGTAATCTTAACCATAATATAAAACAAAAATAAAGCGATTTTGTTTATAAATTCTCTTTGTGTAAAGATGTGATTCTTTTTTTCTACCTTTCGCCCCTTGCCTTTCAGGACCTTTTTCCCTTTTTATTCTCCGGAGGTATTAATTCTACTTTAATTCTCAAAAATATGTCTTCTAAAATTTTCCTTATATGGCTATTCTATAACAACAGACATTCGCGATAGGATAGTTTTCATAGACTGCACCTTTGTCCCATATACATACAGTTATGTTTAGTTTTTATATTCTTCACCTGACTTTTCTTGTTCTGAATATAGGTTTACTCCGATCGATTACTTTTTATTTTCACTTTGTTTTAATCTATGTTGTAGATTTCCTTCTTTATTTCTTTATTTCTAGTCATTTGTTCTTCACACGTAATGTCTTAAAGAGTTTTTCTTGGCGATGATTTTGTAATTATATTCTTAATTTCGGTAAATATCTCCTTACAGTTCTTGTTTCCCGTTTCAAAAGAACCATGTCTTTGGTTCTTCGGCATTATTCACACCTAAATTTTCTTTGCTTCCATGTTATCGTCCTTAGTGTTGACCTCTTATTTCATGTATTGACAATATCCACCCAATTCTGAAGAGTTAAATCATTTATGCCGTAATAATTTAACTATTCTTTAGACAACTTTTAAAATTGTGTTCCTATAAATTAACAGTTTCTTCGACTAAGTTACACTCTCTCTATCTATTTATTTTCAATAATTATCTTGACAACTATTACATTTGATAAAAGTATTCTATTTAGTTTTGGAAATCACAATATTCATATTTATTTCTACCATCAAAATATTAACTAAGTTTGTCCCAATCATATATTCATTTTAACGTATAAATAAAAATCATAGGAATTTACTAAAATGATCAATTTGAGTAAACGTCAGTTTTCTGTATCCCTCTTATAGCTCTGAGCGGCTTCAAACTTTACGTAATCCATTCTTTTTCAATGCGTTATCTCTTCTCACACTGACATGTTAACTTTCTAGACTTAGTGATTGATTGAGCGCCTACATTATTATATTCTGCCAATTTGCTTTTCCCTAGAACAGCTGAGACCTGCAATAAATTTAACCGCATTAAATCCTTTCGATATTTCAGGTTTTTCGCTAAAGTACCCTATCTCTTGGGGAATTTAGTAGGATGTTGAAAGTAATAAAAATTCTATAAATAGACTGCAAAGACGGTTGCGTTAAAGTACTATTATTTTTGAAACTTTATTAGTGAAATGTAATTCAAATTCTAATAATTAAATTCCTATTCTTTGCAAAAATATTTCTTTTCAATTTGCTTGCATTCATCCATGTATTTAGTAAACATGAACAGAATTTCAAACGTTTCGTTTGGTTCAAATCGTTTCGTTATTTTTAATTAATTTATGCCATGCTTTATTATGATATTCGAATTATGAAGCACAAATTATTGAGGATGAAAAATTCTTATTCTCATCATGTTTAAAAAAATTATTATAAATTATATTTTGTTCTTATTTGAATAAATAATTTAAAAATAACTTGTCTGTTTAAAGGAGACTAATATTACATTTCACATTTTCCATTGAACAAATATTGTTTTAAAATACTTAAATTCATTAAATATCTGACCTTGCTGTGTCACTGATATTTTCTGCAATCATGATAAACATAATTTTTCTCTTTCTTATAATGGTTGCGCACGACTTTAAAAATATTTACATTCACTTATCAATTCGCTTCACGAAAAACACAGTAAGTTAAAAAGAAATCCTCGTAATTGAAATTTTGCAATTGAAGGTAAAAGTTCATACGTGTTTTTTTTTTAATATTTAGAACGTGCTCAGCTTTAAACTTTAATTAATTTTCTGTTCGGATTTATTGTCAATCCGAAAAATGGAAATGCAAACATTTTCTTTCAACAAAACAATATTTATTATTATTATAAACTGTCATTTGATAATTTTGCTGTCGAATTTCGAAAAAAATTCACAAATCAATTAGTTAGATAATACATATTGTGAAACTACGTAATCGTGACATGCCCTCACGAATTGAACGGAACCATTTCTGATAAAAAAAAACTTGTAAATCTTTCATAATTTTGAAACCTCCTCCATATTTGGCTGTTTTAAGTCCAAATACAAATCGAAAAAGCTGTTATATATACAAACCAATTCGAGATATAACATGAAAATTTCATATCTACATGGGGAACTTAGAAAGAGATCAATCCACCGAACACGAAATCCGCGTTACCAAGGGTTTCAACAGATCCCAGAAAAGTTAAAAAAAGAGTATCCGACATTAAAATTGGGTGCATAATTTCAAGGGGATTATTTTGAATACATTTAATGAAATTATCCGATACATTTTCAAAAATATTTTCTCTAAGCAATTTCGAATTCGCGAGACGTGCGACAAAAATTATCGCTCAAGCTTAATCTCATTTCCATTCCAGAGCTCGATGGGCACGGTATTCAGCCTGCGTTCTAGAAGACGAGAGGATTGCTATTTGTCTCTGGAGCTCGCCGGCACCGATCTGAAGTTGATTCACGTCGCCGCTAATGGGACGGACGTCGTCAGAATTCCTGCGACGCTCGACGACGGAAAATGGCACCAAATTTCTGTTAGGTGCGTGCGTAAAAGTAATTTATCCCATTTCCGAAACCCGAAATTGTTAAAAGTTATATTATCGCGTTCTTACGTGCTCAAGGTAATCCGTTACCATTGATAAAAAACGAAAAAGCAGTAACTTTATTAATAAAATTCTAACTTTATCTTGTTTGAATTACAAAATTATTATAGCTTTATAATAACAGTAAAGAGGGGTATTTGTACCATTCAACCTCAAAGTTTCTTTGTGTCAGCAAAATATTTTAATTTATTTAGAAAATCAATAACTTATTTGTCGAATATCAGACAGAAATCAATACAGTCCTAACTGTCAATAGATTTCGAATTTCCTTAAGTAAATATGAATTTATTCATTTCTATGAACGTCATTTTGAAGTATAATCGAGTACCATTTTCGTCGTAAATTTCAAAGTAATTTCCTAAGTCCCCAAATGCGGTTTTTATTGACATTATTCGGGTCGAGTTATAGGAATATAAATAAATATGACAACGGCACATACGACTTTATTCCTTGATATATTAGCCGAAGAGGAAAGCTTTTAATGCGTCGCTTTCACCACTCAGCGGATATTTATTTTGGTCATTGCCGTTTTACCCTCTACATTATTTAGTGAAGGAAATTTTACTGAAAGAAAATTGACAAAAGCTTTCTTGTATTCCAGCGTGCGAGATGATAGCGTCGTTGAAAGCTACATCGACTGCGAGTGGACCAGGACTGATATTTTAAAAAAGAATTCCCTCGACATCCCCGAGGACTCCGATTTAATTATCGGCTACCTATTCTCTGTAAGCCAATTTTACTCGAGAATTTTTTCAACGTTTCAATTATGTTTTGTTAGGGTGACTTGGATCAGTTGTCAATTGTGTCGGATCCCACGATGGTGAACTTGCAATGTTCGACATTGAGAATACCGATCATAGATCCAAGCGTGAAGGACGAATCAGAGAAGGAACAGCCAAGGATAAACCATGCGAATCACGTCGGCGGTAAGGAACAGAACTGACATTGAAGAAAAAGTAAATGTGATTCTGCAAATTTAACTATCGTACATACAATCATATTTTTGGACGTCATTAATTAGGGCATGCTTCTGATATACTTAGACGTAAAGAATATAACTAGCAAAATTCTGTGTTGAAACAGCTGTGGTATTGTTGGAGGGCATATTTTTTGTAATTGTAATAGAAGAAAAAAATCATTAAACAGCTGTTTAAAATGCTTTAAAAATATTAATATTTTCAATAATTGAAGTCAAGGTTCAAAATTCTGAAAGACAGATTTAAAATTAACAATGGTAAGCTAGCATGTTTACTTAAGTTGGTCGAAACTGTTCAAACAAAAACACTGTCTGAAAAACGCGAGTTCACTTAATTAATTTATGATACTTATTAACTTTTGGTTATAATAATAATGTTTTGGTTTCTTTATATATCATATCAAATCAAGTCTTTTTAGAAAATTGTTACTGAGAATTATATTGTATAATTAGGAGAAACCAACAGTATGTAAATGAACCATGGTGTTTTTAAAATCCAATATTTCTTTTTATATTCGATTTTGATTTTCACACCACCTGTGATGATGTCACACAAAATTTTGCGTGAAAAATCGCTATTGCTTCATTCTACTGAAAATGAACACTTTCTCCACAAGTAATTTACTTGGCACTATGCCGAATGATGGAACGTGGATAACTACTGCAAAAAATTATTCATGATTGAGTAATCATGTTGTATTTGCAACTTGTTTTTTCCATATAAGTTAATAGTTTTAAAAAAATACTGTCAATTGTCGACAAATGCAACCGATATTTGCAAGTAAAAAGGGCAAAGACTTCCGGGTTATCACTACTGGGCGGAATTTTATATTTTATTTCAGCCTTCCCACCAAATATCATTGGTGCTTTGTCAACTCGAGAAACGCGGGCAGCAGGTTGCAATTATTTTAATATTAGTTATCCAGGATTATTTCGATAATCGGCGAAATATTCTCTATTTTCTTAATTATAATCATTAAGCTTATTATCATTATTTTAAATATCTGTGACACAATTCCAGCCGCCTACATATGACGCCGCTGAATCGTATCGTTTTAAAACTATAAAAAGTGAACAATGAACCAGCTAAATATTGGACCCACCCTCGCTTTATGAAAGCGTAACCTCAGTTGGTCGACTTAATGTGTAGTCCGTACACGCACCTATTGAAGCTGTTGCTATTTGCATTGGTTTATTGCGTGTAATACACGTCGTAAACGTTTGCCCCGACGCTTGAAGAAAATATTCAATTCCTCTCAGTAGTAATCACTTACGAATCAAATGGATTTTCAGCACCAGCCACTTTAACTTTAAAAATTTAAATCGCATTACTCTACATGTGGCACATCCATTAAAAGAAGATTTTGTAATTGTAAACGACAGTTACAGTTGTGCCCATAAAAGAGACCAGAACTACTGTGAAATATGAAATTAATTTAATTTAATTTAAATGTTTAATGAACTAAACAGAAGTAAAGTGTATTTTTAAATACACTTTTTAAATACACTGCCTTTTATGCACTAATAATTTGTTCTTAACACTTTGGGGTAATATTTTATAAGTAGTAGATTTGAAATGACCTCTCAAAGATAAGAACAAAAATACTCGATGAAACCTCTTCAGGCAAATCACCTTCCTAGAAACTTTCTATTTAATCCTGGCGAACGGGCAACACGCAATGTAAATGAGCTTCGTCTTGTTCAAAGTGTAGCTGCTCTTTGACCAATAAGAAGTCTTCTCGCAATCTTTTTTCAAGAACATCAAAGTCATCTTCGGTTGGTATATTTTTTTATATAAGAAAGTTTAATGGGGTTTCGTAAATTATCTACCAAATCTACGAGACCGTTCGAACAGAAGTAGCATGTACAGCAAAAATTTCCGACATTTAATCTAGTTATGTAGTCTTATTAACAGTTTATTTCCAATTCTTCCTGTTACACTTTCTTTACAAACATACATATCATTTGAATTACACATGTATAGTGTTGCAAAAATACGGCATTTTAAAATATTTTGTACGGCCCCACGTGTATTTTATGATAAAATACGGTATGACACGGTTTTTACGGTTTAAAATACGTATGGCTGTACAAAATATTTGAAATTACCGTTTTTTTTTACATCACTACACATGTATAACCAAAATTTCTAATAGAACTGCCTTGATTAAAAACAGTGACAGATTTTGTGTATTACATTTTTTAATCGAAAATAGATTTTCAGCTTACCACTAGCGAGTGTAATTTCCGTTTTATATTGGCATAGATGTTTTCTTACTGTTCTTTGTTCTGTTCTGGATTTATTTCATAATTCATTCCAGGAAGTCCCAAATGATAAAAATTTTAAAATGGTCGATGTATCTAGAGGGGTCGGTTGGGATCGATGAAACTTTTACAGATTTATTACATTCAAAACCTCTCTTTCGCTCTACACCCTGTTGGTTCATTCTAAATATATGGCAGATGAAATAGAAAATACAGTTTTACACGATATTAATTATTTTTAAAATTTTTCACATTAATGGTTTAATTAAGTATTGCACAAAACTTTAAACTTGAAACTTCTTATAAGAAATACATATTGGCAAAACAAGAGAGAAAGAAAGGATACATCAGTAATTCGTTACAGGCAAAAAAATCTAATTTCTTTTGTGATTGTATGATTATAGTTATTTGTTATACAAGACGGTAAAATTAATTTTTATCGATGAGTGAAAACGAGCGACGATAGAGCGAGTGAATTAATTTTCACGAGTCTATAATTAAATTTTACGTCGTGTGTAATACTCTATTTTTTTATAGCGAACGTTAAAGACAAAATTTAAACAATTTCGCAGAAAAAACAAGAGAGCACTCACGTCTCAAAATTATGATCGTGATCCCAGTAACAAGTGTGGGTTGTTGCTACGGTTAAGTTGTAATGTTTATTAATTCAAATAACAAAATTAAAGTACTTTATCTGCCCTTGCTGTTGAAGTGTTACTTTATCTACACTTGCTGTTAAAATTCCGTTTAATCGACTGTTTTGAGTTGGACAAAGCACACTTTAACGTTCGCTATAAAAAAATAATTTATTCGTTTTTGATTTTTAGGATTATTAAAACCGATGTGCTAAGTTTAATATCACGGTGTTAGTATTGTTGAAGTTATGAAAATGAAATTACTTCGAATTAAAACATTACGTTTCATTTAAGATAACATTGTTGGTAATGTCGACGATGTAGAATTGAAAATTCCGCAAACGATATCATTATTTTAATGAACCATGCTATCAGATATTTCATTGTATCAATATTTGAGGAAAATTAAATCCTTGTAATGCGAAGCAAGCGCCCCCGCAATTTAAAAATTGAATCTCTTGAAATATTGGAAATTATTTAATTATACGCATTTTTTAGATATAATCGTTATTAATTGCATAGGTCTATTTAACTGACTGATATAAACTTGATGTTATAATTTATTATTTTTATCAAACATACGTGAGAGTATTTATGTCCGTAGTTTTATTAATTTTTTAGGTCAGACTGCTGTTATAGTAGTGATTACATTGCTGTACCTGTACCTGTAAGACAATAGCCACTTGTTAAAAACACACGTGTAATGGCCGATAACTACTTCCAAATCAAAATTTATCCTTGTTAATGATTAGCTTATACGATACAGTTCAATCTCGCCGAGTATGCAAAATCAAAATTTGATTATTATTAATATCATTTATATAACAAATTATTTTTATTCTCTTAACGAACACTTAAAAATTCCGCTTCACTATCAGCTGATGTTTTCATCAACCGATAATGATACGTCAAGGGATTGTAAGATTTTTAAAGTGTTAAGAGGTGTAAAAGAATTTATTATATATATTTTCATCGGACAAGAGTCTACTTTAATCGTAATTATTATTATTAATAATTTCAAAATCCGAGTTATTCATAATAAATACAGCAGCATTATCGAGTTCAGTCAAATAATTTCGCAAATTTCAAATTGAACGATTTTTTCTTCGAATTGATGAAACAAAATTAATTCTATTTAAGCATGTATAAAAATGAAATTGGAAATACAGACTAAATTGAACTATTAAATTATGCAAAACTACGATGGAAATTGTACAATTTAATAGAATTTGCACAATTCTTAATGGAATAACTGAATTTGAAATATACATTTAGTTGGAATTGATAATTTTATTTGCTGCAAATAGATGGAAACATTAAAGTGAGATACGCAAGTATTTTTGGGTTTTAGTTTGTGTACTCGATCTCTGCTGAAGACAATAATGATTTAATCGCTTGTTTAATTACATCAATACACGAAAAAAGCTGTATGAGTGTTTATAATTTACGTATGTATATATGAAATTTATGTAATAAATATGTTTTAAGTTTATTTTATTTCGTTTTATTCTCATTATCCCTTCATATTCAAACAATGAAGTCATCAAGCAGGTAAGCAGATAGCATTTACTGAATCCTTCCTTATGAGGTGGCAAAATGAATATCTCCTGTTGCCATTGATTAAATCAGGGCTGTCTAACATGAGGCTCGCAGAGCGGGCCTCTAAATGTGTAAATTACCTTCAAATACGAAATATGCACAATTCTTACATTAACGGTAAAATATAAGGTCACAGCAAAGTTACTGGAAATCAGACCGATCTAACTGGATCACCCTCGAATATTCGAGAAGCCACGCGCACGTATATAAAAAGATTGAGTCAAGCGGGACGGGCAAACTTAGTTAATAATTGTTCTAGCGTGCGTTACGCACCAATTCTAAAGCCTTTTTAAGTGAAAAGTCGGTGAAATATGTCTTCGCAGAAAAGAAAAATAACGAACGAATATCGAGATTATACTGACCGTTGGGAATCAGACTATTTAATAACAATCAACAATAATATCAGTGCATTGTTTGTATGCAAGTACTTTCGGTTCCCAAAGAATATAATATGAAACGACATTACACTGCGTTTCACGAGAAAACGTTTCAGCAATATACAGGGGAGTCAAGAAAGGCTACCATTACGGATTATAAGAAAAAACTAAACCAACAAACAACATTTTTTTAAATCTGACACTGATAACAAGTGCGGTATTGCCGCTTCTTACGAAGTAGCGCTGGAAACTGTCAAAGCGAGAAAACCTTTTAAAGATGGGAGTACTTATTAAAAATTGTGCAATCAAAATGGTAAAACAATTCAATGAAACAAAAATTGCTAAAAAATTCGAAACAGTCTCATGTCCCACCAAACAATTGCAAGACGGGTGGACCATTTTAATCTGTATGTACCCAAATATCTGCATGACACAGTTGAAAAATGTAAATATTTTTCGCTATGCCTGGATGAAAGCACTGATCTGTCCGACATTAGCCAGCTTGTAATTTTTATCCGAACTATTCAAAACGACTTCAGTGTAGCAGAGGAGATGCTTGGTCTTATTCCTCTCCATGGTACAACCAAGGGTACGGATATTTTTGAAGCTGTAAATAAGGTGGTATCAAACTACGGGGGATTCGATAAATGTTCCTGTATTGTCACTGATGGAGCCAGAGCTTTGATAGGAACCGAAATTGGATTTACAGGACTCTTGAAACAAAACAACATCAACTGTCCTGTGAAACACTGTATTGTTCATCAAGAGGCCCTATGTGGAAAATCCTTACGTCAAATGAATGTCATGAAAGTGGTTGTTAAAATAACTAATATTATTAGAGGGGGCAATCGTGTTTTGACTCACAGAAAGTTTCGTGATTGTTTAGCCGAAGAAGATGCTACATATGGGGACTTGTTACTTCACACCGATATTCGTTGGTTAAGCGCCAGAAACTGTTTGCAACGATTCTTCCTTCTACGCAAGGAGATTCCCATTTTCCATAAAGATGAAGTCAAGTCCAACACTACGGAACTGGAAAATCAAATAGTAGATGCACAATTTTTAGCAGACCTTGCATTTTTAACAGACCTGATATCTCACCTTAACGAATTGAATTTGAAGCTACAAGGAAAACAGCAGAATATTGCCAACTTATTTGGTCACATAAATGGATTTAAGAATAAAAGTAAACTCTTCAAGTCTTCATTAGAAAAAAATGATTTTTCGTTTTTTAAAGAGCATTTTGAAGAAATAAAAGATTTTAAGGAAGTTTCAAATTTACCTCACATAAAATACATTGACACAATTGCAGAATTCGAAAATCGATTTAGCGACTTTAAAAAAATCGAAAGAGAGATTTCAGGGTATACTCAGCCCCTTACAATTTCAGTTGAGAATGTAAGCAGAGCAGACCTTCAACTGGAATTGTGTGATTTGCAATCAGATCCTTTTTACCAAGAAAGAACTGAAACTGGATTGGATTTTTTCAAGTTGCTGCCAGAAGAATAAAAGAATAAAATTACACCTTTATTACATTTGGAGGAATTAAACCTCCCTATTAATTGAATAAGAACAATTTTATGTATAATCTTTATCCCCTACGCAATACCCCAACTTGCGAAACTTAGGGCTTACACTGGGCTCAATGCTAGGAAGCACGTATCTTTGCGAACATGAAATTTATAAAGTCAAAATAAAGATATTCCCTCTCTGATAAGTCACTTACTCAGTTGAGTTAATACTGATGCATTACTTAGTAAAAACCAACATCCTCAAATTTCCCACTAATTTTTTGTAATTTAATATTTCCTGAATAAATTAAAATAATAATAATAATTGTATACGTATACCATACCTATTAAAACTCACAGATAAAGTTGCATACGAAGTATTTTTTATTCGGCCCTCTAAACTGTTTTTTTTTTAAAGCGGTCCTTGAGGCACTTGCAGTTGGACAGCCCTGGATTAAGTCACCATTTTTCACCGAACGATATTTTTCGTATTTGGTAAGTTTGGTATTGGAGAAATTATTTTATATTAACTAGTAAGGCCAACACCAACTTAATAGATTACGAGGGTCAAACTGAATTTATTGAGAATAAAAAACACGGTTAATATTTTCTAGGATTTTATTTTAAATATGCTCGAAGTAATAGCCTTCAGCAATGATACGCCTGACCTTTCTTTCTTTCGACTGTTCAAAAGCTCCCAAACAATCATCTTTTAGAATATCTTCAAAATAAGCGTGAATTGCGGCATCAATCTCTTCTTCTGACGAAAACATTCTACCCCGCAAATTCCGATGCATTATCATGGTGCAGCATAATTCCCTTGTCTGGAACTCTACTGAATACTTCAGGCAAACATTTTTCAGTGTATCTTTTAGTTGTAACTGTCTTTTGTCCATCTAGCTTAATTGCCTTTACTAGTCCCGTACTTCTGAAGAATACATACATAACTTTTTTCATAGTTCGCAGCTTCTTGGTCATTATTGGAGTTTCCTCATCTTCGTGAATCCATACACGACTCTCTTGATGGGTAGGTACGTCAAAAAAATAAGTTTCGTTACCTGTGACTATTTTGGAAAAAAATTGTTGTCCGCCATTATTTAAGAAATTTAAAGTTTCATGGCAAATTCTTACACGCTCTGCTTTTTGGAAGTCAGAAAAGTGATGCGATACAAAACGTTAACCACTTTTTTTAAATGCAGGTGATCGTGTTGATTGTTCTAACAGCTGAGGATCCAATCTTGAGTTAATGCTCTATTACTGCATAAGTGGTTTTATTGTCATTTTCAATTAACTTTTAATAGCAGCAATGTTTTTGTCGATAACAGCCTTTTTGATGCTGAGCAGAATTACTTTCACATTGAAATTCCTTATACCATCGGTAAATTGTAGCCAAGGAAGGTGCTTGTTCACTAAAAGCCAAACTGTTTTTGCACTCATAAACGCTTAAACCTTTTTTAAAATCATAATAAATCATGATTAAAAAATACTGTCTGGTTAATTCCATTTTTTTTTGCTTTTAATATTACTTTAAAAAATTAGTAACTTGGGTTCTAATGGACGTAACTGCAACAACTAAACTTCAAATGACAGATAAAAAGTTGCTTTAAATAACACTGTATGTTTTGTTTTTTACAGCCTACTAGATTTTCTTATTCTCAATAAATTCAGCTTTTACCCTCGTATCATCACATTTTTAAATACTCTCTAATTTAGAAATCTAGCATTCGCTCTTATAGGCACTTTCATCTAAATTATACATGTAAATAAGCCGTGAAATATGTTACAACATGCTTCTTGCACTTCTACGTTTTTTATGATTGGATTATACACAACTGTCAATTATGAAAATCTTGCAAATCAAATATTTTGTGATTACGCCATTAGAACTTTCGTGAAAACAAGTTCGGACTTACTAAACAGCGGCTAAATGGAGCGATCGGGTATTTGAAGTCTATTGCACCGGCCAGGGCGATGAATTGATTTTCAGATTTAACCCTAACCGACGTCTTCAGTTGGAATCAGCCGGAGTTCAGATTATCTGTTTCTGTACATACAAGCGATGAACTTCCTGCTTACTTGTGTAGGGGCAGTATCAGAATATCGGTATTGAAGTTGATGTGTTGATCAATCACTAATTGCTTAATACTTACAAAAAAAATAAAGCAAAAGGTATGTACGATCTCTGATCAAAGCAGTGATGGAATTTTAAGTAGGAAAACAGTAATTGGTTATAGAAATTACTTGTCTTGTCTTATGATTGAGAAATCCAATGGCTTATAAAAAGTTTGTATCAAGTCATTCTCAAGAGGCCATGCAATTACATCTCAGCTAAATTTAAAAAATTTAAAAGTGTTTTGTATTGAGACCATTTAATATGATCTTTTATTATTTCACGAGGTTTAAACTGAGATGAGAATACTCTGAGAGTACTCTAGAGTAGATATGGGCAGTTTTTGTAACTAAGAGCATTGAATTGAAACCGCTTCAAAATCCACTATTTTTAAATTATTACGTTTCAGCTAAGAAATGATGAATTCTGCGATCTTTTGAGGATGATTTTAAATTAGATTACTTTTAATACAAATAAATTAGATTAAGTACTTAATACAAACAACGAAAACGTATGCCCAGAATTGGCACGAATTCATAGCAAAGCTAGCTACTGCCTCGAGCGGCACAATTTAAGGAGGCCACAAACCTAAGCGGCCGCACACTGTTAATTGTCGAAAAGGTCGTTTAATGGATATTTAAAATAAAATTACAAAAGAAAAATTACTTTTAGCAACTTTATTGGAAGAAGAAGAAAATTTAAACAATTTGGCTTAAATTTCGTTTTTCTTCCGAATATTCTTGTCCTATAGATAAGAAAAGTGAAACAAGATAGGATATAAGTTTTCTTTTTCAATAATTCGCTCTGATATTCAGCCCGTATTCAAAGTCAGGGTGCGAGCTGCCTCTCTCTAAGGAACCTCATCATGAGGAGATGATTGTAAAGTTTGATAAACAAGACAGGAAACTTTCGGAGGCTCGGCGAGGAAGCTCCGGAAAACAAATCAAGGCTGTGGGTGTTGGTAAGAATAAAAGCCTCAGCCCAGTAAAGTTGAGGACAAGGAGAAAGAAAGGGGTGCCAAAAACGCCCGTTCAAACTCCTCAACGTCTACACCTCAAAACCAAACCCTCAAGAGACCTAGAAGCTTTAAAGAGTACATTGGGTCTCACAGCGCAGCTGCTAAAAATCTGCGGGTCACGGGTGACGCCACCCCGAACAGAGATAAGCGGATCTGATCTTTATTATTATTATTAATTACTGTTACTAAAAGGCAAATAGTTAGGATACGATGTTGTAATCAACTATTCGTTCATATATAAGAAAGGAAAAACATAAATAAGTAAATAAGAAATCCTTTGCTTTTCAGCATTTTAATTCGTCCTGAATTAATTACACAAGTTTTTCAGTTAAAATTTTACCTACCTTTCAAGACGCTCCCTTCTGCCAGTAGTTTGCGATGTAACTTAAGTACAACAAAGTTACAAAGCGTTGTGCAAGCTGATTCAATTAAACGAAGTAACTTCGTCGGAGTGGATAGACGACGGGGTTTCATTAAAAAGTCGTCCTCCTCGACAGTATTACGTTTTTCCTTGGCTAATTAAAGCAAATTATAAGGAGAAAGTAAATGTAAAAAAATAATATATTTCACTATATGTATGTGATATTTATTACTACGTTCAATATTTACATAACGTACAAAATAATTTCGTATCATCTTTGGAGCATATACAGGATTTTATACAAGATATTTAAATAATATATTAAATATATTATGTACACAATAAAGACAATGTGTCTCTAATTTACAGTATTACACAGGGGTTATTCCGTTTTAAAATTGAAAAAGGCAGACGCACAAATTTATTACAAGCAAAATATGAATGTTACAAATTTGTATACGAAATATTTATAACTTTCATTGTAGCGATCAATAAGAGATGCGATTGCTAAAGTATAATCATATGCAACATTAAGTGGACCGATAGGATGAATTAAAAAGTCACAGGAAAGCAAATTAATAGTTATTAATCCTCTAATTATTATTTTATATTTATGTACTGAAAATGAAAATAGTGGAAATTTTGACATGAATCAACAACCTTCTCTAAATTGCAAGTGTAAAAAATGTAAGAAACTTTTCCAAATCAGATATTGTAAAAATAAAACACCATACAATTTAAATTTAATATAAATTACTCAGTTAAGAAATTAAATTTGAATTTCTAATGATCATTATTGATTAAGAAAATTGATAAAACTTTTACCAACATATAAAATAAAAGTAATGGTAATTTTTGTCAAAACCTTGCACCTAATTCTTATTTACCAAAGCTTTCCAAAGACATTAAAACACCCTTGTTTAGCATGTCGAAATATAAGCAAAATTATGAGAGTTCACTTTCGCAAAGCAGAAAAATTTCAAGCAAAATAAATTAATAAAATTACTTGGAACATATTCGTGCAGACATGTACACATTTTCTCTTTGCCTCTCACCGGAGAGTTCTTTTTAAACGAGCATTATTAAGCAAGTCAATTTTTGTCATTTAGATAGTAAACGTCGAGATGTCTTTTCTTGCAGAGCATCGACGAAATGTACCGTATAAATACAAATCTTGAGCCCTTTCACAAATAACATAATAAACTTTGATAGAATTGAATTCACGTATAAGCTGCATTTATACATATAAGTTTAAGTCTTCAATTCCTTAAAAAGAAATTAAAGATCAGCGAGTGTTAAACCAATCACTCAGCGCCCTCGAATTCCTAAATCGGCACTATTCTTATTTGCTGGTCCTATGAACTCCCTTTGAAAGCAATAAATTGAAAATCATGCAATTTCTTAACTACATCGAACTTAACTTTTCTTATCAGGCTTTCAGAAATTTACATATTTTTGTCTTAGACTTAGAATAACAAATGTTAGCAATAGACCATGTTTAGGTACGGAGTCTGATTCTGAGGCACAAAAATTTGATAATTACAAGTCTTATCTATACTTATGCAGGGAGGTCCTCAAAAAATATACCGTTTGAAGATACTTTAGCCAATAATGATGAAGAGCAACAAAGAGTATGTGTATGCGATTGGTGAACGTGCATAGCGTATTTGCTTTGACATTATTAAATCAATGTATGCATACTTTATATAAACTATAAATCAAATACGGAGCAAAAAGTACACTACACTGATCAGCGTAGCATTAAATTTAACACATGACGTATTTAAGTAATTTTCATAATCAAAAAAGCACTACTATTAACAAGATCACCTTAGTTCTTACATAATTTTTGTGAGAAATAAACTCTTTATCGTTTCAAATTGCGCAAGTTGTTCAATTTTTTATTGCTATTGTTCGTTCTTGTTAGTTTTATTTCAAATGAAATTATCCTTTCCAGAATGTATTATTATTTTTAAATTTTTTAATATTATTTATGTTATTAATTTGTGGTTGTGGTTTTTAAATTACTTTCTCTTCAACAGATAGGTTGTAACTTGTACACCTCGAAGATCAACGCCTCACACCTTTTGCTCTACATTTCACTTACACTCTGTATACAACCTAAACTAAGGTTGATTTAACACTTACTTTTTTACAACGTAAGCTTTCAATCCTCTTTTACTCTTGTCTAGTTTGTAGTTTAAAATATAGCGCCTGGAACATTAACTAAATCTGTTTACACTTTTTTGCGTTGAGCTTTAACGGGTTTTTATTACCCGAACGAACGAATATAGCTCGAAAATTAGCTTTATGAGTAAAATAAAAAAAATCCAGTGAAAACAAATTACCGAAGAACGAGACGTACAGTAATAAATCGCAGCGAAATGGGTGTTAAATGGCCGTGTAAAAAGTTGCGAGTACTTTAAAACGGCATCTCTCAGATTCTTTTTGCGCGGAAATAAATTTAGGCGTCGTCTTCTTTTTGTGCGTGGTTCCTGCCGCCGCCGCAGAGCTTGTTAATTTCCTCATTTCGTGTAATCCGTTTGCGAACGCGGCATCCTCCCGGATTAGATTTATTCGCCGGACATAAAGCGAATCAATACTGCATGCGCGAATTCAATTACGAATTCATAAACATGCTTCCTACCTAATCTACTGTCATACGCACTGCTACATACCAAATTACACAAATTCGAATAGAGTCCACTCGGCGTGATGTGATTCTGCGAGCGCAGTCCCGTATTTATTTTCTAAATCGCGTTAGGATATTACGTGACGTTTTTCAGGATCCAAGGCACGAACTTCGATATCCTGGTGCAAACTCCCGGAAGATTTGCCTCAGCACATCCTATTCCCCAGGATATGATGCCGGCCAGGAAGTAGCGCCCGTCCTTCCCGCGAACTTGCAAAGGACCTCCGGAGTCACCTTGACATGAATCCTGGCCGCCATTTTCATAGCCGGCGCAGAGAAATATTTCAGGAATATATTCGTTACGTCCGGCCTGCAGGAACATACTCTTGCACCGGTCGTTACTCACGATAGGAACGTGAACCTGAAAATAAAATAATGAAAACATAAAAATACTGAGCCAAGAAAATATTTTCGAAGTTAATTAGCTATTTTGTCAGGATAAATACTTTGGTGTTCAATATTCTTGGTAGTCATTTTACAATACATATGCAAAGATGCTTTATAGGAATCTGTGGTTTCAACTAATTAATGTCTTTTTCTTAAATAGCAACGTAGTAAGTATTGTAATCCATGCACTAGAGATTTAAATGTAAGAAATTGATGCCAAAATTTCATGTTCATGTATCACATCAAGTTATCTAAATAATTGCTATTAAGGGCCGGTTTATTCACTTTCAATTAACTTTATCTTCTGATTTATTGTCATACTAACAATTGTACAAATAATTATTACTATGGGAATAAACTGAAGGTTAAAGTTGCTTGAAAGTGAATAAACAAGGCCTAAATATAAATATTTGATGCGTGATAAGGCAAGATTAAAATTAAATTAATAAATTGAACAATCACAAATTTGAATTGTAATATGGACTAACTAAAAATCTAATCTCTTCAGATTTCTCTTCGATTTGATGTTGAAAAATTGTCTCAATTTATTAAATTATTTCATTTTTGCAAACAAATTTAAAAAATTCTGGTATCAGTGTATACCGTTGCTATATTTTTAAAAAATTCTGTTGCACAAATATTTTTTCAACCAACTGTGCAAATTGTATTTTTTTTATTTGTAATTCAGAATTTTTGTTAATTTTGGAAAATTCTATCTTTAAAAATAAAATGGTGAACCGCTCAGATTGAGCAACACATATATTCTTCTAAAGACAAAATAAACCCAGATTATAAATCTAACGTAGTAAGAATATGTACAAAGTTAATTGCTTAGACCGTGATGAGTTTATCCCAATAGGGCTAACAAAAAACTAAGGCCCAAATTCAGAAACATTCAGTTGAGGCCATTTAATTCACATCTCAATCTCGTCTTAAATTAGACTGGATTTAGAAAGAGTCAGTCATTCTCAATTTTATTTTGATAGTCACAAATAACTTGAGAAAAGTGAAAAACGACTGAGATCAGTCTTCGACTATTTTCTGAGTATGAATTGAAAAGTGAGTATTTCACTGAAGCGAGATTGAGATCGGCTCAATTTGTGACTGTGAATTCGGGCCTAGGTCAAATTCTTTTGAAGAGTTACTGACTACATTTATGTGTAAATATAAAGGGTTTTCCAATAAGGTCGAGTCGATGTTGAAATGGAATAAAACAAGTGAGGTATTAACGAAATTCTTTTTTTATGTGAAAGGCCCATGTATACCATTAAGCATGGAACATGATATCGTTCAAATGTCCGCCGCGGCTTCGTACGGTGGCAGGGATCCTAGAGGTCCAATTTTCAAAGACTCTGCCGCATAGATTCGATGGCCTGGGTTATGTTGACTTTGAGGTCATCGATTTGATTGCGATTTCAGAAAACCCCACAAGAAAAAGTCTAGCGGGGTCAAATTGCACGATTTGGGTGGTTAATTCACGTCACCTCCGCAAGAGTAACCATACCCTCAAATAGTTAACGTCCATCGTGGCGTTCTCTGTGTGGCACGTAGCGCCATCCTGCTGGAACCACATGTCCTCCACGTCCATATCGTTCAATTCAGGCCAAAAGAAATTGGTTATCATCGATCTGTAGAGCTCGCCGTTGACGGTGATGGCCTCACCAAGGTCGTTTTCAAAGAAGTACGGACCAATGACTCCGCCGGCCCGAAATCCGCACCAAACGGTAACCTTTTGTGGATGCATTGCTAGCTGGTGAACCTCGTGTTGGTTGGTGTCCTTCCATGTACGGCAATTTTGCTTGTTAACATAGCCATTCATCCAAAAATGCGCCTCATCGCTAAAGATGATTTTTCGCCAATAATTGGGGTTCTCTTCCAAACGCTCCGAACCCCATTCAGCAAACAAACGGCGTTGTCTAGGGTCATTAACTTTGAACTCCTGGGTCAGTTGGATCTTGTACGGGTGCAGGCCCAAGTCCCGACGCAAAATTTGCCAAATTCTGCGAAAAGCTGAGTTCTTGTGCACGCCGAGGAATTGACTGCCTCGAGTTCTCTTGCAGACTTTCACGGACAGCGGCGATGTCCTCTGCCGATCTGGCGTTCCTTTTACGTGCGATTGATTATTTACCGGTCGTCTCGAATTTGGACACCAAACGTTGGAAAGTCGACTTTGAAGGGCCACTGCATTACCGTAAAATGTGCGCAACGCGCGCAACGTTTGTACAAACGAAGACTCATTTTGATAATAAAGTTTTATCATTTGGACGTGTTGCTCAATCGTGTAGTTTGTCATGGTGATTTGGCATCAGTGACTGAATAATAAACAACAGATTTGACCAGTATTGTTTGTCTATGGATTTGACAGACGCCGCCAAAACAACATGGCCTCCACAGCCTGTCAACTCGACCCCTCCCAGTTGGAAAACCCTTTATGTTTAATTTAAGTGTTTTAGGAATAGTTTGTAAGTTGTTAAGACTTTAAAATTCCGTTCATTTCATTTTACGAGACTTCAGGTATAATACCTAATACACCTGCTCGAATATTATGTTTGTATTCACTTCTATGAATTCAAAACTGCAGACACTTTGTTTTTACCAGCAATAATCGCTTCTAATGAACACGATATTTGTCTTATTCTGCACCCGGTGTTCCGTGAGCAATTCAAACTATTTTTAAGAAGGTCCCTGGAATTATATTCACAGAGTTCTGATCTACGGTACAGTTTTTAGAACTTCCAAATTCTTATTAATTTCTTAAGGAAAGACTTCAAGACATTTGTAATGGCACAAAATTGATTTTGAAAAGACGAGTCGCACTATTTACTATTTGTTGGTTGTTATATCATAAGAACACTATTAATTTCTCTTAGCCAACGAGACTTGTCCGAGTTTTAATCCTTCTATTTTTCATTGGTGCACCTCAAAATCTACAATTTAAGAAAATGTTTCTTGGGAATAAAAATTTTTTAAAGGAACAGTTCTGCCTGGTCAATCATCAAAATTTCGCATATCAATCCCAAATTTAAACTTAACATCGGTGTTACAATTTTACTGATTATTTCAATGACTTTAGTTAGTATTAAAATTACTGTAGAATTTTTAATATTGAACTGATATACCTAATTGGTTTAGAAGATAAGGGAATAGCAGTCTTTTGTTAAAAGTAAGAATGTTACTGTACGTATCGCCTCTATTTTTAAAGCATTTTGCCAAAAACTTCAAGAAATAAATAAAACTAAAATGAAAATGTTTATTTCAACGCCCTGTGCTTCTTTTGTCAACTTTTGGATTAAGTGAATAGCTAAATCGTAATATTTTGATGGCAAGAACCCTGTTGCTCTGTGTCCCTTTACTTTTGGACAACCTTGTATAGAATATAAGAAAGAGTAATTCAGAATAACTAGGTATTCCTTGTTTTCACACAATATGCACAAGTCAATTTTAAAACAAGAAAAAAAATCTACAAAAGAAACACTGTAGAAATGTACTTTCTCGCCAATATAATCCAAAGTACATCAAAAAAGAAATGATATCAATAATTTAAATAGTGATTACAACTCTACAATGAAAAGTCTCTCTATCACGACGAGTGGGAAAAAGCCTTGAAAATCGTCGACAAGTGAAGTTTCTAAATCGCGGTTGGAGTGTTACTCGAATTAATTTTTGTAAGTACTGCTCTCTACTTTTGCAATTAAGACTAGTTATTATTAATTAACAATTTTTGCATTTTTTTACAACTTGAAACATTTTTGTAGACGCTAAGGATGAATCTGACCAGGTTCGAAAATGTTATGTGATTGAGTAAGTTTTATTTGTTGACCGATAATCAAGACAATTATTTCATATTTAATTACCTACACTTATTTCATATTTAATTACCCAATTCTGACCAAGAAAGGGTGAAAATTTCATAACTCACATACATATTCTTTTATGTATAAGTTAAAATGACTTTTTAAATAACGGCGTTTTCGATTCACTGCTCTAGAGTTCTCTCAGAGTATCTCCATCATCTATCTAGATTTAAGGCGTTTCAAATTTGTGTAGATTCTTTTGTCCCCGTTAAATCAAAACTTAAATCAAACTTATAGCGTTTTCGATTCACTGTTTTAGAGTAATCTCAGAGTATCTCCATCATCTATATTACATGAAGTTAAATCAAAAAATACTCTGAGATTACTCTAAAACAGTGAATCGAAAACGCTATAAGTTTGATTTAAGTTTTGATTTAACGGGGACAAAAGAATCTATACAAATTTGAAACGCCTTAAATCTAGATAGATGATAACAAATGTGAAACAAATCATCACTTATTAACAGAAACGAAAAATGTGAAGGAAAATCAACAGCTTTAAATCATTGAGGAATTGCTTAAGCTTAAAACAATATTACCTCTATGTTACAGGAACATGTGTAAATAAGCTTGGGGTCAAAAAATTCACTAGTTTTTTCATATTGTAAATTGGCTTTCGATATGTCAAAGTAGTAAATTATTGAAGCTGTCATATTGTGTCACATTTAATTTGCTGCTTAGAATAATGTGTATCTGAATATTTAAAAAATAAACATAAACTCACCATTAAGTTATTGAGAAACCCTCACAAGCATCAAAAATAGTTTAGATTAATATCGATTAATAAAATGGGCATACAGAATTTAAAGAAAATACGTCCCTGAAAGTAACCATGTTTCAAAAAAATCAAAATTGATCAATGATATTCAACTATTTCATAAAATGTATGGTATTAGAAAAACTGTACCTAAACGAAAGAAATATCCTTCAAGGATTACGAGAACAAATTCCATATTTTTCTTCTCCTGTATTCTCCATACAAATGTATTTTTTTAAGTTTTTTTTCTCGAAAGGATATTTGTAGACGTATGATGTGTGGTAGTTTTGATTGCTCTAGAATATATCCAACCCTTATTATTACATAAGGTTAAAATCAGATGAGAATATTCGAAGAGTGCTCAAAAACATTGTGCGAAAATACAACATTGATAAAAATATGTTAGTAATGTCCTGAAGACAGAGAGCTGAAGTTGAAAATGCTTTCAGAAAAATAATTTTCGCCATCTACTGAAATGGAAATCATGAACGGGATGGTAGTGATACTGCATAACATATTAGGTTTGTTCGTGGAGACGTTCCGGAATCGATAAAATTAAATGCCCATCGAAATAATGATCGATTTTAACAACGTTTTCAAATGTACAACTTCCATGAATGCATGGACTTGAAAGTTTCGAACTAACCCGGAACATTGCCGTGAACAAAGCTAAGAGTGGAAAAAAGCGTAATTCCGGATGTTTATTTCAAAAACACATGAAATTCAGTCGGGTCATTTGGTACAGTCATTTCTGAAAAACAAAAAAAAACCATAACTGAATAAGAAAATATAATTGTACTTGCTATAATCCAATTTTCTTGAGTAAGTGGTGCCAACGGAGAAACACTTGAACTAATAAATTGCCTAGGGCGGATAAGACATACTGTCTCGTGAAATCTAGTAGGTTGTGATATCACTATCATCAAAGACGAATAACTTAAATTGGGTCGCTGATAGTAATACAGAAGACCAGTATCGGCAACAAAACATGAAGTCGGCGCCGGGAACAATACTCATTTCCTTTTTTTTACTTCCTTTATTGCTTTGAATTCATTGATTGTAGTTAATTAGTCTATCTTACAGAAGTAAATATCAAACGTAAAAAAAAAGAATCAAAACAATGTAAATTTAAATAAAATTATTGTATGAACTACTAGTTAATGTTTGCCAGCTCGTGGTGTTATTTATCCCACTACTGTATTATAAGCAAATTATAGCATAAAATTTATGGGAAATGTGGTCGTGATGATTTATTGAAAATGTAATCAAATTCCATTAATTACTTCAGTTTAGCTAATAACTATAATTTGAACTAGAAAACGTGGCATCCTAAAAAAGAATTTTAAATGTTAAATTTATACATAAAATAGTTGGAAATATTAAAAATAATAATGCGATATTCAGCTATTTCAGATAATTGAATATTTGTTGATTTTTAAATTTTATAAACTGTAGACAAATATAAAAATGAGAATATACAAAATTTCGTATTTGCAAATCAATGAGACATTTACATTTTAACAGACATTTCTGTTTTCGCTTGTATCAAAAGACATTTTTGGAATATTCCTCTGTCGAATACGTAAAATTTTAAATCCGATCGGATGGCCTGTACAAACAGGCCGCCATTCACTCATCCATCGGACCATAAACTTTCCCTCTTACTTCGGATTAAAACAAAACAGATCGCCCGAAAACAGGACAGTGTTTAAAACGCAAACACGAAACCGAATTTTCAGGGATCTGTTCACCCTCTCGCACTTTTCGCAACAATTCCTACATCAAAGTAATTTATTCCGCAATTTTATTACGATTTTATCAATGTTCTACAGAACAGCTTTTTACATCATTCACCAAAACACAAAGATGAGAAAGTGGGGTTTAATAGAATATTAAAAATAGATATAAGTGGGTACACTCATAGAATTATAATTTATTAATACAACTGATTTCACAGACATCTATTAAATGAACAGGATTTACATAACCAAATTTATTTCAATGCAGACTATTTTACAAATTATTTGCAATGAAGTTCATGAAACTGTACCGGGTGTTTCAGATCGTTTATCTGTGTTTATCTCAAAAATATAAAGTAATGGGAAATTGGGAAACATTTTAACGACATAAGGATATATGAGGCATTTGATGATGATATAATCATCTTCCAAGGTCAATCAGAAGTAGGTACAAATTTGAAATAGATAAATAAATAAATAAATTTTGTTTGAATAATTTTTTAATATCTCGAGAAAAAAATTAAAATGTGCTAAACCAAGACTGCTATTTTAAAGCAATAATAAGATGAGAGGAAGAAAGGAATACTTTGTAATAAAATTGTTGGTAATAAAAGAAAGTAGTATAATGAAAATAGAAAAAAAAAATGGATGAAAAGGTGAAATATCCAAATGAGTTTGCTGGTAAAACGATAATTAAATATACAGGTGCGGATCAAACATAAATTAATTTGAAATCCAAGAAGTTAATTAATTCCAACTCATCTCTAAGAGGACATTAGCACATTAGGACATTTAGGGAAACAATTATATCTCATTGTCTTGAAAAAAAGAAAGAATGAATTGCTTTAACATTTGAAGGTGAATAAAGAAGAAGATAAAAAATAGGAATTGATAATATGAGTTATGCAAAATTTTAAATAATAGAAAACAAGAAATGTAGAATAGAGAATTGGAAAGTCAGAGGAGATGAGAAATGAAGAAACAGAAAATTTACAGAAAGTCACCAGTTACCAACCAAAAGGCACCAATTTAAATTATATATATATATATAAACTCCATCTGGCCAGCAAAACGCCCACCCTGAACATCGGAGACGCCGGCCTCAACGAAGATGGAGAAGAAGAAACAAATTAGAATAAGATGAAAGACAAGAAATTCATTAATAACTTCATGGGTCTTGCATCTTTAAAAATATGTAGACATAAGTAAAGATTGAATATACTTATGTAAGCAGCCTTTTTGCTTTCTCTTCTCAATAAAACCAAAAATATTTTATTATGTATGAAAAGTATGAGTTGGGTGAATTACTTTAAACATGTATAAGGTAACGTTATTTTGACAACGAAACTTAAAGAAGATATGAACTAAGATAAATAATGAACATGAGAAAGTTAGAAAGAGGTAACCAATATTGGAAAGATAAACGAAGAAAAGAAGAAGAATACCAAAAAAATCGAGATATCAAGTAAATTTCACATTATGCTTACATCTTTAAGGCCAGATAAGCATAAATATTGGAAAGACTGAATTGCTTCGTCCTTTATAAGAGAAAGAAGAAAAAAATAAGAAAAAAGAATGCTAAACCTACAACTTGCGCACGGTAAGAAGGAAACCAAGAAATCCACCATAGGTACTTCTTGGCTTCCAAATTGGAGTACTGTTGTCCTTGACACAGCGAACACCTTCTAAGTTTCTGCTACTGTAGCACTGCAACTTCAGTTATTGCTCTTCTAGTGTTTAACACTAGTAACACAAGCTTCAGTGGTAGCGCTAGATTTCACGATGAAGAAAGAACGTTATCGCGATTTCAGCCCAAGAAGTACCAATGTCCAAACGGCTATGGAAGTCTTGGTTTTTTGAATTTATCTTGTCCTCTAATAATAGAAGTAAAGAACCTTATCACGTTAAGAGAATGGAAAACCATAAATTACGTGCAAAGTGCAATGCCAAAATGACAGTTGTTAGAAACCTCAAATTGACAGACGACTAGAAACGTCAGATTGACGTCAGACAATGTCAGACAGACAAATACGGGCGCAGCGTCACGTGACAATTGTGTAACAAAACAACCTTGACGATCGTCACAAAATAAATAAAATTTGGGGCGCTCCTTGACGAATTAAAGTGAAACTGCTTTCGATCATGATTATCTCGCAAATAAGATCGCAATCTCAAATTTGGTCGCAACCCCCGGAGCAAATACAAAAAAACTATCCCCTGGCGAATGAGATACAAATCTTATCATCCGTGATTCAATTACGCATTTTAACCTTTTGAAGCTGACTTCAGTCATTCCCGCTACGAAAAAGCCCCATAAAACCGAGAGCAATAACCGCTTTAGTTTCAGTACGTCCTATACAGCCACCTGTTAGAATCACTCATCAAAGCCTTTCGTGCAACTAGTTGTCCAAAGCCTCTCATATAACCAATTGTCAGGAACGCGACATCCTAGATTTCACGAGACAGAGTTCTTAACCGGCCTGGTCAATATATAATGTAACACAAATTTTGATGTTAATTATCTAAATAAGAAACACTGTAAATAACGAAAGAAAAACGCATAAGGAAACTATACTTGAGCAAGAAAATACAACTGTAGTTGGCATAAACTGAGTGAGCTTAACATTAATTGAAAATGACGCTATGAAATGACCTTCCGGATATAATTTGCTCTTGATTTTTTTGGTAAGTGGCGCCAGCAGAGAAACACTAATAAATTGCGCACGCCGGATCAAGACACGTTGTCTCGTCAAATCTAGTAGGTCAACAACAACACATTCAAAGCTTCCGTGCAACTTATTGTCGTTCATATCCAAACCCTCCCGTCAGGAATAACATACACACTCTTCCGTGCAACCTATTATCGGAAGTATCCTACCATACATACAAGAAATACGTGTGGTGGGATGCTTCCGACAATAGGTTGGTTGAACGGAAGAGGGCAACAACACTCTTATTCCAAACAATCATCGGTGTCATCAAAGCCAGCCATTGAACAACAAAAGAAATGGAACTCAAGCAGAAGCAAGATAGTCTTTACGTTAACCCCCGTATAACATCCGTTACTACATTACCAAAGACTTCGCCTTCCAGTAGCTCAGAGGATAACCGGCCAGGAGAGCAGAGCGTCATACACATAGTAATTTATTGATTTTATGTTATTCATCCGTTATTTTATATTTTTGTTATTGAAGTTGCAAGTCGTGTTAAATAAAAATATATACCAGAATACGCCCACAAAACTATCAATAAACTTTTAAAAGAAATGTAAAGAAATGCGAGAAATAGATGAAAAGAGTAACAGAGAAAAAATTAAATACATGTAATTTTGAGATAATGCTTTGTTTCGTGAAATCTAGTTACGAAGTTAGATTGGTAATTCTGGAAGACATTTACTATAAATTTAGAAGTCCTTATTAATATGAAACCGTCTTCCTTGTGTACCTTTCTTAAATTTTTAGGAAGAAAGTAACAGTAACAAAACATTTAATCACACGCGACAACTCATAACTCAGTTTTGATTCTAGTTCTTTCTAAAACAACTTCTTTCCATCGTCCATATGTAATTTACTAAAAAATATATATATTGAAATGTCTACAAAAAAAGCTTCTTACCTCTTGAAGAACTGTAGGAAGTGACCCTCCTTCGCTGAGTCTTCCCCATCCAGTCACTGTGGCATTTTCTCCAATGAGAAGGTCATCAGAGGCAGGCAAACAAATTGGGGAGATATGGGGCGCAAAGTCCAATGGCTTATCTAACTGGACAAGAGCGAGGTCGTATTCGTAAGTGAAAAAATTATACTTAGGGTGAACAATTTTGCGAGCGACGGCACGTTCTACATAAGGCAATTCTTCTTGCACACTCGAAAAGTCGTATTCTCCTACTCGAATTCGAATTTGAGATGTTAGTAAACTGCAAACATAAAACGTATTTTAGAATTTTCTGAAGTATACATTGAAGTATGATAATTAATTTTATAAGAGAATTCGCAAAGTTCTGCGGTACTATTTCGATTTCCATTCTCATTTGCGAACTGAGATGTACGTTATGAGTTTTGCTCGGTTTGGCCACGGCGCCGGTTTGGAATTAGCTGCGAAAGTGGCTTCCCAATGTTCCGTTTTATTTCGGCTAATGAAACTCGTCGCGTGAATTTATGTTCCACGTGTGCCTGCAAATTAATTTTCCTCTTCTATTACCTCGGTTTTATGTAAAAGGTTATTAATTTTAACTTTAATTTTGTTTGTAGTTATTTTTAACTTACGTTTTCATAAACTTTGATAATTAATACATATTAATTTTTATTTAATTTAAAAATTAAAAAGTAATAAATGAAGATGTATCAAAACTAGTTTTAATAAATTTGCTGATCAAATCTGAGCTTTAATAAAGTTGATAATATAAAAATCAATCAACCAGAAAAATCAAGTTATTCGCCAATAATTTTAATGGACAGATGGAAAGACCAACTCTAACACGTAACACATTGATGCAAAAGAGAGACAAATCAAAGTTTATGATAAAGGTCAACTCCCCCCCCCCCCCAAAATACATATGCGAAATAAATCATATTGAAAATACCATAATAAATATGCTACATATATTAATCTAAAGAAGTTGAAAATATTATCATTAAAACAATTTTCCTCAAATTTCGAATTTTTATGGAAAAATTGAGTAGTTTTTACATGTAATGGAAACTTTTCAGTTATGAAGATTTATAAATTATACAGCGTGTTTCCAAAATAAGTGCAGAAATTTAAACATATAATGTATCACCATAAAAGGGAACGATTGAAGTCACATGTCCTTAACAAAAGTTTTATATATTTCGAGAAAATCGTAGTTGAAAATCGAGCAAGAATTAATCATATGTCTATGTCCTTGAGATAGGTCAAGAAAAGGAATATTGCGACAAAAAACACAAGTGCAATCAAGCAGTGACCTTTGGCGAAGTCGGGAGGCCAATAAAAACATTTTTTCCTTCACGTCGCAATATCACAGTAACACAGCTGAGCGAAAGAATTTGCTTATTTTTTTAAGATTATAACATAATTTATTGCTCCATATCCTTTGGAATCAACAGTTTAGTTTGTGAAAAGTAGTTGAACGAGATAAAGCTAAAATGCTGCAATTCACGATCAGCGAGAGAACAAATATGCTACTCATTTACGGCGAAACTCGAGGAAATACTGAAGAAGCACGGCGGCTTTATGCAAACAAATTTCCGAAGCGAGAACTTCCCATTGCAAGAACATTTACAGCTAATGTGTAGCATTTACGCGATTACGGAACGTTTCGACCGCAAGGTGTAAACTGAGGACGTGATCAGCTATTCTGGAACTGGAATCCAAAAAATTTTGGACGTTATTGCGGAAAAACAGGGAATAAGTGTACGTCGTTTGGCAGCCAGAATGGGTGTTTCATCTAAGGTTGCCTGGAGGGCGTTACATGAACAGGGTTTGCATCCCTACCATATTCAACGCGTACAAAAATTACTCCTGGGAGATTCCGAACGTCAGCGTACCATTTGCGAGTGGTTACTGGAACAACATGCAGAACATCCAAATTTTTTTCAAAATCTAATTACTACAGATGAGGCCACTTTTACTCGTGACGACATTTTTAATACGCACAATACACATATATGGTTAGATGAAAATCCTCATGTTGTACGTTAAGCTCATTCACTGCAGCGTTTCAGCGTCAATGAGTGGGCAGGAATTTTGGGTGATCAACTGATAGGGTCTTTTATATTACCACCTCGTTTAACAAGTGCTGCCTATTTACATTTTTTACGGAACATCGTTGAAAATTTTTTGGATGCATTACCATTGATTGTGTTACGAAACACCTGGTTTATGCACGATGGCGCTCCACGACATAATATTGTTCCTGTTAGAGCTTAGCTTAATGTACATTTTCCAGGAAAATGGATTGATCTAAAGGGACCCATGTAGTGGCCTGCCCGATCTCCTAATCTAAATCCGTGTGATTTCTTTTGGTGAGGTCACCAGAAGCAAATAGTGCATGCCGTCCCCATAAACACATTAAATGAGTTGACAGTTGGTATTCATAACGCCGCCGACAGTATTCGTGCTAATCCTGACTCATCCTAATACTAATACAAGAATCATTTCTACGCCGAGCTCGCTTGTGTGTCGTTAATGATGGACGCCACTTCGAACAATTGTTACAAACATTTCTAAATGCTTATGGAGAACGTTTGTTTGAATGTGATCCTCCACACAGATGATATTTGGTAAGTGTGCTTTGTGTATTAATCTTTTTGTTATACGATTTTTCTTTATTTTTTCGTGTTGTTTGTGCTGTCAGGGTACTGTTATTAAAATGTCTGCACTTATTTTGGAAACTCCCTGTATACGAGGAGAAACTTGGGCATCGAACTTTAAATATTCTTAACGAGACGGTCGGTTCATGTTAATAAACTTTTAGGGCTAATTGTTTAAGTAAAAATGTGTTAATAAAAGAAAGTTATATGTCGATTTTGAAATGAAACTTTGAATCATCACATTAAATTTTTGAGTCCTCAGAATATGGATTACTTTTTAATATCACAAAGAACACAATTAATGAGCTTTCAAGCGAATAGTCTGTTAGCCTCTGTGCAATAAAATGGCACGTAAAATCCAACTCATAGTGCCGACGGATAAAGGAAGGGAAATTAATTTAAGTTACTCGACAGATTGCTATTTAACTAAGAGTTTGAAGTAGTTTAAAGTTTAATAAACGCATATGTCAACTTTGGCTTGAATAGTAAAACGTAATAACTAGACTACTTACTTTAAACGTCTTCTATATTAAAATAAATATTCCATAAGTTTGAATTAAACATATACTCTGTTCACGATCTTTTTGCATTCAAAGTAGGCCATGTTAGGATGACATTTTTGTTGGTACCACAAAAAAATATACTTGTCAGAAATTTGATTGGCGTTCGTTTGTAATTTTGTGGTTACGTTTTTGAAAACTGCCACTGCCAATGTTGCCAGTTCAATTGTGCTGTACAGGGTGGGCCAAATTCGACACTTTTAATAGGAAACACCTATTTTTAGACGAGTTAGACAAAAACTGACCTCAGTCCCTGGAGCTCGATTTTTAAGACAAAATTAATGGTGAAGACCCCGTTTCGATATCGTGTACCGTTTAGGAGCTACAGGGCATTTTTCAAAATTCTACGATTTTCAAAAACCTTCATAACTTTTTTGTTTATGAAAATTTTTGATTTCTGTAAAGACTTCTTTAAGGCACTTTTTCACGCAGAATTCATTGCTCCAAGTTATTTTTTTCCAAAGTGCTCAATATTTGAGATATTAGCAAGAACTTTGATTTTTTATATGGAACACCCTATGTATTATTACATTTCTGAAAAGAGCATAAAATTCTATTTACAAAAATATAAAATACTTTATATTTTATTCAAAAGATTTTTGAGTTGTAGAGCTTTCATGTTTGAATTAAAATTTTGATAGTTATGCAGCATTCAAGTAGGCTGTGGATGATGATAGCTAAATACTTTTTGAAGATTCAATGATCCATAAAAAATATTACTTTATTTTTAATAAATATAACGAAGTTATAACGAATAAATACTAATGTAATCGAAATTGCGTAAAAATTACATAAAGTATCAAATTTCTTATTCAATAAGGTCAGAATCTTTGTTTGTTTAAAATTCGTATTCCAGAAGTACTTGCTAAGATGTTTGCTCCAACTGGCGTCGGTCATTTTCAATTTCTCCCAAAACTATGATCTCCTCTAATTCTTTATTTCCGTACTGAGATTCATAATTTTTAGTTTTTATCAGTTTAAATGCCTAAAAATTTATTAAATTGTTTTTAAATCTCAAGAATATATCTCTGAAGGATTGTCATCTTTCAGGATACCACTCATGGTAAAAATTAATCGCTGCTTCTGAATTTTCGCCAATTTCTATAAAACTCTTTAACATTTAATATTAGTAAAGAAGACTGTGGTTTAGAAATAACAAATCAAAAAAGTAAATATAACTCAAAAAAGTTTATATCCTTAAATATAAAACAAAAAAGATTGTATCCGTAGATACGTATTTCGGCAGCTACGCTGTCATCTTCAGTACACACATACACTTACAAGTTAAAGGCACTTCATGAAGTCTTGAGTTGGTATAAATATTATAACATGTCGCATTTCTCATAGTTTTCGTACAATTTTAATTATTCCCCTAAGTCTGTTTTATTGAGATAGTAAAATTCAAAAGAAATGCAAGTACTGTAAGAGATTGTGTCAAATTTGAACAGCGGCCTACCAGGAAGTTATAAAAACTTAAATTGCTTAGTTATCGTCATCCATAGCCTACTTCAATGCTGTAAAAACAATTAAATTTTTGATTAAAACTTTGAAACTCTATATTTCACAAACTGTTTGAATAAAATATCAAGTATTTTATATTTATATGAATGAAATTTTATACTCCTTTTAAAAACTTAAAAATATATAGGGTGTTCCATATAAAAAATCAAAGTTCTTGCTAATATCTCAAATATTGAGAAGTTTAGAACAAAATAATTTGGAGCAATGAATTCTGAATGAAAAAGTGCCTTAAAGAAGTTTTTACAGAAATCAAGAATTTTCATAAACAAAAAAGTTATGAAGGTTTTTAGAAATTGTAGAATTTTGAGAAACGCCCTGTAGCTCCTAAGCGGTCCAAGATATCGAAATGCGGTTTTCACCATTAACTTTGTCTTAAAAATCGAGCTCCAGGGACCGAGGTCAGTTTTTGTCTAACTCTTCTAAAAATAGGTGTTTCCTATTAAAAGTGTCGAATTTGGCCCACCCTGTACAAAATATTCCATGAAAATGAGAAATATCGTCTCGAACAACCGTTTAATGATTAATTATTTTTTTCATTGAGAAAGTTTGGGGTGGGGTGTGTTGTTTGCGTGTTCTTAGTCAATAATTGTGCCACAAAGCGAAGAAGTGTTTCTTTATTAACAAATGTGACTCCAGATATGATAATAAACAATGACAGAATGTTAGTTCGTGTTTTCATAGAAACTTGTGCACAGTGGTGTGGCTAAATGGATCATGCTACTTGTGCAGTAAGTGGAGAGGTGTATCGGGTTGTGCAACCCTTGAGGATGGCTTGTTCAGCCAGTTTTGTTTTTCGGATTTGTTCAGACCAAAGAACTATCGTTCTCAGGCCCTGTATGGTCTTAGTATAGGGCTCGCGGCCATTTTCGTCTCGCTGTCGCAGAAGGGGTGAATACTCGAAGCCGGGATGAATTTCTGAAGGAAATTCGAGTTTGGTGCCTGGCAATGGTGTAGAGGTGCGCTGGAGGTGGCGCAAAAGCATTATATGAAGAGATATTTAAATAAGAGGATCTTCTTGCTGTTGCCGGTGTCTCAGTACCTTTTCCAAGGCCATATATACCAATATATCTTATCATTTTTCCCGAGAAGACCATAAGCTAAATCTCATTTAAAATTCTGTCTACTTTCACTACCTCCTCCAATACGCACACCATCACATTCTTCTGCTATTAGTTTTGACTGCTAAAAGGATCGTCTCAGTCTATTTATAAGTTTTACAGATATACATGCGTTTTCTGCACTATAAAATTTTGATACCAAATTAAATGTTCCCTATTCCCCTTCCATTGATTCCATAGAAGAATCTGATTCATCATCAATTTCTGATTCTGAATCAGATTCTCCTAATGTAATAATGAAAGGAGGAATATTTTCAAACGAAAAATTTCCCATATGTTTCGTCCAGTCTTGCGAAATTAATTTTTCACAATGATTACAAAAATTTTGCCACGTGTCGGGGGTACATTTTGAAAGAGCCTCACGCCATAAATTTGCAACCCTATCTTTCGATACTGGTTGCGAATTTATGTACTTATTGTAAAAGCCTTTGCACTGCCCCCAGGCGATCTCAATAGGATTGCATTGATAATGGTATGGAGGCAAAATTACGTCAGTCGCTTTGTTGTTCCGTCTTGGTTTGATAATAATTTAAAACAAATGCGTGAGAACATGTGCCTTCTGCAGGAACTATTACGACAAGGTTGGGAGGTGAAAGACGAAATAAAAAATTATAGAAACTACTATCGCAAATCCTTAAGTGAAGCAAAGAAACGTGCCCATGACGAATACATAAAGAACTCACAATGCGCACCTAAAGCGCTGTGGAAAATAGTTAGTAATTACAGAGGTAAAGATTACAAAAAATTGGAAAATGCGCCAACGCCTAATGAACTCAACAGTTATTTCGGAAATATCGCCGGTGAAGTGATTAATAGTCTTCCACAAAGTAAAACAGACAGCATTACCTACTTAAATGCAACGACTCAGAAGGCAAGAAATTTTGAATTCGCTGAAGTCACAATAAATGAGGTAAGAGATATAATTTTCAATTTAAAAAGTAGTGATACAAAAGATGCGTACGGGCTGAATACAAAAATTGTTCGGATCATTGCCCAACACGTAGTGGTACCTCTTACAAAACTTCATAATTACTGTATAACAGAGAATGTAATTCCGTCGCCACTGAAATTATCCAGAGTGACCCCAATCCATAAAGGTGTAATTGTAACGATCTAAGTGACTTTCGACCACTTTCTATCATCCCTATTTGGACCAAAATACTGGAGAAAGCACTAAAAGAAAGAATTTGTTCATATATAGAGGAACATGAGATATTTACTACGTCACAATATGGTTATCGAAAATCATTATCAGTTACAGAAGCAATTAGCCGTTTGGTCATGTCAATAAGCGATGCTTACAAGAACGGAGAATATGCAGTGGCGCTGTATTGTGATCTAACGCGTGCATTCGATTGCGTACCATTTGAAAATTTACTAAAGAAACTAAAATTTTATGGTTTCAGTGAAAAAGCTGTCAAACTTATAAGCTCCTACCTACATGGAAGAAGGCAATTAATAACCTAGATGGGAATTAAGTCGGCGACAATCGAAATAAAATATGGCGTACCACAGAGGCGGTGCTTGGACCCATACTGTTTTTACTGTATGTCAACGATTTACCCTTAGCAAGCCTAGGTACCGAAATGATACTGTTCGCAGATGATACGACGGCTGTGAATACTGACTGTGATCTAAAAAAACTGTTCGGAAAACTGGAAACAAGTAAGGTAGAATTAAATGAATGGTTTATTAGTAACAAATTAAAATTAAATGAAAATAAAACACAATTAATGTACTTTTCACTAAGAAACATGGATCAAGTAGAAAATCCCGAGAAGGTTAAATTCTTGGGGGTATATTTGGATCCCAAATTGAACTGGGACGTCCACGTAAATTTTCTGGCCAATAAAATTGCTTCCAATATCTACCTCGTAACCTTGCACAGATAGCATCTGACAATATACTACTAACAGTATATTACGCAGTGATACAGTCGCACATCGCCTTTGCACTATTAGTTTGGGGACACGCTTCTTCAGTGCGGAGAATATTTGGACTACAGAAGAGCAATCAGAGTAATATCGGGACTTTCCTATAGAGATGATTGCAGAGCAGCTTTTATACAATTGGGGATCCTAACAGTGCCTTGTCTCTACCTACTGCAATGCTTATTACATGTCAAGCGAAATCGTGCGGATTATGTAACTCATGAAAACAACCACTCTCATGACTCTAAATAAGTCCGGCATTTGTGTGGATTTCCAACGAATTAAGAAAACACGGAATGGCGTCAACTATTATGGCCCAAAAGTATTCAACTTACTACCCGAACCTTTCACGCACCTATCCTACAATACGTTCAAAATACGGTTAAAGAAATACCTCATAGATGCTTGCTTCTATTCCATTGAAGATGCAATTGCAGACGGATTTAGCAATTTATACTTATGACATTTGCAATCTATGTTATTTTAATACTTTATATTTGACGTGTGTAAACATTTTAATGTATTAACACCAATAAACATTATTATTATTATTATTATTCTGAAAGGCTTCATTAATTCCCATAATTGTTTATTTGTAATTTTGCCCTCAATTTCGACATTATGTTTAACCAACCACTCCCGTATTTGACTTTTTTTACAGGAAAATATGTATGTGATATGGTGCATTGTCCATCACCACCATACGTTTTCGTTGCAACTTGCCTAGTACAGGGATAAGCCGATCAACCACCCAATTTTGAAAAAATTTTGCATTCATGTTTTTATGGTAATCTCTGTCATTGTTCATCGAGTCAAGTAACAAGTCACACCCTTCCAAAAAGCCAAGTTTTGTTCCCGCATGCAAAATTGTAAAACGTTTCTCTTCATTTTTAATTTTGGCTGGGCTACTTTTCAAATCTGTTTCGTATATCCATCGACGAACCGCAGACCCATTTTGGTAGATCCACGTTTCATCGAGGTACGCGAATATTATATTTTCACTAGAATTTTGAAACTAAGAATTTGTTCAAAAAAGGAAATTTTGGATGCAACGACGTGTTTTTGTTCACATAAAATTTTACGTCCGTGTTTGTAACTCATAGATTTCATAATTTTGAATAAAGTTGTTCTTCCCCCTTTAAATTCCAAAGTATCGCGAGCGTCTGTAAGTAATTTGTCCAAAGTGAAATATTCATTTTTCAAATTATATTGCCAAATTAGTCTAGCAAATCTTTCCGAAACATGTAATTTGTAAATATATTCTTCTTTTTACGTCTGCCAGATGAAGATGTTTTCAAATTGTCAGGTCCTGCTTTCAAAATTTTAGTTATTGTTCTTTGCGAAATCTAAAACATACATATACCTACATTAGAATAGACTGCTTATAATTTCATCTGGACGATCCTTTCATAATTTTTTTCACGTAAGATTTTGACTACCTTCAAAATACAAGCACGTAACATAACGAAAAAAAACATGTCCTACTAGAATGCAAAAAGATCGTGAATGGATATTATTCACAGTAAAGAGTTTCAGTTTTTTTTTTGTTCCATTTGTAATGCATTCAAGATGCAAATTCAAATAATGTTATATCCTATCCTATAAGCCACCTAATATGGGCCTAAAATAGCCCACTGTTTCCAGAAGTTCTCGTGGCTTTTCTAATTGGATCCACGTTAATCGCCAAGTAGTTATCCGATTATAAAAGAGAGGGCGAACGCGAAATTCAAATAATTTTAGGAGAGCAATTAAATTATTTTAATAATCAATCAAATTGCAAAAGAAAATCAGTCTGCTTTCTGATAAAGTGAAAATGCTACGAAATAATTAAACAAAAAAAAAACAATCCTATATTTTACTGGACACAAAACAGGAGAATGAAAATGTCCATTTGCCTCCGCACGAAGAAAAATTTATTCCGGGAACAGAACTAAGGAAGGAGACATTATACATGCTGATACTAAGACCAAATTGGAGACGATGAAATTTTGTAAAACTTTATATTTCTAAAAATATTTATAACTATTCCGATCGGACCTGATTTTTCAACTATAAAAGAGAGAATGAGCGCGAAATATAAATCTTTATAAGAAAATAATTAAATTATTTTAAATAAATAAGCAAATAAGTAACCTTAATTATTTATCAAATTTGTAACAATTATCCTTCTATTAGCTTTTAAAACCTTTTGAAATATCTACGTTTCATTGTTCGTCAACTAATTTATTTTAAGATAAACAATCAAATAAAAGTTTCATGTGTTTTCAGAAGTTATCCAAAATGTAATTTTGATTAATTTGTTTATTAGTTTTAATTTAATTGAAATAGTTTGTTTTGGAAGTTATAACAATCTTAATCGGAGAAGAACTAACGAACCAAAAAATATACAGGTATAGAAAAATATATATTATTATTGCAAGAAAAACTAGCGTGGGTAGAGTTGGGAAAACATCATGTTCATAAGATAGCGTTCAACTTTCAACGTGTCAATATTCGAATGAAACTTCAAAAGGTTTATATATGCGTTAGAAACAAAATGAAAGCAGAGGCACTACAGTAAAATCAATACCTACGGTGATGTATTGTTTAGATGACAGAACTGATGATATCGTATAAACCCATTTAATTTAACAGAACACTGACAACCACGTAATAACGCATTCAAGAGCGGTGTCTGATGCATGCATATTTCCATTGTCGACGTAAAAATAACATAGACTAATAATGTTGAAATTTTGTAAAGCAATGTTGGAAAAATCAAACGAAATCGTATTTTAAATTGAGGGACAACCTTCATATTTTTTTTTCAGAAATTTGAGAAGTATTATTGCGAGGATTCTGTTATTTTTTAGAAAATGTTTGTGACATTTACCTTTGAAATAGCCATCTAGATATTTAAATTGATCACATCGCTAAATATTCGCATGACTAAACAGAAACGTGTGCGGATTTTTTTTTTTTTAGAACGAGTGTTCAATTTGAACGATCCGCCACTGCTAACTTTTATATTTAAAGATAGAAATCCCGTTAAATTAGCCTTTCATGCTCATTCGAAATTTCTGATAAAAATAAAAGCAATTACATTGATACTTTGTGAAATATTTGTACGAACCGTATTTTTTTAAATAGCAATGTAGTAATGTCTGTAATTTACTCGGTAGATTTTTCCCTCTTTTCTACGAAATCGTCTTAATAATTGACAAGTAATATCTACATATTTAATATGCTCGTAAACAACAAATAAGTGAAAGCGTTGTGATTTAGCAATTTCCTATATTTGATCTATTTATATGAATTTAAAGAAAGCAAACAAGCTGTTTGCGAAACGTCATTGGTAATTATACTATTTACTCGATAATAATCTGTTTATTTCTCATATAAAACCTATCACGAGTAAGAATTGCGCCAAACTCATCTATATTAATTAAATTAGCAATGGTGATCTGGTCATATTGAATACTCTATATAACAAGAAACTGGAGGCATGTTTCACGTCGTTATTCATCGCTTCGCACAAGTATCATTATCCGAAAGGCTATCAATTTATCCATACAATACTATCAATTTATCCACAATAAATGAGGAGGACAAATTTTATTCGAATATTGACGTGAAATTTCAAATCGTTACAGCGTTTATTTATTAAATTATTTCATACACTTGATTCTAAGTAAATTTTATTATTTATGCAAAAATTTAAAGAAATGCTAAGATTATTAACTACTATTATTTCTCGTTATATAACTTCGCTTTATCCAACATAGTTGTCAAAATTTTGTGGTTGATTTTTCCGGATGAACACGCTTCATACATTAATATTTTATAAGTGAGAAAAAAATACGTAATTTTATACAAACTAGAACTTTCGATTGTTCACGTATATACAGGCTGACTGACATTTCTTCTGTCAAAAGAAAACGCATAAGAAAATTAATATCATAAATTAGGGGGAAAATATTTAAGATATTCTACCGAACAGTTTATAAATAATTTAAAAAATTACGAAAAATCATGCTGCGGCACTACGTACGAAATATGCGCCAAGTTTTATAAATAAATAAAGTTTTATTTTATTGATTACTTGCCTGCATACAATGCGATCTTGACACACATCTCAATTAATTATTCATTTTATTCCATGTTTAACACCTGGGAATGGAAGTCTGACTTATGTTTCTTTTACGCGATATAATTATTAGTAATTTCTACAATAACTAGAATTGTGTATGAAATACGGGCCAAAGAGCAACAACTTCGCTAATTGTGTAAATAATTCCGATCCTTTAATTGGTGTAATTGGTGCTATGCGCATATTTTTTTATCAAATTGCATACGCAAATCACAGATTACGACAAAATGTATAAAAATTCTGTGGAACAATTGTTTTATAATAACATGTGTACAAAAAGTTTTCCCATCTAATGTATTGCTTTCATTTTTTCGCATGTTGACATATGTTCCTTACTTGAGCGGTATCCTAAACAGACAAGTAAACAATCAACTTTAAAAAAATTGTCTTATTGATTTGATTTTACAATGGTTTTCACATTGGAAGAAAAATTTTTTATGGTTGAATCTGGGTTGAATCCTACTTTCGAAACGCCCAAAAAATCAATGGCGAATGGAGCTATTTTATTCCTGATTGTATTGCAGAATTTCAGAAGAAATTTCCAGAAACTGTATATCTGTATTACAACCTCAGTACTTTGCGGGACTACTCAGAAAAACTAGCAGTATAGTTAGAAAACAGATATCAGGTAGGCCTAAAGTAATAATTGATGCAGTAGTTAAAAATGTAAGACAAATTATTACTGATGCTCCTCGCACTTCCACCTGCTACAACAAGTTGATCTTTCTGTCGGGATCTGCAGAACTATTCTAAGAAAGGACTTGCAAATGTTCCCTTTTCGTTTGACTGCCGTGCATGAAGTGCTTCTAGTAGATTTTGAATGAAAACGAAAATATTGTCATTGGTTTTTAAACAATATTGACAATAACGATTTGTTGGACAAAATTTTCTTTTCCGACGAGGCCTGGTTCCATTTAGCAGAATACATTAATTCCCAAAATATGAGAATCTGGAGTACAGATATATATTTTCATTGGAGCCCCACTCCATCCACAAAAAATTGGTATTTCGATAGCTTTAAGTCGGAGAAGATTGATAGGTCCAATATTTTTTAATGGCACGCTAACAGCACTTAGATATCGGAAAGAGATTTTGCATCCACTTATTAATCAACTGCATGATGGCGAGTTGCAATTTGGCTACTTTTGGAGATCGGATAATTAGCAGAAATATGGCAAACATACGGCCTCCGCGATCTTGCGATCTAACTCCTTTGGATTTCTTTGTTTGGTTACTTGAAAAATTCCATTTTTAAAACGTCCGTTAATGATTTGCAGGAACTTACCCAAAGATTCATCGAAAAATGTGACGAAATAAACAATTCTCCTCACATTTTGCAAAATGTGGGGAGAATAGAGTAGTAGTTAGAATATGCCTCGAAGAAGAGGGAGGCTATTTTCAACAATGGTTGTGAATTCACGTTCAACGTTATTTTCAATGTTTTATTTTGTTTGGTTTCAATACGTAATAAATCGTAATTATTGGTTTTGATTTTCTGTTGACCTTATGTCAAGGTTAAATGTCAATTTGGCATTTACTGATCAAGTAAGAAACATACGTGAATATGCGAAAAAATGAGAGCAACACACTAGATGGGTAAATCTTTTGTACACGTATTATTAACTCACAGAATAAAGCTTGTAAAACTTGACCCTGTGTAATAGAGATGTTAAGCTACGTACAGACAGCACACCTCGGGATGTAGAGCCACAGGTCTATCCGAAAGGTGTTGGCGATCCGTGTGGACGTAATATTTTATATCCATATTTCTTTAATGGCGTCTTCGAACAACTGTATCAACAGCGAACACTTTCTCATACGTCCTCGTGGGGAATATTTACAAGAGCGCGACGAGACAGTTCGCCTTCGTGATGAAGTCTGTACACAGCTTTAACGAGCTAACGAAAAAGCGAATAAGTATGCTAAAAACACGGGATAGCGAATTGCAAACTTTTTGAATTTGTTAAGGTTTTAATAGATTTGTGTTAATATAATTCGTCACACACAAACGAAATTATAATAAAATTAACAATTGAAAGAGATTATGAATGTGTTTATTGATTATGATGTTTTAAATTCTGATTGTCAAATTTCTGAAGGATACGTTTTTTGTGAAAATAAACTTTGTTTACGCCACAATTTAGATTAAAATTAAACAAAGATACTAGGAATTTTTAACAAAGAGATTTGAATTAAGTATTTTTTGTTTAGTTACTAATTTGTTTACCTGCCAAAGTAGATGTTTAAAGTCAGGTCGTTGTTAACCTTTATGTGGAATAATCTACTTCAAATGATTTACAGGCTTTTGTCAAGTAAATATTTTGGATTTCATATTTCACGCCGTTAGGCGTGAAGTTGACCTAAGAAAGGAAATTGACTAGAAATTCCGCTGAAAGGTCAAATTCACACCATACCTCTCAACAAACTATAAAACACTATTATAAAGGTATTTATTTTATTCATTTGGGCTGTGTTCGAGAACTACATCCTGGAGCGTGTATCGCATCTTTGTCACGCATGTTTTGTAACTTATTTTATATCTCGCTCATCCATTGCAAAACGTCTTGTGTTTTATTTATTATTACCATGACAACGGACGAACTTTTCACAACCCACTTTTAAGTAGAGTGTGAAAAGTGCGACCGTTGTCATGCAAATGTAAATACAAAACGCTTTGCAATAGATGAGCGAGATATAAAATAAGTTACAAATCGTGCGTAACAAAGATGCAATACACGCCTAACTTGCGCTCCAGGGTGTAGTTCTCGAACAAAGCCCTGGCTCCTTTATTTTTTAACCAGGGGCGCATCATCATTTTGGGACTAATTTTTGATTACTCGAAAACTTTTTTTTACATTTTTCCCATACATCACTTCTTATAATGGTTTTACTTTGGCGGAACAATTGTCATTCATCCTGTATTTCCTAAGGAAGGGTATTTTAATTGTAACACCGACAAATTGAAAAAAGAAATTAAATTATGGCCCTTGAAGTTTAGGTTATTTTAAGGATGGTTATAGTGAAAGTGGTGATAATTGGTCGGTGTTCTTTTTGGAGAATTTCGAAGTGAAAATTTCTCACCTATATCTGCTGTCTCTTGTAGATCTGAATTTGTTAGAGAAAAACAACGCAATTGATGGACATCTAATAAAAATTCAACGGAAAATTACAGAAGCTGCAATTTGTAATTAAAATTAATATAAATTTGAGAAATCAAAAAATAATCTTTACCTTAGTTTTACTTTTAATAATAACTTTGCTTTAGTGTTTGTTCTTTTTTACTATTAAGGTTTAAGGCATTCTCGTTTAAAATAAAAATTTGAAGTTTCTGTTATCGCAGCGAGTTCTTTTTTAATTCTACGAAATCACGATGGTTTCAAATATCAGATCTCACGTTAGAGCTGAAAATTAAAGCTCACATGTCGAACTGCGCTTTCGATCTTATCACGTATTGATTCCACTTACTCGTCAACACAATGGCCTGCCGTTGCGATCCAGTTTTCATTCAAAACGGCTCCCCCGCATCTGTGAGTGCTCGAGAATCCGAAAAACGACGTTCTCCTTACTGAAACCTTACACAAACATCATTAGTGCAGGAATACGTTTACGACAAATAAAGCAAATCATTCCCATCGCTTAAAAATCCAATGAATAATAAAGTACGTTGAGAGCGTTCCCTCCTCTCAAAGAGGAGATTTCGTAAATATTTTTTCTCGAAAAGTACTCTGCATTAGTTAACAATCGATATTACGTTTGGAAAAATTAGTTCAATGAATATTATAATTAATTTTAAAAATCTATTTATCTAAATTAAAATTACCTACTGGTTTTAATTCTAATAAAAATATGAGCAATCATTAATGGTGAAAAATAGTACGGAACGATAAAATATTTTATGAACTGAATCTGGTTTAAATGATGGTTTGCTTCTTTTATCTTACCTGCCAGGGCCAGCGACCGAAAAGAGCGTTCTTTCCTCCGACTATTCGGGTTTGCGGTTGAGGAAATAACGGTGGTGAGCCACAACCTGTAAAACGATTCCAATAATAACAAAGATATATTTTATTTTTATAAATCAAGTATTAATAGAGTGAAATTAGTAAGAGAACACATTTATGGCAAAAAATGAATGAGCCTGTATATAATAAATAAGATAAAAATTAATTATTTTGAGAACTAACTAAGCGGTAAGTGTTAATCAACCACACATATTAATTAAAGAAAAATAAATAATAGTCACACATAATTCTTCAAATTTTTCTTCTATACATCCTTAATTCCTAAATCATGAAAAAATCTAATCTAAAAATCATTCTGGACGAAGAAACACATATTTTTGAATTCGTTTTTGGGCAACCATAAGCGAAGTGATCATTTCGCGAATGCAATGCAGTCCACGAAATCGAATTTCTCGGCCGTTAATAAAAATAACGGCCGTTAAACTAAATACACATAAAAGCTGACAAAATGTATCTCATTTTTATGGTAACATGAAAGCCGTCATTCATTTACGTTGAAAATTAAAAGTAGGGTTTTTTTTAATTCCAAAAATTGATGATCTTAAACAGTTGCCCAAAAAAAATGTTGCCCGCGAAATTCTTTAACGTCCTCGAGATTGTCCTGCGACAATTTTTCTCTCGGTACGTTAAAAAATGATTTCGCAGTCTTGATATACAAATATATAATTGAATATTTTGTTTTTTTTTTAACTATATGAGTATAAGCGATTCAGATAGATTTCCCAATTCTGCATTCAACGGATTACAATTAATTTTTTATGACTTAAGCTGGAATCCGTGTCTTATTTTGAATATCGTGAAAAGTGTTTAAGAAACTTGAAACATCAGCGCAATACTACAATACAAATTCTATGTTAAAAACTGTGCCGAAACTTAAAGTACCATTTTCCTCTTAACTCTCCGGTTATGAAATTATTGAACGTTGAAAATTTATGCCTATTTAATAAGGTTGGATAAATTTACTTGATATTATAATACTTGTTAATAATGTTGTCACCTTCATTTTTCTTATTTTAAAGAAGAAAATCCTTTGCATTTTATAATTTGAGAGGATATTGGAAGTGCGTAAACATATACGAGGTAACTTGGGGCGAATATTTACCGGTAGTTATGGAACAACCTGTATAAGGAAACTAAATATTTCTTTCACGATATCAAGCGGAACAGACATTTCAAATAAAATATTAAATTTCAAAGAGTCGAGTTGAACCTACTACAAGGAGGTTCAAATTTCTTATAGAATTTTGTTATCCTATACAATTGATTGATTTTAGTTTTTTGAAACCTCTTCCGAATATTTCTCTTTCATTTGAGACGATGAAAATTAGGTAGTGGCGAAAACATAACGAACAGGTAACAAAATATTTTAATATTAAACCCACTGCAACTCGCAAAAATATGTCGAAAGTTACTTGTAAAAACAATTTTAGAAAGCAAAAACTATCAAAATACAATGACTGTCCGAAAATAGGAATTACGACTCACTTGATCTTCAGAAACGTCCTACAATGTATACTTCTGTCCAATAAAATTAAGTACACTGAAATATTACAGCTTAAACCGGACGTAAAGAGCAAATATAAATTTGTCAGAATAAAACACGAGGCAGAGTCAAGTCTTAAAACTGCCCTAAAAACTGTACCTAACAGAACCTTGCCTAACCAGTTGACAGAAATATTATATTTGAAATGTATAAACAATAAAATTACTGTACTTAACTTTATTGCGTAGAAGTGTACAAATGTAATGAAGGATGAACTCTTGATTAAAACTACAAGAAATCTTTAGGTCGTCAAAAAAATTGTTGTAATGGAATTTTCAATAATTTCTCTCATATTTCTAGGCATTCATTTCAATGTGAGATCACTTGCGGCTAACTTTCTGCGAATAAAACGATTGATTATTGATTCTGATCTTTATGTATTAGCTATAAGTGAAACCTGGCTAATTGACAATTTTCGGAGTGCTCTTTTAGCCTTAGACGGCTACACATTCTTGCATAGGAATCGCACAAGAAGTCGTGGCAGAGGTGTCGGTATCTATTTTAAAAGTTAATCCTTTAGAATGCATCGCCACTTACGAGCATTTGAAACATTGTTGGATGAATATTGTATTGTACAATTTAATTCCCTTCTAGATACTTTCAAGCTTAAACAAGTAATCAACGCGACAACGCGGAATGGTTTTCATTGTTGCTCCTTGACCATAAGAATTGCAATCTCAGGGGTAACGAATATCAGTGAAATTAACGACCATGATCTCGTTTATTGCTGTTTAATCGTTGAAGATATAAAAACTACGCCTACTATTACAACATGTAAAGATTACACGCATATGGATAATGATAATATCGACGCCGATATGTGCAAACAAACAACTTCAAGAACATTTATCTGTATATAATCTAATACCTGCTAAACAGTCTAGATTTAGGCCAGGCTATAGCTGGTTACTGTTTTATTGAAGCTTTAGACGACGGGAAAAATACTATTTTAACCTTGTTAGACTTGTGTAAGGCCTTCGAAATGATCAATCATAACATTCTATTATATATCAATATTGCATCACATCGGAGTAGCGAATAAGGTTGTTAAATTATTTAAAAACTTATAAACCAATAGAAGTCAAGTAATTGCTCTGGGGGGGAAAATCTCAAATCTACCGTCAATAACTTAAAGGAGTACCGCAGAGAAATGTGTATGGACCTCTTCTGTTCGTGATATATATGTCCTTCTTTTTCGATAACATCAACCATCAATTTGTAGATGATACTCAATTGAATCAATTATATGTGGCTGTAAATTACGACTTAGCCAAAGCTATAAATAACTTGAATTTGATATATAACAGATATATATTGAACAATTCTTTGGTACTACTACATTTTAACTATTGTGGTTATGTATACGGGTCGTGTCTTGATAAGATTGATATAAGGCGAATAAAAAGGTTTCAGAACTGATATTTACGTTTTGCCTTCGACATTAAGAAGTACAATAAGGTGTCTTACTTTCTTGAATTGGCTGAATGGTTGAATATGGTAAATAGAAGAGAATACTTGCACCCAAGATTAACTTTTAAAACAGATATCCACAACCTCAATATAAAGCCCAAGAATCTAATTACACCATCCTTGGATAAATCTACCAAATACAAAAAGTCTTTTTCCTATAACATCGTCAAAAAATACTATGTAAAATTCAACTCGCCGATGTTCATCTCCAGGCTGTACATCTTGAAAGTGATATGGATGCATGTATTCAGCACTCGGCAAACTAATTGTATTACAAAATATGCTTTCAGTTTCTCGCAATATCCAAATGGTTCTACTGAAAAATTTATCGGAAGGTTGTCGCCTAGTAGGAATCTCCGCTTTTATTCTCTGCGTTTCCATGACAAAAGCCATACACAAAAACAATGTCTGCATATTCAGAAGAACCCAAAATGGTTAGTACTTATTGTTGGCTAATGCAAAATTAAATTAACATTAAACAATAAATAACTATCAAATAGATATTTATGTAATACAATGAAGTTATCTCCGCCTATGAACTTCAAATGTTAATAATAAATAGGAGACACAATTAGACCAATATTTATATGACAAGAATTATCTAAAATTCCATTTCCAACACCCCTTTCATTCTTTGTCGCCACTTATAAAACATTCTGTACAATAAATAATAAATATTAGCAGTTGATAAATTTGAGGATATACACAAGAAAAGAGAAAGTTAAACAAACACATTTTTACGACAATGTCTATCAAATACCATTGTCACAGTAAAACTGTACTATAATTTATATGGTTAACCTACATCATAGCATAGCCTTATGCTTTTGTCAGCAGAATTGAAGAATTTTTTTACGAAAAATCTTTATGTAAATGATAAAGACTTTTCAAATGTATCGCTTTATTATTGCTTAACTACCCAGTATGAAGATTACTACCATGTCTTCAATTTAATTCCTAATTAAAGTAAACTAGGATTTCAATGTTTCCTCTTTTAAAGGATTGTAGCACTGACAGCTGTCAAATTATTATTGTTTGTACTAATATAACCTTCCAACACTTAACAAAAGCGTTTGAAATCATGAAGCGCAGGGTACGTTTGCATATTCTTCAACCTGAAGCATTTTCGGCATTTGCTTTAATTAAGTGTTTCTCTGAATTTTGCGTTTACACATTTTTTTAAGTGAAGTCATGATCAGATAATACGACTTTGACAGTTATTGACAACTGTCCTCTTATTCTTGTATTGCGTGTTACCAACTTTATAAAAATCAACTTGCTTTAATCAGGAATTCATTTGAAGACACAGTAGAAAGTTATGTGAGCGAAAAAAATTTTTTAGCCTGTCAAAAGGGAAGGAATTATCTCTACTCGAATATTATTTTCAACGATTCTACATACATAATACTCACATAGATTTTTTCGAAATTGCAATGCGCTTCATTTTAATACTTAATTGCACACGGGGTAATCTTTCCTCGACAAATTTTTGCTATAAACTTGAATAATTGCTAGTCTCTTAATTGTAAATAACATTTCAGAAGTACAGCTGATCCTTTGAACTTTCATTCCGATGTAAATGAGACTTTAATTGCAAAGATAAAAGAGCAAAACTTTATTAAGCACAACTGTGGTATGCATAGCTTTCGTTCTATGTAAAAGTCAGTGCTATATCATGGTTTTGAATACAAGTTTAAATCATTTGTATCTCGAAAACTAAGAAACAAAATTATTTTTATATTGCTCCTGATCTTTATGAATTCGATTTTCTTAGTGGTTTTACTTTGTGTAATCTATTGAGAATCACCCTGCACTATGTTACATTGTTACAAAATTTAAAACTACTTCTACGTTTTCAAATACTTTTTAGACTAATGCCCTGAAATAAAAGTGAGAAAAGCGTAATATTTGAAAATGCCAACACGAGAAGCTAAGGAATTTGAAAAGTTGAATGATCTTTAATCTCTTACAAGATTTTTTGATGTTGTCGTTCTGATTCGTTTTATTGTTCAACGGCATCGAGTTCAGAAACAGGATACATCTTTAAAACATGTTCAACAGTATAATGAAGAACTTATCATAGACTTCCAATTTTCATCGTATATGAACTCTTGCGTCAGTTAATAGATATACTGCTTAAACTTATGCTTGGTTCATTTACAAGTCATTTGTTCTGAAAATATCTTATTGTTCCTTCGCAAGGTCTGTGAATCGCTTCAGTATTTTTCCTTTTTTCGATATTTCGTTCTTTATTACGGAAGAATTTCTTCAGAACTCATAATAACAATAAATAATGCAGTAACTCCAGGATGGTTGGTGCTGGACTAAGGACAACAGCAGCAAAGAAAGAAGTAAATAGTGAAGCGGTTCTACCAGGTATCTTTCAGTAAAAATGAACAACCTACCCGGAAGCTTTCAAATTAACTGCAATATTTATTACTGTGGCCGTATCTATAGACCAGTATAATTAAGTTTTTGTGTAAGATCAATTATATATAGATAACTTCCAACAAAAAAAATTAAAAAATGTTTTACGCATTATGTTGAAAGCTATGGAACTTAAAATTGTTTTTTTGAAAGATATATATAAACATTTCAGCTTAGGGGTCATGATAAACATAAATCCGACCCAGAAAATACCCCAATAACATTTGAATTAGCGATTTGCCATCACTATTTTATAACATACTTTATCACATTGTGTGACTACATGATGATGAAATAAATTTCAATTTGATCAAATATTTCATAGAATATGATAGCACTTACCTACATTATCACTGCCGGCAAATGATTGAACACTGGTGAACGTCGATGTGGGTATCAATTCCGGTGCGACCGAAATCTTTTCCGTCGGCGGTTGCTTGCTGGTGATTATTGCCGGACTGGAAGTGGTCGTTTTCGGCCTGAATCGATAAAAAAAGCAAGTCAGGACCGAACGTATATGGATTGTAAAAATAAATGAACTATGCGGAAGTGTATCCGAACAATAAAGTCTGCGAACAAACGTCCGCCATAATTCAGCTTAACGGTCGACTTGCCGTTGTTCCACATCTATATTGCTGGAATTAGAAAAGTTGATGTTGCATTCAACTTTTCAATTCTTAAATAAATTGCCGGCATCGACTTCACTAAATTAAATCGTTTCGTTTCATCTGATTTTCTTATTTAATTCAATAATAAATAATCCAATAAATTAAGTAATGTTTTACTGCATAAGCTTTTTTAATATAATTGAATGAAATTCGTTGAATCAACAAAAATAATACCATGTTCCATATTTTTAACGTGTCCGAGAAAGTCTTGTAATTATAGTTGACTATGAACTATGAAACATATTTTTGCATAGCTTTGTAAAACAACAGTGAAAAGACAAACTTACTGAATATAATTTTATTGTATACATCAAAATATTACACACAAAATATTTAAAGAATGTTGAGAATACTTTCTGTTAATATCTGCGCTCCGTAAATTAACAACTTTTTCCTTTTAATGAACGATTTACGTGAATAACCCTGTATATCTCGTCGAAAGTTTCATGCCTCCGGGACTTAAAATTAAACTTTATGTTAGTCTCGTGCTAGCACATTTTAACTTTATGATAAAAATACCCCGCGGACCTCGCATACACAAAATAAAAACAATCTTGTTCAAAAGTAGGTTTTATTAGGAAAACGTAATGAAGCATTGTCACTTAACTTCGATGGTTTTATTATTTGATGTTAAAATGTTTGAACCAAGTCGATTTTACTTGTATTTTTTGCAAGTGTAAATTTTTTTACGTCTACGAAATGTAAATGTAATGTAAATATATTCATAAATTCAAACATTTCCAGTCCAATAAGCGTCTCTTTTTCGATAAATGATTTATAGCAAAGAGTTTGCATTCATATTATTATACCGGGTGTTTCGAGATGAACCGACCACATTTACAATTTTAATTCGAAATAAAAGCGATGTTTATGTTCGGAAATGTTTCGCCCCTTCATGAATATATTTTTTAAAGTTCTGAAAGAGTTAATACAAAATGTTGCAGTTTCTTTTAATTATTAGGAAGGTTTCTAAAAATTGCAGGCACTTCTTACCGTTATAAGAGGCTTTATAAACAACCTTCGTTTTATTTTTTTAGTGGAACATATTACAAGATCCGAATTACACAAGACAGTTTAAAAGTTTCTAAAATTAAGTGTTCTACTAAACATATGATAGTAGAGTTGCTGTCAAGTTGTGTACTAAACTAGAAGTAAGCATCCTTTAATTCGGTAATCTAACACATCAGTAATAATTATTAGTTAGTACAACGGATCTTTTGTGGTGGCAGATATTCATTCTTCAGGGGTCACTAGATCTATGAATAATATATAACAAATCCGTACTATTCCAAAAGAAATTAATTTATTATCTATTTTCAATTATATTTCTAGTAGCCAAGTAGTACTACTAATAAAATTTCTACTTGTACTTTTTATTGAAAGTAGCAATTTAATGCGAATGAAAGTTAAATTCCTCGATTGGTAATAGCTGACTACACAAACGAAATTGATTGTTACTTGCTGTTAAGTGCCTAATTGCTTGAACGAAAGCAATCAAGTGCTACGAAATCGCTTGCACTTTCATTAGCCAAATTACGTGAATATTTCTATTTAATTTTTTTTGTTCTTTAATTTACCGTGAGGTAGTTGTGGTACGTTGCGTCGTCGTTGTCGTCGACGGCGGCGTCGTCGTCGTGGTTTTTGAAGAAAACTTCAACGTGCTTTTACTGGTGGTGAAAGACAGAGGCTTCTTTGTAGGCTTCGGTTTGATTTTGATCTTGGTGACAAACCCTGGCTCCGTCGTGACGTGCCATTGCGTAGCAGGTTTGAGGGTCGTCGGAATACCGTTGTGATTCAGCGATGTGATGAACCCAGGCTCTGTAGTCGCCTGCCAGCCGGGTTTCACGTACACCGGCAAACTATTTGTCACGTGAAAGGAGTCTGTGAGAGGTGGTCTCACACTGTGATATGGAGGAGGCGTTATAGCATCCGTCGGACCGGAAGGCTGCCGATTAACTGGAGGCGCCGTCGTGTGAGGGCGCAGTGTAACCCTTGTAATCGTAGCTGTAGGTCCTTGGTTTGATTGATAAGGTCTACTGTAAAAAAAACAAAATATATTTCTAAATAAACTCAAAAAACTTTTGAGAATTTTCGTATTAATACATATCATTAACAAATGCCCCCTAAAAGACCTAAAATCCTTCTAAAGTATCTATGTGCAGTGGTGGCCATTAAAATCGTTACCCGTGCAAGCTGACTTCATCCTTATTGACCTGCAATGGAAACAACGCCCGTCGTCTTTCCACTCATATTGTCGCTAAGGGTCACGTGTTCTTCAAATCGTAACGATTTAGTGGCCACTAGTGTAAATATACATATACTTATTTCAATTTTAATACACGTACATACAATCCTGTCCAGTTTATTTGAAACTGAGGTGCATAGATAGTTTGAAATTCTTTTGGTTTTCATGATCATAAATACTTGCCGGAATTATCCCTTTGGCTTTCAGTAACAATACTTAATAAAGAAAGAAGTGTATTGTTATAACAGTTTTTCGTCGTCATTCCAACTGTTGTTTGAACATTAATTTTTGTTAACTACTTAGTTTCACAAGTGTTATTTCAAGCACAATACCTCGCTATTATTTTTTGTTACTTTAAAGAAAACACATTTGGAAAAGTGCAAATAAATGATCCACTTGTGGTAAATAAAAATATTTTGTTAGCACAATTAATGAAAACAAATCACGTACTTATTCAACTGAAATAAAACATAGTTATAACAAAAAAAGTATACATCTATGTAGGAAATGCTTATGAAAGAAAACCAGCGATTTTCTTTAAGATTTTTATTCTCCACCTTTTTTTTAATAAGTGTGTTACCAAGTCAATTGATACATTTTAAAAATAGCGTATCCCACAACTCGGCCATTCTAATTAGTCATACGTCCCGGATGATTTAATCCACGGTTTTAAATATTCTGCACAATTGCTGGTAGTTGCAGGGAGTTCTCCTGGCACTACTGGAGTTACATCATAAGTGTCGTTTAATTCTCCACTCTGTAAAGTCTTAAAACTTTTCCTCTCAACTTCCTTCCCGGTCCACGCTGGGTTCGTTTTATCGCTACAAGGTTACCAACCTTATATTTAGTCGCAGTTCGTCGTCGCAAATTGTATCCTCGTTTGTTTTCTTCTTGGGTTTTTAGAATATGTTGTTTAGCTTGTTGTCGTAATTGTTCTCTACCATGATGGAGATTCCACTGAAATTCTTGCTGTAATAAATCTTTTAGTCTTAAGTTGTCTTTCTCTTTCATCTTTGTCTCAATAAGAAGTTCAAAGGGAGTAGTTCCGATAGCTCTGTGAGAAGTGGAATTAAAAATTTGTTGAAGTTGATACCATTTTGCAGGATTCTCTATCGAATATTTTGTAAGTACTGAGACAATATTTCGATTCAGGCGTTCAATCTGTCCGTTAGCTCTTGGAAGTCCAATAGTCACCATAATATGTCTAATTCCTTCTTCGTTACAATAACCTCGGAATTCATGTGAAGAAAACGGTGTTTCTCTATCTGACATTATCTGGACAGGATTTTCGAACATTTGTTTCTGAAATTCCAACTTTGCAATAACTTCTCTGCAAGTAGTCGACCTTACAGGATATAACCAGGTAAATTTTGTGAAAGCATCTATTCGTGCCAAAATATGATTGTAGCTTTTATGTGTTGATTCCAACGGTCCAAGATGATCCGTATGGTAAGTATGTAAAGGAAGATCAGTCTTCGTTAACGGATTTAAGAATCCCTCCTGCTTTCCAGATTTCCTATTGGCTAAAATGGACGGAATACAATTAGCTATGTATTTCTCAACTTTACTCTTCAGTTCTGGTATATGATAGTCCTTTTTAATTTCATCCTCTGTTCGCTTTGCAGTAAAATGTCCTTTTTGGTGGATCATTTTGCATCACTTTTGTATTACCAGTAAATCAGCTCCTTCTTTAAATTTGTAAAATATCGTAAGGGCCACGTTAATTAGTTCTTTCAGCGTTCTTATTTCAGTCTCTTCTTCTCGTGCAGCTTTAACTCTAACCACAAGATCATTTTCTTCGACATAATGCGTCGTTATATTGCATTCTTATTCCAGGGTGATGTTTCGGGATATAATTGAAGTTCTCTAACCAGTGTCCATCTTGCAATTTTCGGAGTTAAGTCTTTCTTTTCCATTGTTTGTTTAAAGGCTGAGCAGTCTGTTACAATTTTAAAATTTAAACCAATTAAATAGATACGAAATTTTTTTAATGATTGCAAGAACTTCTAACTCTTAGCTCTTATAATTTCTTTCAGCTTGGTTGGTCTTTCGGCTCATATAATATAGAGGGTGTAATTTTGCATCATCTGGCAAACATTGTAATAAAAAAGCGCCAGAGCCATCTTGTGAGACATCCGTATGAAGCTCTTTTTCTCGATTTGGACAAAATATCTTTAAAACTGGTTAATTAATCAAAATTTCCTTTAATTTATTAAAAGAATGCTTTTCTGCATCTTCAAACTTAAAAGGCTTATCTTTTTGAGTAGGTCAGACATAGGCTTCGCATAATTGTATACAAACTTACGAAAGTAACCACTTAAGCCTAAGAAACTTTGAACATTCTTAACTGTCTTTGGTTCGGGAGAATGTTTTACAGCTACTATCTTGTCAGGAGAGGGATAGATATTTCCGCTTTCGATTACATATCGTAAGAATTATATGCGCGATTGCATAAATTGACATTTTTTAAAATTTAAGTCTAAACCGTACTAACTTGCAAATTTCAACACCTGTTTCAATCAATAAAACATGTATGTTTATAACATCGTCACTTATGCCATCAATGACAAATTGAATGACACTTTCACCATCAACTGATTCTCTAGCAGTTAATTCTTTCATAGCCAAGTAGTATTCTTGCACGTTTTCATAGCGTTTCACTTTTCGATTGTTCAGCATCATGTGAATGTCTGCACTAGACATTTTTGAAGAAAATTCTTTCTTTAGAGCTTTCTTCAGTGTATCCCAACTTTTAATTACTCCTTCACTTTGGACAAATAGTTTTGCAACACCTGTCAACGATTTCTTTGTGAATATTAACTTCTGCAAGTCGTTCCAGTCGAAGTCTTCAAAATCAGCTATCCACCGCAAAATAGGAGTCACCTCCATTAAATGATTGCACTGAATCTTCGATTTTCTTGAAATTTAAAGCATATCTAACTGAACTTTTGTTTATCTGTGCAGTGTGACCTTCAACTCTGGTACTGGAAATTTGCGTGGGAAGTTTTTAATATTTTATTGATATACTATTGTCTACATTCGAAATGACAAACAAATTGTTAAAACACATTAAGAAAAAGGGAATTGAACATTTTTTCGTGTATTTCAAAGTAAGGGATAATAATTTTGTTTCATTTTTAACTACCTCATTTAACATTATTATTTTTGAATTTAGAAAGAAATCGAATCAATTTATTATCCTTACAAATTTGTGATAAAAAATATTGTTCAAGTGAAAATCTGGAAAACTCATTATTAAAATTAAGATGTTACTTAATTTTACATCTTTCTGCAAATCGTCTTTTTAAAGTAATAGACTAATATTAGTTTGACCGACAGCGAAACTCCGTATTAAGGAATGTTACTTATTTTAAGCTAAATGCTGACATAGAAACGTCGATAAGTGAACAATGTTAAAAGTGTCCAGAGAAATAATTATAAATTTGTTACACAATTATTATAGATATATTAATTATATTGTGTGGTATTTAGATAAAACAACAATTCTGAACATAACATCCAACAGTTGCATATATGATATACAGGGTAAATGTGAAATATGCCCAATCCTCAAAGAAGCTAATATTTTAGTATCCAGTTTGCTTTATCATCGAAGCACCACACATTTAAAGTTAGTACCTAGTAATAGAAAATGTTTTTAAGTAATTTTCCTGATCAAAAATGTTAGAATATTATTAACAACGGTCCTCTCATATATGTAAAATATAAAATCGTGAATAGAAGAGAAACGAATTATTATTGCGCGTTATCAAATTTTGCCTGCAAACTTGGGTATTTTTAATAATAAAATTATTTATATCGGATTCTTTTAGTTATTACATTTTTTTAATTTAGATTAATTATTGTTTTAAGTAACTACCAACTCCAACAGGGAGACATAATTTTATTACGTTCATAAATTATTACGAAAATTAATTAAAATTGTGTAACTGGCAGTATAGAAAGTGCTAGGAAAGAGTTTATACATGTATTTCGGCCTTATTGGGCTTCATCAGAACTCTGTACCTTAAAAAATTTTAGTTTATTGAAAAATTTAGAAAAACTTACCCCTTTTTTTTGAATTTCTAAAATCCCAAAACACAAGAACAGGAATTAATGATGAAAATATGAAATTCTTTTGCAAATTATACAAGGAAGCGATTGCATTCTCTAGTAAAACCACAAAAGTGACATTTTTAAAATATTTGTTTGATGTTACTAAGACAACAAATTGACAATTATAAAATCAAGTTTTCTTGCCAGATGAAAATTATGAAAATTAATTAAAATTGTGTAACCGGCAGTATAGAAAGTGCTAGGAAAGAGTTTATACATGTATTTCGGCCTTATTGGGCTTCATCAGAACTCTGTACCTTAAAAGATTTTAGTTTATTGAAAAATTTAGAAAAACTTACCCCTTTTTTTGAATTTCTAAAATCCCAAAACACAAGAACAGGAATTAATGATGAAAATATGAAATTCTTTTGCAAATTATACAAGGAAGCGATTGCATTCTCTAGTAAAACCACAAAAGTGACATTTTTAAAATATTTGTTTGATGTTACTAAGACAACAAATTGACAATTATAAAATCAACTCTTTCCTAGCACTTTCTATACTGCCAGTTACACAATTTTAATTAATTTTCATAATTCTCATCTGGCAAGAAAACTTGATTTTATAAATTATTACGTAATGTACGTCAGAGATACGTGTCGCATCGCGAAATTGATTTATGGCAACTTTATAATAGTGCCTCTTTTTTACTTGATAGTATAAAAAAATATTGGCTGCTGAATTTTATAGCTCTTTGTATAGGCCTGCAAACATAAACGCACAAGTGGATATCCTTATACACACTAGAACATGTTATGGTCGTAAAGTCTAATATGCTAATGATTTCGAAATATATGTCCATAAATTGAAGATTTGCAGTTAAAAATTTGTAATTATACCTTGAATTTAAAATTAGATTCTATTTGATCCGGGAAAGAATTTTAGCACTTGTGACATAGGTAAAAAATAGATGATGCTTTAGGTCCAGTTTTACAATCGTATATTAAGGATTTCCTTTTACGTCCTGTTGAGATGGTTGCACGAAAATTTACTGAAAAAAATGGCAGAATTTACAAATAGTGAGATTATTGACGTGATTCTAATGTACGGTGAAAGTGGGCAAAATGCATTAGCGACAAGGGTTTTGTATATTTGTATATTTTCCAAACCGACATTTGCCAACCAGTGCCACATTTCTCTCTGTTGTGCAAAGAGCGAGGGATACTGGAACTTTAACAGCACGTCGCGGAAGAGGTGGAGGACGGCAGCGTCCACAACGCATCCTAAAGAGAGAAGAAGAAATACTACAACTTATCGAGGAACATCCTTCGTTAAGTGTACTGATATCTCAAGACAAACGCGTTTATCGTCATCCGTTGTTTGGCTCTTCTTTGCTACCAGCCGACTATGCTCTACGCATACGATTTTGTCGTTGGTTACTACATAAACAACAGGCAAATGTGAATTTTGCTCATAATGTCCTGTTTACCGACGAAGCTATTTTTACCAGAAATGGGATGTGCAATTTTAGTAACATGCATTTGTGGGCTGAGGAAAACTCTCACGCAATTCGTCGCGGCAATTTCCAACAACGGTTTTCTGTTAACGTGTGAGCAGGTATTCTAAACGGCAATTTAATCGTCCCGCTCGTCTTGCCGAACCGTTCAGCTGGTCTCCAATACTTAAATTTTTTATGAACTAATCTACCGGAAGTTCTCGATAATGTGAACTTAAATCTTAGAGCAACGATGTGGTTAATGAACGATGGGGCTCCACCTCATTTTCGACGAGAAGTACATGCTTACCTCGACGAAATTTTTCCTGGTAGTTGGATTGGAAGAAATGGGCCGATCAGATAACCAGCACGTTCACCTGATCTAAATCCGCTAGATTATTATTTGTGGGGACACGTAAAAACGTTGGTATACGAAGAAGAAATCAACACGTTCCAAGAATTGAACGATCGTATTAACGCCGCATTTATCTCTGTTTGACAACAAAACATGTTTCATAACGCTTGTGATTCATTACTTCGTCGGGCAGACTTTTGTTTACGAGCGGCCGAGGGAAGGAATTTTGAACACTTATTGTGACTCAACCGGCACGGAGCCAGAGATTCTAAAAATTTGTCAATGCGTTATCAGTTGAGGGTAAGTTTTATTTTGTTTTTATTTCCGTTTTTATTTAGATGCATCTCATGTCCAACACGCCGTTATTTTTTTTCTCGAAGTTGCGAAACAGCCTGTATTTAGTTTTTGTGACGATTGTAAAATTGGACCTCAGAATTTCATATTGTTCTACCGCACAAGTGAAGGAGAGCATTCATAGAGATATGTACCGTGTTACTACGATCATAGAGATACAGCGTGTTTCCAAAATAAGTGCAGAAATTTAAACCTGTAATACATCGCCATAAATGGGAACGATTAAACTTATATGTCCTTAATAAAAGTTTAACACATTTCAAGAAAACCACAGTTAAAAATCGGGCAAATAATTAATCGTATGTCTATATCTTTGAGGTAGGTCAAGTAAAGGAATTTTTATTGCGACAAAAAAGCAAGTGCAATCTAGTAGTGACCTTTGCCGAAGTCGAGAGGCCAATAAAAGCATTTTTTCCTTCACGTCGTAATAAGTCGTATCACAGCTGAGCATAAGAATTTGCTTTATTTTGTTATGACTATGATACACAATTCATTGCTCCGTATCTGGGATCAACAGTTAGTTTGCGAAAAGTGGTTGAACGAGTTAAAACTAAAAGGCCGCAATTCACGAATGGCGAGAGCACAAATATGCTACTCATCTACGCCGAAGCTCGAGGAAATCCTGAAGAAGCGACTTTATACAAACAAATTTTCGAACCGAGAACTTGCCACTGTAAGAACATTTACAGCTAATTTGCAGCATTTACGCGATTACGAAACGTTTAGACCGCAAGGTGTAAACCGAGGACGTAACCGTGATGCAGTTATTCTGAAACTGGAACTAGAAATTTTGGAAAATCTGGGAATACGTGTACGTCGCTTGGCAACCAGAATGGGTGTTTCAGCTAAGGTTGCCTGGAGAACGTTACATGAACAGATTTGCATCCCTACTATGTTCAACGCGTACAAAAATTATACCTGGGAGATTCCGAATGGCGGCGTACCTTTTGCGAGTGATTACAGGAACAACATGAAGAACATTCAAATTTTTTTCAAAATCTGACCACAGATAAGACCACTTTTATTCGTGACGGCATTTTTAATACACACAATACACACGTATGGCCAGATGAAAATCCGCATGCTGTACGTGAAGCTCATTCACTGCAGCGTTTCAGCGTTAATGTGTGGACAGAAATTTTGGAGTCACCCTGAAGAAAATAGTATATGCCGCCCCTATAAATATATTAAATGAGTTGACAGTGAATATTCATTGACATGCTAGTGCGAATACAAGAATCGTTTCTTCGACGAGCTCGCTTGTGTGTCGCTAACGATGGACGCCACTTCGAACAATTGTTATAAACATTTCTAAATGCCTATGGAGAACGTTTGTTTGAATGTGATCCTCAACACAGATGATATTCGGTGAGTGTGCTTTGCGTATTTGTCATTCCCACGATGTTTACTGCCTACGATCAGTGAAGTAGTTCCGTAAGTTTTTTTTTTGTTATTTCATGAGCGCCGAATTAGGGACGGATAAAAGAATTTTCTTTTTGTTATACAAATTTTTTTTGTATTTTTTCGTATTGTTTGTGCTGTCAGGGTAGTGTGCACTTATTTTGGAAACACCGGGTATGATACATAAACAGACAAGTTTGCGTTTCGTTTGCGCATAGGTCATTGGGTGACAAAAATCAAACTTCGTGTGCTATAATTGAAAAAAACAAAATTAAATTATGGTCTTTCACACATTTTATTATCAGACTAATACTTTATAGTTAGGATCTCATTAAATGTGGGAATTTTTTTCTTTTTATCTCATTTTTAAACGAATTCGCAGCGCGTTTGTGACCGAATGACGTAGTCGATGCGCAAGAGCATATATTTAAGCTTCGTAGTATTATGGACATGTGAAAATGTTTGAAATTATATGCAATATGTCGAAGGGAGTTAATTTTGCGTGCGCGAAGGTTTCTACATACCTTTGTACAAATGTTTGCAGTGTAGGAGCAATTTTACACAAGTTGAAAAAAGAGACAAACTGAGAGGACTGAGAATTAAATATACGGTGTGGTAATAAAGTAACGCACCAAGCGAAAAAGCACCCTTAGCATTGACTTTTTCGAAAAATGCACGGACAGATCGATTTTATTTTTAAAGAAGACATCTTTTACAACCAATTTTAATTTTATGTTAGTTACCACTTTTGTGCCGTGACGTCATCGACATTTTTTTAATAACAACCTATTTTTTTGAAAATGTCATTTGAAAGCACCTATTTTTCCGAGTACAAAAATTTTAATGAACCACTATGTTGCATAAGAAAATTTTGAAGAAAAAATTAATCTTTTTTTTAAATAAAATCGACCTATCCAAGTATTTTTCGAAAAACACTAAGGGTGTTTTGTCGCTTGGTTAGTTACTTTATCACCACACTGTATATGTAGTGAGAAATCGAGAAATTGTAAATTGTATTTTGAAATATAGTGTTATTTTGTAGTTTCCATCTTAAAAAGTTTAGAAATATACAATAAGTGTCGTACACCCATAGTTACAACGTTAATATTTGTTTACGTGGCGAGAGAGAGAAAGATGTAACGCTGTTGAGTGATAGATTTATGCGAATAGTTCATTCGGAGAATTCTAATTTTTATGATTTTAAATTATTTCTTCAAATTGTTAAAAAATATTATTATTTACAGATTTATTTTTAATTTTTTTATTTAATTCTTTTAATATTTTTAATGTGATTGTTACATGTACATAACTTCAGCTTTCTATAACAAAAACTTGAATCTTACATTGTAGAGCAATTTTATTTTGCAGCCTTGATACTGCATCTTTTATTTATATTATCTAGTTTTACTTATTATGTATAACGCACAGAGAATTCTAATAGCGCAATTAAATTTGCATAAATCGAATATTAAAAAGGCGAGCAAAGACAACGTAATAAAGTAGCACTTACAACAGTAACAAAGTCATGTTAAGTAAGGTCAGGTGCAAGGTTTTGTTTCAGCTGCAAACAAAACAGTTCGTCGGCTGTGTTAGTTTTCTTTTGCGTACGAAGAGTTTTAAATACCGTAAAACGTGCAGGCAACCGGCTTTATAAATTATCGTGAACTGTTGCAAAAGATTCGCAAAATAATATAATTACATAACGGCTCTGGAAATTACGGATCTCGGACTTAATTGACCAGATAATAACCTAATCGTTGGGAATGTAAATTCTGCTAATTACTTGAAATCACAAAATAAAAAACATGCTGTATATACACACATATGTAGAGAATTAAATGAAAAACTGTAATTAAAATTTTCTAGTACAGATTATCAAAATATTTATCTAATGACGCAGAGTTATTGAAAGTTCTAATTAGGTATGTACTTTGCAGTTAAGAACAGGTTGGTCTATTAGGATGTATTTAGAGTGCAAAACTAAATTTCTGCTGCTGTTCATTAAACACTTGCTGCACCATTTCAAAACATTCAACTTTTGTCGAAACTGCTTGAGATAAAAATTATTTTTTTATCAGAATAGGAGCAGGAAAATCTAAACAAAATTAACTTACCTTGTACCTTTAGGCCGACTAGTTGAAGGTCTATATTGTACAGGCCTTTTAGTAACATGACTATGATGACTAGGAGGAGTATATAAAATTGAAGGTTTGTTGATATAGTGCGGCAAAACTGTGTTTTCTGTAATGTTGTGGGCACAGCACGACCCGAACATGAACGTATCTACGCACATGCCTATGTGATATCCTTCCGACTTGATGCATTCCCATACAAACATACACGTGCCCTCCATACCATCTACAAAGCAAGGCTTCGGACTGATCTGGTACGCTGCAAATTTACAATTTATCAAAGAGGATACCAAAATTACAATAAAAAATTGTACATTATAGCATGTTACTTAGTAAATCATTCGTTAAATTGATAATTAGTAGTTCAGTTACTTATGCAAGTCTTTAGTAATAAAATAAGGCACCAAATTCTCAAAATTGTACATTAGTATTACATCATGTTATTTATTAAATCATTCGTTAAATTGATAATTAATAGTTAGTTACTTATGTAAGTCTTTAGCAGTAAACTTAATAATTTATTTTGTTAGATTTCTAAGACAGAGTTATTTTTAGCCTTCATTTCTTCAGCCAAGAAATTAATAAGCTTTTGGGTTAATGGTTTTGTTCCAGGCTTAAATTGACAATAATAACGTACAATAATATCTGGACGTTTGCTTCCTTGTGTTGTTGTTGTTACCTTGTCCGCGTGGTGGAGTTTGTAAAGCGGTGCTAGGAGCTGACCACAGTAAAATGGCGCCCAACACCGCCATCCAGAGCATGCTTGGTCCTGAAACAAATTTTTAATGGTTAGAAACATGGTTAGGTCTAGATGGAAATGCCAGTTTAAGTTTAAGTGAAGCTTAAACCTTTAACAAAGATTATTTCAACAATTGTTGATAAGGGTTTAAGTTTTGCTTAAAGTTAAGCTGAAATTATACAACCGAGTCTTATTTTAAGTTGTCATTAAAGATGAACAATTTACATATTCTGAGATTCAAATTCTAACTATGGGCAACGAATATACATATAGAGGTTAGTGCTTACAAGGTTATTGTGAAAGTTATTAATTTGCTTGAGAAGTGGTTCTAAGTTCGAACGCAAATAATAGACTGCGGAAGCCTTCAAGTTTATGCAGAACTTGGTTAACAATTGCTAAGAATAGCGTACAATTCTGAGGAGTTGTTATTAATTACATAATATCAAATTAGTACTCGAGAACCCTTTTTCCATAATTGTAAGATTCTCCTTAATTTTTTGGGACATCGCGACGAAGTTTTTCGTGATAACAGGAAAGTAAGTCACTTGCGGACATTAAAAGTAACAGAGACCACAAAACTGATCCTTGCGGTACACCTTGGTTTTTCTTTCCAAATTTCAATCTTTTCTTCGAATCCGTTCGTAACAATTGTTAGTACACAATGTGTCCTGTTAATAAGATAAATTGTTTGTAATGTGGTTTATTATGAATGTAATTTATCCATCGAAGGCCTCAGTCAAGTTCATGAAAAGCTTTTCTTTATCTGGAAATGCTTCCAGAATGTTGCAAGTAACTATGTACATACACAATACTAACAGACTTTCTGTCTACCTACAAATTGATAGGTAGAAATGAGCCATGTCCAAGAAAGTAGCAGACTTGAATATACTCAACAAATGCGTTTAGTTTCGTTTTCTATAAATATAATAAATTATATTGCATTCCTGCTTTTGAATTCTATTACAACATAACTCTGCGCTAAAATAAAAATATAATATTAAATATGTGTTTTGATTGTAAATCAAGAGCAAGCAAAAGCAATGTTGTCACGGTAATCACGAATATTGCAATTTTGCATATTATTAACAGTAAACGAAATAATTTCCGCCTAAGACTGTTACCTCAAAGCAATATTCAAAGTTCATTATTTCATATTTATACCTAAGCCTTTTAAATACTGTATCTAATGGAAGACTAGCTTTCAGCTTGTCATTAAAGGAAAGCGTTTAACTTAACTGCAACTATCATTTTTGATTAAATTGCAAATATCTTATGTCGACAGTTTATGAGAATTTAGTTAAAATTATAATCAATAATTTAAATATTATAAAACTGTAAAATAATTAGTTTATTTTGTTCTCGATTATAGAAAGTATGCTCAAGGTTTTAATGGTTTAACATTTACATTAATTGAAAACCAAATAACAGAAGTTTTACTAAAACTATTAAAGGACATATTAAAATTGTTACATCTCTCTTGAATATACCAAAAAAAAAAATCATTTATTTAATTTACAAGCTCATTGTCAAAGATATTGGAACAAAACTTGCAGATGAGTTAAAAGTATATTTAAAGCATCCGATATTAGATCTAGTTTTTGTTTCATCACTTAATACAAAGGGTTAGATAAAGCAAAACGAATGTATGTTTGACATTTTAATTCACGCCAAGTAATTCCATTGACATGACATTTGTTCATCAGTATACATTTAGTTATTTTTATCGCTATGCAGAAACTTTCATTTAAAGATAATGATCTCAAGGCGGCATTACATGAAGAACAGAAGCAGGACCAAGTGAAGCCCGAGAAGTCAACTATTAAGTGTTCCAAAATTCTGGATATTGCAATTTCTAGTATTAATAGCAAATATTATAAAATAAAAAAATATGACATTGATGTACAATAATACATATTTACTTCCTGTTCAATTAATTTCCAGCATAACAATACAGCAAATTAAAAAGAGAATCCTTTCTCTTCGCCAGCGGTTGATTGATACAAGACAAATTGCTGAGCTACATTACAAACGCAGGCGGATTAGTGGGCCTTAAATTATTCAACAATTGCTCCAGTGAGAAGCAAGTATCTAATGAAAGTAAATGTATTGTAATTGCTAGCGTGCGCGAAATAAATATGGGTCTGCTTTCGAGCCGAGATTTCGAATAACCCAAAGCGTTGTTGTTCATCATGAAATTTCATTCAACAAAATCGGTCAACGGCAATTTTAGGCAGGTGAATTTGTCTTGTCTTAACAAATCGTATCATGGCACAATAACTGTTACTCTCACAATGTTGCATTCACATCTGACAGGTTTGCTAATTTCGTTCTCCTTCTGTATTTACTAAACAGATATGTATCGAATTGGATTTTGCTGTGTATTATATTTTGTATGGCAGATTTGATATTAAGTTTCTACAAAATAAAAGCAATAAACACTGAAACGCAAAAAAACATTCTAGAAAGTGATTTAGAAACTAGTGTAATATTTAATGTAAAAAACAGTTATTGAATTAACATAAAAATGTTAAGTTTTAAAAAATAATTCTGCTTATTTCATAACCGTTACATGTACTATTGCCACCGAAAAATTGGAAACACCTGTTTTATAATAATGGGTTTTTGAGTAAAACAAATACAAGTAAATTTCATATTGACAAAAGTTTATTTCGAAATTGTAAAATGCTATACGCAAAATATCCATAATTCCAATAAAATTCGTTAATTTAAGTAAACATGTCGATTTCTGTGTCTTCGCAATGAAATATCATCTAGATATTAAAGATGTAGTCACAAAGTCGATTTATCTTGGTGTTTCCATTTTTGGCCGCAATAGTACTTTTGCTCTATATAAATTTGTTTCCTTTTCCATATAATAAAAAAATAGAGTCAAGAACTACAAATTAGTTTAAGAATGAGATGATTTTAGACATTCGGTAATACTTTTTTTAATTAAGACATTTTTACTAATAAATATGTTCATGCAGGATATTCCAGAAGGAATGACACATACTTTAGTATGTTATAGTTACTGAGTTACAGATCAATTATCTATTAGGCTACTGTAACACAATTGTCATTCGTCGCTAGTTGACATTTCGCATTAACTAATTGATGAATTTGCTCAAACTGTTAAAAATGCCACACATTTTTGCTCACACTGAGTATGCTGATATTAAAATTAATTAAAATAATAAAAAGATGCAGGACGTGTAAAATAAATGGATGTACAACTACTCTAGCACAGTTTTATATTGTTTTATAAAGACGAAGCTTACTGTAATCAATGTCTTGTAATTTTTATAAAATAAATTTCGCAGTAAAATTATGTTTAATACCGAATCTATTCCTATTTTATCATTTACTTTCTTAATCTTCCCTTTCTTATGATCCTCGGTACACTGCCATTTTAGTAATTTTACTCGACGATTCTTAGTCCTAATTTGTACAAAATTATTTTTTGGCGTAGTAGTTCAACCTTACTTAATTTTTACTTGCAAATATAGTGAAAATGTGTTTCTAAGTTGTCATAAGCTAAGTTGGTATTACAAATTCGTACAGCTAAAACCTCATAAGTGAAAAACACGACGTGTAAAACCATGTGTAAAACCAAGGTTCGAGCCTTCGTTATTTAGTTTGATTTCCATTATCAGTCGCCAAAATACTGGGTATTTCTTAACTTCATACAAAAAATGAAACTAGTGAAAGTTTACATTAAAAGTGATAGAATTAAACAGTTTTTGTATAACAATTGATTAATAAATATTAGAGATAATAAATGTTTTAGGCGAACGATGAAACGGTTTGATAGTCCCTAGTTTATTTTTATGACGTCATTACGTCCTCGGAGAAATTTGTTGATGTTAGCTTCGGCTGATCAGCGGATCAGTTGTCAGCTGTACTTCGTCGCGTTGAAAACATGGCCAAATTTTCCAATACTGTTCTTGTGGACATAATTTTAATTTACGGCGAATGTGGTCAAAATGCGTTGGCTGCAAGACGTTTGTATGCACATCGTTACGACAAATAAGTGTTTACAAGTGTGGGCAGGAAAAAATCTTCATGCAATGCGGCGCCGTAGATTTCAACAACACCTGTGTCCAGGTATGTTAAACGGCACTTTAATCGGTCTATTTGTTTTACTTAATCGCTTGAACGAAATGGTGTATTTACGTTTCCTGCAAACTAATTTGTCGGAACTCCTAGAGGATGTAGATTTAAATATTAGAAAATATTAGATCTTAATCTATTAAATTTTTATCTTTGGGGACATTTAAGAAATCTAGTGTACGCCGAAGAACTAAATACAATAGACGAACTCAATGCACGTAGTGGAAAATATTCGAAAACGGAACCAATTCCGTAACGGATGTGAATCCCTGCTTCGTCGAGCCGACGTATGTTTACGTCTCGCGCAGGGGGGAACTTCGAACACTTATTGTGAGTGAAGGTCACCGTCCAGCGATTCTAAACATTACACAGGGAATTGCCAGATGTCGGTATGATTTTTTTTTATTTTTTTTTCTTTTAATTTTGATGCATTCATGAGAATATCTCGTACCTTACACGCCATTAATTTTTTTGCCTCAAGTTGAAGGCAAAAATGATAAATTTTACAAACAAATAGAAGAATTACCTATGGGCTGTTCTGTTAGCCCTGTGATAGCTGATATTGTAATGGAATATGTAGAAACAAAAATCTTGAATTTTTGTAGTTCCAAACCCATTTTTTATAAAAGACATGCAATTTTGCCGACAGACAATATCAATATTTCTTTAAATGCTTTTAAAAACTTTCATACTCGTTTACAGTTTACCTTAGGAAAAGAAGAAAAGAATTCTATTAATTTTTTGGAAGTAACTATAATAAAACACTCTAATGGACACATCAAAACAAACTGATACCGCAAACCAACTTGGTCTGGCAGATACTTAAATTTCAATCAAATCACCCAAAAAACCAAAAGATATCAGAGAACTGATAGACAGAGCCATCTTACTTTCAGATAATATATACCACAAAGAAAATCTACAGCTTGATAAATATGTACTAAAAGAAAATCAATATCCTCCCAATTTAATTAATTCTGTCATCAATAGCAGACTGGTTAAATTAAAAACCAATCGGTTTGAGATCCTAAACGCTAATGAAAGTACTAATAAATCAAATGAAACGTTTCTTTCTTTTCCTTACATTCCTAACACTTTTGAATTTCTGAAAAAAAAATTGAACAAATATGACATAACCCTTACGAGAAAATCAACCAATAACAACAAAAAATATTTTTCAGTAAATTAAAGATAAAATAAACACTAACAACAAATACAATGTCATATATAAAGTAGATTATCTTGATTGCAATAGTATCTATACAGGGTGTTTCGCAACTTCGTGAAAAAGAATAATGGCGTGTTGGATATGAGATGTATGCATAAATGCATCTAAATAAAAACAGAAATAAAAACAAAATAAAACTTAATCTCAACTGATAACGCATTGACAAATGTTTAGAATCTCTGGTTCAGTGCCGGCTGAGTCACAATAAGTGTTCAAAATTCCTTCCCTCGGCCGCTCGTAAACACAAATCTGCCCGGCGAAGTAATGATTCACAAGCGTTATGAAACATGTTTTGTTATCGAACAGAGAGAAATGCGGCGTTAATACGATCGTTCAATTCTTGGAACGTGTTGATTTCTTCTTCGTATACCACCGCTTTTACGTGTCCCCACAGATAATAATCTAGCGGATTTAGACCAGGTGAACGTGCTGGCCACCTGATCGGCCCGTTTCTTCCAATCCATCTACCAGGAAAAATTTCATCGAAGTAAGCACGTACTTCTCGTGGAAAATGAGGTGGAGCCCCATCGTGCATAAACCACATCGTTGCTCTAAGATTTAAGTTCACATTCTCGAGAAGTTCCGGTAGATTAGTTCGTAGAAAATTTAAGTATTGGACCATCTAAACGGTTCGGCAAGACGAACGGACCGATTAAATTGTCGTTTAGAATACCTGCCCACACGTTAACAGAAAACCGTTATTGGAAATGGCCGCGACGAATTGCGTGAGGGTTTTCCTCAGCCCACAAATGCATGTTGCGAAAATTGCACACCCCATCTCTGTTAAAAATAGCTTCGTCGGTAAACAAGACATTATGAACAAAATTCACATTTCCCTATTGTTTATGCAGTGACCATCGACAAAATCGTATGATCTCTTTGAATATGGTACGGATGTAATTGTTGTTCGCGAAGAATGCGCCAAACAGCGATAAACTCGTTTGACTTGAGATATCACGTACACTTAACGAAGGATGTTCCTCGGTAAGTCGTAGTATTTCTTCTTCTCTGTTTAAGATGCGTTGTGGAGCCTGCCGTCCTCCATCTCTTCCGCGACGTGCCCTTAAAGTTCCAGTATCCCTCGCTCTTTGCACAACAGAGAAAAATGTGGCATTGGTTGGCAAATGTCGGTTTGGAAAATGCTGTATATACAAACGCCTTGCCACTAATGCCATTTGCCCACTTTCACCGTACACTAGAATCATGTCAACAGTCTCACTATTTGTAAATTCTGCCATTTTTTTCAGTAAATTTCCGTGCAACCACCTCAACGTACACCTTCAAACTACCCGGCCCGGCCGGCGATCACTAACAATACATTACATCACTCATATTCTTCGTAAACATCATAAACTTTAACCAGAGACGTTCAAACCCCTTCGACAAAATTATTTATTTTCTCAAAAATTTAATAACACTTTGTTCAACAAAAAATGGTTCATTCTATTCATTTTCATGCAAACTTTCATTGTTTAATTTATTTTCATGTAGTTACGGAACACCCTGTACAGGACAAAACAAAAATTATGTTAAAACGAGAATGTACGATCATAATTAAAACATTACAAACAATAACCCAGAATACTCTATGTTAGCTAATCATTCTTTAAATAATTTACATACTTACATATTTACTAACTTTGACAATGTCAATATTTTAAAACAAGAAACTAATTTTCAAAAAAAGAAACACCCTGCAAATGTGCTTTATCGTCAACAGCCCTGTCAGTAAAAGGACGAATTATAATAACTATCATCTCATTCTAAAGCTTCTCCCTCCACCAGCAAACGTGAGAGATAAGAATGAATAATTTTACTTCATAAATTCAGTCTCTCCCCTTCCTAGGCAGGAGTGGGACTCGTTTGTGTAAGTAGATCCATTATTTCGCTTTTCTTTCATCAATTATATTTTCAAGCAAATTTGTAACTGCTACATTGTATTTTCTAATTGCTTACACTGATGACGAACCCGACTGGGTTCAAAAACATTTTGTGAAACGAATCAATAAATTGGTGACCGAAGTTCACGTTTTTTATTGCAAAATTCAAGCTACCGGTCAAGAAACTTCGAAATTATTATTTAACAAGAAACAATTAACAATTCACCCTAACATCATGTTACGATATTATTATATTATATATTGTTATTACGATAGATAATTTAAAACTCATAAAAGCTCTGACCTTAACTTTTATAACGGCTCCAATATAGCTGATAAAGACCGACAGAAAGGCACTGCGAATTCCAGTCATATCAGGCCAGAACTCCCCTAACATGGGACCTCTGATCGAGGCGAGTACGAAGCAATCACAGAGGATATGCTCAGCTGTTTCTTCTCTAAGTTGCAGCCTCTACAGATTGGGCTGTCTGCTAAACCAATGCGATGCATATGTTTGTTTAGTTTACAATATCCTGAAAGTATTATTACGAGTAAATGCAGTCTTCTTCTAGGTAGTTGCATGCAGAATCGTGTCAGTTTGAGCAATGGGGCCGTTATATAGTTTATCTAGATAAAACTGGTCCTAAAAATTGCAATGAGCCAGGAGAAATCATTCTAACAATGTAACTTGTCTTACATATTAACAGCTTTTTTCGAAAAGTGCTCAAAAACCCAACGAATGAACAACAGCGCTTTAATCGAGCTTTCTTTGTTTTCACAAAAATATACGTCTCTGTTCGAACTGGGGCCCGATTATCAAACTGTGCGAAAGATTCGTATGCGAAAATGACGTCAAAACTATACAAATCGTTCGAAAATGGCGTCGTTTTCGCATACAAATCTTTTCTCATGGTTCTAGAATCGGGCCCCTGTTCGTTCACTGGGTTTTGTTTAGGGATGGGCGATTCAGTTAAAAAAAAATGATCTATTGAATCGATTCAGAATTGAACTATGGGAATCGATCCATGTAAAATATCGAATTGAAAGAATCGATTTTTCGAAAATCGATCCGTTTTATTTACTTATTTAGTTTTTTAAGCATTAAATTGGAATAAATTTCAATGATTTCTATTTAAAAAGTCTATTTTAAAAATAAAATAAACAAACTTCATATATCAACAAACAAATAAATTTACCTAAAAAAATACAACGCGAGCATTCCCACCCCCTTTAACTTTTTTATTTTTGAATTTAGGAAGAAATATTTAGTATAAAAATATTTAATTCAGACTAATCCAAAGGATTTGCTGATGTTCACAGAAAAACAGGCAAGCATTCAATTATGTCTTTTTTTGTGAGTAATGAATTATGTTTTTTTATAAGCATTAAATTATGTTTTTTAATGGAACAGTTAGTATATTTGTGCATTATGATCATTAACTGCAAAGTTGAAGGGTTGAAGCGAGCGATCAACTTGCACAAAAACGTTATATCTACGGTCAGACTGAACTACATGACCAAATTGAATACATATTTAGTCTTTAGTCTGATCATATATTTACTGCAACAGTTTGAAGTTAGCACATACTAATACCGTTTTCGATAGACCGCTCTAGAACACTCTCAGAGTATTCCCATCTTATTTTAACCTCCTGTAATAATAATGGTTGGAGATATTCTGAACATACCCTAGAGCAATCAATCGAAAACGCTTTAAATAATAAAAGAATCGACTAACCAATATTTTAGAGTTGTGAATCGATTCACAAAAAGATCAGGCACTAAAGAATCGATTAAAAAAATCGATTTTTGGCCTCAAAAACATCGATTCTGCGGAGAATCGTTCTTGAATCGCCCATCCCTAGTTGTGTTCACTTACTGGTCGACTGACCCTATTCGAAATTAAGTTCAGAATAGCCTGATGCTCGTTTCACTTTATGCATAATATTCATTTTTAATGAATAGAATTAAACAACTCAATTCATCGATGTAACTTTTTATTATAATTACTTCAATAGCTACTTGAACTGTAAATCTTCATTACAAGTAACTTCAAAAATTATAGCTGCTCGTATAATTTTCGTTTCGATGTCAAGGTCGCAGTTCGAAGTTTATGAATTGTGGAAGAATAAAACTTTTTCAACACAGCCGTGAAATGCAAAAGTTTCGTTCTTCATAACAGCCAATGTTGTCTTCTTGTGGATACAATTTTAGATCAGTTGTACTTCAAAAACTAAGACTTAATTGTTTTTATATTTTTGCCGTAATTTGTTACATCGTTTCTCTTTCTCGATTTGTTTTTTGTCATTTACCCCGAAGACAACCTCATTTGAAACTTATAATTGGAAATTATTTTTTGAACTTTGCCAATGAAAGAATAAATATAAAAAAAATTAAAAATAGTTTTGGTTATTAAAGAATTAACCTGTGTTGTAGAATCTAGGAATGGGATAATTAAAGGTATGTGATCGCTAAAACTAAATCAATTCGTGGAAATTTCTCGTTGTGTTGAGGTAGATTAGATATTTCTAGGTAAATTATTTACGAACAATTATTGATTTAAATTGCGCGTTCTTTGGTATTGCACCTGAATATACATAAGAATACGGAGTGCTACATGTAAGAGCAGTGTCTTCACTGATACTTTTTTAAATCGCAATCTCTAAGTTTGAGTTTGAGTTTCAAAACGATGCTATAGAAATCTTGATTTCTTTCATATGAAAATTTTTGAGAAAATTAATAATGAAAACTAAAAAGCAGAGTTTTAATTTAAACATTCCTAAAAGCATTTCAATTAAAAAAAAACAAGTAAATATAGAATATAGAGCATCGTAAAGGGATAAAATTATCTCAAAATAAATATTCAAAATGGTCTGCCACCAACTCCTTGATAATGCCTATCTAGTTTGAAACTCTTGCAGAACATTGTGACTACTTTTATAGTGTATGTATATCTCTAATTGTTGTTCTAATTCGATCTTTTAATTGTTCTCTTTGTTGTACACTTGACTTTTGACAAATTCCCGAAGGAAAAAATCTAAATCCATGCCCGGTTCTTTCCAATTTTCTGCGTTACTGACAATTGATTGAGAAATAGGTTCTCTTTCTGAGTGATTGTTCGTTTAATTAAACGAATCAAACAAATCTCTATCGCCTAATGCAGTAATGAAAAATCGCCGAGCAGTGAATCCAACTTAAGGGATTAAAATTTGTCACTTATAGAGATTATTTTCAACTGGAAATTCTGAAGAAGCAGATGAAATTCATTTCGGGATAATTTTATTCCTTTACTAACTTTTATTTCCCAAATTTATAAATTTTATTATTAAAATGCATTTAGGAAGGTTGAAATTAAAGTCAAAATTTTTGTAGCACGTTTCTCTTCCATTGTTCCGGTTGTTACTAAAATGAAACATGCGGTATGTAAACTCACGACGTAAATTAATGAGTTATAGTTTGTATTGCAATGTATCACAATCTTGCTACTACAAATTCTTCATTTCTAGACTAAGTATGCAATTGATGAATTTAAATAATAGTTTTGCAGTTTTTCATCCTTTGAAAAATGATGTTAAGTATCCAATTAAATTATGCATTTCCGTGCTAGCTTTTCTTGTTATGCATATAAATTAATTGTAATGATGTCTTGTAACTATTAATTTATTGCCTGTGGTTGCGCAATTTCGACATGTGAATACGCAAATGTGTAAAGCAACGTGCAAAAAGAAATAGAATTGACAAAAGTAGAACAATTAACTTCTGCAAAAAATGCTTGAGGTCGGCCGTCGATAAAAATAAAACCAAAAAATCTTTACATACTAATACATGACTCAACAAAATAGCTCCACGACAAATTAATATTGTAGCTTCGATAAGTTATTGATTAAAAATCTTAACCCAGTTAAGTATTGTCCTACAAATAAGAACGTGCCCGTTTACTTTTCAACGATTGTATTATATTAAAGAAGACATGATTTTCAACAATCGCAGAAAATAATTTGCTTAATCTTAGGATACAAATTTGAAATCGTGAAATCAGATTTCTTCACCGACTGAACGCAGTCAGAAAAGCAATTAAAATCGTGTTCTCACTTTTTAGTCGAGACAATTACTCTACAAAAACCGTTTTTTCGTATTTAGGCTAATAGAAAAAGTTCGCAATTATCGCGCCGCTTAAGTTGAGTATGTTAGTGTGTAATTAACTGTTAATTACACAAGTATACTTAACACTTTCATTGGTGGACGCGTGCAAAGAACCGGTCGCGCATCAAACGAATTTACTTATGTCTTTCTTGTTGGACATGCATGTGTACATAGAAATAATTTTGTTTTCTTAGAGGATCAACAGGTGTACTTAAAGGCTTTACTCGTGTAATTATCTACAGCTTCGCTTTTTATGTAAGACTTTGAACTAGATTATTTTTGACTGATTCAAGACGCGAGTACGAGAATCTCGAGTTTAATTTCGCAGTACTTTATTATCTTTTCTGTGATGGCTATAATAATAATTTGTTCTCTTTCTATTTAAATAACTGTATGCTGGTATGAGATATTGTTTTTGTTGCTAACACAGGGCTTTCTGCTCTTTAAATATTTTGATAAAGTATAACAAAAAATTTACAAAATTCGACATTTCTAAACTCTAAATTTAACAATTAGATCGCAACATCCTGCGATCGTTCTTTGACCTAATACTGCTTTAAGATCGATCGCAGGATATCACGATCGAAGCTTTCATTACTAATAAATCGCAATTGCGAATAACTTCATCGTTTAGTATTACGAAAACTATAAAACAACAAGCGGCCGATATGCATATAACAAACTCGGATAATTTACAAGCGCATCGGCCATAGAACTTATCCTCGTTCGTTATATCAAGCATATCGGCTTAATACCGTTATATACTATAACGGTATTTGAAATATTTAGGTGTTTCCCTACTTTTGCCCATCATTGTATATACAGTTTGTCCATGGATTTTCTATCGTAAACCAGTGACATATGATTTTGATATATTTTTCAATGTTTTAAGTGTTTCCTTTATGAAAAAATTAAAATCCAATTAATTTGGCCTTACACATTACACATTTGTTACTACGAAAATTTTTATTAGATTTAAATATGGAAAAAATTATTCAATGTAATACCCAGCCACCTCTACGCACTTATCTATCTGGTATCTAAATTCCTTGTACACTTTCCTTAATGAACCAGTTTCATCAAATTTTTGGACTATATTTTTTAACGTGTTACCTAATTGTAACATGAATGCCAGGATATTTTACATTAAAGTTATCAAAGATCGTTTGGAAAGTAGTTTCTCCGATTCCGTAACATTTTATTAAATAAAGTGACCATAGCTAAGGGCATTAACTACCGAAAAGTACTTAAGGAATAAGTTTGATTAATCACTTTGACAATGCTCAATGCTGGTTAATGCGATCATTCTGAATGTAATTTGAAACATAGACAAATTTTTGAGAAAAAGTAAGCAAGTTTCTTAAATTTAAAGCCTTAAATGAAAAATTTTTGTAGGTTTTAATGCAAGCAAAAATGTTTATAAAGAATAACTTTTTTTTTTCAAAAACATAAAATAAAAAAGTTTTTCCTCTATCGCAGAAAATCCGTGGAGACTGTGTGTAATGATGTCATTAACGCGAAACTATTTACTTACGTACTGGTGATGGAATTATAAAACCATTGAAACATCACTTCAAACATTTATACACATCAGTACTCACCTTCAAACTTAATGTTGCTTCAGGGAGATTTTTCATCTGGGACACGATTTCTTGCACATTAAAGTGTTGTGTTTGTTAAGTAAATTTGCAGTTCTTTCAGTGCGCAAACAAAAATGTCAAAATTGCATTTTCATTTTAAAACCAACTTTCTAGCGGACATTTTATTTATTTATCAATTCCTCAAGAAAGGCGCGGCTCCTCTGAATCAATTAATGTAATGATGTTCGATTACGGTAATACAAACTTAAACATCATATTATTATTCCTCACATGCGATAGTGTAAATATGTAATATAAAATAATTTACGAGGCATACAACATAACCATACATATTTATTATCGTCGAGTTGCATTCAGGTATTACAAAGGCATCGATAACGTCGACCCAAGTAGGTTAAGTAAATTATCATAATAGTTAACGAACAAACTATAACACACTTAACAGATTAGTTCGGCTCGGTTTAGCGTAACAATAGTTGTAAGTACAAACACGCTAATTGGAAATTTTATAATTTTCCGGCGATGAAAAGTTATGGTTTCTGATAAGTTTATGTGGGTCAGGTGAAACAATTTCATCGCTTGCGATGCAAAGCAACGTAAAAGTATTGATTTATAGCTGAAACTGAACACCTGTAAAAGCTAATGAACATTTAAACGTAGAAGCACGACACAGATTTGTGATTGGATTTACGTTTATCTGCGGTATTATATTGCCTTGTGGGAGTGTTATGACGTTATAAATTTGAAATATAGTGTAATTGAAATTCAATATGCGAACGATAAATAACAAGTAATACAGTAATACCATAGCTTTTTTGAAAATAATATTAAAAAGCAATAAATTTGATAGTTCAATCAGAAATGTGCTAAAGACGGAATCGACCAGTTAAATTAATAAATTACTATATCGCCCTTTAACATAAAAAACGTAGATTTAATTCCATGACCACTTGAAAAAATGAGAATAACATTCCTAATGTAGTAATCGAAATATAAGTGGAAGAGACATATACTCTGTCACGATCTTTTTGCATTCAGAGTAGGCCGTGTTAGGGTCACATTTTTGTTGGTACCACAAAAAAATATACTTCTCAGAAATTTGATTGACGTTCGTTTTTAATTTTGTGGTTATGTTTTTGAAAACTGCCATTGCCAATGTTGCCAGTTCAATTGCTGTGCAAAGTATTCCATGAAAACGAGAAATATCGTCTCGAACAAACGTTTAATAATTAATTATTTTTTTCATTGAGAAAGTTTGGGGTGAGGTGTGTTGTTTACGTGTTCTTAGTCAACAATTGTGCCACAAAGCGAAGAAGTGTTTCTTTATTAGTAAATGTGACTCTAGATAAGATAATAAACGATAATGACAGAATTTTTGTTTGTGTTTTCATAAAATCTTGTGCACAGTGGTGTGGCTAAATGCTACTTGTGCAGCGGGTGGAAAGGTGTATCGGCTTGTGCAACCCGTGAGTATGGCTGGGAGTTTTTTTCGGACTTGTTCAGACCGAAGAACTGTCGTTCTCAGGCCCTGGATGGTCTTATTATAGGTCTCGCGGCCATTTTCGCCTCGCTGTTGCAGAAAGAGTGAATACTCGAGGATGAATTTCTGAAGGGGATTCGAGTTTGGTGCCTGGCAATGATGTAGAGGTGCGCTGCAGGTAGCGTAAAAGCATTATATGAAGGGGTATTTAAATAACAGGATCTTCTTGCTGTTCCCGGTGTTTCAGAACCTTTTACATGGCCATATTTATGTAAAATATCTTATCATTTTTCCCGAGAAGACCATGAGATCTAGTCATTTAAAATTCTGTCTACTTTCACTACCTCCTCCAATACGCACACCATCAGATTCTTCTGCTAACACTAGAATTCTGCAAATCTGCTTATATTTGTGCATATTCGTGGCTATTAGTTTTGACTGCTAAAGGGATCGTCGCTGTCTACTTATAAGTTTTACAGATATACATGAATTTTCTACACTATAAAATTTGGATGCCAAATTAAATGTTCCCTATTCCCCTTCCATTGATTCCATAGAAGAATCTGATCCATCATCAATTTCTGATTCTGAATCTGATTCTCCTAATGTAATAATGAAAGGAGGAATATTTTCAAACGAAAAATTTCCCATATATTTCGTCCAGTCTTCCGAAATTAATTTTTCACAATGATTACAAAAATTTTGCCACATAGCGGGGGTACATTTTGAAAGAGTCTCACGCCATAAATTTGCAACCCTATCTTTCGATACTGGTTACGAATTTATGTGCTTATTGTAAAAGCCTTTGCACTGCCCCCATGCAATCTCAATAGGATTATATTGACAATGGTATGGAGGCAATCTAACAACTTCATAACCGTGCTCCTCAAAATTACGTCAGTCGCGCATCGTTTTCTAAAAGGCTTAATTCTCATAATTGTTATTTTGTAATTTTGCCCTCAATTTCGACATTGTGTTTAACCAATTACTCCTGCATTTGACTTTTTTTTACAGGAAAATGTGGGTGGTTTGTCTAACTGTATTGTCCATCACCACCACACATTTTCGTTGCAACTTGCCTAGTGCAGGAATAAGCTGATTAACCACCCAATTTTGAAAAATTTCTGCATTCCTGTTTTTATGGTAGTCTCTGTCATGTTCGTCGAGTCAAGTAACAAGTCACACCCTTCCAAAAAGCAATTTTTGTTCCCGCATGCAAAATTGTAAAACTTTTCCCTTCACTTTTAATTTTGGCTGGGTTACTTTTCAAATTTATTTCAAATTTGATCAAAAAAATAATTTTGGATGCAATGACGTGTTTTTGTTTACATAAAATTTTACGTCTGTTAAGCATTTTCTGTTTGTAACCTACAGATTTCATAATTTTGAATAAAGTTGTTCTTCCCTCTTTAAATTTCAAAGTGTCGCGAGCGTCTGTAAGTAATTTGTCCAAAGTGAAATTATATTGCCAAATTAGTCGTTACAAATCTTTCCGAAACATGTAATTTATAAATATATCCGTCTTTTTAGGTCCTCCTTTCAAAATTTTAGTTATTGTTCTTTGCGAAATCTAAAACATACATATACCTACATTAGAAAATGGGGCTCATTTAATTTATGTAAGCCTTACTCCATGTATATCTATCAACCTCCTTATAATTTCATCTTGTGTGAAATCTGGACGATCCTTTTTATAATAATTGTAGGCTTTTTCTATGGCTTGTTTGGTTTGTCCGCTTATAATTTTCGGTATTTTGACAGGATTAAAAAATGTAATTAAATAATTAGTTATTTGTTTTAAGTTACTTTGATCATGGCATTGTAGTTCAAGTTTATTTAAGTATTGGCAACGTGGTCAATACAGCTGACGTGACAATGTCATATATTTTTTCACGTCAGATTTTGACTACCTTCAAAATACATGTACATAACATAACAAAAAAAAAAACATGGGCTACTAGAATGCAAAAAGATCATGAATAGATTATACGCAAAGAGGAAAACCGAACAAAATGAGAAAATAAAATAGGTGCAGGAAATAGTATAAAAGAGAGAGAAAGAAATGATAGAAGCGGGTAGTGGAAGGAAGGAAATAAAGAGGAAGGATGGAAAAAGAATATAGTAAGAGATAAAAGAATAATTAAGCTGATTTGAATCAAATCAAAATTAAGAACAACACTAACATTTGTGCATCTTTTCTCATAATGACAAATTTGGAAACTATTTTCTTAAAGGAAAAACAAAGTTGGTCGATTTTATGTGAAAAGCTGGGGCCGCAGTTTCGTTTAAAAAGATATTTTCAAAGGTGGAGTTGAAAAGTAAGGAGTAGATCAAACTTAAAAGCACAAGGTGCTTCTTAATTCACATCTCGTGCTTTTAAGCGAAATTTGACTTTGCAACAGCATGGAGCTTCTTCTTAAATGTTCTTCTTAAATGTTCAGTATTTTTGTTATTTTCGCCCTACTAAATTATAAAATTCCTCTCTGCAATAAAACTCACATAAATAAAGTTCTAAAAGTAATAAGTAATGTAATTATGGAAATCCCAGCGTATATTAATAACTGCCTTTCTTTCTGCGTGGTTCTGAAGATAAATCCATCAAAAAACTACAAGGAGATAACTATGTTAATTCAGGCTCAGTGAAATTCATTTTGTCTTCCAAAAGGAAATAATAATGATAATTGGTGGTTTAACCCGTAAATCAATGAAACCGTACGCCAATAAATATCATCCGTAGTAAATCGTCAATACTTAATTGAATGTTTTCTCTCTGGTTTATGAATATTAAACGAGGCGAGTTGGAGTAAATAATTTTGTATGGGGCCGAATTGGGACCAGCCATGCCCCGAAACTACGTCGGAATTGCTTGTAGGTTCTAGTTTGGTCGTTATAATGACTTGCGATTGTCTTTTTTTCCTTTCTTTTCAAACAAATCGCCGCGTACGGTTCTCTTTTCTTTTTGGGCGACGTCGCGACCACTTCTACCTGGAATTTGAAAAAAGGAGAACCACGTATTCGTGAACAAAATCGTCGTTAATCCGTACCGTGAATGAGGCAAGATTCAATAGGATTCCAACTGTGAAACTAACGTAGTATTTCATGCAATTATACGTTGATAAAATTCAAATTTCACAACGCTTTAATTACTTTCACTTCAGTCCATGTCACGCCGGAATTTTAAGCAGATCTTTTGAGTATAATATTAACTAGCCTAGTTCAATATGACTCATATTCGAATCAATAAATTTTGTGTGCCAAACAATTATAAGAGTTGTTAATTGCATTTTACATCTGAATTTTAAGTTCATCTATATTTTCAAAAGTTGTTTAATATAATCACAATAATCTAGATCCCCGTTAACTTGATACCAAAGTTAATTGTAAGACAGTTTCTAACTCCTTAAGAATTGGGACGGTAGCTTCTCGAAGTATGTAGTTTTAAATAAATTTCGCTTATCAAATTCCCTTCGATGAAGAAAAGCTGGATGACTATCGCCACCAGATCAACCTAAGTATTTTTGAGCTCTGCTTTCATTAAAAAATATACCAATATCTACAGTTTTGCAAATTCACTTTCCCTACGCTGGACAACGTAATTATTTTTTTTTAATTTTATAACATAAATTAAATAAAATATTTTTAAGTGAAAGGCGAAAACAAAATTTAAGTTAATCTAAATAATAAACTAAACAATTTTAAATTTGTAGAAGGACCAAACAAATTATTTCTTTTTTTCTATTTCCCATACATTTTTATTTTGAATAATTTTAGCATTTATGGCGTGGACACTAATCTGTTTATTTACTTTTTAAAATTAAAAAAGTATAGTGCAGTCTCTATAACGTGAATGTCCCGTAACAAGAACACCCATAAACGTGGGTATTTTGCATGTTCTAAAACATGAACGACATATATTTAATACTCTAAAACGTGAACACTGGTATAAATTAGACATTGTTAAGTTTCGACAAGTCAGTCAATCGGTTCTCAGTGCCTGCATAAACTCCGTATTTATTGCACATAGTTTTAGATCTAAGCTGTGGTTTTAATTGTTCCTACATTATGACGTCTAAGAAGCCGAATTATTTAACATTAGAAAAAGAAGCTCAGCTTTTATCAGATTCGAATAAAGGACAACTGCTTTGTCAAAAAAATATGGAGTAGCCAAATCCACAGTATGTGCTCTTAAAAATTTTGTCTACAGTTGCTCTGACTTTTGCTGAACCAGGAAAACGGAAATCGCTTAGAGATTCAGAATTTCCTAAGGTAGAAAAGGCGTTGTACAAGTGATTCTTGAGACAATGTGAAAGAAATGTAATTATATTATATTAAAAGTAAAGGCTAGGTATTTTTATGAAAAAATTAAGGAAAATGAATCTACTTTCTCTGCTAGCTCAGGGTGGCTTCAAAAATTTAAGAAAAGATATGGAATACGATTTAACTTGAAGGCTTCCGCGGCCGTCGTCCATTGTTGAATTCTTGGCTTCCGGTTGGAACCGCGTGCCTCGGATTTCTTCACTGCCGACGTTTCGTTCTCCGTTGCAGAAGAACTTCTTCAGGGCTGCTGTTGGTGGTGATGCTGCTACTGCTGCTGCTGTTGGTCTTGCTGCTGCTTCGCGTTTGTCGTTGAAATCCGAGATACGCGGTTCCAACCGGAAGAATTCAACATATGGAATACGACTTTTAACAATAACTGGCGAAAAATTATCTTCTCAGCCAGAACTGGTTTCTCCTTTTTTACGAAAACTTGCGAGTAAAGTGAAGGAACTCTATTTAGATTATAATCAGATATATAACGCGGATGAAACCGGTTTGTACTGGAGGCTCTTATCAGAAAATCCACCGAAGAAAAAACCGCTCCAGGTAGAAAAACAGCTAAGGAACGAATCACATTTTCAGCATGTACGAACGCCACTGGGCTGCATAAGTTGACATCTTTGGAAATAGGGAAAGCTAAAAAACCAAGATGCTTCAAGAATATTTGTCTTCCTGTGTGTTACAAACATTCTAAATATGCATGGATGCCATCAGTCCTTTTTAAAGAATGGTTTAATGAACAGTTTGTTTCCGAGGTGAGTACATACAATGAACGTTCTAATTTTTCCATCTTTCTTTTGTCTAAATTTTTTTTTCAATTAAAAATAAACATAGATGTTTATTGTTTTAGGTGAAAAAATTTCTTAGAAAGCAAGGACTAGATGTTTATTGTTTTAGGTGAGAAAATTTTTTAGCAAGCAGGGACTTCCAGAAAAGGCCACTACTGTTAGATAACGCCCCAAGCCATCCACAGAAGGAACTTGTTTCAGATGATAGTCTTATTACTGCTATGACATGCAGGTTACAACCAATGGATCAGAACGCGATCAGATTAACAAAACTGCATTACCGATCAAGCTTTTTGGCAACGGTTGTGGCTAATAAATCGAAAAACATGAAACAGTATAATCTTAAAGATGCTGTTTTTAATTTATCCCGAGCATGGAATAATTTAGAGCCAACAATGATTAAGAAATGTTGGAAAAACATCTTAGCGGGTTAGATTGAGGAGGATCTAAAAGACGACATACCCCTAGCAACTCTACCTAAAGAAATCTTGGATCTTAATTCTATTAGAGAAACCAACATTAATATGTTAGAAGAACTTGATCCCCAACAAGATCTTGAAAAATGGAATAGAGATATCTGCGATGTACCTGAAGAAGATTCTGAATCTGAAATTGAAGACATAACAGATCATACCACATCTACAGAGCCTATCAGTCACACAGAAGCAATAAGTATTTTTAACAAAGGTTTGGAACGGCCCCAACAAAATAACGCTGACTTTGAAGATGTTCAGTGTCTTAAAAACCTTCGTGAAAAAGCTGCTCTACACTCAATTAAGCAGACCTATCGGCAAATTAAAATATTTGACTTTTTTAAAAAATAAAAGAAATGTACATACCTATGTAGTTTCTAAGAAAATTAGTTTAATTTTATCGTTTTGTAAAGGACGAGTTTTTATTTATTCTTTTTAAAATAGAGATTGTTTCAGAAATTCTCGAGGTTTTTTTTAATATGTATCCTAAATATATATAAACATGTATTATAATACAAATATATAATTAGCCTCCAAAACGTGAACTTTTCAAAAACGTGAACACCATTGTCCTTAATTAGTTTACGTTATAGCGACTACACTGTATATTGCAATGTATGCATGCGACAGAAATCATTTTACAAAATACTAAAACTAGCACAAAACCTAATATGAAGAAGAAATAAGTTTTTTTTTATATACTGTTATTTTTAACCAAGTTTCATTTGTTAAAAATTAATTTGTAATGTAACACATTCATCTTCATAGAACGATTCAGAAGTTCTCATTTTTCACAAAAAGCATTTGTTTTTTTTTTAACTTTGTTGATTTAAAACTAATTAATTTATCTAAGCACACCTGTTATATCGCAGGTTTAAGTAGAATTGGTTTTGTATAATTATTGCCGACTTAGCATAGCTTAAAGCAGAATGCCTGAAAGAATTTTGCACAGCTGTCAATACAAATTAGTTCTTCCTCCTATCACAAATAGTAAAGTAAATTAATCAGTCAGCCTGATTGACGTTTTTAGTCTATGTTAGGAGTAACCGCAGTACCAATTATTAATTTTCTCTTGTCTGACGTAATTTCTCTCTACACACAAATGGTCCTAAAAAAAATAGCATTCTTCTCTGTACTTTAGTTATAAATAGACAAACAATAACAAAGCTGCGGTAAGCGGTATAAAAATTAAAGTAAATAGCTTTGAATAATTCCTTTACGAAAAAAATTAAACAATCCATTAACATTTTTCAAGAGAGAAACGGGTGATAATTGCGCAGACAAAAACGCGACATTAATCGGCCGCTCCTCGTAAAAAAAGGCACACAAACCGGCAACAAAGTGGGACTTTGGTTAGAAAAAGCGCAACGACCTGTTAAAGGCGTAACAAATAGGCGACAATAACTTACGTATCGAAAGGTTTCGTCTCGATACCTGAATTTATACCGTTTCACGAAATGTATATTCGGGTCACACACAATTTGGAGCAGAAAAGAAGCGGATAGCACTTTTCCTCAAATATTGGACATGCAGTACGACCTTATTTTCCGATAATTCGACGGCAATTATTTTTAATGAAGTGTTATTCCACTGAACGATTTCCTGAACGCTTAAAAGAATTAAATATTTTATTTTCAGTTTATTTCGTTTGTTAACTCAGTTATTTTATAGATACTAGTACTACCAATTATCTTACAATCAGATAATACATACAGAGAACATTTTTATTCAAATAGAATAAAGAAAAGGAATGTTTTTCAACTACTTTTAAATAGTAATGTGATTTAGTACAGTAAATTGTAAATAGTAAAAAGGTAGATGCACAATTTGTCCCTATTTGTGTTCTTGCCAATCGTGAATTCTGTAATGTAATGAATGAAGCAATTACAGCAGACCCAAACATTGGAATCTCGTGCTAGTATCAATTCTAACTCACTGTTATCGGAAACGAAGCCTTTAGTAAGAAGTAGCAAAAGTGGTCCTACGCATCTGCGCGGAGAAAACGAAATTTATGCGGATTAGTGGAATAACAATCTTGACACTTGGATATCAAATCGTTAATCAAAGTTCCCATAATTTGGAAACGTTATAATCAACAATGATGTTGCTATTTAAAGGGGCGTTCAATGTACTTAGAACTACGGCAACAGTAGACCAGTGCGTACATTAAGTCTGATCTGCTCTGGCATGGATAATTATCCTTACACATCTTCATCTTAATGCCCACAAGCACCACATGGAACGTGGGATATCACAAAAATTCACTGTATGATGACAAAGTGGAGTGGAGTAATGGATTTCGGAAGCTCGAAGAAATTATTAATAAATGCAGAATGCCATTTACTGGGTATATTTTTAAGTTATAGTGTATGGTACCCTCTAGAGTGCTTTTATTATAACATGAGGTTAAAACAGGATGATCACAGTCTAAGAGTGTTCTCGAGCAGTGAATCGAAAACCTTATTAGTTAACTGCTTAATTGCTTCATCTTATAATATCCATTTAACTCTTGCTGTCAACTGTTTTTGCAAAATCTCTTCGGTTGCTTCTTCAAAATAGCCAACACACTTTTTTTCAAATCTTTCTTTTTTATACCTTTTGGTTTACCTTTTCCTGGCTTTTCATTTATTGGAATCTGTTAATTATCCACCGTGTATTAAGTTTCCAAGTGTGTGTAAACAGTCGAAAAAAATTGATATTCATTATTTTTTTTAATCTAAATGACCACAGAGTTATTCACGAAAGTATTAGGTCTTTAATCGTTAATACGAGGGTAAAGCTGAATTTATTGAGAAAATTTAGTAGGCCGTGAAAACAAAACATACAGTGTTATTTAAAACAACTCTTTATCTGTTATTTGAAGTTTAGTTGTTGAAGTTACGTTCGTTAGAACTCAAGTTACTAATTTTTTAAAGTGATATTACAAGTAAAAAAAAGGAATTAACTAGAGAGTATTTCTAATCATGATTTATTATGATTTTAAAAAAGGTTTAAGCGCTTATGAGTGCAAAAAGAGTTTAGATTCGGTTTTTAGTGAACAAACACCTTCCTTGGCTACAATTTAAGGAATTTGAACGCGAAAGGAATTCTGTTCAGCATCAAAAAGTCTTCCTACGGCTGTTACCGAAAAAAACATTGCTGCTGTTAAAAAATTAATTGAAGAGGACAATAAAGCCACTTAGCAGTAATAGAGCATCAACTCAGGATTGGATCCTCAGCTATTAGAACAATCATACACGATCATCTGCATTTAAAAAAGTGGTTAGCGTTTTGGGCCGCATCACCTTTCTGACTTCCAAAAAGCAGAGCGTGTAAAAATTTACCAAGAAACTTTAAATTTCTTAAATAAAGGCGGACACCATTTTTTTTCCAAAATAGTGACAGGTGACGAAACTTACATTCTCTTTTTAGACGTACCTACCTGCCAAAAGAGTCATGTGTGGATTCACGAAGATAAGGAAACTCCAACAATGACCAAGAAGCAGCGAGCTATGAAAAAAGTTATGTATGCAGTATTCTTTAGAAGTACAGGCCCAATAAAGGCAATTAAGCTAGATGGACAAAAGACAGTTACAGCTAAACGGTACACTGAAAAATGTTTGCCTGAAGTATTCAGTAGAGTTCCAAACAAGGGAATTATGCTGCACCATGATAATGCATCGTCCCGTACAGCAGCTTTAACTCTCCAGTTTTTGGTTGAAAAAAATATAAAAGTAATAGAACATCCGCCATATGCACCTGATTTAGCAATGTGCGACTTTTGGCTATTTTTTGGGCTTAAAAGGAATTTGCGGTGTAGAAGGTTTTCGTCAGATGAGATTGATGCCGCAGTTCACGCTGATTTTGAAGATATTCTGGAAGATGATTGGTTGGGAGCGTTTGAACAGTGAAAAGAAAAGATGGTCAAGTGTATCATTGCTGAAGGGAATTACTTCGAGCAAATTTAAATTAAAATCCTAGAAATGATTAACCGTATTTTTTATTCTCAATAAATTTAGCTTGACCCTCGTATAAGCAATTCCAGGCCATAACAGGCACCAGCAAGTGGATCAGTCTCAACATAACACTCTCCTTAAAATAAGAGCTATTTATTTATGTACGTTAAAATAAATAAGCCATGCGATAAAGAGCCTAAGCCTGTAAGAATCTCGCAAGGTAGCATAGCCCTTGGCAGTAGGCAACGTAAATCACTCCAGAGACCCAAAAAGGCGAAACTTCGGATTTTAAAAATGTAAACAATATGATTCCACAGAGAGAAGATTCAAGAAATGTTCACAGAGTCATTTTCACGAAAATTTGCGTTCCCCTTTTCGCATTTTATTAGAATATTTTTTATTAGAAGGTTCACCGGTTGCGGCCCTTTTATTTTATATATTTTTTTATTATAATTAATATTTTTTATTGTTGATCATTAAAAGTTTTATTTAAATTAATCCCCAACCCGGTTTTTGCGACGTGAGTTGAGTTCCTAAACTTATTGGTGTGGATGCAGTAACGGCGCAAATAAGAAGACCCTTTGCCTAGAGCCCCAGGGGACGATATATAAAACCTCAAGGGAACACCGATTGAAAAGATACTCTGCTGCTGCGTCTCATCCTCCTAAAGTTAGGCATCATTTATGCCCATTGTATTATTTTCATAAGTAACATCATAAGAGATGTTGAGATGAATATAAATTGAAGATAATTCGACAGCGAAGAATTATTTTCTAATTTAACGAAATCTTGAGTGGTACTCGAAAGATTATTTTTTAATGTTTTGAATTTTTATATTATTTTCATCCACTGACACAGAACTAAAGCCGTTGCGATTCATTGTTTAAAATTTACTAAATTTAACATAATATTGATGACAGTTATTATGTAGTTAATAAACTTAAAACAAAGTACTATAAATTATTCTCGCGAGAATAATGTAAATAGACTATTATTTTATTATTACACTATTAATGAGAATTAAACACTAAATGATTGAAAAATGACATCATTAAAAAAACAATCTAATTAATAAACTCGGTATCGTTCTTTAATTTTTGCCTTTTAATTTACTTTCAACAGCTTGTGTATCCAAAAACAGGCACTCCGAAAATGAAAATTATAAATAAATAAAGGGGGTTAATCTTTAACAAAGGCCAAGGGTTTGGTGTCCCTTAAACTCCGGTGATGGCAGCGTAATTAATTTAAATTTAATAAATTATAAATGCAAATAATTTGAGTCAATAAAATGTAAATTATAAGTAAACTGGAGAACGAAAATAAAAACAATATTTAGTTAATTAATTTATGCATGAATGTTTTATAGAATTTTGACGATATCGGATAATATTTATCAAACATTATTAAATTAGCATCAATTTTCAACATTCAATAACTTGATAACTTGAGAGTTAAGAATAAAATAGCATTATAATTTCCTGCACGGTAGAAGTGTGAATATTGAAGGTTGAAACGTCTTTTTTAAAATCTCTCCTCCTAGTTGGCGTATAAAATAGCATAATCCCACTTTTAAACCACTAAAACGTTTATATTATAGCATTTGTTGTCTTCAGCAATTCACGCGGTGCAAGCACGATGTAAAAAGTGGAATTACCGAATTCTACAATTTTCAATTTCAATAAGAAAAGTGAGGCTGTGATATATGTCAATTTATTAAGTTTCAAGCAAGGATGGTTCACAACTAAGAATTCACGGCCAACCACGAGAAGAAATTAGAAGAGGCATGTTATCCTGTATAAAAACCAAGGCCTACATTATTTATATACAATAACAAATTTTTTAAACGTTAAACGCAAACTGTGAATTGAGTTAAAAAACTGCGCGAAACTTTAAAGAACAAGTCTTTTCATTAAAGTTTTCTTTAAAGAAGCCTTACTTTATTTCTCCTTATACCAAGAAGTCTTACATAACTGTGTACTGTTCACCGGAATAACAAATATCAACATTTCTTAAAAAAGAGCCTTACCCCTTTCAAATAATTTCAGAGAAATACAAAAAGATATACAGATGAACTGCAAAGAGGAAAACCTTTTTTATTTTCAACTTGAGAGAAAAGTGTTATTCTTTATAAAAGTTGCTTGTTCGAAAACCATTAATTTTCTAAACAAAATTCAGATATTGTAAGATGTAAAAAGCTTCCACACTGAGTAAGATAAGTTCTTTATTGAAGAGTAAACATTGTTTCAGGAATTATTAAATTTAGAACAATTCAATTACTCATTTCAGTAACTGACCACCAAACAAATTTTTAACTTTAAATTTGTAAAATATATTCCTTTATTTTACTTAAGAAAAACGCTATCTAGATTTTATTTAGAAAATTTAGAGCCTCTGCTTTGAACACCGATTAACTTTAACATTTGGTTTATTCTCATAGAAACAATTATCTCTACAATTATAGGCATGGAAATAAACGAAAGGTTAAAGTTAATCGGTGTTCAAAGTATCATCCCTAATCGCTTACAAACAAGCAAAAATTTTTATAAAAATTTTTTTTTTCTGTCTCTGTTTCATTCCATCTGGGGACACTTTGTATGTGCTACACGTTCAACTTAATATTATCTATAAAGTCGATGAAAATTGACAATAAGGATGATTTGAATCCGACTTTCTACACCGTAATTGATATAAAACACTTACAAGTAAATCACTCTTTGGACTGAGATATTCCCTCCTACTCTATAACTCATAACGACAAACGTTAAATGATATGTATAGACCAATCAGTAAGTAGAAATCCATTGTATCTAACAATAAGTAGTGATTTGTCACTTATATCACTTAAGAATTGTCATTATTTAACGATGTCGTTATGAGTTATGGAATACGGGGTGAGTTATATTTAAATATATCTGGACAAAATTAATTATATTTAATAATTAATTTAAATATCTTTGATTTTCATACATATTGTCGTGTTATGTATTTGTATAATCTTTCCAATTTGAATAAAATTGAATGCTTTTCCATATAAATGCCATTAAAAAAGCGTCTAAGGTACAAAGTGTCCCCGAAATAACATCCAATCAATTTTTTTGTATCCCACTAAATCACATTTTATTTACATAAAGAGTTATATCTAATTACCTACTTCATACAACGTCCATCAAATCTTACAGTTACCAATTCAGATTTATCGTTACACACATGTCATGAGATATCGCACAAACGATCATTGCCATTAATTAAACAAGTTTAATTTATTTGAGGTCGCCTGTATTCCGCCGATGCGCGTAATTGTTTAACGACTTTTTACGACATCATTATTAGATGGAACACCGCACCGGAAAGTATCACAAGATGCAGTTAGTCATTTATTCGTTAACACGTAATTTCTTTGTTAAGTTGCGATTGTCAATTAGCAGGAAATTAGTTAGCTGACCGGCGGGAGGTCTTGAAATATTATAGGGGGTATGTACAAAACGTAGTACTTGCTAATACTTCAGGCACTTACCTCGAAAGCGAAGTACCCCCTATATTACCGTAGTATTTATATCCTTATCTAGTAGATACTATTATGTACAAAAGTATACAGAAATTTTTATTTCGCTATAGAAACGCCTACTAGAAATTTTATAGTATCTACTTCAAAAGCCTCAAATTTTGGCTGTCGTGTAATATCTACTTCAGTTTAAGTGAAGCCACTATTTAGTAAACTTCTCCGGCACGCAGTAAGAATTATAATAAAATATTGTGGCTACTTTCATAAATGTGCGTACCTGGAAAGTAATGTATATGCACATTCTTCAGGTAACAATAATTTGTAATTAACGGTTAATTGATGTACCAATAGATTGCTCTACAAATACACAGACATGAACATGATACATATTCAACAAATCGTATACATGTATGACAAATGAACGAACAAGTCACATGCTTTTCTTGGCTACATCTGCAATAGATACTTCATTTTAATAGTAAGTACTACTACATCATACCACTTACTATGTGTTGTAATATAATGAATTAATGAAGATTTTTTAGAAGAAAGAAAGACTTTAATAATTTGTATTGCCTCCCCTTGCTCGTATGACAGCTCTACACCGATTTGGCATACACAAAATTAAATTCCGAACAAATTCCTGGGGTGTATTCTGCCATTCCTCAACAAGTGTTTCAGCTCCTGAAGTGTCTGTGGTAGATTCTCCCTCATTCTGACTCTTCGTCCTAAGATGTCCTAAGATGTCCCAAATGTGTTCTATACAATTTAGATCCGCAACCTCGCTGGCCAGCCGCTTTGGCTGATACCAACATCGTTTAGGTACTCGTGTACTATTCTCGCAGTGTGGTGACGAGCATTTTCTTGCACTAACTGGAATGCATCACCAATAAATGGAGCAAAAGGCACAATATACTCTTGTAAGATGTCCCTTATGTACCGATCTGCAGTCCCGTTAGCTAACACATACAAATCGGTATAACCATGAAAGTTAATGCCGCCCCATACCTTTACACCACCTCCGCCGAATGCATCCAATTGCCGGATATTGCACTCTGCAAAACGCGTACGTGGGATTCTCCATACGCTTGCCCTGCGATCATTAGTGCTTAGGGTGAAACGAGACTCATCCGTAAAGAGAATAACGCTCCAATCTTCAGGGGTTCAAATAATTGCAAATGCAAGACGTCTTATACAATGTTGTAGCTGGACGCCTTGCCCTTAAGTGATTTTCGTGGAGGCGATTTCTTATGGTCTGATCAGATACCCTGACGTTATGGACTCGCTGAAGGTCATTTTGCATTCCTCTCGCAGTAACAGTACGACACCGTAGCGCTGAAATTCTAATAAAACAGTCCTGTACTGCTATTGTAATTCTTGATCGACCTTGTCCTCGACGTCTAGTAAATCGGTCTTCCTCTAGATATCGGTGGTAACATCTACTAAGTGTTGATTGCTTCACACCCAGGATTTCAGCAACCCAACTTTATGTATGGCCTTCTTCTATGAGTCGAACAACTAATCACGCTTCAGCTTCTTCCAAATTTCGTAAAGCACATCTATCATTACTTGCCATTATTAAATTCAACAAAAACAAAACTGCTTTGCGATAAAATGAAGTTTCTTCATAGCAAAGAAAAAACTACAAGAAATGGTTTTATCACTCGAAAGAATCAAAATAGTATCTGTGGCCGTATTTACAATATGCGTTAATTATTTTGAGTAGTGTATTAGCATCTACTTCATTTTTTGCATACCACCCAATATGAGGCTTATTATTCCCTCCACTCTTCAATATCGATATTTCTTAATTAATTAATTACACACTTAAGTATGTATTTAGGTAATCATTTCTCGACGTATCGCAACTTGCACAGAAAATAATGTTTATCACTTTTACTAAGAGAGTTAATAAAATCTCCTTTCAATTTTGAAACAATATAAATAAGAAAGAGAATAAACAATGAAATAAATAAAGAACTAATTCGTGTTAAAATTATAGTAACAAGTTCACTAAAAGCAAGTAGCCGGTGTTCTAATGAATAACACTCAGTATTCGTCATTTACTACTTCGCAATAATATATTTTATCTGAATTCATGAAAATAATTGCAACCTATAACTTGAACTTTTATACCTGTAATATTTGTAGAAATAAATCAATATAATTAAGTTTGTGAAGATTTAGAATATTGTATAGGTTCACTAATCTTATATTCCTTATAAATATTAATAAGTTACACAGTACATTAGACAAAAAAACGCAAATACCTGAAAGCCTCTCATTTCAATAAATATGCAGTAATGAGCAATGTTTAGTTTTCTCCCTGTCATCGAAGCAATTGGAGTATTAACAAGACAGTCTTCCTCGCTTTCAGATGAACATCGTGAAAGTTAATCCAGTTAATAACAGAACTAAAAGCAATAATGGTTACACTTACATTAACTATATTTGCATCAATATTGTTTTCGTTTTTATAGTAAATCTGCAAGAACTTGTTTTCTTCGGAATTAAAAGTTTAAATCGATTTAATAAAAATTAAGTATGGACGAGAAAGTTTAATTAAAGGGAAACTCCTAATGATTTAAAATTCAATTTTTGTGAAAAAGAATAAATCCATAAGTGGGCCATTTTTTTATGGTAGAAAAAACTTTTATAATTTCTTAATAATTTGAAATTTCCCAGGCTATGTTATTAAGTCTTAATTTAATTCAAAATAATATTTTTTTTATTTTTCAGCGTTTCTAACTAGAAATACAAATATCTCTTAAGTGCATTTTAATTTCATAAGGCGTACACATTAAAATTATACAGGGTCCTTCAAACATGTTGCAATTGATATCAGCCTCGACTTTAAGTAATACCCAATCATTTTTATGTTGACCAAGGAGCAGATACTGTAAGGCTGCAATTTATTTACCTTTCTTATATGTATTCCCTTTCCTTCCAATCCCATTTTTCCATAGGTTTGGTTCATTCTACCTCTATTTTTTAAGTTAAAAATGATTCTGGATTCTGGATTGGTGAGAGGGGTGAATAAGAATTTACATGCACTTAGGCCACAATTGGGCCTATTGTACTACCCCCATGTTTAGCAGTGTTTGACTGTCAGCGTTCTTCAAGCCATTTCACTCTTTCGATGAACGTCCGACAGAGGGGCACTGCGAATTCTAGCCATGTCACACCAGAACTCCCCTAACATGGGACCTCTGATCGAGGCGAGTACAGGGCAATTACAAAGAATATGCTCAGCTGTCTCTTCCTCTAACAACGAATTGGGCTGTCTGCTAAACCAATGCGATGCATATGTTTGTTTAGTTTGCAATGTCCTGAAAGTATTCCTACGAGTAGACGTAGTCCTCTTCTAGGGAATTGCATACAGAATTGTGTCAATTTGAGCGAGGAGACCGTTGATATGTCGGTCCTGGGATCATCATTTCAGTAAGGCTTTAAACAGACTTGATGATGGTGCTATGGCTACTTGTTCTAGTCTGCCGTGACATTGGAGTGTTATTCCTGAGGACATTTTGTTGCTGTTTAGAGCCAAGAGTGCCGCCCTGCTATCGCTAGCTATCCTAACGATTTTATTCTGAACACCCCGATCCATAATTACTCTTGCACCTTCTATAATGACAACTAGTTCTGCTTGGAAAACAGTTGTCAGTTGGCCAAGTGCTATGCTCATGTGAAAGTCCAGGTCGTCGGAGAAAATTCTTGGGCTTGTTATTCCCAAAGTCTTAGATCCATCAGTGAAGTTGGATATATCGAACTTGAGTGCTAAAGAACGTTGAAGTGCTTCTTGAATATATATGTAGGTGCGAGGGAGTCGATCACCACCAAAAAGAGGAGTTCCTTGTAGAGCTTCCTCCAGGATGAGGTGGTGTCTCCTCCACATATATGTTCAGTGGAGGGAGGCCAAGGATGGCTTCCAAGGCGGTGGTAGGAGTGGATTTCAGCGCACCGGTAGCACTCAGACATACCAGCCTTTGTACGGGCGAAAGTTCTGATGCTGTTGTCGATAGTCGGGCTCTGGGCCACCAGATCAACGCTCCATAGCAAAGCATGGGCCTAACTACGGCAGTATACAGCCATAGGGAAGCTTTTGGAGATGGTCCCCAAATTCCGCCCATTGCACGGCGACACTGGCAAAAAGCGATCCACGTCTTTACTACTTTTACATTAACATGTTTACCCCAATTCAGTTTCCGGTTAAAAATGACCCCCAAATATTTGACTTCATCTGAAAAGGTTAGTTCAATTTGGAAAAGTTTGGAGACTCTCCGGATCTCAACTTTCCTCTTTTTTGTGAACAGAATCATTTCCATCTTTGAGGGATTGATTGTCAAAGAGTGTTCTGCACTCTTTAAAGGAATATATTGAGTTTTCTTCTTATTTTTGCATTTTTTAATATATCAATTTTTTTACTTCCGAAATTATTTTCAAGTTTCTTATTTCTATGGCCTCATTTTACTTTTTGGTAAGTACCCAATCGATCTATTGAATTGAATTCTACTTAGTTGCTTCTTGATTGATTAAAAATATATGCTCAACAGCTTGAATAATTCCTAAACCAATTTTTACTGTATTCCTTCTGCTCGCTTTTAGATTTCCGTGATAATAAATTACCGACCAGCCATTTGTAGTAAATCGATATTGTCTGAGAAATGATAATCAGATTAAGAACTTATATAAGTCAAAGAACGATCCACGTTAACTTATCAACGTATTTTATTGCAACGCAATTTTATTTTATTGTTTTTCCTCTCGCCAATGGATATTCTACGAAGTATAAAACTGTACCGGATGTTTAAAACTAACTCAATAATCTATCTCGACAATCATCTGCAGTCAGAAAGCACTCCTACAACTTTTTACTCGACATCAACTCTTCTACTTTTTCCACTATTACCGATATCCTTTCTAAGCAGTAAATACATAGATATAAACATTTATGAGTAGCGGTAGCCATTTCATTAGAAAATGAAAATGCAAAAAGGAAGAAAACAGAATCAGATAAAAAGAATTAAACTGTAACCGTTGTGCGTTTTCTGCAAGTAATGAAAAGTTTAATTGTTCTTGACCTACACCTTTTGAGAATAACCATCACAAGCGGTGTATTGTTGTCACGGATCGTGGCCAGAGTAACTGGATTTCTATTAGAAAAATAAATACAACGCGTTTATTAACTGACTATATTAAAGAATTTTCTTCGGCGCGGCCCGTGTTCTGGGTGCCTTTCTTTTTTCTTGACCTCATTTTTCTACGCCGTTGCGTTAATAACATAATAGTATGGCGTTTAACTACAAACGTTACACCTAAAATTAGAGGTTGAATTACGGCCAGTTAGAGTCGGATCGCATGTGTTACACCTGAAACGTGCCACTCGTTTTGCAACTTAAATCTGATCACTAAAATTGAGTTCCTTTAAAGTGTTATTGTGTACTTAAGTGGAACAACACATTGTGCGATTAGTAGGAAGTACTTCTATTTAAATCACATCTAATGCTTCTCACGTATAAATGATTATCCTTACAACTTCATATGAAAGGAAGAACATTGTACCTGTTTATTTTACAAGCGTACTCGTTAATCATGATTATGATTTATGACATCTTATGAGCGGTGAGATTGCATAAAATTGTTCTAATCATCAAAAGAGGCATAAGTTTCAAATAATTGCAGAAAATAAACTTGTTACTACTGCAATCTTTGAAATGTCAGACTTTTTTTAAATCATAATTATTAAATTAAGTATAAAAAAAATAGGCATGAAATTATTTATATTTTCAAATTGTTACCAAAATAAAGTGGAGACCTAATAAATAAAAGAAAGGTCAACATTCTTAAATTATTTCGTGTTAGGTATATTACATTGTTACAAAAAGAAGATACCTGAATAAAATTTACATACCATTCCATTTGAATGTTTCCTAAGAAGGTGCAAAGTGCAAATAACTTTCCTGAAATAAGTGTAATAATTTAATAATTTAAATATTTACTTCGTTTTCAACAAAAATTAAAGATTACAAACTTTACAAATTTGCATAGGAAATATACGTGTAATTAAAGATTTTAACACTTTCACTTTTTTTACTCGTATCGAAAGAAATGCATCGAGTAAGTACTCGTATTTATTTAGATCGAATTAACCCTAGGCGTTTTTTGATACCCTATTTCTTCAATTTCTGTAACAAAATTTAGAACAAAAAATTTTGTGGGCTGCAACTTGGAAATAGAACGAGTTCTATCTTCTCAGATAATTTTTGATTCAGTTTTCAAGATCTTCGGCCAATTAGTATCCTCCCCACCATGTCGAAGGTTTTGGAGAAAATCATTGATAATCAACTGCGTCATCATTTAACATAATGTAACTTATTGCCCCCCTTTCCAATCCGGTTTTCGACTTAGCAATAGTTGCTCCATTCACTTATTATAGATGATATTATTAAAGGTATTGATAACAATAAATTTAAAGCTCTTATCTTGCTTGATTTCTCCAAGGCCTTCGATATGATCAATCATAATCTACTTCTGGCTATCCTACACTATTGCGGATTGGATGTAGTGGCGATTGAATTTATTGGTAGCTTTCTTTCGGGTAGGACTCAGTCGGTTTTTTTAAACAACTTTAAATCTGATTATGTGAATTTAAGATAAGGTGTTCCTCAGGATTCTATCATTGAACCATTGTCATTTGCCATGTATAATTCAACTTTTTCTTTCCTTCTGGAGCACGTTTTATAAGGACCATATGTTATTACTTTACATTATTACATTGCAGTTGCGAATAACCTTGAACAGGTCGGTTTGGTTTGCAGTGGAAGTCTCGAGCTACGCTTCTGTTGACGAGGTCCAAAATAGAGCCGAAACAGCTCTACAGAGGATGCTCGAGGGATTCACTGGAATCAAAACTAATTTTTTTAAATCTTTCAATAAGTTTTGATAGCACGATTGGCCGTCTTGTATAGGAAGACTTATTAGGTAGCAAACTAGCTGCAATTTGTCATTTCCTGTACAAAGTTGTGTCAAAAAGTGATCTCAGGATGTCGCAATTCAAACTATTGAAAAGATTAAAGTAGAAAAGTAATCTCGCATTCGGTTCTGCTTTTATAGAAGTTCCCTTTTTCGAGAATGTTGTCGAACCAATGACGAACTTTCAGTAATCCAGAGAGTGTGATATTTATAAAAATACTAAAATCCTTTATAGAGAAAGTAAAAACCCGAAGTGGCAGTTTGAAAGATCAATGACGGAATAAACACCTGACCAATCAATAGCGTAAATAGATTTAGGTTTTTCTTTCCTAGCCAGGCGTTTATTCCGCATTTGCCACTTAATGTCTTTACTCTCTTTCTCTATAAAGGACTTTAAAAAGCAAATCTGTCAACTGTAGGAGATGTAACAAGCTATTGCAAATCTTAGGTTACGTAATCTAAGATTCGCCATATCAAGAGGTAAGAATAATAGAAGGGGAATGAAATGTAAGCAAACTGAAATAGCACAGAGAAAGAAATGTAAAGATAGAACAATGCAAAACCCTAGAAAACGATAACAAGGAAAATAATATATAGAAACATAATAAAATATTACTTTAGAAATTAACAAGCTCATTTTAATTTTTTAATTTGAGATCGACAGAACAGTAATGACTAGTTCGTTACGGATATACAACGTATATAATATTGTTTCGTTCATAAATTCAAAAACTGAAAATCGCAGTGTTATTTTCTTTATTCCGGACTATAAAATACAGCAGAGTTATAATATAATAAAACACATTCGTATATAATATAATAATGCATAAATGCAGAGTAGAGAAAGAGAACTTAAATGCAATTGCTTTAACATTAAATTAAACGAAATTGAAACTATATCTATTGTTAGCGAGAGATTGTAGTTAGGAATAGCAGCTGTCTTCCCATTTATGCAACTGTACAATAATTTTATTAACAGTAGTAAATAATAATTATATAACTTTGATATTAAAGCTTCAAAAAATAATAATTGTATTTACAAGTATTTTCTCTTTTGATTATCTTCTTGTGCATTACGTGCTCTCAATTTTTACAAAAAAATTCTACAAAAGCGCTTAATTCTTAATCATTAGACATGGATGTATATTAAAATAGTGAGTATTATTTTGATCGCTGTAGAAAACATAGTTCTCGGTTTCTGCAAGTTCATAGCAATTTCTTGGCCGTCTATTAACAATAAAATGTACAGTTAATTATTTACACGCGGTAATAAACACGTTAATACTCGTGTATGTTGTACACCTCGCTTACATCCACAAGTTGCACGTCACCGTTATTATTTAAACCGATGTTAATTCACTCTTAAGTTTTATTGAAAGCAGCAATAAAATAATCGCTTCGTACAAATTAGAAGCGACACTACTCATATACGTTGCCTATCGTTGCCTATCATTTGCATGCAGTCCATTGCTTCTCGCATCTAAATTCGCTATTAATCGCGTCATCAATTAGTCTTAAGTAATAGACAGGTAAAATGCCATAGCAGCTTATCTCAATAATCAGTAAAAGCAAGCAATTATCATTTTACGTTATTAACGCACATTGTCAGTACTCAACTCTTTGCAATTAAGTGCTAACAAAACCGGTGAGAGGATTGTTAGCAACAAGATATACATATATTTAAGAAATGTTTTCTATATTCCATTTTTATCAAATCAAGTGAATATCCAATTCAAAATTCATACGTATCTGAAACTTTCTTCCATTTTTTGTATTTTTGAAAACTGTTATAAACATCCATAAACGTTTATTAACGGTTTCAACAGTTTAAGATTTTTTTTATGTACAGCTCTTAAACTTTCGATGTAGAAATATTGAATTATATTCTATTATAGTTCTCGAACTAACAGTACAATGAAGAAATGTGATAAAGAGGAACAGATACATCATGTCTCTCGATTACCGCACGTCTCTTGATGCAGCAAAATTTAATCAAGAGACATATGCGGTATCTGTTCCTCTTTATCGCATTCCATAACAACTCCTAAGTATGTCAAATCTTATACAATACATAAGATCTCTTTAACCTATGCTTATTGCACACATTAACCCAATAACATGAGTTGAAAATTTGTCGGGAAATTTGCATGCAAACTTAAAGATTCAAAGTCAAGTAATTTATACAATGTACAGGCTGTCTCATTTTGGTTGCTACTATAGGCTATTTCGGAAAATATGATAGGTATCGAGAATCTGACCTAGCACTCATGAGCTCTTTTTTGGAGAAAATATTAATAGGGAAAACAAATCATGGCTATCTAGATTAGTTTCGGAGCTACAGGGTGATTTTCAAATTTCGACCTTTTTAAAAATTGCCTGTGGTTTGTTTAATATAAAAGTTATCGAAAAAGCAAAATGACATTCTTCAGGCACTTTTTTCTGCAGAATCCATTGGCGTAGTCAGATTTTTATTATGCATTCTTGTTAAGATATAGTATAAAGTTGTATTTTTTTAAATGGGACACCCTGTATTTCTTTGCACTATTTTGTTGCTCTTTTAATTCCCTTTAAGAATATATGATAGTATAGCATTTTATTTAACACAAATAGAATAAAAGAGTAATTTTGAAAATTTATATTTTATTTTAACAAATTATGAACTAAAGTAAGTAATTATGATTCCACAAAAACTACTGCAATAAGTGTTCGAATTGCTGACCATTATTATTAACACAAAGTCGACACCGTCTTGGCACATCGCGAGTGACTGCATTGCGTATATGGACATTTGTTATACTTTGCATAGCTGCTTCGAAATTCTCTCGCAATTCGTCTACATTATTTGCTCGATTTAAGTAAAGCTTATCTTTTAATAGCCCCCAATAAAAAAAGTCCAATGGAGTCATATCAGGTGACCTAGCTGGCCACCTTATAGGTCCATTATTTCCAATCCACTTTACTCCAAAATTGGCATTTAAACATTCCACAATTATGGACTCACTGTGAGCCGGCGCTCCATCATGTTGGAAGTAGAGTTCTCGATTTTCCCTTAGCGGAAGATTGTCCATAAAAGAAATAATATGGGTTTCCAAAATATTTAAGTAACTGCGAGAATTTAAATTGTGATCAAAAATTTCATAAGCAAGAACCCTATTTCCTAGTAAGGCCACCCAAACATTAAAGCCAAATCGGCCTTGGTACACTCTATGTATCTGCTGGTGAGGATTTTCTTGGGCCCATTGATGATTATTGCGCCTATTAAATATGCCGTCACTCGTAATTCGCGACTCATCGGTCCATATTATTTTACTGGAAAAATTTTCATCTGCACGCAATCTTTCAAGGTACCAGTCACAAAATTGTAGCCTTCCTTCTGCATCGCCTGGAAGTAGAAGTTGAGTCTTCCGTGATTTGTAGCACCGAAACTTATTTTCCTTTAAAATGCGACAGGAAGTTGCACGGGAGACTCCAACATATCTTTCGATGATTCTACTTGAAGTCGTCGGGTCCGCAGCAAAACACGCTATAACATTAATGCTATCTGTTTCTTTATTTTCCTTGTTATAGCTTTTTGACCTTTGCTTTTTAAAAGAACCAAAATTCATTAAATTTTGTTCAAGCCTCTTGAAAATTGTCCGGTAAGGCTGCTGGCGTTCAGAATATCGTTCGTAGTATAAATCAGATGGATATGTTTATTAGACTCAATATAACATTCCAACATGTTATATTTTTCAAAATGTTCAAACTTCTCCATTTTTAACTTGAAAAACACACGATACTTTCAAATTAACAAATAACGAAAGGATTAATACTACAAAATGGCAACTCTTTCGAATATTGTTTTAGGCATGTAATATATTTACCTATACTATGTCACATATTCTTAAAGGAAATTAAAAGAGCAACAAAATAGTGCAAAGAAATACAGGTGTCCCATTTAAAAAAATACAACTTTATACTATATCTTAATAACAAGAATGCATAATAAAAATCTGACTACGCCAATGGATTCTGCAGAAAAAAGTGCCTCAAGAATGTCATTTCGCTTTTTCGATAACTTTTATATTAAACAAACTACAGGCAATTTTTAAAAAGGTCGAAATTTGAAAATCACCCTGGAGCTCCGAAACTAATCTAGATAGATTTCGGGGACTAATTTCTCCACCGCTACATAAAACCGCGATATTTGAAAGGTCTTTTTCCTTTGCTGTTTATGCTAAATATAACAAACTACCATTACACTTTAAAGTTTTGGACTTGATCCCCTTTAAAATCCGGTTGAAACGTCTTCTAAGATCAAATCAAGGAATTTAATACTCTGTTTATTTATTAATCATATACTCTGTTTATTTATTAATTATTAATTATTTATTTAAATCTCTCCCTTCGCTAGTCTGTTCACTCTGCGGGCACAATTTGCTTGAATTTTATTTTTGTTATATCTTTGATGTCATTTGCATTACTTTAGTTAGTTTGGGTTTCTAATTTTTAGGCATTTTCTCGATTTATTTAATCTTATTATTCTCATGGTTAAGTTTAAAAGCAGAAAAGCTAAGGCTGATCTGAACTTCGCCTTGTGATTGTGCTGATCTTTATTATTATTTAGTTAAACGCAATTCCCGTTATTTGTTATGATTATTCTTTTGTAATATATTGTATATGATCTAATTTTGTTGCACAATAAAGACATTTATTATTATTATTATTATAGCCATGATTTGTTTTACCTATTAATATTTTCTCCAAAAAAGAGCTCATGAGTGCTAGATCAGATTTTCGATACCTATCATATTTTCCGAAATAGCCTATAGTATCAACGAAAATGAGACCCTGTACACCTCACTTTAATATTTTTGAAGTTTAATACATGTACAAAATGTCACTAATAATTCTGCTGTTAAATACTTTTAAACATTGGCTGCGGTGAGTGAACGGTCAATTGGTCAGACTAAACCACGTGGTCTATTTTACCAATCGTTGATTAGTTAGATGGTTTAGTCTAACCGTTGACTTGATGAATTTGTGCAGTTTGACAGTTCACTTAACCCGACCTTTATTTAATTTATTTTAACTGAAATATAACCTCAATAAAAGCCTGATTTACCAAATTTGTTTAATTTATTTTGACTGAAATATATCCTCAATAAAAGCCTGATTTACCAAATTTGTTGAAATATGCACGACTTGTCAAATTCTTCCCCAGACTTTATTGCCCGCTGCCGAACATAAAGCGAAATTAAGTTGCTTTAAAGAGAACACCTTTAAATTATGTTTTGTTTCAATTCGCTTTTGTGAATATAATATTTTTTTATATACAGTATACAATCGTCTCTCGCTATCTTCAGGTTAAATTATCAAAGTAATATTTTAAACTCACGTATAAGGCACCTAACTGCGCATTTAAAATGTAATTGTTATATCCTCCCTTCTTTTTAGAGGGCTGTTTTAGAGGCTGACTATTCAGTATTTTAACCCTATTTTTTTATTTTTTACGTATTTCATCAAAAATATTCTTTAGATTATTTGGAATAAAGAGTCTCTATTGCTGCATTTCGATAAAATGAAGTGTTTTCGAGTAATTGAGGTTTAAATGTTATTGCATTTTGTTACCATAAAAAAACCGAAAGTGACCCCCTCAAACTACCTCTTAGAAGGGACGAAAGATCTGATAAATACGATATAAATGTCCAATTAGGTGCCTTATATCTGAGTTTCAGATATTAGTTTGATAACTTAAAGAATTCAGAAGACGTTGCCAAAAGAAAAATACGTTTCAAAAATAGGTTTCTAGCACTGACAGCTGTCCAATTATTTATTTGTGCTAGCTAACCCCCAACACTTAGCAAACACATTTTAATACATGAAACGCAGTATATGTTTACACATTCAAGCTGAAAGACAGCATTTTTAGCATCTTCTTTAAACGTTAATGTTGTTTTGAATGAATTGTTTCTCTAAATTTTTCGATTACTTCACACATTTTTTATGTGACGTCATAATCAATAATATAACACTGACAGTTAGTGCCAATTATCCTCCCATTCTTGTGTTGCGTGGCGCCGATTTTATAAAAATCACAGTTAACTTTAATCAGGAATACATTTGAAGGCAAGGCATTTAGAAATTTTATGTAATCATTTCCAGTTAGTTTGCGTTTTTAAACTCAATAAATAAACAAGAAATAAACTGCAATAGAATGGAATTAATCTGTATATTCTAGATATTTTTCCATAATGTAATCAATTCTAATTTACGAATTTATTAATTTTATATTTTTCTGTTCTCAAATTTAAAGTGTAGCGTACAGTACATCTCGCTTAAATTTGGAAAGTGTCGGTTAGGGTGTCCCAAAAAAATTAAAGTTATTTTTTTTGATCGCATATCCTCTTAATTTTTTCGTATGATGTTAAAGCAAATGTAAATAAAATTTCGTGTATCTAGGACCACGACAACCCGTGCCGACTTGCAACGAAACATCTTAGTACTTGCACACTAAGGTGAATGCTAGCTAATGTGTTGATGTGCTTGTAATAGCTTGCTATTCTGTTAATAAATGCCTTGTTTACACAGTTTTAAAAGGAGTGTATTTTTAATAGGGGACGTAAAACATCAAATATCGGGCTCAAAACCACCCTCTAATGGACAAGTTCAGCAGTTTTGTTTTACAACATTCGCGAAATGAATTTAGCGTTCAACGAAAGTGCAAATTTTACTATTCGTGAGTGTATTATTTATTGGGAGAAGGCGTGTATAACTACTAAATCTATACCTAATAAGTGTCAAGAAGCTTGTGAACTTATATCAAGTTTGGAGGAACTTGCAAAAAAATGTACAAAAAACGCGTTTTTAAGCAGCGCCGACAAGAGTTTGTGAACGATTTAGACAATCTGTTCGACATAGCACACGTCGACGCGCTTCAATTGATAAAGGCCAGGTCGACCTAGGTACTTAGCTGGAGTAGACAAAAAATTGATTGAAAAAGAGGAAAAAATGCGCCTTAGAGCTATAGAGGAAGAAAAGCGACGTGCTAAATATTTTTCCACACCAACTTCTTCGACAAAATTTTATGAACCATTGTAAAGCGATTCATCTTCTAATTCTAATGAAGACATGGATTTACAAGAAGATTTGCCAACCATGATCGAGACCACACAACCCGGAACAAGTAAAACATGCATGCGGAAAGATTTGATTACTTCAGACTTAGTAGCAGCGCTTAAAAGGTGTTAGTTAAGTATGAGGGATTCTCTGTTTATTCTTGAAGCTACTATTGAGGCAATTGGACTTAATATCGAGTTTCGGATAAAAAAGTCATCAATTCAAAGAATTCGTATGGAAAAACGGAAAGAACACGCGGAAGCCATAAATGTTGATTTTCAAAACGAGGTACCAGATGTTGTGACTGTTCATTGCGATAGTAAGCTCTTGCCTGCTTTAAATTCCAGGAAATCAAAAGTAGAACAACTTCCAATAGTTATTTCATATAATAATAAAGAACAACTTATTGCTGTGCCAAGGTTGGAAAGCTCTTCAGGAAGTGAACAGGCGCAAGTTGTCTGGATTGCTATTAGAGACTTTAATCTCGAAGATAAAGTACAAATTCTTTGCTGTGATACTACAGCTTCAAACAGAGGTCTTGGTGCTTGTGTACTTCTCGAACAAAAACTTAATAAAGAAATTCTAGTTTTTGCTTGCCGCCATCACGTGTATGAATTGGTGTTAAAAAGCGTGTTCGAAGTGAAAATCAGTCAAGTGACTACAAACCCTGGCATTCTACTATTCAAAAAGTTCCGAGATAACTGGAAAAGTGTCGATCCCAATAAAATACAGTGCTTCAGAAACAAGCTCACATGTACTTGACTGTTTCCAAAATTGACAATTTGCTTGAGTTTTACCGAACTGAACTAACCAAAAGAATAATCAGAGATGACTATCGAGAATTGATAGAGCTTCCTTTAATATTTTTAGGGGAGATGCAGAGAGAAAATTTAAAATTCGACCTCCAGATGCCATGCATCAAGCTCGATGGATGGCAAGAGCGATCTATTCCCTAAAAATATCATTACTGAACGGTCAATTAAAAATTACGAGCAAGGATAAGGCAGCACTATTTAACGTTTGTTTATTCATTGTGACATCTTACGTGAAGCCATGTATTTATGCAGCAAAAGCACCCTATCAAGATTTGTGTTTTTTGAAGTCCATGAAGGCTTACGAAAAAATTGATAAGAGAATCTCAAAAGCCGCTTTACAGAAGTTAATCCAGCATCTGCGGTATTTGACTGATGAAGTACCTATCTTGTCACTTTTGACGACGATGTGGACAATGAAACTAAAGTAAAAATACCTACAAATTTAACCAAAGAAAATATATCAAGCCATGGTAAACGTTACATCCCATCGAAGGAAGAACTTTCTGGTCCATTGTATGGTAAGTTTCATAAGTAAATATATAAATAAGTATTTTCTTTTGTTTATTTAACATTTTTATTAACTGTCTTCTTTTTTGTTTCAGAGAAAAACATCGATGACTTCATTTCAGTCAAAAGCATATCCTTTTCTGAACGCCTAAAAATTGTTGACAGTTTCCTCCACGAGTATCCGACTTTGTGGTCAAATAACATTTCGTTTGAAGAAGCCAAAAATAAGATTTTGTCACTCAGGGCTGTAAACGACACAACTGAAAGAGCGATTAAGTTGATACAAGATTTCCATGGTTTAAGCACGGTTGAAGAGGAACAAAAGCAATTTTTATTACGTTGCGTACAAGAACACCGAAAGATTTATGCCTATTCTAATAAGCAAACTTTAAAAAGAAAATTTAAACAATAATGTTTTGAAATAAAAAGTATTAAATGATTGTATTATGCTCGAATTTTGTATTATTTTCCCAATAAACTCGGTACCAATTTCTATGTCTTATTTTGGGCATCAAGTCGGCACGGGTTATCATTATCCAATCGTAATAATATTTATTATTTGAGTTATTCAGGTCAAATATAATGAAAATAGAGGGTATTTTAGTTCTTGTAAAACTAATTTGGATTTCATAAAGCACCTCTTTAAAGCACCCGAAATTTTATTTTGTTGGGTTGGCAACATATCCCACATTGGCTGCGAGAGTAACGCAATTTAAAATTTTGGAAAAATGTGAGCTCCAATAAAATTCAAATATGAAATAAATCCTATTAAAAACTCCATAATAAATATGCCATACATATTAATGTAAGGAAATTGAAGGTATGATTATTAAAACAACTTTCAAATTAAAAACAATTAATTATTTTTTTCAGCTTTGAGTTAAGGCTCTCTTACAACCAAAGTGCGATATGTATACAATCTGTTTAAACTTAAGTCGGCACTATTGCTAACTATGTTACTATAAAACTGCAAATTTAGTTTAATTAGCAAACCATTAGTACTTTTCACGCTAATTGCAACGGTGCAGTCAAAAAAAAGCAATTGAACGTCGCATTTATGAGATAAATGCAAGAAGACACTTTTTCCAAAACATCCTGTATGTTATTTTATCAATCGATAGAGAATAAAACTTATTAATTAAAATCGTTCTTTGCAATTTCTTCATAAATTAATAAATAAAGAAGATATTTTGATTTATTATAAAATGGGCGATATCATATTTTCAATAATGGTTATCGATAATTTAACGATACTGATATTTATTATTATCGATATATCATTATTCCATTCATTATTCCATATTCATCGATGTTACCTGTGCTTTAGAAACGAAACATTTGCAAACCGCCATAATCAAATTATTTTGTTGGCATTGTTTTTAAAGTTGTGGTTTATTTCTGGTTAAAAAATAGTATTATCTAGAAAAATGTAAAATGCATACTATTCATTTACGACATACATGCAAACACATAGGACACCCTGTGTAGAAGACATTTCAATTGAAATAAATTAAAATTTTAAGTAAAATTTGTCACCTTTCCTAATATTTTGTTTATCTATGATTTTAAAATTAAAAAAGAATGCTTTATTTATTACAGATTCTTCAAGTTAACTATTATAAACCCAACAAGTAAAAAGTTATTACAAAATATTGTTGATGGAAAGAAGAATTCTAATATTCCTTAAGTTAGTTATTACTAGAGTCCGGACACGATAGAGTGATGATTGATCGAGCGTACTGCCATTTTTTAATCCACTAATCCACAGATTTTTTTCTTTAATAAATTATTTCATTAGCTTGTTGAGTATTCAATCTATTTTCAGTTTCGATCCGTTGTCAATTCTACTTTTAGGACATGTTGTCTTAATTTAATTTAAGTTGTTCGTTTTCCATTAATTTTTTTCTCCATATTCGAAATGGAGCTTTTGCAGCGCAATTTATTATTTCTGTCAAGAATATGAATTTATTATTACAGTTCTTCAGTCACTCACGATCTAAAATAATAACTTTCATATTAGCGACTTTTCAATATAATTTAACAGTATTTTAAAAAGTCCGTACAAAATAAATATATAATTTTCCGTCTCATTTTATTACCGATCCTATGATTTCATCCTCGTTCAATTAAATATTTATTTACTTATTGCCGATTACTCACAATTATTACAAAATCACGTAACAGTAATTACGCGTAAATTTTTCCAGAACGCTGATTTCGTTTTGCCAATTTCACGCTGAATTAATCGGTTTTTCGACAAAACGAAAAAAAAAAAACAAGACGATTTATTAAATTAATTAGCGGTTTGGCTGATGAATTTTTAACGTGCACTTTCGCAACGGTAAAATGCATTACCGTTTGATGCTGATAAAGCACGCCAAAAAGTACTATAGGCGCCTTAACTTGATTTATGCCCGCTTATTCCTAAAAACCAGCGCTACCGGTTCTACAAACAAGAGCTTCTCCGCCTTGCATTAATAAATTACGACAGTACTTAATTCGTAATTTGTTAGACCTATCGCAGAAATGTTCCCGACTGAAATTATATCGTCAAGCTCCACGTGATTTCAATGCCTAAGAAATATTTCTGCAGGTTTCATAAAAGCAACGCAATCATTAACGTACATACGTTGATTGCATTTAGGTTGGATTAATTATTGTGTATTATCACGCATAAGTCCGGTTTTATTAATGTTTGTATGCTAAGCAACTCGTTTTACAAAAATTAATGACCACCATTCGTTTCAGGCGTTTGCTGTTTGCACTTAATTACGATACTTTATGTTACCGTCAGAAAACTGAATTCCGATTCGCGTCGGATATTGTAAAATAAAATTCCTAACTGGCAGAGTGCATTCTTCAACTAAAAATTAAGGACGTCAATCTGATACGGGCTGAAATTTTTCATTTATCACGCAGAGAGTTTCATTCGCAGTCAAGTATAATCAGAGTAGTAGAGCGCAACATAACAACCGGCGCGGCTTACAATCGAAGCTTTCTTCGATCGCCATAAAATAAATAATTTAAAATAATTATAGACTGCGCGGTTTCCGCTCCGTAACTTTATTTTTCGTGTCAAAATTCCACACACCGTGATGGACTGCTTAATAAGCGTTTTCAGTCTCGGAAAAAAGACGTGAAATTGCTGTGCAAGAACATCTTTGACTGGTTATCAATTTGTTTCATTCGCTTCCAATGCAAGTTTTTAGAATTTATTATCTTATTAAAATTGTATTCCGCGTTCGACTGAAAACTATAATACATAGTCTTGCCACATGGTCAAGTTACTTTTGCTAGGACTAAGAACCGCGAGTGTTAATTGATATGGGTTCGAATCTCGCTTCAATCATGGACGTTTGTTATTACAAGTCATAAGTCACACTCAGTCACTGGCAAGTTCAGACTCAAAATGAGGAGGAGATTGTACACTTTGGAATTAACCCCTTAACCCCCCCCCCATTATACGAAAGAAAAAATACATATATTTAAGTATAAGTCCAAGCACACCGAAAATGAAAAGTAATTTCCCCCCCATAAATATTAAATTGCAGTCTAATCCTTTCTGTGCACTATAATAAGTAGGTAAACAAACACAATATAAAAACATGAAATAAAATTCAACAACTGTTTGTTTACCTTTTAGATCCAAACTTAAAAGGTTGGTGAGACATTACTTTTCTGTCTTAGTGTACCTTTCATATGACTCAGTCAAATGCAAGTACAATCCCATGGATCAATGCTTATTTAAAAGTACAAGTACCTTTAGCACTCTATTGTCAATAAAGTAATTTACAAGTATTGGTACCAAAATAATAGTGACGGGGAAAGTTCAATATGAATATTTAAAGTTTGTGACGCGATACAAACAATACACTAAGGTCGTTAATAGTACGCTGCGGAATTGACTGGATAAGTCATCATCATCTCTAATTCCCATTTTACAGATCATCTTCTCGTGAATATTGTACTGGTGAAAAATGTAAAGAAACAAGCAAGAATATGAAGAGTAAGAAATAAATAAAATCTTTTTCAATGAACAGGATATGAGACCAAAGTTGCAAGCAGAATAATAGAATTCATTCAAAATTTGGAAAAACTATACCGACGAATATCCATAGAAGAAGGAAGCCAAATATTAAATATGTAATACATACAAGAATCTGACAAAGCAATATAATATTTAAAGATAGTAAAAGTTTCAGGTGAATTACAAGCTGGATACCATACGTAGTAAACCTTAAAGCAGAATTAAGAAGACACAAAGCATAAGTATGTAAAAAAAGTTTAATTTGGCACATTTCTTTGTTTAATATGTTTTTGGCAATTACAGTTTTTTTCTGAATCTTGTACATGGGTGACTCTCAACTTATGAAATTTCATTTTCCATATCTTCATATCTAACACTGAAAAAATGTGTAAACTCTATGAAATATAGTTCAACCTGGCGAGTGACATTATTTTTCTGTTTTCAAAAGAAAGCAGATTACGAGAAACTAAAGCTAAGATAGAGAGAAGCCATGAAAAAATTACATGGAAAAAGAAGAAAAAAGAAAGAAAAATGAGCGCTACAATAAACGAAAAGAAGAAGGAAAAGGTTCACAGTAAGTTTAACTATGCCTCAAAAAAACATCTTCAAAATCTTTTAACGCCAAATCCATCTCTCGATGATTAAGCTGATCTTTCTAGTCGTCATAAAAATGATGCGCCAGAAAAGAGGAAAAAGCAGTGAAATATGAGAAAACTTCGCGAAGAGATTATAAGCAGTAAAAATTCGAAACGAAAAGAAGAAATGCAGATATCGAACGTAATAAAAAAAAACAACGGTCCTCAAAAGTGAGCAACAAATATTCTAAGTGTATTTATTTGCACAGACAAGGGAAAGGAATTCATAGAAAATTATAAAAAAAAAATAATATCTTTAAAAGAGACATATTTTTTAGGAAAAAATGAGAACATAGAATGAAAATTGAACGGAATGGACATCAACAGGTTTCACATAGATTCTAACTATTCCTATACCTGATGCCATCGTACTATGAATAGCATAACCCCCATATACCATATGTTTCATTTTAAGTTGAAAACGTATGCGCCTATTTTACGCGCACTTGACTAATTTTTTTTTATTTTTATGTGAATTTCGAATGCAGGAATAAATTGCATTTTTGTTACTTTTATATCAGAATATTTCTATATTAATTTATTTTCTCTGCAAATCAATCATTCCTTTCATTTTATAATAAAAATAAATAAGACTTAAAATGATTTGACCGAGAAATTTATGATTTTTTATTACTGTTGAGAAATTTGAGACGTCACGTTAGGAACAGTAAACCCCAACAAGCAAATAAAAATTTATGGACATTCTCTTAGACTACAAGGAAGCAGAATCACAAGCAGTAAATATCACTCACGGTGGGATATGTCAGAGATAAATGGTAAGGTCCTAACGGCATCGTTCAGGCAGCAACATGTTCTCAGCAAGACATAATTAGACTGACGGATTCGTAATAATAAAACAGCTGCAGAAGCCGTCGTTGTTAAACGAAATCATTTGAATAAACATGAAATAAATACAATTATATAGAAATACCGAAAAAAAAAGAATTTAAATTTATCAATACGTGTTATACTCAAAAATAAAATTCAAATTTAATTTAATTTGTAACAAAATAAATTGTCATTAATTCATTAACATTGCTAAAATTGGCTTGGAAAGATATATTGAAGGGAATTTCAAGTATCAAAATTGTTATTAGAAGTAACTACCTATTGTCATTATCATATGTTATTATCATTACGTTAAATATTTATTCTTATCAAATTGTGTTTGTATAATTTCCATGATGAAGAAATGTTTCAAGCTTTTTCAATTTCTATATTAATATTTGCAGAAATATCACTATCTTTGTACAACAACAATTTTTTTTTTTTGATTGAGACAAACAATCTCAATTAGAATACATTCGTACAAATTAAAACGGAGAAAACCACAAATTGAGGAAGCTCAGTCAAGAAAATGTACTAGTTTTTATTACCTTTGTTAATGATTCAATGAACACACACAACGACAAACGTGATTAATAACTATTACAACTATTTATCTTTAGAACTAAAGTGTTTCCTGGTAGAACAAGATAATTTTATTCACAATTATAAACTTCTATGTAAATTCTTATTATATATCAACAAGTTCAATAACGAAACTTAGTCCAATTCAGTTGGGCAAAAGAAATCGAGCGCAAGCCAATCCACCTCGCAAATTCTTAAAACTTATTAAATATTTATTGAAGCACCTAACAGTTACGTTGGCCGCATCTGAAATTCTGCCTTTAATACTGCTTTAAACGGTAATATTTAATTAACTTATCTAATCTAATAACAAAGAACGGTAAACTTACATTTATTTAAAGATGTATAGCACTAAAAGGAACGGTGGCGCAGGGCACTTTGCCATTTTCACTGGATTACTTAAAATACTCCAAAATTAATCATGTCCAGGAAGCACGGATTTTTTCCCCAAATTACGCCTTGAAAAGTCTGAAACACATCCGGTGATAGATTAAAGAACTCGCGATCGACCGAAGTGCATCATCAAAAACTCAATCGACGTGTGTGTCATCAGAGGTCTCTAGAAGACACTGACACCACACTGCACAGGTAAGTAAGCAGTAGGCTGTGTGCAAGGTGCAACAAGCGACGGCATTCTACCATTTAACGGAATGGACGATTCGACCTCGACTGAGATTCTGATCCAGTTGGTGTTGCGGATATCAATACGCTCACTTGATACTATCAATGGATTGCTGTTCCCAATAGAATCGCATCTCTTGCATCTCAATAGCCGGAGACTTATTTCTTATTCTCCGTTAGCACCACTTGTCACATCAATCATTCAACTACCACGTCGATTGTGATAATCCAAAGCAATATATGCCTTCGATTATTATTCGATTACATCGGGAATTTCTAATTCGTTGGAGGAATGTACGCGTTTGGAAATTTTATGAGATGGACGTATTTTGAGCATCATTTTTAATGCGGAATGCAGTTCCAATGCTGCTTTTATTCTAAAAGTCTAAGATAAATACGTAGTTGCTACCCCTCTCCCAAATATTACTGCTCAATACTAGAGTAGAGGAACATAAATATTACAGATTATTTTATTCAAAATAAGGAAAGATTTTTCTTTAAAAAAGAACATTAAATTTTGAAAAATTATTTATAACTTATAACAAGAAGAAAAAGACAAAATTATTCACAACAGTTTTTCTGTTTCTACTTTTTCGCACAGAGAATTTCTTAAGGGTTATGAACGAGGTGTTAAAACGAGAATTTTCATGTCCTTTAACTTTTTTTTATTTAGAAAGAAATGTCTAACACAAAATGTATACAAACTAATTCAAAGTTTTTGCTGGAGCTCCAAGAAAATCGCATAAGTGAGATATAAATTGATTTTTCTTTTAATAGAAACTCGTTGCTGAATTCTCGATCCAGCAGTGTCGCTGTGTAGAATTCCCTTGCAACAATGGATGAAATGTCGGCACATCTGGAGACTTTAACGCGGTTGTAGCCCGGAAACCAAGTACAGAAATTAACTTTACAATACGCATTCTACACTGAAAAACTTTTTGATTTTACATTTTAGGGAAAAAGTTATTTTCTATAAAAGTTTTTGCTTGCATTAAAACCAACAAAAGTTAGAAAAATTCTCGACATGTCTTGTTTATGGCTTCATATTGAAGAAACGTACTTACTTTTTCTCAAAAATTTGCCATAGTTTAAATTATTTTCAGAATTATCACATTAGCCGGTACTGTCAAAGTGATTAATCAAGCTTATTCCTTAAATACATTTCGATAATTAACACCCTTAGTTAAAGCAATGGTCACATTGCAGTAGCGGATTTATTGAATAAAATGTTGGGGAATCGGAAAAACTACTTGTCAAATGATCATTGATGAATTTAATGTAAAATAGCCTGGCATTCATGTTACAATTAACACATTCAAAAGCATAGTCCAGAAATTTGACGAAACTGGTTCTGTATCGTCAAGTAACGTGTACAGGGAATTTAGATACAACGTAGATAAGTGCGTAGAGATGGGCGGGTATTACATTGACTAATTTCTTCCATATTTAAAATTAATAAAAAATTTCGTAGGGAGAAATGTGTAATGTATAAGGCCAAATTAACTACGGTTTCAATTTTTTGATAAGAGAAACACTTAAAACTAAAGAAACAATGAAAAATATGTGAAAGGCATATGTCACTTGAATAATGCAGAAAATCCGTAGACGCACTGTATAACTTAGGAGATCTTCGCACGTAAATACTTGAATTTATCACATTAAATACGAATATCTAGAAAACAATACAATGTAATACAATACGCCACTAAAATTTAATTTAGAATCAAAATATGTATAAATATACCGTGTTTCTATTTGAAAAAATTTAACTTGAGTTTATATGTATCTCGATTATACGATATTAATTTGTTTTTTTTGTGTAGTTTGAGTTACTGTTAGTATTAAGCATTTCTTTTTAATAATCACAAAGCAACATTCAACCTGTGGCTGTAATCTAAATTAATCAATGAGATACACCCTTGACCACATACATTCACTGACAGCGAATACGTATTTCAGTAACAACGTTACCATCATCAGCGCTAAACTGATATTGTGTTAATATCGGTTTAGCGCTGAAGATGGTGACGTTGTTACTGAAATACGTATTCGCCGTCAGTGAATTTATGTAGTTAAGGGTGTATCTCATTGATTCATTTTTTTTTAATTTAAAAAATAAGAAAATTAAAGGGGGTGAGAAATCTCGTGTTGTATACAGGGTTACAACTAATTAAAGGCTCACCATGGGGATCTCGTAAACTCTATGAGATACAAAGACGGTTAAATTACAAGAAAGTTACGCTATTTTGGGGTCTATAAAAATATGCAAAGAAATCTCTTCTATCTTTATTCATTACCGAAATATCTTCAAAAAACTGAGAACTCTCAATTTCGAAAATCTTGAATATCTTGTTCATTTATCAAGATAGAGTCACAAAATTCTGTAATTTTATATTAAATTCAATGGACAATCTAATACAGTCAGAATAAATAGGTTAGGATTCACAATTTCACAGATACGACTGTCAACTGTTTTTTTTCTTATGGCCGCTATTTTAGATTTTCGTACCATGTGATGCAAAAATAAAATCTGTATACGACGATATGACACACTTATGCTTTTGTTTTAAAAACAAAATTTGAAATTACTAAGAAATATTTTAGAAAATTTTAATTTAGTAGGCGGGCGCTTATTGCCAACAATTGGTATACGACATTTGCATGTCAACACAGAACATTTTCATTTTTCAATTACATTAAACGTAATTTTAGTTCTTAATATTTGTAAACATCCACCTACCAGATAAAAATTTTTTTTTAAAACAAAAGCATAAGTGTGTCATATCGTCGTATACAGATTTTATTTTTGCATCACATGGTACGAAAATCTAAAATAGCGGCCATAAGAAAAAAAACAGTTGACAGTCGTATCTGTGAAATTGTGAATCCTAACCTATTTATTCTGACTGTATTAGATTGTCCATTGAATTTAATATAAAATTACAGAATTTTGTGACTCTATCTTGATAAATGAACAAGATATTCAAGATTTTCGAAATTGAGAGTTCTCAGTTTTTTGAAGATATTTCGGTAATGAATAAAGATAGAAGAGATTTCTTTGCACATTTTTATAGACCCCAAAATAGCGTAACTTTCTTGTAATTTAACCGTCTTTGTATCTCATATAGTTTACGAGATCCCCATGGTGAGCCTTTAATTAGTTGTAACCCTGTATACAAGTACGTTTCCTTAAAAATAAATAATTTTAACATGTAAAAAAGTTATTTTACAGGAATCTCGTGTACAGTATGTCCCCAGATGGACTGAAAAATAGAATTCTTTTTTTTTATTTTCAACTTCAGAGAAAAAGTTATTCTTTATAAAACTTTTTGCTTGTTCAAAAACCATTAATTTTCTAAACAGAATCCACATATTGTTTTTCTTGAGTAAAATAAAGGAAAAAATTATAAAAATGTAAATAAAAAATTTCGTTTAGTAATAGAATAAGGTTTGTCGATTTTGAGAAACCGGTTTTAAAAAGCGTTTTTTTTTTTTTAGCTAAATGTGTAAGATTCGAAAATTGGTTTTTAAACCGCACTCTACAACCAAGGGAGAGGAACCGCGAAATTCTGCCTCAGAATAAAGAGGAAATGGGATAAAGATAACATATCATGCAATTGTTTATAAAATGATAATTTCTTTACCTAATTTTCGTTCTTATTAAACATTATTTCTAAAGTTTGAGTTTTATTTGTCCACTTTCTAGTACTGTAATAATCTAAAAATGTTCGCTTTCTAGTATGAAAACTTTTTTTCTCCCAAAAATATTGGATAATGGTAATTCTAACTTTTGTTGGCAAAATCGTTACAGTATTTTTAAGAAATACTGATAAATTAATCAAGAGGGCAAAAAGTGATTTTAATTATTTTTCATTTTTACTGTATAGTCCAAGTAACTAGTAATTTTTTTGCAGTTTGTTATTTCAACATAGCGATATTATCCACACTTACCTTAAATATATTCATTTTATAACTTTTAATTTTATCTTTTGTAATTATTCGAAAACCGGTTTTTGTAGTTATAAACCCTATTTGGTAATTAATTAATAAAATCAAGGTACCACATGTCGCAAATGCCAATAAGTTAAATACTGTAAGTTGTATTTTGATCGAACATTGTCCAAATAAATGGATTGGTCCTTATGAACCACTAAACTGGCCAGCTCGTTCAGCGTTTTTAAATCCATTGGATTTCATTTTGTAGGGGTATTTAAAACAGTTTAAAAATAAATATTTTTCCATAATTAATTTTTTATTTTAAAACAAATATTTTCTCGATTTTGTTTAGAAAAGTAATGGGTTTTTGAACAAACTAAAGCTTTTATAAAGAATAACATTTTTTTTTAAGTTGAAAACAAAAGATTTTTTATCCATCTGGGAACACATGTATGTAAATAAGAATATAAATCTCCTTTTGTAAAGATTTCATTAATAGTAGAAATCGGATAGATGAAGCACGGATTTAGGTGTATTTTTAGGTCATGAGTCATTTTTTTTATTCGGGAGTACTTCTTGTGGAGTGCTGACTAATGACCTAAAAATGCTCTTAAATCCGTCCTATAAAGATAACATTATACAGGCTGAACCATTTAAGTGGACAGTACAAAATATCTTAAGAAGGAAGCGTTCACGGAACATATGTTTTAATTAAAAGTTAATTGAATATAAGGGAGAAAGCAAAGCAAATTACTTATGTTTCACTTCTATGACGTTGTCAACATTATTTGAAGGTCAATCTAAGTCTTTCAAATGGAAACCTATACTAGTTGTATTTTATTCTTATATTTATATATTATATAAACAATTTTGTGTAAAAGATTTCGCACTATTTTAAAACGTATAAATGGATAACAGCATGTATTATTTTATAAGAATTTACATAGTAATATCTGTCAAAAGACAAAACATTTACATATTGAAATTAGATTATTTTAATAAATGTTCGAATTGCTGCCCTCCAACCTCAATGCACTTGTTACACTTCTTGCTTACATAAAAGTGCTTCTCTTTCTCTTTCATTATTCGCACAAACATTTCGCTTACGTTTCTGCACGTCTTCTTGAGTTGTAGGTACAATAATAAAAAGACGTCTCCTTCCACTTGATTTGCATTGTCCTGAACTTCCATGACACCTATGACTTATATTAATATTGTGTGCCTCGACAGATAATAACATGTGATTCAAAGAAACTTTCATCGAAGGGTGCCATGATAAATAAAGATAGATATAAAGTGCATTTCTAAGATACCACAGTTGATAACATTTCAAAATTACATTTATCAGTTTTGTCAGTTCTGTCGGTTTTAAGTTATGATTATTCTCTAATTTTCTACGTTATGGCTTTCACTGATCACCAAAACTGCGATATGTTAGAAATATACTTTAGAAGTAGTGAATAATTGATGTTTTGTGAATTTATTTAACACGTAACACATTGGAAGATTTGTTATAGTTCCAACATTGAAACTTTATATTCAGACACACGTATTTTTTTTGGCTCTCTTTGATGAAAGTTTTATGAAATCACAGGTTACATATGTACATGCCTAGAAAATACATAACGTACTGTTATCAATTTATGCGTTTCAAACTCCACATTACAAAATGGGTATAAAAATAAATCATATTCCATTTAGAATAATCAGTTTGACCTTCAAAGACCTTGCCAACTTCCTGGAAGTGAACCACTTTGCTTCTTCACTTCTTACATTCTATTAAATTTTACTCGAAACATTTCTTCCGCAAATGCTATTTTGCAGTGTCAACTCAAATGATCTACCCTGCATATACTTATGTTCGATGATGTGTTCACTTATAAATAACTTATTAGCAATTAGGCACTTACGTGGTTAAAAATGCCAAATATCGTGGTTCTAAATTAACCAATTGTTAAAAGAAGCTTTCCCCATTTACATAAAGACTAGCGAACATTTTTTTCAATTCGTTATTTATAGTGGTAGAGAGCAAAACCCTTGATCACTCGTCTTCTAAAAATAGTTTTTAGATCAGAATGAACTAAGAATAATAAAAATACAAAAATTTATTATTAAATAAGCACACCGAACATATTTTGAATTTGTTTAATAGTATTGTACAAATCTGTAGTTAATTTACACTTAAAAACCTTGAAAATCACTTGTTCAAATCCTTTTCGATGTTTCCTCACGTCCATCCCTTTCTGCTGCTAAAATAAACGGAGCTAGGACGTTTAACTTTAAAACGTATTAATATTGTCTTCCAATCTAATCCTTGCAGAATATCTTTCAAAGAGTTAAAATTATCCAAGAAAAGAGAAAAACTTAACTACAGAGGTAGTTTGTATTCCTAAAGGAATTAGTATTATCCAGAAAGTGTCAAACATTTCTATCCTTAAAGGAGTTAGTATTATGCGGAAAATGAAAGAATCTTTACTTTTGGGATAGTCACTTGTATCTTAACATATTTTTTAACAACTCCAAAGACAGGAATGTACTTTTTATAATATATATCTTATTGCAGTAGAATATTAAGTTTATCTGGAGGAAGTGGAATAAATATGTTCATAAGGCCTTGCCAATATTCCCCGGTTAATCTTTGGTATCACTTGTTATTAAATTTCTATTTTTTACCAACCTTTCGTTGCTATTCTATTTAATGCGTAAATAAAATGACGGTTCCATTCTAAAACAGGCATATACTGCCGTTGGTAGACTTACACATGTCATAACTTGTAATGAGAATTTCAATCAAACTCTTCCCCCATACATCAGAATTTACCAACAGATGACAAGTAAAGAAGTGTCAACCAAGACACCTTTAGGATAACATCTTTACTTTTTTGAATTAAATCCAATGATGATTTTAACCAACGCAGATAGAATATTGTACTATTTAATGTAACTTATCTCCTAGTTATTGAATTAATGAATTATGGATATGTTTACTGGACGGTGTTAAATATGTTTACTGTACGGTGATATCCTTGCTGGAGTAAAATTATTTTACTTTTTCTTAATACTTATTTTTGGACGCATTTTAATTGGGAAAAGGTAACAATAACATTAAATTTGTTAACCATTAAAACTTTTCAGGTAAAACTTTATCCATATTGTAACACCGATTTGGAGGATAACAAAAATTTTTATGTGTGTAATAACTTTCCATGGATAGCTACAAAATTGCAATAACTTTTAATGTTTTGCAATCGGTCAAAATTTTTAAACTTGGTAAAAGTTAAATCGGAGAGATATTAATGCAAATTTATTGGCATAACACTGTGAAGAAGACGTCAGACTAAACATTGGCAAAACATTTCTTTAATGCAAACCAAGTCTTAAAAATAACATTGCTTGCTTTTTTGATATTAAGAGATCGTTCACTATGAATTTATATAAACTGGGCACGTGTATTCCAAGCATATCGTTTGATTGAATTTTCTTCGTGATTCCAGATTTTATCAATAAGATAAAGAAATGAAAGATTTCATTTTTTTTAAATCGCAGGTTTTACTATACGGTGTGTAATCGAATAAGTTTCATATTCTGTAACCACAATTAGTACACAAGAAAAGAAATGAAGTTATGACACACTATGACCACCCTTAAAGGTTAGAGAGTCGCTGGGGAGTTGCTGAGAGGGAGCGCTCACTGCTGCTCACCCCTTAATTGCCTAAAAACTTGAATCTCTTCAGTAGGCAGGATAAGATTCTTCCTGACTCCCAGGACGTTCCATTGTTGTCACTACAACAATTTTCCACATTCTGCCACTATCAACTACTTTCTACCGCTATTTGCCGCTGTCTACCACGATTCCTTCGCTACTAGGTTTTATTAAAGTGAGCAAATTCTTCTCATATCTCTTACGTTTCATAATGATTTAGGAAATGCACCCCGGAAACATAAACAAGTAAAATTAATTTCATTCACCTTAGCATCATTGGTGAAAAAAGTCTCCGGGAAAATCTACACTCCCTTTCCGTTTTATTTCCATACTATTCATTTTATCTTGATTTAGTAGTTACTTACTTATCTTACTCTTCTTTGAATTCCGTTTTCCACTTTAAACATGTCAATTAGTTAAAAACAGCTGCTAAATTCGTTTATGTCTGACATGTTTTCATTGTTTCTTGTCCTGAAAGGTTTTATAAGTATTTAACAAGCTTGTGTTTCTTGAACGAAATAAAGGTTGTTTTACTTAAACATCTTAATTATATTAACGTCGAAATACAAGGGTCAGAGATTTCTATATTTATTTCTATAAACCTCTGCAAAGAAAATTATAAAAGTATAAGAGTATAAAAAGAACGAGACAACTATATTACGATTCAATAAATAAATTATATGTATTTTCTTGGCTAGCTATATTACATAAACAACCGCCCCTCTACTTTCCCCAAATGGTCATGTACAATTTTCATAATTACAAGCTCCTCAAGACAAACCAGTGAAAGTTTTAAATTAATTATCTCGGCATACACTGGACGTGTACTTAATAAATCGCCTTCAACTCGATAACTGTACTTTATTACTTTCGCAGATTTGCACTTCCGCACTTTATCTCATCGATCGGATTATCTGCTGGCTCGGAACGGTGCGACTTGCTACCAAGTCCTGGTAATGATACAGTGTGTCGTCCCTGCCAGCGTGCGTGTACCGTCATCTTACCATAATTATCAAAACGCTGGGAAAAATTTTCAGCGGCACGCAAGAGTCCGCCCGAATGAATCTCGCGAAACTGTGCATTCCCTGGTTAATTACAGAAGATAACAAATACGAGCTCTTCGATCGCGATAACTTAATGCTGACGAACCAGCGTGGAATGGTCGTGTTCGCTTGAGAAGAGCAAACAGGAAGAGGAACACCTTTGATGCCGTGTTACTTTATCTCGTACTTATCTTAATTAATAGTTATGCAATTCAAATAATTAAATGCGTTTGAGGATGAAACCCTCTTTGCATTCATGTACTTGATTTTATTCTCAAATTAGATAGCAAAATCAGAAAATACTATCATGGGAAAAAGAAACACATAAACGAGTGCGAAAACACGCTAACAATCTTAGATAAAGAAATTTTAACAATAAAAATACATTTGTGCATGCATATATTTAGCCTTCAACCTATCTCTAGTTGTTGATTATAGATAGATAACATTTAAGCCAGTGGTCTCAAATTCGCGGAATACATTCCAATTATAAATATTTAGTAAGTGGTTGGGCAAAATTTAACCGAAAGAAAGAGCCTCACAATTTTAGCCAGGAAAAGAAGAAAAATATAAGTTTTCGACCCATCAACTGCTTTCAGTGCATTCCACGCGCATGCAATTTGAGTTTGAGGTCACTAATGTAAGCAACTTGATTCTATGTATGCACTGGCTTACTTATTTGAAAATGTTTATTTTTAATTATTTCTTTTTTTTGTAAGCAAATCTAAGAAATTTCGGTTTCGCTGCAAAGAGAAAAAATTCTGTTTAGTGAATTAAAAAAAATTACTTTACTTTACTAGTTTCCGATTTTCTTTCTTCATATGTAACAGATCATGAATATTCAGAACCTTCAAAGGAAAATTCCGAAACTTCATCAATCATTACTAGAAATGATATATCACCTGACGCTTACCCCTCTACTTCAAAGGAGAATCAAAGTAGCGCAAAAAAAACAATATTTTTCCTAAGCAGATTCGTCCTTACCCAAAAGCCCAACCCCGAAAATTAAGTGGAAGAGGAAGAAAGCGAGGAAAATCTTTAGTACTGACAGATACGCCCAACAAAGAAGAAATAGAGAAAAAACATTTGGCAAAAACAAAAAAAAACAAAAAAGTGAAGAATATGAAAAGGCGATTGGTACAAAGTAGCTCTTCTGAAAACGAGAAGCAGCGAAGATATATCAGATATATATGAAGAATTAAATGAAGTAATGATAAAGTAAAAGAAAGTGATTTCATTTTAGTTAAATATCCGGCGAAAAAACCATAAAATATTACATAGGTGAAGTAGAAAAAATGGGGAAGAGAAACTTTAATGCCTCTTTCCTAAAGAAGGGATTTAATTGGTGTTTTGGATTTCCATCTCTGAAAGACGAAGATGTAATAACCAGCAACGATATCGTCCTGAAACTCCCAAAATCACTTGCTTCAGGAGGTACAGAACATGCTTTAAGAAAATGGCCATTTAGTTACTTTTTATCAGAATATGCTATACATTAAATTTATTAACATTTTTCATTGTTTAAGTTTGCTTTATTTTAGTTTCCCTGCGCATTTTTCAGAATAAATTTTTATTTTTGATACCTAGTAAAGTTCTCGTCTTTTTCTTAAGCTGGTTCCACTAAGTACCACGTTGTGGTACGTTATGGGTCAGTGGTAAGAGTACAGACGATCGTTTCCTAATTTTTATCATTTATCATTATTATTAGTAACTTTTCGCTATGCCCAAAGAATTCATTGCATTGAATTACAGGATCTACCATTTTTTTCAGATTTTCTGGAAGTTAACGTAACTATTTGATGGTTTCAATGATGTTTCGCTTCAATAATACAAGATGGTTGTGTGTTTATTTTGAACCACACGAGAACATAAACTTTCATAAGAAATTTAGTTGAAATTATCAGACTCCAGTAAAACTTATAATCCGAGAATTTTATTGGATGTTGTTAACCATTGCAAATGGCAGATTTTACCGCGTTCCTTTTGCCAAATTATCGTCACAGTGTTCTATGTTAATGACTCGACCCATTTCTAATCAATACGTATAACTGGTCTGTTCTTGAATCGTTCCGGGCTTTTGTACGAGCCCTAACAACTTAATGTTTGGAAGGCCAGAATTGTTTCGTTATTAAATTATCAAATTATCCATGGATCTGTTAGATTTATTTTTGCAACAAATTAAGAAACCACATGCATTTTCAAACGTTTATTACATATTTTGAACAAATTTTCGCCTCAACTTCCGCTAGAACATGACATAAATATCATATTTATCAGAAACGATTGACAACTAAATGTTTGGACTATTTCTGTCTAATAACATGTCACATCTCCTTTTACTTTTATCACGGCCTTTATTCTATCTGGCATTGAAGCCACCAATTTTTGGAAATATTCTACTGGAATATTCGCCCAGATTTGCAAGATTTTTTCCTTCAGAGCAGGCAAAGTTTTTTGAGGATTATTCCTTAATTGTTTTTTCATTTCATGCCACACGTTTTCGATTATATTTAAATCTGGATTATTGGAGGGCCACGAAAGCACGAAGATGTCAAGTTCCCCAAACCAATTCTTAGTCGTTTTCGCCGTGTGACAAGATACCCCCTCCTGCTGAAAGATAAAATTTGTGTTCGGACTCGCATTTTTCAACTTATCCATAGCTGGTATCAAGTTATTTTGCAGTATCTCTTGGTATTTCGCAGCATTTATAATCCCATCTACGAACTGCATTTTACCCACACCTTTACCGACAAACAACTCCACACCATTACTCCTTTTGAGAACTTGACAGTTCGTTTTAGGCAATCTTTGTGAAACGCCTCCTATTTTGTTCTGATTATTCTTTTCCTTACGTCTCTCACGTAAACATCAAACCTTGCTTCATCACTAAATACAATTTTGGACCAGTTGTCGACAGTCCAGGATTGTTTAGATTTGGCCCAGATCAGTCGTTGGCATTTTTGGGTTGCAGTTAACAGAGGTTTCTCCTTTACCTACATAAATTGTTATTTTTAGAAGCGATTCAGATCCAAGGCAACTCTTTTAAATAAGTATTTACCTTGTAAAATTTCAAGCCAGACTTGTGAATTCACTTTCGGCAACACTCTCTGGATACTTTTACGCCAGTTACTGCGTACAGTTCTGCGGTAATATGTCTTACTATCGCTTGTTTCTGCGCTTTGCAAATGTTAACAAGACTTCTCCTTGACCTGTCTGACATAAGTTTTGGACGCCCATTGCTCTTTCCGCGATTTTTGGTACTTCCCGTCTCTCGAAATGTTTTTATGATATATGCCACACTAGATTTGCGTATATTCATTATGTGACTTATTTTTTTCAAACTTTGACCACGTAAATATTGCTGCACTATTCTTTCAGGGAGACCTGTACTGTGTAATACACCTTTAGCCATATTTATAAACATTTAATGCCTTTTGCGTTCAATCACATGCACTACTAACATTATTTGACAACTCATATTCTACTGTTTCCAAAGCTGACTCAGTTAAAATACAATAATACTTTTAACATTTAGTTGTCAATAAATATGATATTTATGTCTTATTCTAGTGGAGTTGAGGCAAGAAATTGTTCAAAACATATAATAAATGTGTAAAATACATATAGTTTTTTTAATTTATTACAAAAAGAAATCTAACAAATCCATGAATATTTTGATAATTACATAACGAAACCGAAACATTAAGTTGTTGGGCAAATTGGTAAGCTGAAGCTTTTCGGGCCTGTTGTGGTTCTTACGTGTTCTTCGACCAAACTTTTCTGCGTCCATCCTCAATAAATAATGCTTTATCCTTTCGATCATCAAACGAAGTACAAATGCAATGTTCAAAGTTAAACATACTTTTAACACACAACAGCCACAACCGAAAAATGATTGTCTGTCGGCTTGATTGTGGCAGATTAATTTACCAATGTTTCACGATCTTTCTGAATATCAGTGTTTTCTGTTGAACGGTTTTTGCGTCGTTTCTTCGTATAGTTTGCGTTTCAATTTCCTTGAAATGTTGCTCCCATTTTCTTTGTAGACTTTCTATCTAATGAACCGATCATCATTTTTCTTTCACCTCTCTGATCTGTTTCTTTCTTTAATAGGAATCTTTAGAATTTTTTCGCAGAAACATTTACCTTACAAGTAGAAATATCAAATAAAATTTTGCAATACTATAATTTTTCTGGTTCTTTTTATATATATAGTTCTTATTATTTTGTGGGTCTTTAAAAGGTTGTTGTGATATGCTTTTATTCGTACCAAGATCGAGCGATGTTTTAATGTAGGTAAAGTCGCTCTTTTCCAGACTTATTCTACATCAGTAACAACAATTTCACTAGTGTTTTTTTTTATCAAATGGAACCATTTTGCTGTGAATAATGAGATATAAATAAATCGGTAATTCATTAGTCAATTCCTTACCGGAACCAAATATATTTGACTAGTTTTTGTAGCTGTCATTATATTAACGGTTTAGTCTCTTGATCATAATCTGAGAACGTGTAAAATATATCTACAGGAATTAAAACAAAACCATTTTCAGTCAACGTATTTCTTTAATGAATTTTCAAACTTTGATGAATTGGAGGGAATACTTCTAAATATTTTTTCCAAATTATATTTTAAATTTCTAATTCTAATAAAACTACCTCCATCCTGAGGACAATTGAAGGACAATAACTTGTTTTTTAAAAGTCGTGCAGAATGCGTACCTGCATAATTTTCGTTTATAGAGTTTTTGGTAAAACATACATAAAACGCCATTTTTCACTGTATATATTCTCAATGTAAGGGCAGTTTCGTATCATGCAACGAGTGGGAAACAAGTCTTAAACATTGATTAGCCACATACACCTACATATTTGGTAATTTTTTTAACGTATCGAACCTCAATCTCATTACGAGATCAAAGAGTAACACACCCATTAAAATTTCGATTAATTACTTTTCTGGTTTTTATCACACATGTTGATTCAGAAATAACGACGATTGCCGTTCCGCTGAGTGTATGTACGGCTCTAATTCCTCAGCGCGCGCTGTTAATTGCTAATTAGCGATTATGTCAGCGCAGACTCTCTAAGATATTGCGTGTGAATACTTATTACCGTGTAAGTAATATCATGAACAGGATATAAAACGCCGACTCACCGGTTTCTTCGGCCAGATGGAGATTTTACTTTTAGAATATCTTACTGCGTTGACGTTAATTATACGAGGGTAACACTAAAAGGACAATACAATTACAAAAACTCTCTAAAACCTTCTTTTCGTCGTACTAATTTTCTGCACGCCGGCTAATTAATTAGGTTAAGTGTTAATTAAATCACATTGCCGCAATTATGTAAGTAGAAATGTATCCTACTTGCGTCATGCAGCGTTGCATGGCATTGTGGTGACCAACCTACCTATATTTGTGATGATCATTTGCAAGTCGTCTTCAAAATTTCTACTGAACTCGGAAACAATGTCATATTAAAAGAGAAGAAAATTAATAAGCAAACGAAGAGAAAACATATTCATAATTCGTTAATTCAATAATTAGGGGATAAATTACACTAAATAATAAAATATTATATCTGCATGGGTGAGGGTTATCACTAAAGAGCGGATAGTCAGGCAAATGCATAATGCCTGCCTTTTTTCAAAGTTTTAGCAATTTATGCCTTTTTTGAAAATAAATGCCTTCTGTTGCTTTTTTGCCTTTTTTTGTGATTCGGTTAGTTTCGATTTTTTTTCCAAATGGAAACTTAGCAGTTAGCAGTTACTAGAAGGGTATAATATGTTTTCTAGGAAGTGTGCTTTGGCCGCAGCGAATATTTCCAGGTGGGTGTTGCCAGTTTCAATACGAGTTTAATCTTAACAGGAATAAATGACCAAACCTTTACGTGAAAATTATTTGAGATCACGCACACAAGAGGGTAAGTTTCCATAAACAATAATTCAACCTTCCGAGAATTTCGGACAGGTCCGTACTCGGTGATCATAGAAACTGAGACGATTATTTCTTTTGAACATAAGATGTGATGTGTTATATTCTCTTATTTCTTTGGTCTCTAACATTTTGTATTCAATAAACTAGGTGATTTTAATTTTGGTGTTAGTATTATTTTTTTTAATTTGTAATTCAAAAGCCTAATTTTTAAATATTTTAATCCGGACCTGAGCAGTTGGCCGTCTGAGGGTATTAAAAGGATTTAAGACAGGATCTTCAGAACTTCGTTAATCCTCCTAATATTTGCGATCATCAAATCACTATTGCCATGCCATAAAAACCAATTTAGAAATGGACTACTATAATTTGTTTTCGGTGCATTAGTAATTCACGCGCTGTCGTGCTTGTTGTACGTTCAGTTTAATTGGGTGACTTTAACGCTGCAAGATGCCAAGGTGTGGTCAAATACAAAATTGGGTAAAACTAGACAAGAATTTGTCAATAGACGAAATTTTTTTGTTTTGTAAAATTTTTCGAAGCATGTAAGTACAAAATCCTTCTAATAAGTGTCTTTCTTACTGTATTTAATTATTATTTGTGATTTTGTTCTTCATTTTTAGATAAATGTTACTAAAAAGTATCACGTAACCCAACACATTAGTGGTATTCATTCAAAAAATGTAAAAAACAAGAACAGTCAATAGGTTTTTTTGAAAACGGCTTTGCAAGAATCAAAACCTGGTCCTTCAAAATCGACATTTTCATTGAGGCTTTTATAGCTACATCGAGTCCTTTTAAAAAAATTAACGAGCGTTTTTAGAATCTTCAACAAAAGAAATAATTCCGGACGAATTAACACTGCGGAAAAATTATTTAGATATTTGCTATCAAGTGAGTAGAAGTGAAAACCATATTATATTTTTTTGTACTATATTTATTTATAAAATCAAGTTTTCTTGCCAGATGAGAATTATGAAAATTAACTAAAATTGTCTAAGTGGCATATTAGAAAATTTTAGATGATTTTCATATACATATTTATTTACTTGCAGGCTCTAGATTCGATTAGGCTAGACATTGCAAACAATTATATTTGGGTCTCAATTGACGAAACTACGGACAGTAAGGATTACTACATTGCAAACATTGTTGTTTGTAAATTATCAGAACACGAAGCTGGAGTTCCTCATTTATTGGCAAGTAAAGAGTTGGAAAAAACCAATCACAAAACGATTGCCAATATCTTCGATGACAGCATACGTAAATGAAACATTTTGAATATTACATATTGAAATTAATAGATTTTTTCTATTAGGAATCTTATATCCGAATGGGGTAAGTAAAAAAAGACAAAATTTTCCTCTTAATTTCCGGATGCTGCACCTTACATGATAAAGGCAGATCGAGTCATGCAAATTTTTTACGAAAAATTAATTCATCTTGCTTGGGTATGTGAATTTATTCGAGAAGAATTTGTTGTGGTCAACAAATTAATTTCTTCCACTAAAAAGGTATTTTTCGGAAGTAACTTCATATTTTTTTTTGTTTAGATTATTTTTTAAGGTTTTTTTTAAAAGCTCCATTACGCGCAGCTTTATGTAAAGAAAAGCTACCCAACACACTGCTACCTCCAGAACCTGTTATAACAAGATGGCATTCTCGGATTTTTGCATGCATATTTTGATGAAATCAAAGAGGTATTAATTTATTTAAGAATTGCCACTTACAAACTAGTTTAATTTTATATATTTAATTTAAGGTGGTCGATAGTTTTGAAACATCGTCAGCTCTGTCAATAGCCAAATCACAAGCTGCCTTTAAAGACCCTGCAGTACAAAGAGGTTTAATTTTCATCAAGACTCACTTTTCCAATATACCAGATTACTTGCTTAGAAAAAAATGGTCTAAGTTTATACGACTCTTTGAAATTATTTCATACGGTGGACACATTAATTAAAAAAGTTCCTTGTAGCATAGGCCAAAAAGAAGCTGAAATGTTTCTAAACACAAAACAAAAAAATCCTGGCTACAAAATTATTGCAGAAGAAGCCAAACTCCATGAGGGTGGCGTTGCGGATGACCTTAAATTAACAATCGATAAAATATCTATGTTAAAATATGCTCCAGTAACATCTTGTGACGTGGAAAGGTCTTTTTTGCAATACAAAAATATTTTGTCCGATAAAAAACAAAATTTGTTACCGGAGAATATTGAAAAATATTTAGTCACCTCCTGGTGGTCAAACAAAAACAAAATTTAATGCTATGTATTTTTTTTAATAAATTTAAAGTTTGAAGTTTCCTGCCTTTGTTATTTTCAGTGTGTTAAAATTTGTTGCCTTTTTTACCAAAAATTCGTTGCCTTTTCTCCTATTTTTTGTGCCTTTTTTGCGTTTTATTTTTGCTTGACCATCCGCTCTTTAGTCATCACCGTATTTAATCCAAAAAATGATATCCTAAATGTGTTAATTCACACTTATTTACTTTTCGTCTATTGGTAAATTCTGATGTATGAGGAGAGGAATTGATTTACGTTCTCGTTGCAAATTATGACTATTAAGTGAGGTGAATGCTTGCTTTAGAATAGAATCATAATATTATTTGCGCATTAAATATAATAGCAACAAAAGTGAGTAAAAAACAGTCAAAATAACAGATGATACAAGCTTTATTTATGGCGAAATATTGGGCAAGGCCTTATGAACATCTTTATTGCACTTTCTCCAAATAAGCTTAATTTTCTAGTAAGAATAAGAAATTTATTATTTCCACACAAAAGAATAAGGGATAAGATACAAGTGACTGCCCCAACATTAAAAACTCTTTCATATTGTGGACAATACCAACTCTTTTAAGGATAGCAATAGTTGACACTTTCTGGATAATATTAATTCTTTTAGACGTACAAATTACTACCTCAGAAGTTGTCTCTCTCTTTTCCTGGATAATTTAACTCCTTAAATATAGAAATAACTACCTCAAGGATTAAAATGCTAAACGCTTTTTAAAGTTATGCGTCCTAATTCCGTTTATTTTAACACCAGAAATGGATGGACGAGAAGGAACACCGAAAAGGAGTTGAAGAAGTGTTAGAATTAACTCCAGGTTTTTATGTGTGTAAGTAGGAAAATTTAAGCCTATTACGAACTCTAATCATATTGATTATATTCATGAAATTATTATTTTTTTAATAAAATGAAATGCAGACTATAATATTTATAGTTTAGATTGATGCTGCCACAAGTTGGACACTTTTCCAAAGACAATAAAACTCTGCCATCCTACTAAACACACTGAACTTCACATGCTCCTGGCCTTTGACACCACTTTCTAAATCATAATCGAAACGATGCATCATTTTAATGCCACCTAATCTACTTATAATCATAAATAAACAACGCAGCTTGATTTATCGCGGACAGAGATCCTGACGCCGAGCGCACGCAGCGAACGCTCGCTGGAAATTTTAACGCGCGATACGATCGGGATAATTATTTTCGAATAATACTAATAACGATAATCACATACCAGGTGAGATTGAATTTGACCCGTACTCGTAATTTCCAATCAAAATTTCCGAGAGAAAGCCTGAGATAATAAACAATCAAGTCGGGCGGAATAAGGGCATCGTAAGTAAAATGGTGTCACAAGTTCAGAGAAAAATTGTGAAGTTTGTAGAAAATAAAACGTGAAGGAAATTACATGGTATCTTTAAAGGCCATCGTTTATAAAATTGTGATCTTTATGGAAAATAAAACATAAAATAAAGGTAAAACGGCGTACCTATAGAAAGCATCGATTAGAAGATTAAAATATATATCCCTTTTTTTTCAAATAATTCTTACAGATTGAGTTACTTCATCAAATCGAATTAAACAATGTTATAATATCTTTCATTATCTTTATTACTACACTGAGAAAAATGCTGACTGATCGTTACATTAATGGGACAAAAATTTTTTTTTTATATTCACCTGCTTATATTACGTTTCACTAAAATGCCATTTCTGATTCTGAAAATTTTTATGAGTAATGTTCAACAAACTAACCAAAAATATTCAGGTCAACCCTGATATAACTCATACATACAAACATTCGAAAAGCAAATTTCCAAGAAGAGAACTCCTGGAGATGTGAAGTATGAATATCCACCAGTGGATACGTGACATCGCAAATATTGCGGTTTTACTTAGTCACTTGGTCGTTATTGGATAATAATTCAAACTGTAAACTGTTATACATATTTACAAGCATTTACAATTCATGAAATCGATTAAATTCACGTGACCCAGTACATTTAAAACTAAAGAAACGAAAGCGGTATAATTTCTTAATCATCAGCTTCGCCGCTTCGAAATTACTGAAATTAACACATGTAATGTTGAGGTACGAAAACTTTCAAAAGACAATAAATTGCAAGAAAATTACTTCTGTCCTCAAATAATATCGACCCTCAAACGACTTACTAACCCTTATAAGGTTAATAAAATGATACATGAGAACGGATGTTTAACTTCGCAAAGGTTACAGGGTCTTACTGTTATAAAGTGAACTCCTGTAATTTTATTCAAATTTAATTCTGCTGTTGTTATTATTAACGTCTATTAATCAAGAATTATGTCTTTAGAATACGTGTTGTGTAGAAAATTATATTGCACTGCATGAACAAACATGAACGTTAAATAGCTTAACCTGTTTAGCCATAAGTACCTGACATAATACAATGTAATTATGTGTAAGTTATTCTTATACCCACGAGGGTGATAATTACTTTGACTTTGTAGTTTGAAGTGCAATATTATATATTTAATGATTATGCGGTAATTTTTTACTTAAAAACACGAACCTAAATCAAGACTAATTTAGTAATAATAATATGAATTCTATTTTAGTTCTTTCTATATGACATTTGTAAAATGTTTTAAATTTGATCATAGATAAGGTAGAATATAAAAAAACTGTCTGCGATGAATATGTACATACATACGTCAACTTGTACATGTAAAAATTTGTTGCCGAAACATTACTATCAACGTTTCAATCTCCAACTGACATATTCTAATAGGAACGAAAGTTAATTTCAGAAGGAACACCTAAGCGTTTGACGCTTGGTTTGTCGCAACACAAATCTAAAGAACGCGCAGAAAGAAATGTGAAACGTTCAAGACGACGATCAATTTTTTTTACTTTTACATCCGACAAAAACGAGGTACTGTGATAATTAAGGCCCGCTAATTTTAGTGCTAAACACTATTTAAAAGCTCCCAATTCTCTCTGGCGGAGCGCTAAATAAAAGGGAACACTTTCACGAATGCGTGCTTCGCCAACTGTAATGATTGGCCAGCTGATGATGATGACTGGGTGGTTGGTTCGTCACGTTTTTAAGAAAAGAACGGAAAAGTTGTCGTAAGAAATTTCGATACTTTTTCATAAGCCAATTAAAATGTGACTTATCCTCAGCAAAGATTGTTACTAAAACTCTTTAAAGATAGTAAATTATAAATAAGATTACACATATATTATTTGCTTCGTATAGAAAGCTCTAACAAAAGACTTATTTGGAATTAAAGCAATAATAATTATAATTTATTCGTAAATCGTATGTTGCCAGGAATCAGACGATTTTAGGTGAAATTTACATGTATGTTCGAATTTGCCTTCTTGGAAAAAAAGCTTGATGAGATGAGAACAATTGGAAAGATTTCAAACACCCATAAAATTAAGAATCTTAAAATAAAATATCATTATATATAATACACCATTTTTTATATCTTTTAGAAAACAGAAAAACCAATTTCTAAATGATTTACACCTATCATCTATTCACCGCTTTTCTAGATTTCTAAAAAGATACAGTAGAACCCCGATTATCCATGTCCATCGGTACCGAGCATGATATGGATAATTGAAAAACACGGATAATAAAAATGTTTCTACTGCATAAAAATTATGTATGTAGTGGCGACGACAACGATGACAACGTCAAAGTAACAAGTCGCCTAACACTCACAGGCTGGACAGGCTATTGACGTTTTAATGAACTATTTTGAGAATTAGTCAGTCAGATACAGTAGCAATTGATACGTACTCTATATGATTCATATTTTCTACGAGAACACTAGAGGAATTGGTTCGAATATGGGCCCTGTATTTAAAATGGGCACCCCCTGTTTTTATAAACCAACTAGTGTCATCTATCTGGGAAAAGGTTAATCATATGCTAAATACTGCTACTACGTATCTGCTTTACCCTACAGTTGGTGCAACAATGCGTGTTTGCTTTTTCGGGGATTTCTAAAACTTTTTCAAGGTAAGTTCATCAGCTTGATTTTTGGGAAATTTTTTTTATTTTACATTCCACTGTGTCTAGAGTATGTTGCTAAGATGTTGAAAAATACAGTGTCGATTAGATATTTTTCAACATCGCTCTCGTTTCATTTTAACATAACCTTTAAAGCCACGTTGGCTCGTTTGGAATATAAACTCCTTGCATTTGTTGAATATGGGCAAGAGGCCCATGTTAGGACCGACATTAATTTGTTTTTTTTCGGAATTATGAACGCACCAAATTCAAATAGAAATTTGTGTCTAAAAATTTGCGAAAAAAGTGGGATAAAGAAGTAATGAAACTAGCGATTGAGGCTGTTACACAAGGACGAATGAGCATTATAGGTGCCGCCAAACATTTTGAATTCCAAGATCTACTTTGCAGAGGTTATTGAAAATATTTAAAAATTCCACTTTATCACTTAACGATATAGTAGATACGAAACTAGGCAGTGTTTTAGGGGAAGATATTAAAAAAATATTGGTGAATTACATTTTACAAATGGAAGCACAGTTCTAGGGGCTAACAAAAAAACATCTGTGTAGAATGGCTTATTCGTTGGAATTTAAAAATGGTAAAAAACATCCATTCAAGAATGAAATCGCGGGTCGCAGTTGGGTGGATGGCATTTTAAGAAGACACAATAGTTTACTCTCCATTCGCAGACCAACGGGCACCTCATTTGCAAGAGCCTTGGGGTTAAACAAGGAAAATCTGACACATTTTTTTTTAAATAATTTGAAAGCATAATATGAACCAGCAAGTTACCAAAAGTTATAGCGCGTAAAGGAAAACGCCAGATAGTCTCAATGACGTCTGCTGAAAGAGGGTCATTAGTTACAATGATATGAGTGCAGGAGGTCAGCACATTCCAACGATGATGATTTTTCCCACAAAAAAAATCGAAACGATCAGCTTCTGCATGGTGTACCATCCAAGTGGCTGGGTGCAGCGAAACATTTTACAAAGTGGTTTCAACGTTTTCTTAAATTTGTCAAGCCAACTGAAGATTCTCCAGCTCTACTAATTTTAGATGGGCATTATAGCCATACACCTAATATAGACGTGATCAATTTAGCAAGACAGAACCATGTCTCAATTATTTCTCTTCCACCGCACTCTACCCACAAACTACAACCATTAGATAAAACATATATGGGCGCTCTAAAAGCCCAATATAGTGAAGAAATTAGGATATGGATGAGAAAGAATAACCGTGCCTTGACACAATTTGATTTATCGGAATTATTGGGAAAGGCGGCAGAATTTGCAGCGAATGGATTCAGAGTCACAGGTATCTGGCCATTTAATAAAAATATTTTTTCGGATACTGATTATATCTCTTAACAAATTGAGACCCAGAAACACTGTAGCACATTAGAAAGTCATAGAAATGCAGATGAACCCCTAGCAGGATCCTCGAAGGATCTCGACTCTTCGTTTCAACATCAATCACAACCCATTCCATCTGTGACAAAAAAGATCTCTACAAGAGGGCGAAAACCATCTAAGTCCCAAATCATAACGTCATCGCCGTACAAGCAGGATCTGGCATCATCTATTGCAAAATCTAGTAACGTAAATGCAGCGAAAGGAAAGAAAAAAATAGTTCCAAAAAATTCAGATAAAACTAAAAGAGAACCCGCTAAAAAAATCTAAAGTTACGGAAGTGGACTCCTCGTCAGAAGAAGAAGGAGAAAAGTTGGTATTAGCAAATGATCACGACAAAATAGAAGTGATTGGTCAAATGGTTCCTGATAAAAATGATGCAACATGAATCTTCTGTGAAGCCAATTTTTCAAAAGATACGAATGGGGAACTTTGGATGCAGTGTCTAATGTGGGCTCATGAAGAGTGCTCTGGTGCGGAAAAGGATACTTATGTCTGTGACTTTTGTTTATAGTTTAAAAAGTTAGTTTATGATTATGTTTTATATTCCAGGGATCTTGTTTTAGTCCAATAAAATATTTCATGTAGGTATTTGTTTTGACATTAAATGGTTTCTCTACTAACGCAGGAATATATAGGAAATTCACCGAGCATATGTTACCGTCTCGGAAAATCGGGGTTCTACTGTACTTTGTATATAACAATCAGTTATTTAGTAATCATTGCTATCTTTTATTAATAATCAGAATGAATTTACACGGACCTAACCCTTCCCTTCATTACACTTCTGGTATTCAAGTATATTAAAAACATGCAGACATACTTGCTAAGAACTGGACAGGTAAAATTTATCAACTGTGTAGTTTAATTTGTCACGAGACACCTACTGTGTTGGTAATCAAAGTGATTAATATGTATAACTAGCTCGTTTATTGCGATGAACGTGCGACAAAATCGCCTGCGATCGCAATCACATCGTAATACGCAACTAATTGATAAATTTTATGTTAACATACATAATTACCATGGCTTTAATGGATGACGTCGTTCGATTTTATAGAGAAGTGATACAGCTAATTAATATGCTTGGATCTGCGAGCAAATAAACTCTGCATATTAAGCAGGTGTTGAAAATAAGAAAACGCTTTTTTTTTGACCTACGCAAATTATTAATAATTAATTATTTGCGTTTTTATCTCCATTCATAATTGTTTAGATACATGGAAATTTAAAGAAGTTACTTTAGTTTACTTTTACAAATGTATTGTATTCAATATGTATGTACACATGCACCCATGATTGAACTAATTGTTAATGATGTCTTTAATTAATTCAATACTACCATTGTATTAAAAAAGAACGTCGAGTAATCCAGTATATAGCATATTTATACAAATGAAATTGTTAAAAATATAAAAAGCAATGGCATGGAAATAGTTAGTGGGCCGTGGGTTAATAAGTTCCTACCAGGTAATTCTACGATTGCATAACATGTGTGATCATACACAGTGAAATATTTAACTGGTCAACTGTATCTTAAACTCGTGAGCGTGAGGAGATACGTGATAAGCAGACTTATGATGTCGGGAAACTTCGAATGTTACTGTATTGTATCGGACTGTACATTCCTTACCTTCGCATGTTCAAACGCGATAAATAGAGACGGAGCAGCGATCGATCGATCCATTGTTAACGTTTTCTGAAAACTTATAATTTCATTATCGTACTTGATTGCATTTCAGGATTCTTTACGTAGGAATCCGATTCGCACGTTGCAGATAGATGAACGCAATCTTAAGGCAAATAATACCGAGTTATTTTTAAAATTTTTATCGACTCTTGCCATGAAATCTGGACGGCATGTCTTAGCTTAAGTGAAAAGTACGTAATGGCACTCCTTGATACTGTTTTAGAGTAAAGCTGCCGTCCAAATTCCAAGAGTTCATCAGAAATTTAAAAAATCAATTGGTATAAAGAATCCTGAAATGTGATCTGTGCGTTACGTCCGATGCGTCCGTTGCCGATATGGTGGAAAAACAAATAGGGTGGTTTTTTGATAATAAATAAATATTATTACCTTTTCAGTGGTTTTGTGTGTCTTTTATCGAGTTTTATGGTTAAAAACAAAATACGAGTAGCTACAGTGAAACGTAGGTAACCATCTTTCAACCTGTTTTTTGATGTTAGGTGCAAATAAGTGCAAACGTTTTTTCCTGTCTCACTTAGAGGACTATTCTGTTATTTCCATCCAAGAACTTCACACCGGCAAATTCCGATAACTGTTAAATCTTTAAGCGAAGTTTCAAAATGACAAATTAAACATACCTATGTTTATGTTTTATTTATTTTACAAGCTAATACAAACTTTACATGTCTATATAGTTGCTTTAATACTATGAGATATGCTCTTTCCAATGATATGTAACACTTTATAGTTTAATTGCGTCATAAGTACGTAATTGTTTATTTAAAATGAGGTTCAGAGTAGCTGCTTTTTCAATAGCATCGAATTCCGAAATTCTCAGTCTTACAGCTAATCCCAATGAACGTTTGAATAACTTTCTAACTGGATTATAAAACTTCAATTCATTGGGTATTAGAAAATTAATATTGCAGATCGCAATGCAGATTTTCTGTTTGTTATTTTTGAGATGATAACGTTACCCTGGCCCCACAGTGCGGCGTGCCTGTACAGTCGAAGTAGTAAATTTTGGAACTTCAATGAGCCGTAGGCCAAAATCACAAGAGTGGAGATAAATAGTGTGACAACTCCCATATCACAGCTGTATATTAAATGCGATATGTTCGAGTTAAAAACTACTAATTATGAATAAACTAACCCACTTATAGAACATGCTTTGCATGTGAAAATAATTTAATAGTATAGAACTCATTATAGCCGATAAATATTTTTTATACATTTTCCTTTATTAGTACTAGTTAAGGTGCTATTGATACATTTTTATTAACACTGAGTAAGATCAGAAATTACCTATAAAAAAAAGTAAAAAAAGTTTGCTAACTATCCAATTTTTATTTAGTCGTGGTTGTAATTATTGTACTATGTAATACAAAGTTTTCTATTCACGATTAAAAATATAATTAATGTCGTGCGCGCTCTATACAGGAAACGTGATAAAGGAAATGTAAAATTCATTTATTGGATGTGTTAAAAAAAAACTGGACCACAAGTAATCGGATATCACCCGTACTTGTTTATTTACAAGTTCAGCAGCTTAAATAACGCAAATTAATTGCGATACCTGACACACTTTCTTTTTTTCAGGAAATTTCGCATTTAAGACAGAATACGTTTCCTGCCCCCCGGAAATTAAGCGCCCGAATTATTAATGTAATTTGGTATAATTTATTACCTATAGTTCCTCTTGAATGCGTGGCAAAAACATCTGGACTACAAAGTACCGGTGTTCGAGGACACGTGATTCCTCCAGCTGAAACAGAATTATTATAATTATATTAAAAAAGATTATACCCTATATCTCATTAATAAAAGAAATTAAGTTGTTAGTTTAGTTTACAAATAAAATTATGAACTAATAATATTGAAAAACCGAATTAGTTCTAATTTAAATTATTAACTAATTTTGAATAATATTTCACAAGATGAAATTTAAGAGTGAAAGCGTTTACAAAAAAATCAAGAACAAGAACAAAAACAAATAGAAATGAAAATTAATAATGTACAAGAACACTCATCTTTACAGCCTAATTTATGCATACTTAATACTAAATTTCAAGCAAACATTTGAGACGCAACATTCCATTCTTCACTTAAAATCCCTTCTAGAGGCTGTGTTTTCTGTATAGACAGGCTCTACGTTCTTTTAGTTAATGTGCAAGGTAGCCTTGCAAGTTCTGTTGCATTCATATCGGGCCACATCACAGGACAATTCATTCAATTTTTTTTTATTTTGATACACTTCTTTCCCGGGCAATACAGGTATTATAAATTCATGTTATTGTATAAATCATAACAAGTGTTCAATCGAAAACTTCATCTATTTGATTCTAATTTTTTTTATGAAAAAAGAGCGAAAAAAGGATGTCTTCATAAATCGATTGACGCTTAATGGATGACACTTTTCAACAATTATAGTGTTATTTGCTTATAGCCTAATGTGATAAAACCTACATTGATGAAACTTGATGATGTTTTCAATTGAACACCAAACCTAAGTATATACATGCCATTGAAGTTTTAATTTCATACACTCTATTGCGTCACTGCACTTTCTTACACTCTCTCTCTACTAGTAAGACATATTCTATTACCAAAATCTACAGCTATTCGTAATTGTACTTCAGTCAACAACATACGATCTTAACTGCCTTCTCTTGTCACAATAATTATTATAGTTTCATAAAAGTTCATCATTTTAGTTTCATATTTATTTACCTATAAGCTTTTCGAGTTTTTTTTAAATTAATAATTCAGCAAAGTAAACGTATTACATAGTTACTGTAAAGTTGAAAGATAGATGCGAATATACTATTACTTTAAATACATATATTCGTCAGTCTCTGTTTGGCGCCCCCAAGGGATGAATAATTTATACGGCTTCCTTTATTTATGTGAAGCGCCATTGAGAACGTGACTTGTAAATTTGCTCAGAGTGAAGAATTTAAACTTTCACGTTATCGTCGCCGCTATTAAAATTATGTGAGATAGCAGGAAAGTATCAACTGCGGTTGATTGCTTTATATTACATAGTTATAGTTCCATTCAAAGTTTTTTTTTAGAATTTCCTGTACCATTACTTTACCAAACAGATAAAAAATTATCTATTAGGAAATTTTGTTGGATAAATTACATATTCAAGGCAATTCGTTTCTTTTCTAGAGGCCCGGTATTTTAACAGCGGCAAATAGAAAATCAAAGAATCCAGAAGAATATATAATAACTATTAGGAATGTTTTGTTTTCAATGGCACTTTGACTTATTAATGTAAGTATCGCTGTTATATAACTTGTTTTTTTATTGAGCTACATTAAACTCAAAGGTGGTTTCGCGTTGCATTCTAAAGTTTGTGAAACAATTCGCTGGATTAGATTATAATAAACTGACGAACTTTGGAAAACGATGAAGAAACAAAAAGAAGAAAGCATTTCAAGAACATTTTCACTACGAAAGCAATCGCTTATTCCAATGCCTTGGCCGATCATATACCAATGTTCGTGGAATATTGAAGAGCAACTTAAAACTTTTTCTAGAACTGCATGATTATAGTCGTCAAGTCGCTTGCATATAAATTAGAAAGCAAATGTTATTGAAACTTTAACGATACACTTTTTTGTTAAATAAAATTATCCATCATTTTGTTAAATAAACATCCATCGACAGGGAAAATTTGAAAATTATTCAAAAAAATATAGATTAATGGTGCTATTCTGACCTGAAATTTAAGGAAATTTAAGCCTCTTTAAAAATTTAAGTCTTAAATGTCAAGCAGTTAAAGAAAAATTGCTATTCTAAGCGTTCTTTAAAACTTAAATTTCTTAAATTTGTCTTTAAATCTTACAGCGACGAAAATATCGCCGTAAATGTTTAAAGAGTTTGAACGATAAGTACATTTAAATAAATTATTATGAATAATACGCGATATATTGAAGTTTTTGCTGCTTAGGTATTAGAGGAAGATCACAGAAGGTAATTATTTCTAAATAAATATAAAAATACTATAATTAAAAAAAATCTACAAGAATTTAACTTGAAGGCTTCCGCGGCCGTCGTCCATTGTTGAATTCTTGGCTTCCGGTTGGAACCGCGTGTCTCGGATTTCTCTACTGCCGACGTTTCGTTCTTCGTTGCAGAAGTTCTTCTGCAACGAAGAACGAAACGTCGGCAGTAGAGAAATCCGAGACACGCGGTTCCAACCGGAAGCCAAGAATTCAACAAATCTACAAGAATTACTTAAGAATTGAAAGAAGACTAATTAGAGATACAGAGAACCCTTTTGAACTATCTGCATCGGTTTTATTTCTAATTTTCGACTAACAAAAGAATTAACTCGTCAACTGACCCCACTGTAATCTTAATTAATTTTACTACGAAAATAAGGTTTTTAATTTTTTTTTACATAATCCCAATTCGGAAAATTGAATCTTCTTGCAATACATTCAAATATAACTGAAATATTTCCACCGTTTCTTTTTTGACACAGGAAGGCCTCTGTAATGAGTAATGAATTCACGCTGTAGTAAGTACATAAAATAATACGTTACGCAAATTTTATTTTATGTATTGATTATTCCTGATGTCGCAAATTTAGACTGAATAAATGTTCAATAATATTACAACAATAATATTTAGTTTTTATAAATGTGAATTACAGATTTCACTATTCACTATTCAGTTTGAGGTTGCGATAGTTCACAAAAGATATTAATCTTACTTTGAAGTGCCTGTTTCCACTATTTCTATCTTCTCACCTGTGACATGAAAAAATGCGTTAAAAACCAATAATTAAACAAAAACTCTTTTAATAATTTATTTCCATCATACCTTTCTGTCAAAACATGAAACTTACCTAACCTATACTCTGATATACACACTGAATGAAGTAAGCTGCATTTAACGTTCCCGGAAATATCCGGAATTTAAAGAATATTTTAAAGAGATTATTTCAGAATACCTATTTCGTCATATTCTTTAAGCGCTTGTTTTAAAGAGGCTTTAGATTAAATAGTTAAAGACTTAAAGAATAAAATCTCAGAATAGCCTCAATATTCACATAAGATTACTCCTTGAGGTGAAATCTGTCCTTAGAAATATTTAATCTTTAATGTGTACAAAAAGTTTTCATATTTGGTGTGTTTCTCTTATTTTTTCGCATGTTCACATATGTTCCTTACTTGATACGTATCCTAAACAGAAAAGTAAACAAACATAACATAACATGGATGTCGCAGAAGACTTAGAAAATGCCTCGAAGAAAACGGAGGTCATTTTCAACATCTGTTGTGAATTCACGTTCAACATTATTTGTAATGTTTTATTTTGTTTAGTTATGATGTTCTGTTGATGTTATGTCAAGGTTTACTGATCAAGTAAGGAATATACGTGAACATGCCAAAAAATGAGAGCAATACACCAGATGGGAAAACTTTTTGTACACATGTTAATAATGCAGAATGAAATAACTAGGGTTTCTGTCATCAAGATTTTTGTTCCGAAGTAAACGTTTCCTTAAAGAGAAGATTGTTGGCGATGAACTTCTTTGCTTGAAGATGTTCGTACCTGATTCATCACCCACAGGTTGTATAGATTTATTTATTCATTAATTACTGACAGTTTTTTAAATGAAAACGCACAATTTTAACTTATGATTTATTAGATAAACAGTTTTATATTTCAAAGAGTTCTAACATTGTACTAAATATGTACTAATAAATCAAAATAAAGTAAGATATATTGAATAAAATAAACGACCGGCAGCCTGCATGAACTGACTAATGCTATGTTATGACTTTAAGTATGAAAATTAATCTGAATGAATTTACTTAGATAACAACTCTTGAAAAAAGCAATTTGGAAAATGAGGTTGTAATGGTAGAATATGATTGGCAAGAGCGGAGAGTAAGAACGGACTCGATTGAAAATTACGAAAATTCTTCACGAAGGCAGATGAGATGTGTTCGAAGAAAACGTGAAATTTAATCGTTAGGGGAAGCTTCAAATACTTAGAATTATGTTTATTATTGAGGGATAAGCAGAAATGCGAGGAATAATAAAAAAACGTAGAAATTCTAAATAAGGCTTTACTGGGAAGGATCTTGCGGCGTGATATGAGAAATGTTTAAACATGTTTACGGTGAATAAGTTAAATAATTAGAAAAGCATACTCGTAAGCAATGATAAAATATATCATTTAATAATTTGGTCACCCTTCAGAGTTCTGTGGGAATTTAAGACCTGTTTTATTAAAACAAAAAGCAAATGGTCTTTTAATATTCGAATGGATTTGCATCCTCTGCCAAAAGCTTCTTCTAATTAAAATGTTGATAAAGTTACAACGTTTAGTTGCCGGAAGTCTTTTTAATTTTACTTATGAGAGTACAATTGTCAAAACTTATGAAAAATTAAATTGTGATTACCGAAGGAAGAAGCTACGTTGATAATAATAAAGAATTACAGAAAACTCCGAGGGTCATCTAATGAAAAGAATAATAAATAAATAAATAAAATATATCAAAATTATGAAGACACAGAAAAGTATCCTTCTCAATGTCTCTTCCTAGAAATTACTTAATTAAAGCTGTTTACCTCACCTTAAAATAATTACAACCATATTTTTCACACTAGCGATCTGCGGCAAATTACTAAAATCGTCTGAAAATATGGCGTACTTCCCTCTGGAGTCTGGCACCAAATTGTTGAACTATCATTAGTTACGAGTGAAGTTTTTTTTACACAGAAATGGTTTAATGAAACACTTGGATATGGAGTTAAATTGTCTTATTTTGAACCTAGGATTCTATGATAACCCATACTCGTGCATTTTATGTCTTTCTAACCACGACTCTCAAATATTGAAAATACCTATAGGAAAAACGGGAAAACAAAATTTTCAAATAGAAATTTACACAAAAATCAAAAAACTTACTGCTTTTGAAACTTCACTGTCTTATAGGAAAATTTAGTATTATTTCGATAGCGTTTAATTTTTTTCTTATTTATACGATAAGACTTTTACCATTTTATATTATGAACCACAAATGTTTCTAAGTTACCATATAGTTACCAGAATTAAGAAGCAACATTTAAACTGACATTAGACTGTCCCGCTTTATGATTCCGCAGCTGATCCGGAGTACAAGTACGACATCTTCCTAGAAACATTTTTGAAAATTTTCAATGAAAGCATACCTATTCAGTTGACTAACCCAGTCAAACACGAACGTAAATCATTTGAAGCCACACAAATTAAAGAAAGGACACGTTTAAGAAAACTGGAGAAAAGAATATTTATAATATTTATCTAAATTATATGCATCAAGAAAAACTTAAATCAAACATCAATCGTATTAATAATTCCACAGAAATAAGACGATATGGCAAATAATCAATCAAGAAACTGGTAGGAAAAAGAAATATGACGGCAAGAAGACGTCAACAGCTAGTCAGTTCAAAGAATTCCTAAGCGAAGTGGTAGATACTCTGTAAAAAAATTTACCAATTACGCCAATCGATCCAACAGACTTCTTAAAAAACATTCCTGTAAACGGCAATTCCTTTTTCTTCTCGCCTATATCTAATACTGATATAATTGAACATTTTAGACCTCTAAAACCGAAAGACAGTACCGATTTCTTCGGCCTAGACACAAAAATTATATAATTTGTAGCGGAGCCAATAAGCGATCCATTCACGCATACTACAAGTAGCTGCCTACAACACGGAAAATTTCCAAACAAAATGAAAATTGCGAAAGTGGTATTATTGCACAAAAAAGGTGACCCAAATAATTTCAAGCTTATTTCTATATTGCCAATCTTCTTAAAGATATTTGAGGCAGTAATTCTTAAACAGATTTCTGTCTTTCTGGAAAAACACAATTACTTGAATGAAGATCAATACGGCTTTCGTAAAGATATAAGTACAATCGACGCTGCTATGTCATTACCTGCATACGTTCATGAAAGCTTTGAGAATTACAAGGAATTCAAAGTTCAATTTTGTGATCTTACTAAGGTTTTCGATGTAATGAATCACGAACTATTTCTGCAAAAAATGGAACATTATGGTTTTAGAGGTGTACCATCTTACCTTTCCAACAAGAAACAAGTTATATAGCACGGCGACAACATCGGCAATCCAAAGGACGTAAATTGCGGAATTGCTCAAAGTTCCCTTTTAGGACCATTACTTTTTATACCTTTTTATTAATGATCTACCTTGAAATTTAGACTGTAAGTCATTGCTCTACGCGGACGATACAACGATATTAACATCGCATAATAATGAAATGCTTCTTGAAAATCTATTCAGTAAAGTGCAAAATGATGCTACAGTGTGGTTCGCTGCAAACAAATTATGTCTAAATAAAATGAAGACTACGGTGATGCATTTTTCAACCAATAGAAGGAAGAATTTTAAAGAAAGTGCTAACTTCTTGGGCTTACGTGTTGATTCCAAACTAACCTGACCTTACTTTATTGAATGATATCCTCAAAGCAATTTACGCAATTAGGCATATTAAACAGATTATCGGTAAAGAAGCTGCACGGAATGTGTATTTTGCACTTTTTCACTTCAGAATAACGTAGGAGCATGTCCCCATAACAAAATCCCCTAACATGAAAAAGGTATTTAAGTTCCAAAAAAGAGCCGTGAGAGCTATTGAAAGTGTGTGAATTATGAAAGCAGCAGAACTTCATTCGGGAAATTTAAAATCTTAACCCTAGCGTCAATGTACACACTACAACAGATATTATATATAATCAACATACACACAAATACTGTACTGGAACTGAAGCTCATAATTATTTCGTTAGATCGGGCGTAAATTTATCTGTGCCTTTCCATAGACTCAGTACTTGTGATATTGGCAATCGGGTTATTTACAATAAGATCCCAAAGGATTGGAAAAATATTTCTACCACTACGTTGAACAGGAAACTCAAATTACATCTCCTAGAAAAAGTTTGTTACAATGTAGAGGAATTTTTGGAATTTAATTTAATTTGATTTTTTTGTTGTTCTTAATTTATTAGTAAATAAATTTGAATTTGAATTTGAATTGATTGAAATGTAATGTAATGTATGTAACCGTGTGTCAAAGAACCTAATAAATTTAAACCCTTTACTCATTAGTAATTTATCTTTAGCTAATCAATTTCTTTAAAAAAGCAATCTGAAAACGATAGAAATCCTAATAACAAATGCTTAAATCAGAAAAATTGCAACAATACATTACACAACACTCCTTTCTGTAATCTCCCAAAATTAAAAAGTCCCTAAGTATACATACCATGGCAACTGTAATTAAAGTGAGTATTAATTTCAAAGATGGAGGACTTGAAGAATTTGGCAAAATAAAAAAGTTATTATTCTTGGGCCACCTTAATATGTATCAGTCATCTTATTGCTTTAAAAGAACTATAAAGACTGTCGTAAACGCAGATAAGATTTCGTCAAAATTACCTGTAATTACTGACCCCTTCATTGTTGAAGGCAACCGTTCGTTGTAATTTTATTTTCCGTCCCGTAATAACATCAAGTTTAAGGTTTCGATATAAAATTGCATATAAAGTTTTACGACCGCAATTTCTTTTTTCTTCTTTAAATTCGTGCGGTATCCGCCCACCCCGGTCGCGAATTTCACTTAATTAGCTATTGTGAGGCCTTCGTGTACGCGTACTCTTCGTTTCAACCTACGTTGATGCAGCGTGTTATTTGATTTCTGGTTTAACGGCACCGAGCGCACGTAATGGACGAACGGTTGTTTTAGTGTTAAATAAAATTCTGCTGCAATGTTATTGCGGACTTAAAAGAGCGATCTTATGCCGTGCAACAATCTGAAATCGGCGAGGTAATTGCTTCGCTCGTTGGTTTTGCGTTCCGGAAATCGTTTCTGCTACGCAATGTATTCATTTTTTTTTTTCGATTTTTATTTAGTATACAATTCTGAAATTGCATTGTATAGAGTGTCTCATAACTAAAGAGTTGACTAAAGGAGACTAAAAGGGTTGCTAGGAGAGGTTAAAGTAAAACTTTTTTCCTAATAAACACAATTGACAAAAACTGTTCCGGGCTAACCGAACATAAATTAAAAATAGGGCATCAAATTGCTTTCGCCAATACAAAAACCTTGCACATTTATTCCACTTCCTTAGCATAAAAAAACGTAAATCCATTGACACTTAAAGCGTCCTAATAACCTTAACCACGACACTGGCATTCATTTTCATAACCCTGGGAAATATCTCATTGTCAATCGTTATGTCTCACCCCATGTTCAACTATATTATCCTCACCTATAAATATAAGTGACAAGAAGAACATCAACAGCAGCCCCGAGGAAATCCTTTTGTAAGAAACGAGGATAGAAAGAATAATTGAAAAGAATAGAAAATAGAAAAAAATGGATAACGACGGCGAAAGTCTTAAAGTTAAACAAACGATTATTCAGCTTCAATTGACAAATATAAATACAAAAAATTAACTTTTTATGTTATATATTGCTGAAAATTCTATTTAATGACCTATACAGCCTGTTTCCAAAATAAGTGTCGAAATTTAAACCTGTCATAGATCACCATAAGTGGGAATGCTTAAGCTTATATGTCCTTAACAAAAGTTTTACACATTTCGAGAAAATCGCAGTTGAAAATCGGGCAAGAATTAATCGTACGTCATGTCTTTGAGGTAGGTCAAGAAAATAAATTTTTATTGCGACAAAAAACACAAGTGCAATCGAACAGTGACCTTTGCCGAAGTCGGGAGGTCAATAAAAGCATTTTTTCCTTCACGTCACAATAAGTCGTATTACAGCTGAGCGAAAGAATTTGCTTCAATATTTGATGATTATGACACACAATTTATTGCTCCGTATCCTTTGGAATTAACAGTTTAAGTTTGTGAAAAGTGGTTGAACGAGTTAAAGCTAAAATGCCGCAATTGACGAACGGCGAGAGAAAAAATATGCTACTCACTTATGGCGAAGCTCGAGGAAATGCTGAAGAACCACGGCGGCTTTATGCAAACAAATATCCGAACCGAGATCTTCCCACTGCAAGAACATTTACGAGTAATGTGTAGCATTTACGCGATTACGGAACGTTTCGACCGCAAGGTGTCATCCGAGGAAGTAACGGTGATGCAGCTATTCTGGAACTGGAACCAGAAATTTTGGATGATGTTACGGAAAATTCGGGAAAAAGTGCACGTCGCTTGGCAGCCAGAATGAGTGTTTCTGCTAAGGTTGTCTGAAGGAACAGGATTTGCATCCCTACCAAGTTCAACGCCTACAAAAACTACACCGAATATCGGCGTACCTTTTGCGAGTGGTTATTGAAACATGCAGAACATCCAATTTTTTTTCAAAATCTGATGACTACATATGAGGCCACTTTTACTCATGACGGCATTTTTAATACGCACTATACATAGTATGGTCACATTTTTTGCGGAACACCATTGAAGATTTTTTTGGATGCATTACCGTTGAATATGTTACGAAACACCTGGTTTATGCACGATGGTGCTCCAGCACACTAAATTGTTCCTATTAGAACCAGGCTTAATGCATATTTTCCAGGAAAATGGATTGGTCGAAACGGACGCATGTGGTGGCTTGCCCGATCTCCCGATCTAAATCCATGTGATTTCTTTTTGTATTCATTGACATGCTAATACGAATACAAGAATATATCGATCACACGGAAGAAGAGGGTAAATATGTCAAAAAACTCCGTTTGCAAGATTTTCATAACAAACTGCTTAAAACTGACCTAAGTTTTATGGGATAGAAGAGAATAATTAAGCTGACATTGTAAGTTATTCCCTAGATAGATAGAAGGGAATAATTGAGCTGATATTCTAAGTTATTCCCTTTTATCCCATAAAACTTAGGTCAGTTTTAAGCAGTTTGTTTTTTGAGATATAACATTTACATTTCTCTTATTTGATTAAATCCCGGTAACATTAAAATTTCAAACAGCACATCACATAAAAATATGCTGTTTCAAATTAAATATAAATTTTTTAAACCTATCATTAAAATGATTGAATTGGAAGATACCAATTGATGGATAGGACCATATCTGAATGCATTTATTGCTTGTTTTCAGCGTTCTTTTGGAAAAGAAATTAAATTTATAAAGTCCACTTGTTCTTAACTTTATTTTTGTTTTCAAGAAACAGGGCAATCACATACCAGCCACTGCCTGAAAATTTATTGCACCTACGTTACATTCGCGCCAAGAAGTGCATTTCTGACTATAAGTCGACGCGCACAGTTAGCATTAACAGTACTAATGCAAATTTATATGGAAGTCTGGTTTTCCAGCGCAATTATAATTCAGGATAAGTAAATCTAATCTCCACTTCAGATCGCTGAAAACGTCATGCATCAAACTGGCACCGGGCGTCGTCGTTTCAGTCCAGTTTCACGCATTTTTCCCCGCGGCTTTCTCCTCACTGCTTTAATTATTTATTTATGGCAATTCGCGAGAATCTAACTCCGGCTATTCCGAATATGTTGCGCAAACATTCGCAATTAATATAAATCTGCCCGCGCACAACGTATACGTTTTAATTGGTATTAAAATTCCCGGCAATATGATTTAAATATTTGCCCGCAAACACTCTCGGAATTCGCATTGTGCTATGTATTATATGCCCTCACTGAAAAAAATTTAAATAAGCATTTAAATTAAATGCTGCTTGGAGAATTTATTGTATTTTAACTTGAATGCTTGTATACTTGGCGTTCGCTCTTTTATAAAATATTTGTTGAAATACTAACATAAAATCATACACCATAAAAATCTGGAATTAATTAATTAATTAATAATAAGATTTTTTATCTCTTTTTCGGTTTTCCCTTGAGTCCATCCGACGTTAAAATAAACGGAGATTTAGGGCATTTAACTTTAAAAAGTGTTAATGATGTCTTCAAAAGCGGCATTTTAATCCTTGTGATAGTTATTTCTATCTTTCAAGGAATTATTATAATCCAGGAAAAGAGAAGACTTAACTTTTGAGGTAATAGGAATTAGTATTATTATTAAATATTAATCAGAAATGTGCACTTGTTAGAATAAGTGTCTAGTTACCAAAAAAACATAAATAATAAATATATATAGGTTTTTTGTCTTGAAGTAAAATAGTTGTTGAAATCTAATAAGTTTTCTTAATAAATTCACATCAGGTTATGGACCCAGTTTATCGCTGAATTGTTAAATCGATGCTGGGATAAATTGAGAAGACTTAAGAAAAGAAAGAAGCGAGTGTCGTGATTTTACACGAATACATCAAGTTTCGTATCGTGTATTGACAACAGTGACATTATTTGCTTAAAACGAATGCATTACAGAAGCATCGTGTTTTGAAAAGAGTCAAATTAGTATTTTGAATTGAACTGTAAAAATGTCAGAACGCGACCTCGTGAATGTAAAAAATTTGATGGCAACAACTATCGACGGTGGAAGTTGCAAATGAAATGTATCCTTCGTGCAAAAGGAGTCTATGATGTGGCAAACAGTATTCGACTAAAAGAAGGAACAAATTTGAATTATTGGAATAATAGCGATGCGATTGCAATGTGCGTATTGACATCAGCAATGGAATTCACACAGATTACTTTGATTGAAAATTGTCAATCTGCAAAAAAAAATTTTGACAAATTAGACAGTATTTATGAACAGAGAACTAAAGTAAATAAAATGCTAGTTCACGAAAAGTTTCACATATATAAAATGGATGCAAATGATTCAATCGCACAACATGTTTCAAAAGTTGAAAATCTTACACGTCAAATTCGAGATGCAGGTGAGACAATTAGTGATACTGCAATAATGACAAAAATTTTAGGCAGTTTACCAAACAAATATCGCAACATGAGACAAGCTTGGCTTTCTATAGAAGATCGACAAAATATTGCTAATTTAACCGCACGTTTACTGGACAAGAAGCAAATTTAAATTCTGTGGAAGAGGCAGCAACATCCAGTAATTTAAGAAAGGAAAAGGCAAAGTATCCAAAGAACAAGGTGAAGTTAAATAAATCCAAGATAACTTGCTATAATTGTCAAAAGAAAAAACATTATGCAAAAGAGTGCCGCAATCGAAAAAAGGTGAAGAATGCAACTAAAAAGGGGCCACATAAAAATGAACACGGTAATTTTTCTGCCTTTGTTTTAGAAAAGCTTGATTATTTTCCCACTTCAACATCTGAAGAAAACATGTAGATAATGGACGGTGGCGCAACATTCCACATGACTTACTGTCGACGTTTTTTTGCTGAATTCGCCTATATTAATAATAAGATTACTGTTAGTTTGGGTAAACAATCAAACTCTTGCAGCTAAAAAATTAAAAAGTTCATCGAAGGAAGTCGGTACGATTCTGTATGTTCCTCAATTAAAAAAGAACCTTTTCTCTGAAGGTGTACTTATAGAAAAAGGAATAAAAATTGTGAAACAAGATATGTATGCTAGAATATATGATAATGGAAAATTAGTTGCAAATGTGAAGAAGTGAAGAAAATAAACTCCACAAAATGAGTTCCAAACTGTTGTTTCAGATGAAGTGAGCATCACTACTGATGACAATTTAAAATTGTGCCATGAGAGACTTCGACACATTAGTAAAAATTACGCGAAAACGCAACTAAATGTTTAGTGGATGGACTGAACATTAAAGGCACTGGACAATTTTTATGTGAACCTTGCACGTATGAAAACAACGAAGGTCACTATTCTCTCATACAGGTCAACAAGAAAAGAAATTATTTCGCCCACGAGAAAAGAAATGTGGGCAAACGAATTTTCAGTGATGTATGTGGTCCAATGTCAGTATCATCAGTTGGAGGAGCAAATTATTTTGTATCTTTTGAAGATGATTTTTCTGGTTATCGCGTTGTATCGTTTATTAAACATAAATCTGACGTCTTAACTTGTTTGAGAACGTATGTGAATACCATCAGAAACAAGTTCGAGTATAAAGTTAAAATTCTACACGTAGATAACGGAACAGAATATATTAATCAAGAAGTAAAGAAGTTCTTGGCTGACAATAGAACTGAACTTGAAACTACTGCTCCATATACACCCGAGCAAAATGGCAAAGACGAACGTGATATGAGAACTATCGTAGAAAACGCAAGATCCATGCTTTATGATAAGAACACGCCGAAGATGTTATGGGCAGAGGCAGTAAACACTGCCATGTATTTGTTAAATCAGACTACATCAACACAAACTCCGAACACTATACCCTACGAATTATGGACCGGGAAGAAACCAGATATATATCATTTAAAACCATTTGGTTGCACGGCTTACATGCATATCCCTGCTAACAGAGATCCAAACTTAACAGAAGGATGGCAATCCGCATCACATCAGGCTACAAAACGGTTCCTACCACGGCTGTATTAGCGATATCAGCCGTCCCACCTATAAAGCTGAAGGTGGAGGAGAGAACAGGAAAACTTGGCCAAGAGAACGGGCACCCGACCGAGCACCGTTCCCCTCATAAAGAAGTGGCAGGCCGCATGGAATGCTTCATAAGAGACATCGGGAGATGGTGTAATAGGAAGCACGGCGAGGTGGACTATTACATGACCCAAGCCATGACTGGACATGGAATGTTCGTGAAATATTTACATAATATCGGGAAGCACACGAACAACCAGTGCTGGTACTGCGGTGAAGAAGACACACCAGAACACACGATCTTCCTTTGCCCGAATTGGCGGGACGTGAAGATGGAGGTGGCTCTCCGGTGCGGGACAGATCTCACGAGGGAGAACATCTCGGAGATCCTGCTCAGCAGTCCGGAGGGTTGGGATCCCGCCGCTTTCATGATGCGCGGAATCATGGAAAGTAAGGCAAAGTACGAGAAGAGTAAATGACAGAACACATTGGAAATGACCAAAGTACTCGGCTCTTGACATGAATACGAGGAGCCGTGCGACTTACCTGATGAGACAAAATACCTGAACAACTGTGAAGTTTCTGCAAATTCCAGAAACCACCGGCTGAAAAAGACTAGAGACAGTGCAAGGCTTCTGACGCTATGCCGAAAGGCGGATTCCAGAAGTTAGCAGCTAACATGAGGATAAGGAGTTTTAGTTGGTAGGCGCTCGTTTGTAGACCTTCAGAAAAGCATCAACCCAGCGAATCCAACACTTCCTGAGCATGGATACCCGGCACAGGAATGTCTTTTGAAGATTTCTCCAAACCTTACAAAAAAAAGGGATCCAAACTTGATCCAAAAAGTTCAAAGATGATTTTCGTTAGATACGATGGAAACTCGGCTATTTAATCCCACCACAAAGAAAATTAAGGTGTCACGGAATGAAAATGCAAAAGTTCCAATCATCCGAAGAAATAGAACTTCAATTACACTTGGAGATATGAATCGATCTCACGAATTATTGAATCAAGATGACGATATAAGCCACCCTGAAGTATTACAAGAAAATCAAGAACAGAATCCGTTGCACAAGATGAAGAGCATGAAAAGCAAAATCAAAACTTGGAACCATCAGTAAACAAATATAATCTTCGTTCAAGGAATGAAATGAAATATCCAGATAATATCCAGCCAATTTTAGTAAAGTAGCGATACCACAAACTTATCAAGAAGCCATGACGAGTCCAGAAGCAGAGAAATGGAGAGAAACTATAAATGAAGAATTGTCAGCATTAAACAAGAATGAAATATGGACCTTACAAAAATTGCCACCAGACAAAAGACTGATCGGTTCCAAGTGGGTCTTTACAATTCAAAACAATAAAGATGGATAAATTGTAAGGTACAAAGCAAGATGCTAAAGGTGCTAAAGGTTTCAGTCAGAAGAAAGGTGTAGACTACTTTGAAACCTATTCACCTACGACGAGATTCGATTCCATCAGAATTCTTTTATCGACGGCAGCTTATAACATTATGCAATTTGATGTAAAAACTGCATTTCTATACGGTCGTCTTGAAGAAGTTATTTACATGAAACCTCCTGATGGACTTGATATAAAAGAAAATTTCGTGTGCTAGTTAAAAAAATCACTGTATGGACTTAAGCAGTCACCTCGATGTTGGAACAAAAGCTTTGGATTTGTACAGGCTACTGCCGATGGCTGTGTTTACAAAGACATTTTTAATAAGAAAATGGCATTACTTGTAATTTACGTTGACGATGGTTTAATTATCACGCATGGAAAAGACGTAGCATCTATTTTATTGACGGAACTCCAGAAAAAATTTGAAGTGGCGATAAATGCACCAACTATGTGGACTTGGAAATTGAACGTAATAATAACGACGGTTCCGTTTTCATCCATCAAGCGAATTACATTCGGCTATTATTAAAAAGATTCAATATGAAAGATTGTAAATCTATTAGCATTCCAGCAGACCCTCACGTAAATTTGTATATTACTGAAGAACATGAAGAAATTTCAAAAAGTGTCCCGTTTCGAGAAGCAGTTGGTTGTCTTATGTTTGCAGAGATAGTCAGCAGACCAGATATAATGTTTGCTGTTTCATGCGTGACCAGATTCGTCGCGAGTCCAAATGCAATCCAGTGGAACGCAATCAACAGAATCCTCAAATATTTGAAAGACACGACCTGTTATGGAATCAAATATTCAAAGTATGCTGATTAGCGAAACTTAATTGGTTTTTCTGATTCAGATTATGCTAATGATCAAGAAACAAGACGATCAACAACCGGTTACATCTTTATCATGAACGGCGGTCCTGTAACGTGGTCCAGTCAACGTCAACGAGTAGTTTCATTATCGACAACGGAAGCGGAGTACCTTGCAACATCCGCAGCTACGAAAGAAGTTATATAGTTGAGACAATTGCTTAAAGATATTAATCAAACAGTGAGAGAAGAAATAACATTGAAAATAAATAACCAAAGTACAATACGTTTGATTTGCAATCCGGAGTTCCTTAAAAGAACCAAACATATTGATATACATTATCATTTTGTCCGTGAAAAATTTCACAGTCATGACATCAATGTAGATTACGTACCAACTAATGACTAAATCGCAGACATCTTTACAAAAGCCCTCCCAAAGGGCCATTTTCACAGACTACGAACGCTGTTGGACATAAACAAACCATAATTTCGTATTTCTTCCATTAATGTTGTTGCTTTATTAACAAACACTCATTTAGTGGGAATATTGAAATATTAATCAGAAATGTGCACTTGTTAGAATAAATAATCTTGAAGTCTTGGAGTAAAATAGTTGTTGAATTTTCTTAATAAATTCACATCAATTATCCAGAAAATGTCAAGCACTTCTATTCTTAAAGGAGTTAGTATTATCCAAGAAATGAAAGAGTCTTTACTGTTGGGGCAGTCACTTGTATCTTAACTTATATTTTAATTATTCCAAAGAGAGGAATGTACTTCTTTTAATATTGTTTATTTTATTCCTTGTTCTTTTGTGTGGAAATAATTGCACTAGAATATTAAGCTTACCTGAAAGATGTGGAATAAATCTTTATTATGTTTATAAGGCCTTGCCAATATTCCCTGGTAAATAAAGCTTACATCATCTATGGTGTACCTAAATCACTATTTTTACTTACTTTTTGTTGCTAATATATTTAATACGCAAATAAAATCAGCATTGTAAAGCAAGGATTTACCGCTATTGGTTGCCATATACTAGTCACAACTTGTAATGAGAATGTCAATCAAACTCTTCCCTCAAACATCACAATTTACCAATAGACGAAAAGTAAATAACTGTAAAATATAATTTTTTGGATTAAATACCACAGCAGATAGAATATTTTGCTATTTAGTGTAACTTATCTTCTACTTATTGAATGAACGAATTATGGATAATATGATGTGTACATATTCTAGGATATATATATAGTGTAGGAGTTGAACTTATCCTAGTTGGAGTAAAATTATTTCGCTTTTTTCTTTAACAGTTATTTGTAAACGCATTTTAATCGGGAAAAGATAATAATAATAATACTAAATTTGTTAAGCATTACAACTTTTCAGGTAAATCTTTATCCGTATTGTATAACCAATTAAGAGAATAAAAATTTATCACAAAAATGTTTGTGTGTATCAGTAAGACTTATCATCATAGATCGATTTAGGACAAGAATCAATTTTTCTTTTCTTTTCTTTTGTAATTCATAATAATTCAAAGAATATTGGAATATTAACGGATCATATCTACATAGTGTTGTTCTTTATACACAGTGGTGATAAAATTTCGTAGAAATTTATAACTTATTTATTTAATTTTTATAGAGCTTCTTAAAAGTTTAGTTAAAAAAAATATACTTAGAAATTATAGTAACAAAAAAAAAATAAAAGAGACACTAACAGCTTTATGATTAGTCATCATTTCACAAGCTTGTCAACCAAACAAATCATCAAATGTCTAAGCACATAAATGTTTCAGACACTATTGACACATGTAGGTAAGAAGTAATTTATGATTTCTTCGTTTATACCGTTACCAAATTGTTTTAAATATTAGGAAAGTTGTAATTAAATTGACCTCTAATATTTCGATTAACTCTTAAACGAATTAGTTAGTTACCATGCGTGTAATTTATCACCGAAGTAAATATACATTATTATAATGACGGTTGCATGAAATTGTTGATAACTGCACATAATCGCAAATTTATTTAAATGGAAATTATGCGTGGTTGAATAAAACCGATGAAATGCGATGCACCGGGCAATGAATTAAATTGGATACTGTAACAGTAATGATAGTTATACGCCGACAGTATCTAACAGAATAAGAAAATAATGCAATAGATCACGTGTCTGATTGAGAATCTTATTACTGTGTAGCATAAATTCTTATACAGGAAAACACAAATATGTAAATGAAATTTATGAATACATTAAATTTTAATCTTGATTGCGAAATAAAATTTTAAAATACTAAATTTCATTTTTCGTTTTACCACTTCATTTAAAGCAAAAGGAAAAATAATTAGAAGAGCAGATTTAATAGATAAATATAACTGTGCCCTTACCTTTTTATTTATTTTCTTGAAGTATGGTTTTAACAGAAGTTGTAACTGTAAGTGCAGATATCTCGAAAACCGTAAGCTTTAGATTAATATATTTTACATGCTAGAACTACAATCTGACGAGCTATTCATATGTCTCAAAATATACCGACACATTTAAATTTTTTGAGAAAATTTTACTTTTAAGTTTTAATTGATTGTGAGCAAACGCGGATGGAAAATGGAAAGGTTATTCTACTTGATATTTGTTATTAATTATGCATAGTTACGAAGCTGGCGAAGAAATCCGTACCAATGATACACCCTATATATCAACATATTTAAAAAAAATAAAGAAGAATTAAATTTCTAGTTTGTACCTAATTATTGATAAAATAATTATTTAGATTTTTATAGAACATCTCACAATAAGGCAAATTTATAAAAAATACCACTCTTACTCTTAAAATATATAGTTATGATAAAATGTTGCAAAAAAGGACAATAAAAAATACGATCGTGTAATCTATTTTTCTTATTTCAATATGTACAGTTCCTTAGACTAATTTAATTAACCAGTTATACATTGTAATAAAGAAAACTATACCAAAAATTCCTATTAATTAATTCAGCGTGTAAAAACAAATTAAGTTAAAATTTTAAAATGTATAAATATCATTAATAAAAATAACTTGAGCTTAGTTTTTTCTACCAGATTAGAAATCCATCTGCTTTCATTAATCATGTAATGAATACTTGGGTATCAGCTGGAGACAATTATTCGCAACAAAAATATTAATCATTATTTAAATCATAAGTAACTCAACACCTTTCAATTACATACTTATATAACAGAAGTGAAATAATCGATCATCTATTGACAACAGCGCTATTTTCGACACGAAATGAAATTACGCAGCGAGACATAATAAATTCAATATTAAACTTGTTCTACATCAAACAGATTTCAATAAATTCAGGTATTCAATCCCGACAGTAAATGATCCGCGCTTATACTTGCAAATGCGCGGCGTAAGCGCAGAAAATATGCACATATATTTCAGGAAACACGACGACTGCCATTCCACTCGCAGGAAAAATAATTAAAATAAATATTAGGTCGTTTACATTTATGTACAGGTAACGTGTTCGATATATCTAGCATAAGGTCGTCATCTCTTCTACAGTTTATGTTGTTTTGTGACAAGAACTTTAGTTTACCTGTCCTTGGGATTTGTTTTATAATGAAAAAGTTTAAGAAATTATATGAGTACACAAAAAAGTAAAAATCAAGAAGCAAATTAATTTCTAATAAATTCTAATTTAAAATTACATATTTTCTTCTACACAGAAATAAATTTAGCCATCTTTTTGAGTTTTTAATTTTAATTTTCGGGCGATGTCATTCGTTCGGGATCATTGAATGTGAGATTTATTGAAATAACTTCTCCTTAATATGCAATGATCACAGACCATTGACTTTTTAGCAGTTACCATGAACAGAAAACAGTTGTTAGCAGTGGCGGCGACGGTTTCTATTTCTATATTCTGAAGATTTTATGCGCCATAGACAACGAAATTGCCTATATATTTCAATAAATTCAATGGTGAACTTTTGGTTAGGCTTATTTGATTCATTTTCAATGAAAAATGGATAACTCATGAGGTCAACTTGTTTATGTTGTTTATTGATACATTCGCTACGTCCTCCGCTAATGTAAAAAAATCGACAATTTTAAACGAAAACCCCACAAACTGCCAGTTTAGAACGGCAACCGATGAACCGTCGTTCTAAAAATCGAGCGCCAGCAGATATTGTAACCGACACGACGATTTTCCACCACACACTTCGGTTTTTACAGTTTTTGACACGTCGTTTCGAATCGCGGCGATTTGAACGGATGGAAAAGAACGAAATCTAGGGGGGCCTTATCTCTCTAGAAGTTGCGATGAGAATGAGAAAGAAATTCGAATTTCTATGCCCCAGACCTCTGACTTTAGTTCAAAACTTCAAATTTGACAAACAATAAGAAATCTAATTTCTTTCTCACTCTTTTTCCAAATTCTTTGGAAAAAAAATCGTGCAAAACCGAGTCGCGATTCCCTTATTTGTAAATTTCCGGTATGAACTTTTAGGTAGGCAGGATCTGATCGTCTTCTTTTCATCCAAAAGATCCTGGTTCTTGTCTATCGATACAGTAATTTTCAGAGTTGTTTTCAGTATGTAAGGGTGGAAAGAAGTCTGAATCATAACATATAAAGAAATGGACCGACTTTTCCATTCAAGTTCAGAAAATTGCACAATAAATTGAAACCGTGACTTGAAACAATAGAAACCTTACGTTCGACGTAAATACTTCTAAGAAAGCCTTCGTTCTTATCTAGACTAATTTCGTTAGCAAAAATACATCACATCTGCAAATCTTCAACTTTCGTAGTCATAGCAAAAAAAAACTTGGAAACGGTTAACCGTGTGCACATCTGGTGATATATTTAAATTTAATTGATGGAGTAACCTTGAAGATGGTCCGTTTAATTAAACACGAAACATCGGCAGGAGAAGAACTCAGAATGCAATAAAATTTCTTTTACACCAAATTAAATTTGGCCACACTCACACATTGGAAGATTATCCAAACGAATGTATTTTATTATTTAGTCGCTTTAGTAATAAATAATATAAAGTAATCGTCTAACGTAACTTCACTTTTAATAATGTAATATGTTTTACTTTATTTATTTAATTTGTTTTCAAAGGATTTACTACATTCATCTACTACTCTGCTGCTTTTATTTAAAGACTATACTTTTTTCACTCTTGTTTCCAATGAACTAAATTGGTTGAATATTGATACCTATAAGAAATTAACGCGATCCTTTTCTTTGTTCTTAAAAAGTAAACTATCACGAAAAGTGAACTAGCACTAGCTAGCTTCAAAGTTATGCATCGCGCCTTGCCCAATACATATTATTTTTGAGAAAAGTTATGTTAAAGATTTGTTTGTCAAATTTGTAACGCTTCATCTTCTCAAGAATCATCACTAATGAAGAAACTTATTTATATGAACAATGATCCTGAAGAATGAAAGCAAAAAGCGTGACCTTATTCTAGGAAGTCTATTTTGGCCTCCTACTTATTACTAAAGACTCCAACAAAATAATTGAAGCAACAGAATCGATTATATAATTCTCCATGTTCTACGTCATTCAGAAACAAAGATTTTTTTAATTGTCAGATATAATAATAATTGATGAACCACCCACGCGTATACATGTACAATGAAATAATTATAATAAAAAAAAAATGCAGGTAATGTTAGCAATAACAAAAACAGCAAAGAAGATTTCTTTTAAGAAAAAACAATGATTGATTACCGATAAGAGAATGTACGTACGTACGTGCACGTTAGCTATTGCCTATTCAAACGACCCATTGACTTAGAAGTGTGTTCCGGTTTTTTCCGGCAGTCTTAAATCATTTCGAATTCCCGTGCCACTAACAATCTCATATGCGTACTTAGTTACACCAGGAAGAACTCGCACCTCAAATTGCGTCCAAATGCGCCGTAAATTACGAACGTCTAAGTTCTACTCGTTCTAAATGTTAATTTCACGTCGGTACGAAGCGTGTAGAGCTCGTAAATTTAAAAGGACGTATCTTTTAGTGTCATCTGATCTCGAATTTAGAGGAGACCAAAAATTGTAACGATACTAATTTTTTGGGTTAAATCCCATTAATTCTTTTAATAAATGCTTTCGATGATAACTGTGGAAAGCCAAACAGGTTCCGAGCAATTACCAGAAACATAGTTAGATAGAGAGGAGGACATAAATCAAACGCAAGAGATACGCCGATTCTCACGGTTTCTAGTTTTATTCAGACCTATTCGGCGGTGATTGGACTGTGAACGAATTAAATTTGCTCACTAGTTTGGTGCCTTTGTGTTGGTTTAAATGAAAGAATTCGGAAACGCAGAGGTGAATTAAGAAAAATCGAATTGGTGTTATGGACATTGAAGTGTTTTAACTGCGTACTGAATTACTTCGCTTCACATTTTACAGAAATCACATTAATTTTTAAATAAATTTTCAAAAAATAATTAGTTTTAAATTTATTTATTTTGTAAAATACTGAAGATTTTATAAAACAAACTCATTAGTAAATGCACCATTCCCGTACAGCTAGGATAGTTACTGAATATAAATAGTTAAACACTGCAGCCAAAATACCTTTTTCGCGGTGCAATTCGAAGTTAAACCTCACTGAGAATATATGGAATCAATCAATACAAGCGGTGAATAAGCGTTTAAATTCACTATATAGGGTGATTGACAATTGTTCCGCCAAAAGAAAGGCATAAGAAAATGAAATTTATAGAGGGTGATTCTAAATTATCTTATGGTTGAATAACAGGAAAAAAAATTAGGTCACCTTTTTATATTTTTCAAAACAGAATAATAAGAGAGTTATAACGGATAAAAAATTGATTTTTGGCAATATCTTCTGAATCCTTTAAGTTATCAAGCTTCAGACGAAAATCTGAGTTAGGTTTCTTTTACACAATATAATTAAATATACACTGAGAATCCTATAAATTCAAAACTATTGGTTGTGTCAATTTTGATCACACGAATAAGCACTCTAGTGTCTTAGTAGAAGAAATGGAATTAAATGTATTGGCTTTAATGGAGAATAATACGGAGATAAGAAGCAAACAAATAGCAGCTGCATGTGCTAGTACTCAATCAGTTATTCGCGTTCTGAAAAAGTATCGGTGTAAATCTTTTAAATTTGGAAAGCATCAAGAATTGAGCGATAACGATGCGGGAAACAGAACAATCTTTTGTGAAAGGATGTTTGAAGGTATCAATAGAAATGTCATTGATTTGCAAAAAATCCTTTTTACAGATGAAAGCACATTTGTGAAGCATGGAAAGCCAAATTCACAAAACTGTAGATATTGGGCTAGGGAAAACTTGCACCGATATCATAGCACTAGGATACAATATCCAGAAAAAGTCAATGTGTGGGCAGGAATGATTGACACGCATATTATTGGACCGTTTTTCATTCAAGGCACGTTAACCAGTGTCCGTTAACTACTAGAAGAGTGAATTATTCCTGCATTAAATGGCCTCCACTTAGAAGGTCAGATATGGCATCAGCACGATGGCGCTCCGGCCCATTATTCTGTGTGAGAGTTTCATTTTCCTGAAAAGTGAATCGGCAGGGATGGAGCAGTTGAGTGGTTAGCAAGATTGCCGGACCTTACACCCATGGATTTTTTTCTAGGGAAAGTTAAAATCATCAGTGTACAATTCAACTCCTATAAGGGACATCGAAGAACTTAATCAAAGAATCATTACAGCTTCAGGGGAAATAACTGCTGAACAGTCTGTAAATGTACAGAGCAATTTTTACAATAGATTAGGATATTGCCTTTTAAGCAATGGTGAAACTTGTTGCAATAAATGAGTTGTAATTGTTTATTTTCATTTGGTTCATTTATTCAGTTGTGCATTTAAATCTTTTCAAACGTATAAATTTAAATATCAAATATTATCATTTAAACATTGTTACATTACAATTTTGTTAAACACATGCAATAAAATAAACCTTCCTTTAATACTTCCTATGTGCAGTTTTAAATGATTCAGCATTGAAAATTGAGAAGTAACTATAGCAACGTAATGTTAAAACCCTTATGTGCAATTTTATATGACTCGGAAATTCACGTAATTTTCGTCTATGTGCAGCGTTACAAGATTCTCACTGTATAGTCATCATACAATAAATAGGAAATGAATGAATTATGAATGAATTATCGCGACAAGAGGCGGGTCGTCACATTTCCAAGGAATCATTTAAACATATCGGTTTTCTCCGAAAATATAAAATACCTCCAACTAAATATAGGAAAGGAAACTGTGGTTTAAGAAATAATTAAAAAATTATTCTCCGCCCACAATAATTTTTATATCCGTAGATAAGTATTTCGGCAGCTAAGCTGCCATCTTCAGTACAAACTATCAATTTAAAAGTACTTCATAAATCCTAAAAGGAACTAATCATAATCAAATAAGAGCAAATCAAATAATACACAATAAGTATTGGTCCATTCTCCTGAACTTTCATAAACATCTGAATACTGCCTTAAATATTTAAAAAAATCCCTAAAAAATAATAAAATAATATATAAATAAATCGTGCCAAAATGTATCCAGTGCAAATGTGCTGAACTGTCTGTAGCACCCCCTTATATATAATTTAGGTCGCTGATTTTTGACCTAACAAAAACGACATATTACAGCCGATTTTAATTTACATTTAAAAAATTTTTTTTCGTTTATTTCTAAAAATGGACCGTTAAAAAGCAACCTAACAAATTAGAGTAAATCAAATAATACGGAACTAGGTATTGGTCCATTATCTGAATCCATTAAATAATTTTTATTTTTTCGAATAAAAATACTTTCGTAAGCATTTAATTCCCTATTATTTGATACGTCCTTAATGAGTTTTAAATTATCCTTAATAATACTGTGTCCAGTATTGTAAATATGTTGGGCAACACTTGATTTCTCAAACCTATTATACTGGTAGTGACTTAAATGTTCCTTAAAGCGTGTTAGTATATTTCTTTTTGTTTGTCCAATATATTTATTAGCACATTCATTACATTTAATTTCATAAATTCCAGATTTCTGCTCAACTTCAACTTTATCGCTCGGGTTTTCCAATAAATTCTTTATGGTATTGTTAGTGGAAAAAGCTAATCACAAGTTTTGAGTTTTAAAAATATGATTTAAACCTTTACTGCAAACCGCATCGAAAGGCATTTTTACAAATTTTCCTAGAGATGTAATTGATGTTAGAATGCTAGAATTTTGGACCCGTTTCCTATAGCTAATCTTCCTAATTATATTATCAACTATTTGCGGAGTATAACCATTATGAACCGCAACATTCTTAATATATTTAAGTTCTTTAACATATCGGGCTTTAGTAAGTGGAAATGAGAGTAATCTATTTACTGAGAAATTTAGAGCCGCGAGTTTGTGTTGTACTGAATGTTGTGATTCGTTAATTAGTAGTATTTGTATCTTTACGATGAATGTCAAATTCTAATTCATCATACCTCCAATTTCGCTGACATTTTTGTTACTTATTAACGGTCTAGACGCATAATGCTGGGGCCAAAACGTGACTAATGTGACACCTAACGTGATTTTTAACGTCTATTTTGACATTAAGCTTAAGTGTAGTCACAGATTAAGGTACCAATTTTGTAACGGCATTGTGAATGGCTTCGTGTATAAGGTAGCGTGTTAATTTTTTCTTGCTTTGATGTATTTTTGTCCAATAGATATTATCAGAGATATGACCCTAACATAATTTCACAGCTGATTGTAAAAGCTTTCGCACCGATGTGAAGACCGCACTGAGAAATAAAACAATAAAACTTTATTAGATACAGATGTAGAATAAACGAGTTTTAATCATCGCTAGTGTTATGCGTGTCATTTCTTAACCGCGAACGCATCATCGTGTAATTTTTTGATTAATTATTTCTCGAAAACTAAAGTACAGTGCCCGCGAAAACAATCTGGGACAACTCTACACGCACTTTATTGGTTATTCGTTTGAACGCAACTTTAAACAATTAATTTTGCTTGTTCTATGGTAACGTAAAAGAAACGCAAAAATAAACAAATGGACATTTTTTTAAAAATATTAATTCGGCGTATTTACAATAGAACATAGATTTTTGTCGGGCATTGTACCATCGCCTGCAGAGAAATTTGGTACAGTTAGTTTTTACACTAATTGATTTGAGCTGCAACGATATGGTTAGCATAATTATTCATAAATAAAATTATTGTTTCAATTTTTAATATATCACCATGCTCTTGCTCTACTGACATTATAGTTAAGACGCAAACCTTCGTTACTTACAATCCTAAAATTTTTAAAAAAATAAATAATTATCTATGCAACCGATCGATGGCACATAGAATTTCATGTTTTTTGCGGAACAATTATCAGTCAACAATTATAATAGCAGAATCTGACCATGTTCTTATTAGTGAATATGGCGTTTACCTCAAAAACACATTCGAAAATTGATGCAAAATATGCTCCGTGCTATAAAACTTTTTATTATTTATTTTTGATAAAGGATTTTCCAGGACCAGCTCGAGCATCTGTCGAAATAAAGAAGCAACAGTATTATATCTATTCGATTGTTTAAAATTTGACTGGTAACTTGAAAATCCAAATTCTCAAAAACGAAAATTGCAGTAATAGAGAAGTATTGTCCTTTTTCTTGAAGATTTGATAGAGTTTAACAAAATCATATTTTCCAAAAATTATGACCGAAAACCATCTTTTCCGAAAATTGACAAGAAACGCATATACTTACATGACAACTATTGTGATGCGAATCATCCTGCAATTTTTGGTTAAAGAAGACACCACAATAAGACAAGAAGCTGCACTTCATGTTGCATCTAATACTTCAAAAGGCAGGCAAATCATTATCATCGCTTTCGGAAGTAATTTTTAGATTTTTACTATTTCACCTCTAATACACGGGTAAATAAAATGTGAAAGAGTCACTTCACAATTTAGAATCAAAAGTAACTGTTTTTGGAATTTTAATTTATATAGTTTTAAAATTAAGGTAAATCCTTGAAAATTAAATATACTCTTATTCTTTGATTTCTATTTATTGAGAAAGAGACCCCACGAACATCAAGATATTCACAGTACTTGCGCTTTTAGTAGATAAACTAAGAAGATAAAGCAGAATTTTAAATACAGACTGTTGATCTTTCAGAAATATTGTAAATTTCTATAAATTAAGAACTTCATGAATGCCACTGAATACAACTTGTATCAAAACGTCGGCCAAATTTTCACACCACGACGCGATTCTATGTTAAAAACTGTACAGAAAATTATAATATCACTTTGCTTTTAACTCTTTGATTATGAAATTATTGAGAGTTGAAAATTGATTTTTGATTTAATAAGGTACGATAAATCTACCTAGTACCGTCAAGAAATATATGAAACCTGCAATACGGTAGTCAACTAAACAATATTTTCACCTTTTTTCCCACGATTTATTTCTAATTTGTATTTAACTAAAGCAAATTCTTCGCAGATGTGTATCCTCCAAGATAACTTAAAATTTTGTGATATGTTTGAATATCATTAGTAACAAATTTGAAGTGTATTTTCTCAGAATTCTTCTGATTCTTATTGACAATCAGGTTGCTAAGAAACAACGCTGCATACATGTTGCCGATTACTGAGATTAATTTAAGTAAATGTACTGTTCTTCCACTGCGTTACCATATGGGCTATATTTTGGAAGCTATGAATTTTTTTAGAATGTGAAATTATAATTTTCGATATAATTTTCAACATAAAATCGTGTGGTGTGGATAGTTGGCGGACGTTACGATACAGCCTGTACACAGAGTTTTATTCAAATTAATCCACACTTACGGATACTTCAATCATGATTTTTCAAGAATTTGAATATTACTCAAAATGCATATTAATGAGGAATTTTAATAACATGTTAAACTCTAGATGATATTTACAACAAAAAATACGTACAATTATTTAAAGAAAATAATATTGAACCTAATTAAAATTATGTTTTTAGAAAATAAAATGTTTTCAAAGAACAACAACAGTAAAATTAATTGCGAAATTTGGTAAAAGTTATCAGAGCATTCACAACACGTTAAACGAATTATATCTTGTTTCCAAACGGATGTAGCTACTAATGGAAAACCATATTTTATTAAATGAAAGGCTATGCAACAATAGAACGATATTTATTACTATCGCAATCGTCGACAATGTAGTGCGAAATAATTATATATTTAATATATCAACAATTAAAGCAATAGAACTGCGAAATATTTAACACGCCTGTTACAGCTGTGTACAACGAAAAGGAAATAACCTAACAATTAATTCTGCAACAATGTTTATAAGGAGACAACTCATTAGAAAAATGCCATTACAGCAAAAAATCGTTTGAAAGTCTACTTAGTTGAAAGTGCCTTCGGCAAACAACAATGGAATCATGTTTTGCACACACGGAGATTACGCGAGACAATAATGCGTTTCCACATACATATTGTCGGCGTTCTTATTTTAGTTACGAAACCAACGTGGGTTAAACGATATTCGGTTACACTTTTATGCCCCGGAACAATAACGGAGGCGAGTTTGGTTGCGCGAGCGACTCGTGCTTTTGAGCTTTATGCGACGTCGCATAAATTTTACTTTCCCCGCAGAACGAGTGCGAGTTCAACGGAACGAAGGCGAATTTATTAGCATATGCATACTTAACTGCTAATTGAATTATATTCACGTTACACTTGTAATACTCTAGAAGAATAACGAGCGGTCTGTACGTGAACAGACCTGGAAAAGCAACTAGACTTTTTCACAGTTGTTTTGATTTGTGTGATATGTAGTGTGTACAGGTGAAGAGCTGTGTAGAACTTTATCAAATTTAGCTCAAAATCAAATCATTTATTTGTTTTTAACATTGCCATAATTTTATATTTACATATAATTTGAATTTGTATGACAAATACAACGTGATTGTAACAGAGTGAGAAATATTTAAATTGGTAGTAGATAACTACAATTCACACAATGATGCTCTTGTACGAAAGTTAATTGTTTTCGAGAAAATACAGATTAAATAATTACCCAAAAAGTTGCATAGGAAAGTCCGAAGTTTTTGTATCTTTTTATTATGTATTATTTTATTATGTATTATTATGCAATTACTTCTCCGAATAGTTACCTTCAAACCTATTGTCTTATTGATGTTTCGTTGTATCACATTGACAACTTTTTCAAAAAAGAGAAAAAAAATAAAAAATATGATTGAATAATAAAGATCGATGTTATTTCAAACTTAAAGACTAAAAGAACAATCATTTCTTATAGTGTTAATACTTCACATTAGGCTTTGAAATGATATTATATCATCCTAAAATGTCCTAAGTACATTCATGTAGCAATTAATAGTCGTGGTTACGTTTTGGCTTTCTAAGAGCCGGTACTTTGAAGATCGATTAACTTTAACCTTTGGTTTATTCCCATTGTCTCTACAATTGTAGGCATGGGAATAAACCAAAGGTTAAAGTTAATCGGTGTTCAAAGTACCGGCCCTAAGACGGGTTCAAATCACTGACGCCAATGAATTTTCTTCATAAAAGTGTCAGACCAGTGATCAACAAAACGTCACACTAGAAGAGTGTAATAACGCAATAAAATGAAAACATTTCGTTTGCGAAAGTTACTGAAGACACTGTCCTCCAAATTATTAATGACATTCACTCGCGCTCGTTGGGTCTAGATGGTATTGGTATAGACATAATTAAAATATGTTGTCCTTTTTTATTACCGATGATAACTCCTATCTGTAATGAATGCTTGCATAATGGGAGGTTTCCAAGTCAATGGAAGCAAGCGCGAGTGATGCCATTGCCTAAAGTTACCAAGCTAACAGAATTTAACCAATTACCACCAATTAGCAGCTTACCAACGTTATCGAAAGTATTGGAAACAGTTGTGACTGTGCAATTAAATAATTACCTATCGAAATTTTTATTGTTACCCCATTTTCAATCTGGGTTTAGAGCTGGTCACAGTTGTACTTCTGCTTTGGCTAACGTCGTAGATGATGTCATTAGAGCTACCGATGACGACAAACTGACGTTACTTGTACTGCTTGATTTTTCCAAGACTTTCGATTTAATCGATCATGAGATATTTTTAAGCATCTTGCATTCTATTGGTTTGGATAAGACTGCTCTTACATTTTTTCGTAGTTATTTGGGGACCGTACTCAATGTGTCTATCTAAATGATAAGTACTCGGAAAAGTTAAAACTTCAGACAGGAGTTCCCCAAGGATCTATTCTGGGCCCTTTACTGGTCTCTATATACACATCCAGATTCTTTACTTTATTTAATTTCAACTGCCAGTATCATATGTACACCGATGATATTCAATTATATCTTTCTTTTCCGGTAGACTTGCTACCGCATGCTGTTCATCGGGTTAACCAAGATTTGTGCAATTTATCTAAAGCATCACTTAAGCATTGTCTCAAAATTAATCCAGCAAAAAGCTGCTTTTTATCGTTTGGTAGGGATCAGTGTCGTTCATTGGCTTTGCCACAAATCAGGTTATTCTTGAACGGGGTGTTGCTGCAATATACTGACGATAGCAAAAACTTGGGAGTACACATCGACACTAAACTGCGGTTTAAAACTCATATTAATGTTTGTATAAAAAGAGCATTTTCTAATTTAAAACTGATGTATCCGCACAGACATTTATTAAATACGTAAACCAAAATTACTCTATGTGAAACACTAGTGTTTCACGTTTTAATTTCTGTGACGCGGTTTATGGGCCCTGCCTTGATTCTGTTGATACTCGCCGCATACAAGTTATGCAAAATTCATGCCTTCGATTCATATATGGTATTAGGAGGCGGCATCGTATTTCTCACAAACTGACTGCTTCTGGATGGCTAAATATAAAAAATAGACGGACTTTATATTTCGCATATTTATGTCATAAATTACTACACACTAAAACTCCCCCATACCTTCTGGCAAAGATTAGATTTCGTACGGACACCCATAATATAAACCATAGGCATTCCAAAACATAAATCTATATTTTTCGAAAGATCTTTTAGCTATAATGCGGCTAAATGTTTAAATAATTTGAATTACGATTTGAAGGATCTTTCATTATCCGTTTTTAAAAAACGCTTAAAGCAAGAATTATTTCTTGGGCAGAATATAATCTAATAATTATTCTGATTATTATTTCTCTCCCTATCTTTCTCTCATTATTAGTATTATTGTTATTATTATTGAAAAAAGATATTCGAATATAAAAATTGCTGAAATTATCTACCGAATTAAATACTTTATCCAGCACATGAGGGTTACTCTTTACCTCATTTACTTTTTCCGCAGATATTTCTTGACGTTGTTCTAGATTGTGAACAATGACTTAGAGAACGATTTTTTTCTAGTGAGGCCACAGAAAGAATTCATAAGAAGGTATGTCGCACGACCTCGAAGAAAATTCTGTTCAACGTCGAAGCTAATTAATTTTGGAAGATATCCCGCAACTTATTCATTATATCGCCTTATGTATGAATTCTGGTACTGTTTTGATGATAATGAATTTGTCCAAGTTCATCTCTATCAATTGATTAATAAACAGCATAGTTTTTCTTTCCTACCGCTGAGCACTAGGTAATCTATTAAAAATAACTGGGCCGATTATTACACTCACCGGCACAAAAAGCGACTCACTTTGAGGTTTGTGTAATTCATTGCGACAATAATTTTTTTTATATAATTTTCGACTGATAATTGTTATTTATAGTTTTCTTGGTTGATGTACATCAAATAAGGCCAAAAATATATAAAACAAACAAGATTTTAATAAAAGTAATAAAAACTGCAAAATTGATGAAATTGATGAAAAAAATGCAAAATTTCAATCTTCCTAATTAATTAATATCGAGTATTGCCTCTGCGAGCCTGTATTACAGCCTGCATACGTTGTGGCAACGACTCCACCAAGTGCCTAATCGCTAAATTGTCAAATTGATCCTATTTTTGCTGAAGCGCCATTGATAATTCTTCTAGGGTAGCTAGGGCCCCACGCGAGCTCTAATATTCCTTCCTAACATGTCCCAGACATGTTCGATGGGATTCATGTCGGGACTTCTCGGGGGCCACAGCATTCGGTTAACGTCAATAGCGTCAAGAAATTCATTAACAACTCTGGCGACATGTGGCCGTGCATTATCGTGCATCAAAATAAAATTTTCGCCAATAAAAGGGGCAAAGGGTATCACGTGATCTTGAAGAACATTTTCAATGTACCTCTGAGAGTTAATAACTCCCCTATTTATTACAACAAGGTATGTACGTGCGTTCCCAAAAATACCGCCCCACATCATAATCGAACCTCCGTTGAAAGATAGGCTGGAAGCAATATTACATTGAGAATACCGTTCGCCGGTCCTTCTCCACACTCTTCCACGACCATCTGGCGCTCGTAGGCAGAAGCGGGACTCATCAGTGAAGAGTACGTGACTCCACTGCCCCATATTCCAATGCACATGTTCACGAGCAAATGCAAGTCTGCTTACTCTATGCTGTGTGTCAAGCTCTGCGCCATGTGCAGGTCTTCTTGCCATTATATTAGCTTCATTAAATCGTTTTCTGACCGTTCTGTCACTTCCATCCACATCTCGAACCTCTGCTAGGCGATTTCTGACTTGAACAGCAGTCAAATTCCTGTTGTGAAGAATCGTTAGGGTAAGAAAATGGTCATCTCTAACGCTTGTACATCTTTGACGACCTGTTCCAGGGCGTCGATCTTAAGATTCAGTTTCCAACAATCGCCTCCACGTTCTGGAGACACATGATTGAGAAGTTCCAAGAACTTGTGCAACGTAACGTTGAGACCGACCATCCTGAATCAAAGCAATTACTCTTGCTGCATCCACTGCATTAATAGCCATAAAAACAACTTATTAATGACAAAATGTAAATCTAAAATTATTAAATTAAGTCTTTAGGAAACGTTTGGAAAACAAAAAAATCAACTGCAACACAATATTGACAATGGCGTAGATACTTTCAATAATTTATTTAAACAAGAGAATTTAGTTACTATGATGATCATGGCTCTCCCGATTATTAAAAATGTTCTATTCACCAACCGATGAACAGAAAAAAAAATTGACAAGAAATGTCCTCAGATAATTTATTTTCAAAAATAATAGTGAGTCGCTTTTTGTACCGGTCAGTGTATTTTCGATTAAGAGCATACCAAACTCTACATACTTTTCTCGTCACATAAATTTTCTACGTTTCCCGAACTTCAGATGCATATGTTTTGCGAATTAACATAACCACTGCGATGGAATCAATATTCATCAAAGAAAAAAGTTATGAACATGTGATTATCTTCATATTCAAAAACCACTTAGGAAATGCTGCTCTATGCGAATAGGACATAAAGGCAGCAAATGAAAAATAAGTACAAGTCTTTTTTTAAACAGTTAAAACACTTGCATAATTGCTTAACGTGATGGACATTTTTCTTCAGGTCCAGCGTTCATTTTCTCGGCCAGCCACTTCCCTTCTCTCGTTCCACAATTCTCAGGAACAAGAATACAGGACTATGGAGTACGTTCAATGCGCTTAAATTTATTGTCCACTTCTAAACTGTATTCATATTCCCTATGCGATGCTTAATTACGAATTGTTGAACGAAATATTTAACCAACGATTTAACCAGCTTATTTCTATCCAAAAGTGCTTCGTAAAACCAACATTCTGCTTTAAAATTCTTAAAAAGGAAAGTTAATTTTTCTTGTAACAAGATAATGTTTGAATCAATTTGAATATTTGGTGTGAGGGTCACAGGAATGTGAGTTAAATTTTCAGATTGTTTTCATAATTTGCTATGGACAGATAGTATGGAAAATAGGGATGCGGCGATACAGATCTTACACTTTTTAGGAAAGTAATATTAATAAGTTAGTTTGGTGTAGTTCTTACTCGTGATAGGTATTATATGAAAAGGAAATAGATTATTATGGAATAACTAGTATATTGAATTACCACTGACGTTTCGTAAGCAGCTTGTTTATTTTTTCAAAGTGAAAAAAAAATGAAAAAGCAAACAAGCTGTTTGCGAAACGTTAATGTTAATTCAATATACTACTTACTCGATAATAATCTGTTTCTTTTTCAAATAATTAATAAGTTCATTTCTACGAGACTTTTATCGAGAAACTTTTTCGTGTCATTGTAATTGAAATATTTTACGGCTTAATCACGAAATAATGAATGTGAATGAAGGAATTGAATTACCATTTCATCTCATCCGAAGGTCACTTTCAACGATTCGCTGTAAAAAACAATCATATCAAATTCTTCTGAAAACGTAATGAATTTTTAATATTCAATGACATATCATGAATTTTTACTGTAATTACATAACCATAGTTTTTCACTGATAAGTAACTTTTGAAAAAAGCAACTGATCCATTCCGATGCTAAAGTTCCACTCTGAGGCTTCAGCGCAATCATTTAAAAATAAAATTTTATTAGAAAAATTATGCAATATCTTTTGTTTTATGCAACACCCAGTGAATTATCACTCTTAGATTCAATGACCAATACTTGGTGACTGGTAAATGAGCGACCAATTTGCTCGGCCAACAATACATGAAGAAAATGAAGAAATTATCACCCTGATGGTTAATATTTCTTGGTTAATTATATTTCAAAACTGAGACATAGGACTATTTTGACAATTTTCCCGGATTCTATGTCAATACTGTTACTTGTTTTGTTTTGTCGGAATATGTAAGATATACCGGATATATAACTGTTTTTCGAGACAGGATTTTATATGTTAAATAAGGAATTTCAGTTATTTCCTCACCTAACAATTTTAGGGTAAAATAGTTGTGATACACAATTATAATTAAAAGTGAATTCTTTTATTTATCTTCTAATATCGTCTGGTATTGAAATAAAAGGCAAAAAAAGAATTTTAAAATATAATTAAAAGTAGCAATAGCTATATATTTGACAGAAACTGAAGCAAAAGATAATAAATCAAAGCATTTTATTTTAATGTTCAAAATATTAAGTATTGACGAGAAAAAAAGCAAAAAAAAAGTAAAAAATTAAAAAAGAAAACTAAAGTTACATTAAACGTTCAAACGAATCTCCGGCAACAGCTGCATAGTGCTTAATCTATCATAAAAATTTATTCTAACTCCAGCCAACTGATAGCAATTTATTCTTCGGCATTCTTCAATTATAGCTAGTTTCAAATCCTCCACACTGCCGTAAATTTTCCTACCATCATGCAAATGATGGTGTAAATGACCCCACAAAAAGAAATCGTTTAGTGCCAAATTAAGCGATCGTGGTGACCAATGAATTTCATCACCTCGACTTATCCACCGGTTGGGGAACTCATTATCGAAACAGTGTCTAACCTCCTACGTGTAATGAGCTGAATAGCCACCATGCTGAAACTAAATCTCATGATTTACTTCAATTTTGTCAAGAGATTCTACAAGTTTCTCTAGCAAGTTTAAATAATCTCCGCCAGAAAGTCGTTTAGGAATCAAAAATGGTTCAATTATGTGAGGACCTAAAATTCCAGCCCACTCTTGTACTCTCTGGATATTAAAACCCTTAAGTACTCGCGTGGGGTTTTTCAGACCGCATGCGTTTCTAAAACTTACATAACTTTGGAATCACACGTTTCTAGAAATAGTCGCTCTAGTTTTTCCTAAATTAAAGTTTTTACTTGACATCTATCAGTATAATTTCCCGAAATTTTTATGGAAAATGACGCATTAGTTTATTATTTCCAAATAGACACTTTATGGGGTCTGTCCGACCCCACGCGAGTATTTGCGTTATGTAAAAGCAAAACTTTATAGTCAGATAATCTCGACATTTTTCGGCTTGTTGGAGGAAATTGTGTGCTTCCTGTGAATAGGTTCTTCCCTGAGCTTTATACCGTTAGAGTATTTTACCAAATTTCTAAATAATCGGGTAGTTTCAATCAATCGTATGTGTGCATTTGTCTTACAATTCAGTTACTTTTTTCTGAATTGTTAGAATGGCAAGGTCTAGTAAAAGACCGTTATCATTCGCTGAAATTCAACGTTTATTGTACGAAGATGACGAAGAAGATATCGAAATCAGATCAGAAAATGATGATGGCTGGACGGATCATGAAAGTGTTAGTGATCATAACAGTAATTCAAAATTGGAAGAAAGCGACAGTGATTTGCATAATGTAGAAATCAACGACAATTATCATCTCGGCCGTGACAGATCAACAAAATGGAATCCCTAACCTTTTCCACCAACTAAAAAACGCAAACATAATATAATAACTCCTTTGCCTGGATGCAAAGGACGTACAATAGGTGTTCAAGTTGTGAAAGAAGTATTTTTGTAATTTTTTGACAATGAACTTATAGAAATACTCGTTCAATGCACTAGCATTTATATTGACTCTAAAGTACTACAAAATTTTGGAAGGGAACGCGATGCTCATCCAATGTCTGTTGCAGAAATAAGAGCTTTTTTAGGATTACTTATTTTTTCCGGAGTTATGCGCTTTTCACATTTGAATTTCAAAGACTTGTTTTCAAGTGATGATATTGGAAGTGAATATTTCCATATGACAATGAGTTTCAAAGGTTTCTATTTATTCTCCGTTGTTTGAGGTTCTATGATGTTTCAACACGAATTGAACGAGCAAGAAAAGATAAATTAGCTCCAATTAGAATATTTTTTTAATATATAGTGAACAAATGTAGTGAACTATTTATTCCAATCGAGTATGTTATAATTGATGAACAATTGGTAGCCTTTCGTGGACGTTGCAGTTTCAGACAGCATCTACCAGCAAAACCAAATAAATATGGTTTAAAACTTTTTGCTTTGGTAGATACTCGTAATTTTTACAACTTGAAGATGGAGGTTTACTTAGGACAGACGGCGAATACAAAGTTAGTAATTCTGCTCAAGATATTGTGTTGAGAATGATAGAACCGTTAAACCAAAGTGGACGAAATATAACTTGTGACAATTGGTACACCAGTGTTCCGTTAGCAGAAAAATTTATAAAAAAACATAACTTGACCCTCGTAGGGACACTGAGGAAAAACAAAAAGGAGATTTCACCGGAATTTCTTCCACGAAAAGAGAGACCTGTAAAAGGTACTTTATTTGGTTTCACTAAATCTGTACCATTGATGTCGTATGTGCCGAAAAAATCAAAAGCAGTGTTACTATTATCAACAATGCATAATGATGACTCCATTGATGAAGAATCTGGCCAAGAAAGGAAACCAGCAATTTTAACATTTTACAACTTATCTAAGGGTGGAGTTGACACAAATGATCAGCTATGTGCTACATATAATGTTGGGAGACGAACAAAACGATGGCCTTTAGCACTATTTTTTCATCTGATAAACGTCTGTGCAATTTGGCAAACATAAAACAAATAACCCCAATAAAACTATCAGCAGAAGAACTTTTTTGAAAACACTTGCAAAAGAACTTGCAGAACCATATCAACGCAAAAGGATGAACTCTAATATTATACCTAGAAAAATTCGCAGAGTTGTCGCAAAGGTATGTTTTTACTGTTCTCTATGCTTAATAAAATATTAACAGCATTTTTTGCATTTCTGTTCCTATTCACTTCAGGTTTTGTCCACTTACATACTCTATACCAGCCAAATTTATAACAAAAAACTATTGATACACAAATTAATCCAAGTAAATGCATACTTTAAATAATAGGTTGTGCAAGAGTGATTTAATGATCAGAAGAGAGATGTATATATAACAAGATTGCATCTATTTAATTTTAAAAGCTAATAATTTATTCTGTTAAGAGTCGCTTTCAACTTTTCCCACGAAAACAGAAAAACCGAAAAAAATCGGGTATTTACCCACACAACTGTTTAACATGATGGTTTTCCTTATAAATAAATGACTCTACGCAACTTGCAAAGTTAATGCGCTAACATAAACAGGATTTCTTAAGCTTATTTTGCATACAAACACCACGCCATCAAAATTAAATTTTATTTCACACTGCATTGTAACTTTCTTGCACTGATGAAACAACGGCATTTTTATGGATAACAGCTTATCCTGAGGAAGTCATGCATCAAAAGAAAAACTACTCGCTTTATTCTGACTTACAAGTCAAATTAGACGCAGATCTTCCTACTATTTGAATGATCTAATTAATTATAAACACACCGTATGTGTGTTTATATTTAAACCATTTTTTCTAATCGGAATATTTAACGACAAATTGTACTTTGGAATCTAATTATTTTTGTCTACCACTTTACAGGACAATTCACGGTCCTGTATTTTTATAATGCTTTCTTATTTTGAAAGATTGATCAAAAAAGTCTTTAAGAAAAGTTTCAGCAAATGTTAAATGTTATTAGTTCTAAGACCTCGATCTTTAGGTGTTTCAAAGTTAGAAGCCTCAATCGATTTTATTTTTCCTTTTTCTTTTTCTTTTCCTCTCAAAATAAGAATGAAAATTAATTAAAATTGTGTAACTGGCAGTATAGAAAGTGTTAGGAAAGAGTTTATACAAATATTTCGGCCTTATTGGGCTTCATCAGAACTCTGTACCTTAAAAAAATTTTGGTTTATTGAAAAATTTTGAAAAACTTACCCCTTTTTTGAATTTCTAAAATCCCAAAACACAAGAACAGGAATTAATGAATAAGAATAAGAATGTTATGAAAAAATATATATATAAAGAACTGTGAATTACCCTGCATAATAATAAAAGAATAAGAATAGGGAATGGTACACACTATGCTTTCAGTAAATAAATTTCATTTTTAAAACGATCTAAAGATAAACGCTGTATAAGTACATGCTTGTAATTTTGTTGAAGAAATCTACGCAAACATACTTTTCACCGCATGTTTTCGCGATGTACAGTTACTTATGCGGAGATAAACTTGCAGTTCTGCGTAGAAATCAGCCGCTCTCCCTTCAGGTTCATTAAGAGAAATTAAAAGAAAAGCCGACAGAGAAATTCAGTCCAGATCAGAAGGCCTAATCACGCACGTTTACCTATTTCAATCGGCTTAGAAAGAAAGGCGGTCGTAATTGGTCTAGAAACTAATAAAATCCATCAATTAATCAATGTCAATCAAGGACGGACGCAATAATTGCATATGTGCAAAATGAACATCTCCTTCTAAACCGGCGTCCTTCGTGTTATCTGCACGATATCGACGTTATTTATTTTAAGCATGTGCTTTATATATAACGACTTTTATATGGTAATTTGACACTGCTCGCCTCACCGTTTCTTATTTATTTATACCTGATTAGCGTAATAAACTGACGCGAGCAGAATCTTAATTCGCATTTAAAACTGCGAATAATCGCTTTGGATTTAGATAGGAGGCATTTATTATATCGTCGTGTAACTTGTTATATCTTAAGTGCCTCATACACGCTATAAGCTATAACGCAATGAACATTTCATTATAGTTGCATTTTCTCTGGCGTTTCGACTCTTTTTCTAATTTGATAATGTTTAGGGGTCCTTTTGGATTGGGCTTGCGGAAAAATAATTAAGTAAATGTAATTCTAAATTTATTAAAAACTTTAATTTAAAATCAAATTGTAGAAATAACTCCATCTACAAGATTTATGATAATGCTCCGTATAATTTTTAATTACTATAATTTTGTACAGATAATATTCCAAGGTAATTATCCTCAGTTATAGTATTAATTTATTGAATATTCAATTTGCATGTAGGTAAACAAGTCTACAAAATCTGAATTCATATTCATATCACTTCATTCATTTTTTTTTCATCTCGAGTGATTCTAAAATATTGCTTCGTTTAAAATAACTTTTCTCCACCAATCTCAATATTTCACAAGTTGCATAAAATTTTCATAGTTACTGAAAATTGTTAGTGTGCAATATTAAATTTAAAAAAAATTGTCAGCATATTTTATCCAAAAAAACGCTTAACGAATACAAGTGAGGACAATGATAATCTCGAAAGAACCATATAGCGTAGATTGGTAACAAAAGAAAAAAATAATACAACAAATTGTAACACTGAATCATCGAATTCCTAAATAATACGAGGTTAAAACAAGATGAAAATACTCTGTGAGTGCTCCAGATCGAAAAACGAATCAAAAAATGCTAATGGTTTAAAAAAACTCTCACGTACAAGTCAAGATACCATTGAAAATTGTAGATATTACAAAGAACAAACAGAACGAGAAGAAATATAAGGGGGAATGAAGAAATAAAAATTATGCTAAACTTACAACCAATAGATAAATAGATACTACAATTACTAGGAGCATGTATGTAATTACTTAATCTGAAAAATAAACAGCTACCTTTGTCAATGTTAAATAGCAATTTATTTGAAGTAACCAACCGAGAACTATTTTGAAATGAATTTCACGTTCGATTGTAACGTCGGAATAAATTTTTCTTTTATAATCAACTTAGTACCGTCCGCATAATTAACTATTGTACGTTGGGATCCAATGAAACATCGATTTATGTTCGTAAATATTGAAAATAATAAAGAGCCCAAAATTCCACCTCGTGAAATGCCTAGGTCTATCAGAGTCGCATTCGAAAATACTTGCATATTGTTTTGTATTGGAAAACTAAGATTAAAACCTATCTTTCACAATACTCCTTTTGTTAACAGAATTCACGTTATTGAATGCCATCAACAGACCTAGAAATAAACCACACGTAAAGCTCCCCTGTCTGTTGATAAAATATATTCCAAGTACAAACAGCTGTTTCTATATATTTAGGACACTTTTTTGTGTCATTAAGAAAGTCGTGCTTATTGAGAAATTTCACAATTATTCTATAAGTTCGATTAATTTAGAAAAATATGATAATAAGCTAACTGTCCTATAATTTTCAAGTGATTCCACATTTACTTTTTGTATTGCTTTATACAACCTTTTTGAACAGGAAAAATATTCTTTATTATCAATAGTGATTTTTATTGGTTCACCAAAGTGCAGTTTATCACCTGACTTCTCTAACACAATTCCACATATCTTTGGATTTGTTATTGGAATAACACCGCACAACAAAATTGATCGTTTCATCTGTTGTACGAGCTGCTTATGTTGATTTTGAATAAACAGAGGGCGCTGAATCCAAAAACATGCTCAGTTTGTTGCTGCCTGCTCGAATTAATGAGACATCGAAATAAAACTTTTCTGGAAGCTATTTCAATATTTTTATCAACTACTTTTCCATTACTGAGTTTCTGTCAGTCTAGCGATATCGCGTCCAGTCAGAGAAGGTGTGTGAATAATCCGGAATATTTTTGTTTCATTTGTGGTGAATACATGTTTAAAGAATATCATCTCAAGATATCGCAGTTTGTAATAGAAACTTATTTTGAGTACTTTGGAGACACAAAACAAGACCTGGTGTCCTAATTTAGTATGTAAAATTTGTGTTGAATCTTTGCGCTTATGGGCAAAAGCTTCTTTTTTAAGTTCCTTACGTCCATGATATGGCATGAACCGTCTAAGCACTATGACGATTGCTAATATTGTGTTGCGAATTTTAGTGGTGTTAATCGGAAAAATCGTTCACAGTGGACCTATCCTAACGTACCAACAGTGTCAAGACCAGCTCTAAATACAAATAAAGATTCCGTACCTCTACCATCAACTCCCAAGAAACTGGAAGACGAAGATTGTAGTCAGGACATAGTCACTTGAAAGTGAGGCCAGTGACTTCGATCCGGAAGATTCCCTAAATTAACCGAAACCATTTAACCAAAACGAGCTTAATAGCTTAGCAAGCGACCCTAATCTGTCAAAAAGAATTACTAGCTTCACGATTGAAACAGAGAAATCAGCTGACCAGTGACAGAAAAGTTTCATATTACCGCACTAGAGAAAAAGATTTACTTCCTTTTCTTCTGAAGAGGATGATTTCGTATTTTGCAGCGATATTCGAGGTTTGATGACTGCAATGGGTTTGGAAGAGTACAATCCTAACGACTAGCGCCTTTTCATAGATTCTTCCAAGCGCAGATTTAAATGTGTCCTTCTAAATAAGGGTAATAAGCTTGGTTCTTTGCCCATTGCGTATTCCACCAAAGTGAAGGAACAGTATCCTCTATTTCCTTGGTCCTAAGTTCGAAGAACATAAATGGTTAATAAGTGTTGCCTTGAAAATGATCAACTTACTTTTGGGTTAACAAAGTGAATACACAAAATATCCCTGTTTTATCTGCTTATGGGATAGTAGGGCTAAGAATGAACATTGGACTAGGAAAGACGGGCCTGTAAGGGAAGCTTTGATTCCTCTTAAGCTTAATGTTGTTAACGTTCTGTTAGTAGCAAAAGATCGCATTATATTGCCTCCCCTCCATGTCAAGCTAGGATTAATGAAACAATATGCCAAGGCTTTGAATAAAAATGAGGAATGTTTCAAATATATTTCAAGGAAATTTCCAAGTTTGAGTTCTGAGAAGCTGAAAGCTGGTCCACGGATCAGAAAGCTTTTAAAAGATTCGAATTTTACAATTTCTATGAACAATGTTGAGAAAAACCCTTGGAATTCCTTTGTTTCAGTGATCAATAACTTTCTCGGAAATAATAAGGCGGAAAACTATTCTCAGCTGGTTGAAGACATTTAACTAATTGCCAACAGCTTGGTTGCAATATGAGCAACAAGGTTCACTTCCTCCATAGTCATCTAGGCCGTTTTCCTGAATATTTAGGCGATTTAAGCGAAGAACAGGGAGAAAGGTTCCATCAGGACATTCGGACTATGGAAGAACGCTATCAAGGCCATTGCTATTCCCGTATGATGGCTGACTATTGTTGGAATCTTCGAAGGAGTTCTCAAAAGACTGTTTATTACCGCCAACCTTATAAAAGAAAGTTTTTATCTCTTCAAATTTACTTAGTAAAATGTTAAATTTCAAAATCTTTCATTTTTTGACAAAACTATTTTTGCTCGATATTTCCAAAACTAAAGCTATTGCAATAAAACTGATTGTAGTTCTTCATTGAGAACCAATACTTTATTCACAATCATGAATAATATTGAATGCAACAGAAATGCTGTTGTGCGGTGTAATAGATTGGATAAGAAAATAAAGAAAGAAATATTAGTAAAATTGACAAAAATTTAAAAAAAACATAAACCACCTCAAAACCTCATGTGTACGTAAGTAGACTATCCACTAATTGAAAAAGAACAATATAAAATGAAACTATGTAGAAATAAACAATTGGCCCACAAATAAATGCAGAAGAAGATTTTCTTAATTGAAAGACTTGGGAAGTTTACCGTACTTGTTGAAAGAAAAAATTTGGAAAATTTGGGTTATTCGGCAAAATTGGGCTGAGTTTTCTAAGACACTCTTTTGTTATGTTATGTTATCGTTTATTGCCATAAAATCAGTATATATAGATGTTAGCAATTGTCAATATAAATCAGCAGATAAAACAATAAGTACCTACCTAAAAAAATATTGCGATAAGGAAATAGTCAAATTTCATTACATGCTAATATTGGCAAAATAACACATTACAACATATAAATATAAATGAATATATATAAATAAATAAAAACGTACGTACACACATAATTACAAAGTTACAAAGATCACCTAATGCATCATTTTCAGAATCAATTTTTAAATTCTGTTAAGAAAAATTCCTCAATAGAATAGAAAGCACATCTCTCCAGGTAATACTTAACTTGATTTTTGAAAATCTCTATTGAAGTTAACTGCCTCACTGCAATGGGAAGGTGATTATAAAATACACTATAATGGAATTTGGCAGTTCGGTGCTGGGGTAAATAAAAATTTTGTTTCACAAGTGAACGAGTATTATAATTTCTAATTTTGGATTCCTTGGTTAATAGACAGTCATTATCATTATACCTAGCGTAAAGGAGACAATTGAAAGTAAAAAGAGAGGGCAAAGTTAAAATTTTTAATTGTTTAAAAAAGTCTTTACAACTTGTTTAGTGTACTAACTTTTACAATAGCTCTTATTATGCGCTTTTGAATCAAGAAGAGTGAATTAGAGGAAGAGGAGTTTCCCCAGCAGTAAATGCCATAGTTTAATTTCCACTGTACATACCCGAAATAAAACATTTTGAGAATCTCCAGAGATACACTGCCATTCAACTTTCTTAACAAGAAACATGCAGAGTTTAAAGCCTTCGACAATGCAAAGCAGTGATTGTTTCATGTAAGATTAGAGTCGAAGGTCACTCCTAAGAATTTTACTTTATCATCAACCCGTATCCAAATATACAAATATTTCAGTTTATAATTAAAAGAACTCAGTGAATATGGAATCAGAACTGTTTTAATAACGTTTAAAGATAAATTGTTGCTTCGACACTAATCAGTCATATTTGTAAGTATTACGTTTAGTTTTTGTAATAATTGTTCATCAGTTCTGTAATGAAGAATGGAAGACGTGTCATCAGCATAATGTATGGCGTCACCTACTTTAATGAATTTGTTTAAGTCATCAATGTATGTGATAAAAAGGAAGGGTCCAAAAATGCTACCTTGTTGTATGCATACAACAAAAGAAAATTCAGCCCAACCTTGCCGAATAACCCTAAAATCAAATTTTCCAAGAATATTTTCTCATCAAATTTTTACGTGAGTGACAAATTATATAGTTTTTTATAGTTTCTATCTTTTCTTATCTCCCGGCAAATAATAAGGTCTTCCTATTTAACACTTAATAGGTAATTGTTAATACTTTAGCCGCAAAGCAAAACGAATAAAATATTTGCATCGATTGATCGCTACAGTCGTAATGTGTGTGACCCGCTTTAAGTTAAATCGACCGCAACATTTTCTCTACCAATTAACAGTTGTAAAGATTCCTCACACTGCTAATTTTATTTATTTCGCTATTAACATGCATTCGTTAATAGAATTATGTGTGCTAAGAAACTAATGAAGTTCACTATTGTACTGTCCTTCTTATCTCTTCGTAATAAAAAGAAACTGTCTCTGTATCAATTTTTAAAAAAGACAACAAACGATAATAACTAACAACAAATGTGAAGTTATACTACCCTCTTCAAAATTAAAGTTATTTATTGGCTGCACCGGTGAGAAGCATTCAACAAATCTTCAAAAATCCAATTGGCTATACTAATGAAATGCCCAATACGTAATTATATAAATAACTCATCAAAGAAAGTTTTTCACGTAAACAGAAAGTAAATAAACAAATCTGTAGGAGATCCACCAATGAACCACCCAGGAAACCCAGAGTTCAATTTTTTAACATTACTATGGAGGCACAAACTAAATTTGTATAAAAATCGATTGTTCTCTATGCAACATTATTTGAATGTGTTTTTTTAATAAAATGCCATTTCCAAAACATTTACAAAAATATGTTTCTTTTCAGTTTTTTTATGGTTACTACCAAACCAAAAAGTTAATTTATGGTTAATCACTTTTTGAACACGTACTCAGAGTTCAAAGTAACTAAAAATTCGAAAACCTTTCGAATTAATTACAACCCAAAATAACTGCGTCATCGATTCAATAGATTTAATGCACTTCCGCATATTAAACGTTACGTAAACTCTCACTAAAAAATAATTACCCTAAAGATAATTGATTAGCTACACGGCAACGCACCTGTGGCAGCCTACATTCTCCTGGCACACCGCATTAATAATGCAAAACCGCGTAATATATCTAATAAAATTAATTGCTGATTTAATTAACTTTCCCGGTAAATAAACAAGTCGTCGGACGAACCAATAATTACGCTAACCGCACGCATAATCTCGATCTAACCTGGATTCTTTGCGCCCAAAGCCGCCCTTGATCATGTGGAATTCTTGTTGATGATCACGTGGTCTGATTAGCAGCTAGCTTGGTGATATTATCGTCGTCCAAAACATGCAGATTTCCTATTCAGTAGATCACCGTTTTAATTATGGGCTGGCAAACGAAAATAACAGTCGCCTTGTGCGCACTGATGAAATCCGTTACCGTATTTTATTGTTACACTTCCTAGGAATATGAAATGAATGTAATGATATAGGTATGACAAGACAGACCGAAATTTTGCGGAAATACTTTTTTAACAAAACGGCTGAGTGAATAAAATTACGATGGACTATTTGCTAACGGTTCAGAAGCGAACACGCAGTCTGTTATTAAAGTGGGGAAGGGTGGCCCACCATAAGTCAAGGGACATAGTGAGACAAAAAGGATAAATTATAATTGCATGAGCTTTTCCAGCTTTGTTCATACATAAATTGAACTCCACTGAGGATTAAAAGTTACAGCATTTTGGTTAAAAGTGTGATATTCGGGTATACTGGGTGTCTCAAAACATATGTCTAAAATTGAAACCGCAGATAGTAGTCAAAAAAAAGGAGCAAAATTTGTCATACAACAATAGGGAAAAAGTAAATAATAACTCCGGTAAAAATCAGATTCCGATTTCTAAGAAATTGTTTGAGTAACGCTGGTTGGCGATTTAACTGGATTTAAATGCCTCAGCTGTGCAGAATTGGTGTTTTTGTGACCATAAACGAATAAGCGCCGAGATGTGTCTGTTGGGCTAGGTCGTGTTTATCCTTCACAAAAAAAATTTCATCAGGATTTTAAATTTTGTAAAAATGTCTTCACGCACGCTGCCGGGAGGTTTCCTACGATAATTGCAATTACTTATTATTATTATTTATTCAAAGTAAAATTTAAAGCAAACTGAATTCGTATCACAATTATGCACTTCAGTTTTATATGTTTCATCTTCATGACAGTACATCGACTTTAACACTGTAAACTGCAAAATGTTATGTTTATGTTGATTAATAAGACGAAAATTCATGTTTACTAAAAATGTTGATAAATATTAATTAAATCCAACAAACGAGTGGCTCAATTATTTTTCGTGATGAAAATTTGATTCTGGTTTAAAATAATTCAATTTTCAGAAACTTTTACCTACATTCGTTTTGGCGATTTATTGCACTGTCATAAAATAAAATTCAGCTGGTTCAGTTTCGTTCCTCGTACTTTATTTTTTGTTTTTATTATTATCATGCTGTCATAAATTCACAGATGCTTACATTAGGGAGGGGGTTAGAATGAAAGACGAAGCGCTGAATAATAGTTTTTGAGAAAATTCAGTCCGAATGAGTACGTTCGTATTTTATAAAAGACTAGGTTAAAATAAATTTTGAAAAATATTAATAGGCTTAGTATTATTTATCAAATTTACGTAGTGTGTAGTTTGTTTTGTGTTAGTTTAATTCGTGTAAATATCTGTGTAGTAATAAACTGGAAACGACGTGCCGAATTATATGTTAATACCGCAGGACAACATTTTGAACATTTATTGTAATTACAAATATCAGTGCCAAGAACAAGAAATGAACTTTACTCAAATTCTAAGGACATAATGAATGCACAGGTATAACAGCACGTTTAATATGCATTTTGTGCTGTACTGTAATTTTTTTTCGCATATTGGTAACCATAGACGTACAATTTCAATTCTTAAATTACGATCTGTTAAATTTAATGTAATACAACAATGCTTGTCACATTGTACCTACTTCCTTAAGAAAGCTACAATTTATATTTTCATAAACTGCACAAACACCGTGATAAAAATAAATCTTTTGCAAAGTATTATTAAATCAAATAAAATTATATCAGTATTGTTTTGTCAACCCTTTTGTGAACATTGTGTTTCTAAGTGTGTTTGTATAATGAGTGCCTTAGAATTTGTTTTGAGTGAAAAAGGAAAAGAACTGCTAGTACTGAACGGTTTTACATATCGGTTTCATAAAGATTCATCGGGTGAAGTGCGTCGTTGATCATGTACAGCAGCTTCAAGTAGAAGATGCCTTGCTTATTTGAAAATTTACAGCGAAACAAGAATTTTGTTGGAAACAAATGATAAACACAATCATGACGCATTGGATGAGAAAATCTTAAACAGGAATATTTTTAACAATTCCGTGAAGAGAAAAGCGACCGAAGATTTAAATGAAAAACCATTGAAGATAATTCATAAAGAATTAAGAGCAGGAGATTCGGAGACAATGACCCAGCATGATATTCATCGTATAAGGAAGAACATTCATTACAAAAGAAGAAGTATTCTACCCAAGCTCCCGACAAATCAGGAAAAAGTACACGATGTCCTCAATTCTTATGTCGCCGAAACAAACCACTAAGAAATTTTTTTATTAGTAAATGATGGCAAAAATCATATAGTTATGTTTTCCTGCAAGACAAACTGGAATTTTTAAGTAGCTTGAAAACTATATACGTAGATGGAACTTTTAATTATTCTTTAAAATTTTATACCAATTATTTACAATTCACAAATTAAAAAATGATCATTATATTCCTTTAGTTTTTTTCTTATTGCCAAATAAATGTAAGCTTGTTTATAAATTTGCATTTGAATACATAAATCAAGAAACCCAGAAGCATGGAGTAACATTTGCACCGTATAAAGTGAAGTAAGGAAGTTTGGAATGAAGTTTTATTAACAAGCTGCACTTGGGCCAATCATGGTAAGTAATCTATTATTTCAGAAAAGTTGCAATTAATAATTAATTTTATACAAAATTTTAGGTGGAGAAAAATACAAAAACTTGGTCTAATAAGTTTTTACAGAAATAATGATTCGGAAGAGGGGAAATTTTTGAGATATTGCTTTGGTTTCCCTTTCTGGGCCCAGAAAATGTTGGTGACTGTTTCGCCATTGATTTTGCGACCATTCAACTAGAAAATCCAAACATAACTCAATTTTGTGATTATTTAGTGGACAACTACATATCCCACCTCATTTATGGGCTGAAATATCCAGCAGCTCCAAAAAAACAACGAACGCTTGTGAAAACTTTCATTCTCATTTCAATTCATTGTTTTACCATGCACACCCTAATATATTTCAGTTCATTAATGTTTTAATAAATTATCAATGTACTACATATATAAAAATAAGGAGTGAGAAAAAGATTTATGCTTCTCAAGTAATAGAAATCAAAGGTTTTTAAACGAAAACATTTCTAAATTAAAAGCTAGAGGATTTAGCAATTTTGAATTTGTAAAGATAGTTGGAAGCTATTTTATAATGTAGAAAATTATAGGTGATTTGTAAATAAATACTGGCAGTTATTTTCTGTTTATTTATTTTTCACTTTAAAGGTAATCACCTCTTAGAATTAACACGGATAATACGTCGGACGCTACTCGGACCTGGGCCCGGATGCTACTCGAATAAGTTATTATAGGTCAAAAATTTTTGGAACGCTACTCGGACTCTCCGATCCATTTAAGCTGCTAAAATAAAGCTAAAATAATTTTTAAATATACAGAGTATCTCAGCTTGGCTGTACAATGTATATCTTCGTTATATTAAATGGAACATCGTATATTTTATAACAAATTTGAGTTTATCAGGTTGAAGGACCTAAATCAAGACAAAAGCACTGAATATTTAGGAAAATACTACTATTTGAAATTATTTTGGATGTTTTACGATTATAAACGAATTTAATACATAACCACAGTCACCAACAGTTAGTGGCAGCTTTTGGCGACAATACTCCTTCATTATACATAGTTAGTTACTGGTTCTGTGAATTAAACGTGGAAGATACATTAGAAGATGAACCAAAACCTGAACAACCTGTACAAGTTATTTGTAATGAAAATGTAGTGCTATCAAAAAGGAAAATCTGCCATAGAGACATCCAAGAAGAACTAGACATTGAATCATCTGTAGTAGATGGCATTCTACATAAAAGGACATCTAAGTGTAAGGAAGCTGGCAAGTCGATGGATTCTTAAATAAACCGCCAAAAAAACCTGTGAAAGGAATTAAATCATAGGTTATGAGAAAAATGTTTAAAAAATTCTTTGGAAAAATTTATAATTAATTAAAAATGACTCCAAAAAAGCACGTTACGCTAATATGTATGAAGTTCGTCGCAACGTAAGTTTTATGATATCGTGTTTTCAAACGTTTTATTGTGTTTATTATCCAGAGCAATACAACTATAAAAGTTAACCGTGAAACTTATTTAATAGAGGAACGCCGCTGTAATGACCTGCCTCAAACGCTTAAATTCATACGAGCATTTATTAAGTTATTAGCACGAAGATGATGACCTGCGAACGTCACTCCACTGGGACATTGAAATCAGATCCGGCTAAAATCAGTTTCAACAAAGGACAGTACGCCCGCAACAATTTAAAGCATGAAACACCCTGATTACGCTCGTAATGCTGGGTGTTTTATGCTTTAAATTATGGTTGTCGAACTATGAAATAAATAAAAAATAATTGTGATAAATAATTTTAAAATTCCAGTTTTACTTGTCAAAGCAGATGCTCAAACTGAAGACCATTGTTATCAATGCAAGCTATAGCTCGTTTTCTCAAGTTTTCCCTGACACGTTCGAAAAAATCAGGTGTATTTCGAATCACTTCAGCAGCATGTTCGATGCGTACAGGCAACTCTTGTACAGTATGCACTGGGTATAATAGACAAGCTATTTCATCCACCCCCACAAAAAGAAATCACAGGGATTTAAATCTGGAGACCGCGGGGGCCAAAGTACTAGTTCAAACAATTAGCAACACTACCAGCCCAAACATTTGTCGACAATTACTGCTGATGATGGAATTCCGCTATAGCATGTGAATTTTCGTCACTCCACACGTGTATGTTATGAGAGTTTCGAACACCGTCCGGAGTAAAATGAGCTTCATCGGTGAATAATATCACGTTTAAAAATTCGTTGTTTTTGTACACGGTATGGATGCAGTCCCTCTTGACAGAGAATTCTCCAAGCCGTCGATTGGAAAACTCCAGACCTGTATGCCAATCTTCTAGTGCTGATGCTGGGTTCTTCGACGTCAATATTTAAAATATTTATCTCAGCATCCAACACTCGTGGAGTTATCTTTGGGCCACGACCATTTGCAGAACGAAAATGTCCGTAATCACGCAAATGCTGCACCACTGAAACAAAAGTATTTCTGCGGCATTTGTGGTAAAGGAAATTTTTTGATCCTCAAACGACGAGCGCCGTATAACAAAACAATATCGGTTTATTCTGAAATCGAAAAGCGATTTATTTTGCATTCTGCCAATATACACTTCCATCTAATTGTAAGTAACTATTAAACTTCACAAGAACAAGGCCACTGAACGATGCTTAGGGGTGGAGTTTTTATTGAGCATAGGTACCATAAAATCACAAATTATAAACATCTGCGACCATAAAAAGCCATCCGTTTGTTGTTGCACATTTAGTGAAATTTATTTATTTTTGCAAAAATTAACAGCCTATTTGAGACAAACAAATAATTTTTTGGATGCAAACGGGCAAACTTAACGAGAAACAAACTTTGTAATGCTAGTGGAAATAAACTTAGTGATCAAATTGCAAACCTCTTATCCTCATTTTATAAAATTTGTACTAAATAATTTCCTACAGGTGATTTGCATTTGCATGCCTTTATCAATGTTGTCGTAAATATTTTAAAGGTCTTCTTTCAACTGGTTACATTGAATTCCGATGGTCAAGTTCGCCCGATTTCTCGCCGCAAGAACCATAAAACTATAAAACATTTATGACTATATTTATTTTCATTCCTTTAGCTGCTAGTTCTTAACCAGTGAAGTATCGTGTATTTGGGTAAAATTTTTGATTAATTATTTTTCGAGAACTAAAGAACGCAATATTTTTTTTTTAACAGTTTAACTATAATCTGTGATTCTATTCTTGTACGGATTATTATGTAGTGGTCTATTGAAGAATCACCCAAAGAACAAATATAAGCATGGGTACACTGTTACAGATTTATCTTGGAAAAGTTCGGTGGGAAATCTTCAGGGATTTGATACTGTTGCGGATGATGAATCATGACATAATTACGACCACGAGACTAACCAACAATCAACTGTTTGGGTATTTGAAAATGAGGAAAAGCCAGGAAATGCCAACAAACGTTATTCACAGCTGAAGTGCAGCCAAACAATTCAAATTCTTAAACTCGGTTAACCAAGGCCTACAATTGAAAATACGTCTTTGGAGATTTTTATTTTGTAGCCCGCAATGTACAGGGTGTCGCTATATTCCGTGGACGTGACTTAAGCACGGATTCCTTGGCTCCAAATGAGATAATTTAACCCAACTTATCTATATCAAAAAGTGCTTCGTTAAGACAATATTCTACTTCAAAGTTGTCGAAGAAAAAATTAATTTTTCTTATAACAAAATAATGCTTGATCAATTCGTATAATATTTGGCATAAGTGTCAACATGAAGGTAAGTCACATTTTTAGATGGTTGGAATAGAGAGTCAGTGTGAAAAACATGGTTACCACAACACAGATTTTGCAATATTTTGTGGAGGTTAAAAAGATAACTTTAATTAATAAGTTTTTTAAAAGAAGCATTAATTTTTTCGTATCTTTTTAATTTTTGATATTTCTTACGGTTTAGTCATAACATAGGGAAATCTAAACGGCTATAGCACCTCTTATTGAAAATAATAGGCTTTACACGAAGAACAAATGCTTTTGACGTGGACAACTAATTTATTTTTAGAAAGAGACATTCATTAGTAAACTTTTTTGTGCCTTTGCAAAATTGATACTTGTTATGGTTTAGTCAAAAAATAGAAATATCGAAAAAGCTACAGCGTGCTTTTGTGCAAACAGCTAAAATGTAGTTGAATCTTTACATTCTGGAAAATTATAACCATTTCTTGTGAATCTGTTAATGTATTTACTTTTCAGTAATAAAGTTAACTTTTTTCACCGTTTCTGCAGAAAGAGCTCGTTTTTGTAAAAGTATATTATTGCGACATAGATTTTTCTATTTTGTAAGTAAACTTTAGCCAAATATCAAAAGACGCAAAGATATAACAAAAGGTTACTAATTAAAAGCTCTTTCTGAAAATAAGCTACTTAAGGACGTAATAAGCATTTGTTTCTCGTGTACAATTATATTAATTTTTTTAAAGAAGATTCTTCTATTTTGTGACTAAAACCGTAACAGTTATCAAAAGTTGCAAAGTCACAAAAAAGTTCGCTAATAATGTCATTGTCTGAAAAAAATAGTTATAGACGTAGCAGGTATTTGTTTTTCTATACAGCCTACTGTAGTATCTACTTTCAATAAGAGACGCTTCAACGTCTTAGATTTTTCCATTTTGTTACTAAAGAAATACTAAAACTTACAAAGATAAAAAAAAAGTTACCTAATAGATGCTACTTTCTAAAAATTAACTAATTAATGTTACCTTTCTAACCTCGAATAAATTATTGCAAGTTTGAATAGCTGCAACCTTGTATCAAAGTGAATTACTCAAACCATTTGAAAATGCGGCTTACCTCCCTGTGGGCAGTCATACCAAATATACAAATTAGTTAAAGCCTTCTTTTGTTATAACAACCTATTATTACACAAATATGCGCATATATATGCAACAACAGAAAATAGAGAAAGAAATAATCAGTCACTGTTATAAAAACACATGACAACTAAATGCTGTTCAAAATTGTTGAGAGGAAACTTATGTCTTCAATCTGAAAACATGTACTCAAATATGGAAAATGATCTTTCAACATCTACAGATGTACAAGGAGCATTTACGAATTTTGCAAAAATATTAGAAGCTACAGATCTTAGACAAATTCCCCTTTTAAAATGCAGCTAATACTATTTAATCTAGTTTTAGCACAAGCTCGACAAAATACTTTATTTCCGTCAAGAACTAATTCCACATATGGTTTAATCTCTGCTCTGCCTGAAAACATTGCCTTGCTGAATAGGTGGAAATCACGATATTAGAAATAAATCACGACCACAGTTTATTAAAAAAACAAGTCTTCAGCTCATATACGCTCACAATAAGTAAGTGCTGAGGTTCCGAAGTGGAATCTTCGCGTCGATGGCCCCAACTAACACTGATTGTTGTAATTTATTCCAAAATCGGAAGTAATACACGATGTTCATTACACACTAAGCAAAATTAACACTGAGTCGGTAAAGATTGATTGCGATGAATATTGAGTGAAGACAGAATGTAATATTTTTAAATTTGAAGAAAGTAGTGTCGAAAGTAATTTGAATCAGTGAAGGGGATGAGGAAGGCGATTGGTGGATCAAATGAGACAAGATGCTAAATGGATGACGGATAAATTAAGTGGCATGTGCAACAGGATGAATAACTGCCGCATTGGTAAAATCCAAGATATGGGAATGCCTGAATTGCAGGTGTGAAGGATTATTAGCTCATTAAGGGTAGATCTGGAAAAATTCGCGATTGCCAATGAATGCATATTGCCGAAGATTCGAAGAATTATTATTTTTTACATTTAGGAATACTATATAATCATATATGCATAAATTATAGAATATGCAATTTGCATAATATCTATTCTTTAGTTATAAGATAAATGAACATTTTTCAAGAATTCTGAAGCAGAGTACTGGCCTATCAAAGCACTTTTGGATATAGATAAGTTGGATTAAGTCATCTTACTTTGAGCGCAGGAATCTGTGGTTAAGTCATGTCAGCGAAATTTAGCGACACCTGTACAATTTATTTGAGCTTTGTTAAAATTTTAAATGTCATAACACTGAAATATAAAATTGCTATTAATTTTATTGTTACCTTAAAGTTGCATAACAATTTAGTATGGTATTGTTCATTCGGTTTCTTCTATTCATCATTATCTAATTATACATAATAAAATCCAAATTTCACAACTGAAGATACTGGTACAAAGAAAGAACTAGTTCTGTATTACATATTTTTTGGTGTTTATTTAGCTATTCAAAGTGAACTTACTCTCAGGCAAGAAAATAAAATAAATCCTTGCCTTTATTGAATTTTTAAAATTTGATGTTGTTGCTTTTTGCACCGTCGGCGTCGCGTCGCCTAATATTCTGCGTATACATACATATATTCATACATATATTTTACATATATTTTATAAAAAAAAGTAAAAACGAAATCATTACCTACCATTACCAGAAATAAAATAAAGCAAGAAAAAGTCGTAAATTACTGATTTTTAGAAGCTAGACTAACTTGAACTAATCTTACCTAAAAGAATTCTTCTAAACATCAGCACCATGTAGAAGCACCAAATGAGTGTAAATTCCGGGGACGAAGAGCTGGTTGGGTGAAAACTGTTACGCTAGCAAGACCGTGACACTAAAGCGTTCATCGTCAGTAACATCTGTGTTTGAAGAAAATTAACGATATATGTAAATTGCCATCGTTTATTATCATTTTAGCATCGCTTATGTAGGTTTAAACTTATTAAATAACGAAGTTGAGTCTCCTCACTTGCACACGATCGTTCCAAGTTCTTACGCTCACATCACTCTTGAGTTAGTATTATTAGATTCTACTCTGCATTAAATTAAAAAAATTAATAATTTTGTCGAGAACTGAAGGCCTGAATACATAATTTCTAGATCAATACAGAAACTGTAAAAAGAGTGTGATATACTTTCAGATTCTTGCTACTTTCTTGTAAAATACTATAAATCTATAGCTTACATGACTTATATGTCGAAACAAAATGATTGTCCTGCGAACTCAAATGAATGAAGGCATAAAAGTCGTAGGCGTGCACTGTACAGTGTGTAGTCGTTTGAAGAAAGATGTGAATTAGTGAAAGTGTTTCGTTCTTTATGGTTTATGGTGATGCGTTCTAGAAAACGTTTTGTCTTATAAAGATGTATGTAAATAAGATGGAAAAAGTTTGTATTTCTGGGTGTATTCACTTAACAACTTCATTGTCAAATCACTTAGCGAGATTCTACAAAGTAAATTATTATCATAACTATTATTGATGACATAAATGCAATAATAAATTAATTACGATCTTGCATTTTTGCTTTTTTTTTGTTTTAACGTGCAACTAATTGTAAGTTAAAGAGAGTTTAGGGAAAGCATCAATGTTTTACTCCTTATGTCGTAATAGAAGAAAATTTCAATCGTCTCTAAAAAAAAATAAAATGAACCTTGACTTTGGTCACGTTCCAAAATTTTTTGTTACAAAACCTGATGCAGAAATGAAAATAGAATTCTCGAAATTTTAATTCTGAAGTAAATTTAACTAGCGTTTTTAATAATAAAGTTATTACTCTTACTTTGGAGAGTAAGCATTTTAACACTCACTTAAATAATTTATGGTTTCACCATAATTTTTTTTTAATTTTTATGCTTTCATAACTATATGATACAGTCTTTTGCAACACGCGTATGAGGATACGTTTTGTCCTTTCTACGGAAATAACTGTTATTTACTGTGTTAAGCCCGATAGTCGCATTTGAAAATGGAAACTAAATGACACCAAGAAAGAAAAAAAATAGAATCTGAAATTCTGCTAGAAAAAAATTTAAGGTCTTTGCAAGGAAAAGGCCGAAGAAAGTAATTAAATGTTGTTTACGAAAATAATTTTTACAAGTTACTTAAAACTTTTGTGGTATGTATATTGATATGCACTTAAATATTCTGTGTTATGTGATAGGATTTTAATAAGTTCGCTCATACTCATCGACATTTAATATAATCGGCCGATATATTTTTTATAGTATTATAACTCACGCGTTAATTTAGTCAAAGGTTTAACAGCTTGGGACTTTATGTTGCATCATATACATATCGTATGTTGCACAATAAAAGGTGTGTGAACAATAACTTTTAATTAACTTCAATAAGTCCATATAAAGATAAAACACTGGCTGTATGAATTTCATTTGAAAGGCAAAACTGTATCCGCCGGTATTACTTTACTAATTTCAGACCTCATAAATCGTATTTAAAATACTGCCTTGTCAATTTTAATTCATCTTTTTGTTCTTCTTCTAACTGAACAAGGAACGCAATTATCAATAAATTTGTTTGATCTGATAACCTGAAATGGCTGTGTAATTTCCGTTTGCACCCAAGTATTTAGCTCGAAATGCGAGACCTCATTCACTATAAAACATCACTGGAGATGATAAAGAAAGATTATATAGTTAGATTTAATAATTTTTGTAATTTACTTAATTTCATGCAATCTTCGTAAGAATACATGTTTAACTTTCCATTCAAAGTAAAACCTTTTCAAATCGGTTCTTGCTATGAAATGAGAATTGAAATCTTTAATACAAAAACACGTAAATATTTATAAATTTAGTTTTTGTCTTGGCTAATTACCATATTGTGCCCAAACAATTGTTAAACGAATTGAAATAAATTTAAAAACAATGAGTTGGAAAGATTGCTATACAAATAACGAAGACTAATAAAAAGACGTCTCCCCCATAAAATGTTAATTAAGCTTCTTCCACTCAATTGTCCGCCCGCTCCTTATATTGAAACTGAGAGGAAATGTGCGAGAGAAATCAAAAAATTATTACATACTTTGAAAAATTCTGAATTTATAAACTTGAAAAATTTATGGCGTTTTCGACTAACTGCTCTAGAAACTCCCGGAGTTTCCATTTCATACAGAACTAGATAACGAGAAACCCTAAAGCAAAGTAAGGGGATATAGGAATTAGGCTGGTTCAACAAAAATTAAAAAGGAAAACAAAAATCGTAGAATTGTGATCAAAAAGGGAAACCGCAAAGGAAAAAAAGAAATTGTTAAAAGAAAGAAGGCGATAATTCTTGGAAATAAAGTTTTCGACTGAAAGCTTTATTCAGCAAGAAATATCCAAGAGACGGAAGTGAAATTAGTATTTACCCTAACTTCGTCACATACACACACACACACACACACACTTTAATGTGTTCCTTTAAACATATTTTGTGAGAAAGCTAATTTTTGTTGATAAGGTCAACTTTTTACAAATACATAATTTACTGCAATTGATCCTAGCTTTCCCTTTTTTTCTAAATGCACATGCTAAATGTAACATAATTTTACGTTTATTATTGTTATTCTTGAATGCATAATTTTTTATATTTGTTTCTCAACCAAAATAAAATATCGACTTTGAAAGGTAATTTGATATTATTAAACAAAATTAATAAAAAAGTATCCAAATGTACAAATTACTCTCTTCATATACCATGTGTTGATTCGTTTTAGGAACGCTTCGTATCATATTCAAAGAAAACTGTTACGATATTTGAAGAACTAAACACAGCATTAGATGCCTTTTAAAATTTTCAAAAAATTTTACCAATTTACTCAAGAAAGGACAGGAGGATAATGACAATTATCATTTTAGTACTACCTACTACTACCTTAATTTAGAATTAAAATCACTATCGAAAAAAAGATGATAAAAACTTTGCGAACTATACCTTTCTGCAACTTGTACTTACAAAGAACTTTCTGCAACTTATTTCTACAAATTACTTTCTTTAAACATATATTATACAATTGATGATATCTTAATCAAAAGCAAAAAAAAATTTAAATTTTAACAACCAGCTTACTTTAAATTTAAAATTAAAACTGCTATAACAAAAAATTTGAGAAAATTTCAGTATTTTATTTTCGCAAATTATAAAAATGATAATGTAGATATACCAATTTTTAGTAAGACATGTTTTATCCAAAACACCAATCAACTGGCGAAGCACTAATTGAAAATCAGCGCGAAAGATAATAATCCGAGAAAACATAGATTAATACATCACGTTCGTGCAAGTGTTTCGAGTCACGCTCTGGAAGCACGAGGAGTTGGCGCGCTGAAGAAGCGAGGCCGGCGAGCACGACAACACACTGCTACCGACTGGCTGTTCTCGCCGAGGATGGCATACATCTTGCAGACAAGTAGGTCACTGGTAACTCTCTCCCAGACACCCCTTGTATCGTGCACTATGCTCCACTCTGCACACCTGATAACAGATCAGTGTTGTAGTATCGGCCGTCCCGCTGATCATCACCAACTCCTGCGGCGACCGATGATTACTACTTTCTTTGACGTCTTGTTTCTATTGTGTTCGGAAATTAATACGTTGGCTATTGTACGCCGGTGTAAATGCACTTCATTACGGAGACGTTTAGACCTTCTACTTGAATGGCGCAACTTTACACCTTTTCTTATCTGAGAGAGATGAATAGTACCTTTCTATTTGTTGTACCTTCTCATAGAATGCGATATCTCCTTACAAATGATGGGCTTACCCAGTTTCTTCGAGAACCTTTTTTGTAAACTAAATATGTAAAAATACTTACACAAAAAAACATATATTTACCATTGACTCTATTCTGAACAATTGCAATTACCACGTTAATAAAACTCTACCTTCTTGTATTCTGCAGTTAATGGTCTACTTCATCTCAAATTTTTGGTGATCGTCATTTCTATTATATCGGCGACAGAGATCAAATTGGTCCTTAAGTGGATTCCTTTTTTTAGTTCCAAGATATTGTAACATCATCCTTTGTTTCTACACTCGACGTTGCATTTATGGCAACTTTAATCCAGACTGAGTTTATCACTTATTTTTAAAGAACACTTTGTCCTTACAAAGATGATAAATATCATCTTGCTTCCTCGATGCTGGGTTTGCAAATTACGTTCCACTTGCCTCATCCATCTTTTGCTTAGTTTTTTTTTCTCTCTTAGGTCCGGTCTTTTCATCTGCCCGTTAAAGTTAATCGGCAAGTAACTTGTTTTTTCTGAATGGTTGATTGATTTTTATGAATTGTTTCCATGGTAGTTACCCGTCTGTTACTTTAACAAGAGATGAAAAAACCGGCCCTCAAAGTAATATGGTCACGCGACCTCGCTTTCCACAATAGCTGCAGCTGGATGTACAATCCTAAATTGGATTTTCTTCTGATCTTTTTTTGCGGGATACATTATCCTTAAAGTCCTTCTTTGTGGCAGCATTAAGCATGACAATCATATCTTGCTTTTCTAATTCTTGCATCATATTCCTCCTTCAAGAAGACTTCACAAAACACAATGGCACATCGGAAATTTTTAAATGAATAAGAGAAAAGATACTCCCTTACCTCTTCTCCTTTTGACTTTTTGCTCCACCTACTGATGCGTCTCTTCGTCTCTTTGTTTGCACATATTCATTGACTTTAATGACACCACTTACCGAATTGATTTTGCTTGCAAGTACATAGTTCGTTATCACGACTTGTTTACTAATTGAGATTTTAAAAACGCTACAGTACTCATTGAAACATTTTAGCTTAGAAGTTTCAAATTTTTATCAATGAATTTTACAAAACACAGTTGAAAACCTTGATAGATCTAGAAGTAATGCAGAAGTTATTTCACCCTCTTGCTAACAGGTATTCATAAAACCTAAAAGTTTTGAACAACAATTATTATAAAGAGGAACAGTACTGTAATTCATATTATAATTTACTACATTTTAAAAAAACTACTTAATTGGTTCAATAATACATATTTTTTATAAATTTTAACATAGGAAAGAATATAATAAGTAATTTGGTCGCTTTCATTGCCTTTTTTTAAACTGGTACCTTAACAACGACATCTAAACAGTCTGGAGAGACACGTACACTATGTCGCTCAATTTTATTTATGTTTTGTTTAACGCAAAACGATTCGAATGTTATGTTAACTGGATAATGTAGGTGTATACAAGATGATAAACAAGTAGTAAAAGACACACATACACACCAGTATCTGCGTAGTCATCGTGTGGGCGCTGTGTATTTATTTTGTTTTATGCAAATGTAATCGCTTGTCATTTACCTACTTTAAGCGATTTGATGAAAAGTAATAAAATAATTTATTGTTTATTATACCAACAAACTTCAGCATCGACCTCAATAAAAAAAAATATGATAAGAAATACCTTGTCAATTGTACCGTATTTTGAAAAATGAAGGCGTCATTTTTTTCATGTCATCAGCACTTTTATAATACTCACAAAGTACCTGAAAATGGGTTAGTCTTTAGAATGAACTTTTTATTAATTACAGAAATACAAAATTGATATGAAGTGGCTTTTCAGTAAGTAGTTTTTACCTACCACGAATTGAGCTTTTAAAAGTCTATTCGTTGGATGTTTAGAATGTTAACAGCTGAACGAAAACGTATTAGGCAAATCACCGCTAAAGCGAATTGAGTGATAGTTAACACAGCGAAACACATCCGAGAAAGTTCTTGGAAAGATTTGTGACGGTGGATGAAACCTGGCTCTATCATTTTGATCCAGAGTCAAAAGTAAAGGTATGGAATTGTGTCATAAACAAGATCATTTTTAATGGGATTTTTTTAGTAGATTTTATTTACCAAAGGCTAATATTATGCGGCTCTTAATCCAAATGTTAGTAAAAAAATAAAAGAAAAATGTTTTCTTTATTTCTTTATTCCCTAAGCTGAGGGAACATTTACGCCAGCTCATTTTTCTGATGACGAAGGTATATCATCGCAGCTGCAAATGAGTAGTAGCAGGACAAGTAAAAGATTTTAAAATCATTGATATTTGTACACCAAATGTATTTTTTAGCGGATTACGTTGAAAAATAAAATTGTTTGGAACGTCCCAGTTGTTTAATTCTATAATAATTCTTTTTGTTGGATATTTTCCGTAAAATTCCACGTGCTTTAATATTGTTTTGTTAGTTACTAGTTCCTCATACAGTATGTGACGTTATGAAATTTTATTATTTTCATAAATAATGTAAAAAAGTATGGGATACGAATTATAAAATACCTAAATGGGTTTTTGCTGAGTACCAAAAATGAGGTAACGAGGTACTTAGATCTGTATCCTTTGAGGCGCCCCATGTGTTAAGGTACTACTCCATTTGAGAGTAAGTAACTTATCAATATTCTCAGAGGTGTGTCCATTGACGATGAATACTACCCTCAGACGTAAGAATACTAGCACATCTTGAGAGCTACTCGCCAATATTTACTCTCAAATGGACACTAGCACCTTTACAGCTTGTTGGGTTCTTGAATTTGGTTTAGTCCTGGTATTGTACTCTGATCACGACCTATTAGATTCAAATAGTATTAGATGTTGAGTGGGTTTTGTATAAATATTAAAAATTCGTTCTCCTGTTTCAAAAGATCTAAAAAATTACAACAGTTATCAAGTTCCAATTCCAGTATAAAAGCAATATCAACGTATTGATAAAATTATGGAATTTATGTAATTCTTCGGTACGTTTTGACCAAGAATAATGATAATGTCATTGATACCAATAAAATATATATATATAATCTTCCAATGTATTATCCAATATACTATATACATAGATGTAGTCTATAAAAGTATTTACCTAAATAGGAGCTTAAGGTTCCCATTCCTAAACCTTTATTTTGTCTATTATAATATTTGTTGTTGAAAACAAAAAAGTTTTATTGGAGACTAATTTTCATTCGCTAAAGTCAGAATTTTTTGACCAGATGTAAGACACTGAAACTTTTGTAATTAAATTAGACATCGAAAGAAGCTAGCAGAGAATTATTTGGTAAAGTCCAATCTTTTATTTTTTAAATTAATTAATTAGAATTTGAAGAGTATTTGCGTTCAAAATTTATTAGTTTAAGAAATTACTATCAGTCTAATATGACGTTACTACTCAATCTTGGGTAGACTAAAAAATTTACTAAATTTGAGATCATGGCTTTTCTATTTTTGTTTTAATGGAAGAAATCACTGATTTGAAAATTGAGTTAGATTTATTGATTAGAATTAGATTATTGTTTTTGTTTTAAATTGAGTTGGATGATTTGTGCTGACCATATTTTAGTAGTATATTCTGCCAGTTCTGAACCGGCAAAATATGAACTGCTAAAAATAGTTATATTTACCTACTTTTTCCTTCATTTTTGCTCTTTTTTATTATAAATTTGTGTATTTGTCTTAAAACAACACAATTATTATCATTTTTACTCGTTCGCGCTTCAAAATTACATAAAAATCTTTAATTTTGATCATTATACTTAAATTTTGTACGAATATAATGGTTTAATTATTTGATATCATTTTTACTTCTTAAAACCGTGTAGGAGTAAGATATTACAAACTGTGATAGAGGTGAACTACCCAATTTAAAATTACGAATGATAAAACAGTACAGGTAGAGGTGAAACATCCCTACACGATTTAGATAAGAGAACATCATTTCTCTATTTCTTCTACATCTTTCGAATAAAAATGGATCACTTGTGAAAATTTATCGTAGAGAGTGTGAAGATTTGATTACTATTTGTAATCTAACTAGTAAAATTTGATATAAGTGACTAGGTATTATCTGTTATCGTATACTATTTTGATTCATTTTTATTCGTACACTCTGTTTATATATTTCACTTAAAAACACTAAATGTAGGAATAAAGTTATGTAAAACCATGTAATTTTATGCGTTCAAAACTTTTCCAGAAATTCTCAACCTCTAAATTGTAAATACGTTTACACCTTGTTACTAAATAATAATGCTCAAATTAGACTCGTAAGCTTCCACAGCCGTTGTCCATAATTGAATTGGCTTCCGGTTGGAACCACGTCACGACTGCTTCTACTGCCAACGTTTCGTTCGTTCTCCATTGCAGAAGAACTTCCTCAGGGCTACTGCTGCTGGCGATGTTGCCTGATGGTTTGTTACTGCTTCTCGTTAGTCGATGAGACTGAAAAAAGCAGCAGCAACAACACCACAAGCGCCGGGCTAAAAAACACGCGGTAACTATGGATATGATAACTTTATTTGTTATTATTTTTCTTTCACACATTTGATAATGCAATTTGACATATATTGAGCAAATGGAAGGGTACAAATCTATAACTGGTATCGAGCAGAGTCCAGTTTAAGGCAATTAACATTTTTTATGACTGTTTGGGATACGTTTTCAAACTCCCAGGAAATTGACTATTATTTTTATCTATATCGGGAAACGAACTTCAGTGCTAAACTAAAAAAAAATAATGGTATCCATAAGAACGAAGCCCACATACGTATTACAACCTATGTTCGATTTAAAAAAAAGATCAGTTTACTATTTCATTGTTTTTTTTTGTTTTAAATGTTTCAATTTTTATTAATTTTAAATATGAATAAATATATGCAATGTAATCCCCACCCACCTTTTACCCTCTACCTAAATTCCCTACACTTGTTACATAACGATACAGAACCAATCTCATCAAGTTTTTGGACTATGTTTTAAACGTATTAATTGTAACATGAATGCCACGATATTTTTAATTAAATTTATCAATGGTCGTAAGTAGTAAGTAGTTTTCCCAATTCCGTAACATTTTACTAAAAAAATCCGCTGATGCAATGTATATGTAGCTTTAACTTAGGGTATTAATTACCGACTAGTACTTAAGGAACGAGTTTGATTAATCACTTTGACAATTCCGGGTAATTCAGAAACTTAGACAAATTTTTGATAGTAGGTAAGTAAGCATATTTTTTTTTAATTTAAAGCCATAAATGAAGCGTTTAGGGAATTTCTCATTTTTGTATGTTTTAATGCAAGCAAACACTTTTATAAAGAATAATTATTTTTCTTAAAACATGCATTAAAGAAAGTTTCCTCTAATGCAAAAAATTCGTGGACACAGTGTATATTTGATGAAAAACGTCTTTTCCATAAGTCAATAATGTTACCAGATAAATGAAATTCTTCGTATTGTACAGTTTCGATTAATTGGATTCTTAAACTTTCCTTTCTTCTAAATCCCTTATTAATTTTTTCAATGATATAATCTGATAACTTATATAAATAAACAAATAAATCATGTTCTATACAATTACAATAAACTGAATAATCAACAACCATATCTCCCCATGAACATCGTGCTTTAACAATTTTACATCGTTTTCATCACTTTCTGTTATTTTTAGTAATTCATCTAAGTCTTTTTCTTTATTATGTATTCCTTGTTTTCTTTGTCTTGGTTCCTGAATTACATCATCATCAAAATGAAATTCATCAAAACACTTTTGTCTGAACAAATTTTCTTTAATAATTTCCTCTAGTTTTCGTAAACCTTTACGTGGTAGTTTATTTTGAATGCAATATTTTCGTAATTCAATAAACTTCATTTATCAAAAAAAATTATTCAAAATTTTTATGGTCTGCTCATTTTAATTTTGCAATAATTAAATTTTCAAATTTATTGTAATTAAGAACATTACTTAATGTTTACAATCTTTATCCACAATAACTTTTATTGGAAAGGATTTCTTTTTTTTGTCATTTGATATCTAATTATATAATTAAACAAAATACTCATTTTATCTATTTTTATTTACTTTCAATTTCTTATTTTTTTATGAATTTGTTAGAACGTTTTCCAACTTAGATAAGTTTGCAATGAATATTATTTTATTTATTGGTAGTTTAGGTAATAAATTATATGAATATACCAAGTATCCACTTTGATTACGCACCATAAGGATTTGAATGAGATTTTTCTAATAGTAAATTCCTGTTCTCCTATCTAATATATCATAAAATACTAAACGGTATAACACGTAGCCTTATGTTATGCATTAGCTAAGACTACTTTTAGTTTGTTTTTAAAATACCAAGGGCTTTCAAAATTAAAAAAGAGAAACATGAAATAAGTAGATATTTTTTTATTGCACAGTTTTGATCAAGCAGGCAAATTTGTAATTGATTTTTAAAATTTTGTATAAAAAATAGAGACTTGAAACATAATTTTTATTAAAAAATATTTGTTTATAAATTAATAGGTACTACACAAAATATTCAAATAATTCGCCGTTTGCGCCCAATCAGTATACGAACATTGCTTAACATTCTAGAAGTCATAGTTGTCCTTTCTCTCATGATTCTACCTCTCAAAGGAGTGTAATAAATTTTTGATTTTAAAAAAAGCCACAAGAAGAAATCGTTTGCTGTTAAATCCGGCGAACATGGTGGATAAACAAACCTGCATTCAGTAAGCTGCTTTCTTAACAGTAATTTCAATAGGGAAGCATAAAACATTTTTATAAAAAAATTACATTGAAATTCTTATGGTGCGTAATGAAAGTAGACGCCCGGTATGTACTTTCTTGAATCATTATTAAGTGATTTAATTTCCTTCAAATAACTAATATCAGCGCTTCGTTGTAATGGTGTTTTCGTACAAGTTTCACGAATCGAATATTGATTAGAATCCATTCCAATTTATTTATATTTAAAATAATATTATTTTATAAAATATTTACACGTTATATTAGTACATTCTATGTTCATGTTCAGGTTTAACGTTTCATGTCCACCTTTATATTTGTACAAAATTTTAAATATAATAGTTAAAGTAGATTCTTGTCCGATGAAATTTCATAATAAATTATTTTAAAAACGGACACTAGAATTGGCACTAACGCTTCCTGACGAAGTTATCAAACGATAGCGAAACGTAGAGCATTAGTGCCAATTTTAGTGTCCGTTTTTAAAATAATTCATTATTTAAATATATATAAATTTTAAAAAATTATGTAATTTGGAAGTGTGAAGTGATAATAATTATGGCTTTTTAAGACAAATGGACTTCCTCTTAAACCGGAAGTGATACACATTGTTTAATGTTGTCGAATAAACTATTGGTAGGCCTATATAATTTAACCAAATTTCATTTTCCTAAAAATAGAATTAAAAAAGTTACAGGAGTGAATCACCCGGTATACACCGAAGTAGACGTGGTAAGTATAATGATCAAACGAATGGGAGTGGTTTCATTTTGTATCTTTCATTTTATAACAGAGCTGGTCCTACCTCTGCCGATTTTGAAGTTTCAATAAAACAATAGATATATTGTATCTCCCGATCGACTGCCTTAAAACTGGAAATATGACGCGACGTTAGTAATAATAAATCTGTTTCATCTGTTCAAAAAAATTTGTCCTATATCCCTGCTTACAAAGATATGACTATGTTTGTACTAATTTTCAGTTTCTAATAGTTGAATCATTCATTTCCAAAACTGCACAAGTCACTAACTAAACATATATTTATCGGGAATGAAAAAGAACTTTCTATCATTTCTAGACTAATGTTGTTTATGCAAAGATTCTTAAAATAAGGTGCTCGTATTTCGTGCAAGAGGCAGCCTGACTAATGTAGTTTTTCCAGTGAATGTGTTATTACTTCTAAAGCGCACATTACCGCGTTTAACTCATTTTCGATAAAAATGCGACGTATGCTGTTTTTGAAACGAGCGATTTAATTACATTTACTCATTTCGCTATTTATAAATACATCAGAGACGTTGCTTTTTTTATTATTTCTATTTTCATTTTAGAATAATTATTCGCCGAATATCCTTTAACATTCTTTCATATGTACTCAGTTTGTCTAATGATTATAAAATCGGGTCTTAATGGTTTTCAACTTGGAAATCTAAAGAAATCTTCAGTTGTTAGAACTTTTCGTTTTACGTTTATGGCTTACCGCAAAGTAATTTTTTGTATTTTTCTCAGAATTTTCGTTTTTTGTGATAAAGAACTTTTTAGTAATATTTTGATTGATAACCGATTTGTAGATAAATCACTCCCATCGATCAAGATCTGCATCATAAAAAAGCACTAAGCGCAAACATATTTTTAAAATGTACTTTCCTTGTTTCAATATTAATAAAATGCTTGGGATTTTTTTAACATTATGAATAATCCACAATCCACACGATTAACCGTAAACACCTACTCGATTTTTCCACTAGTCTCTTCGCCCAAGAAAAGAATATATTTAAATCAACAATAACAATCGCGGTGTTCTCGACCGCATCCAATTAATTATTATAATTACTTCGTGCTTGTTGTGGCTAATTTTACTAACTCTAATTAAATTTACGACAATAACAAATATGAATAACTACGGCAGTGCTTTTCAATTCAGCCGTGTACTTTCCGCGATATAACGTGAAATGAGTTTTGGTTTTATTTCCTGTCGACTTATTTCAGCCGTCGAAGCAATCAACACCACTCCTACTATGTATTTACAAATTACATTTATTTTTTTATTTCAGAAGAATCATTTGAAAGTAAAATACCCTCGGGATTAACAAAGTTAATAGTAAATCAAAATCGATTATTCCAATAAAAGCTCATTTATTTTAAATATTATTTGTAATGATGTTCCTTTTTTTGTTATATGCCAATCGTATAGATCTGCGTTGAGAAAATATACGTCGACAAAAGTCGCAAGGCTATATCGTGTTAAATAGGACCAGGCCTCATCGGAAAAGAAAGTTTTGTCCAACAAATCGTTATTGTCAATATTGTTTAAAAACCAATGACAGTATCTTCGCCTTGGTTCAAAATCTACTGGAAGCAATTCATGCACGGCAGTCAAACGATAAGGGAACATTTGCAAGTTCTTTCTTAGAATAGTCCTGCAGGTCCCGACAGAAAAATCAACTTGTTGTGACAGGTGACGGATGGAAGTGCGAGGAGCATCAGTCATAATTTGTCTTACATTTTCAAGTACCTCATTAGTTCTTACTTTAGGCCTATCTAATACCTTTTTTCTAGCCACACTGCCAGTTTCTCTGAATAGTCCTACAGAGTACTGAAGTTGATTAACAAATTTGTGGTACAGAAATACAGTTTCTGGAAATTTTTCCTGAAATTCTGCAATACAATCAGAAATAGAATAGATCCATTCGCCATAGATTTTTTTGAGCGTTTCGAAAGTAGGACTCAACCATAAAAGATTTTTCTTCCAATGTGAAAACCATTGTAAAATCAAATCAATAAAACAATTTTTTTGAAGATGTGTTTGTTTACTTATCTTTTTAGGGTACGGATCAAGTAAGGAACATACCTGAATATGCGAAAAAATTAGATTATCACACTAGATGGGAAAACTTTTTGTACACATGTTATAAAACACAGTACACAGTAAGTTTCAATCGAATGACACCACGTCACTTCTTTTTTTTTGTGAGGTTTGGAGAAATCTTCAGAAGACATTCCTGTGCCGGGTATCCATGCTCAGGAACTGTTGGATTCCCATGGTTGATGCCTTCTGAAGGTCTACAAACGAGCGCCTACCAACTAAAACTCCTTATGCTCATGTTAACTGCTAACTTCTGGAATCCGCCTTTCGGCATAGCGTCAGAAGCTTCGCACTGTTTCTAGTCTTTCCCAGCCACTGGTTTCTGGAATTCGCCGCTGATCTGGTATTTGTCATATCCGGTGGGTCGCGCGACTCCTGGGATCCTCCTTAAGAGCCGTGCGCTTAGTTCGTGTCTGGTGTCTTAGATCATGTCCAGTGTGTTCTTATTTACTCTATTACTTTCCATAATACCGCACATCATGAAAGCGGCAGCATCCCAGACCGCTGAGCAGGACCTCCGAGATGTTCTCCCTCGTAAGGTCTGTCCCGCACCGGAGAGCCGCCTCCGCCATCACGTCCCTCCAATTCGGGCAAAGGAAGATCGTGTGTTCTGTCGTGTCTTCTTCACCACAATACCAGCACTGGTTGTTCGATGCCTTCCCGATCTTGTGCAAGTATTTTACTAACACTCCGCGTCCGGTCATGGCTTGGGTGATGTAATAGTCGTCCACCTCACCGTGCTTCCTATTATACCATCTCCCGATGTCTCTTATGAAGATCTTCGTCCATCCATCATAAGCGTTCCATGCGATCTGCCACTTCTCAATGAGGGGAACGGTCGAGTGCCCGTTCTCTTGGCCAAGTATTCCTGCTCTCTTTCCTTCACCTTCAACTTTATAGGTGGGATGGCTTCTATCGCTAATACACCCGTGGTAGCAACCGTTTTGTAGGCTGATGTGATACGGATTGCCATCCTTCTGTTTATGGCTTCCAGCATCCCTTCATAATATTTGAATTTCATGGCAGGCGCCCAAATGGGCGCAGCGTTTAACACGATCGAAGCGATCACTCCCGCCAGGACCCTTCGTCTTTTCGGTCTGGGACCGCCGAGGTTTGGCATGAGTCTCGCTAACGCCATCTGTGTTCGCGCTGCTTTCTAGCATGTCCTTTTCACGTGGATAGTCATCCTCAGACCTCTGTCCAGATGTACTCCGAGGTACTTTATGGAGTCCCTCGAAGCTATAACTGTGTTCTGGACATTTAGGATCATCATCTCGGTCTTGGCCGTAGCCAATTCCAGATCCCGATCCTCGAGCCACTGTTTAGTCCTTGACATCGCTAGCATCGCTCTTTCTTCTAACATGGTAGCAGTTTTCGCGGTTACCAAGATTGCCAGGTCGTCCGCGTAGGCAATCAAGGTCACGCCCTGCCCCAGATCCTGCAGCAGGATATCATCGTATAGTATATTCCACAGAGTCGGGCCAAGCACCGAACCCTGCGGGATGCCACAGGTCATTTCCATTTCTTCCGCTGAAAGAGTGATTATCATTCGGTCCTGCAGGTAAGACTCTATCATGCGGATCGTGTATCCGCTGATGCGAGTCCTCCGGAGTGCCGATATTATCTGCAGCCACGAGGCGGAGTTAAAGGCATCCCTGATATCTAATGCGAGCAATAGACAGGAAGCCCTGTGCATGTCACTTCTAAATATATCAAATAATACCGTGTTATTTTTTAAATTTACTACTACTCTTGCTATGAAATTTATATCTTAGCTTCACTGTATGTTTTTTGACATTTGTTACTTTGACATCAATGACAACAATTGAAATCTAACTTGTAAAAAAAGGTTTAAAATGTTTATCACGTCCACTACATCGTTGCCTGTTGTTTTAGGAATTCCTGGTTTACAAATTTGTAGCCCTGAAAAGGCGGTTAGAAAATCCAAAATCCAGAAATTGCTGAAAATGGTTGCCTTCAGCTTACAGCCATAAACACAGTATACATAACAATCGGTAGGGACAACTCCTGTCACATCCAATATGGCCGTTATTGGAGGGTCTTCATTTTATTGACAAAAGCTCGTGAAAGACTTGCATTTTATATGGATACATGTGCAGGTCTTTCTTCAGTATTTTTTGACAAGTATTGTATGATAAGCCAATTTCTTGGGATAATTGACGTATGAACTACTGTCTCACATCTTCAACAGTATCTGCAATTCCAAGAAAAGGTATTCCGCTTCCTTTTTTGCATTCAACACTACCTGTATTTCTAAATCCTGCAACAGTGTTTGTAATGGTTACACGTAAATTTTGAATATCGATAACTGCAGGAAATTTTTCACAAAAATCATCAATGCAAGCTTGGAGACTGTATATTTACTTACATGTGTAACTCAAGATCATATAATGAAATATATAAAAAAATGTAACACATTCCCCTATTCAAATACAAAGCTCCTAAGGCCCTAAATTAAAAAATCAATTTTTAAACGATTAAGTATTTCTTGTTACAACGCATTATCTTCGTACAATTTCCATGAAAAATTGATAATGAATACATATAACGTACGCACGCACTCCAAACCCATTTCCTGGTAATTTAATTACGGCGATTGTGCTGACGGTAAATTAGTTTTTGAGTGCCGGAGAACTTGCCTAAAAATTAAATCAGAAAGTGATTTACTTTAGGTTATTAGTCGCAGTGCATTGGATGGAACTTTCTCCAGAAAAAGAACCGCGATAATATCGCTTTGCGCATTCCGATTTCATTTATTTATTAGTCTAATTACGGCTTCCTAAATAAGTCCAAATTAATTAGGATGATTTATGAAAAGAGTGGCTTTCTTTAGTTTGATTTCAAGATTTATGAGGCCGAGTCTTAAAAAGTTTTGTCTTGATACTGTTTAAAAAAAAAGTAATTTAATTTAATGTCTGCAGCTTTGAAAACAACGATGTCACTTCTTCAAGTGTGTCGATGCCTGTGTACTGTTATTCGGTATTTCACATGGATCTTTTTTCAAGAAGAGCTTAATGTGAGGAGGGAACATTTATACATTAATCAGTCCTGATGGTGCCTTTCGTTCGCTTTGATTTATTGTTCGCAACACGAATTCAATTTCTCTTGTCGAAAAAGAGGAGCGCATTTTGGATTAACCTACTAATGTTTCTTTCTTTTTAACCCATTGGTTAAACGAGTGCATCGTTAAGAAATTTTTTGTTAATACATTTCCTGTATTGCTTATTAAACTTGTTATGAATTATCCTGTCATTAAATCTGTCATTATAAAAAATATCTGTTAACTTTGTACGGTGCAAGACTTCAAAATAACTGTGCATTTAAACCTATATGAAGTAAAGTCCGAATACTTTCGAACTGTTCATATAAAAAATACTCCTACATAAAAATCTTAAACATTATGTAAAAGAACTCTTTACTTTCATGTGCTGTGAGATAATAGGCAAAAGAATTTCGTTTAACAAGTTTAATTTGTTAAGAAGACACTGTGACATAGTGAAAGTTTTTTGCCCCAATTTTTTACAGCAATAATGGATTGATTTTATTTAATTATAAAACTCACTCCTGCATGTCAACTTCACATTTTCCATTTCGGAACAATATAATGACAGGATTTCTATAAGAATTAAATATCTAATCTACCGTTTCGGTGTTATCTATAATTATTTCTGCAACTTTCTTTCCGTCGTTTATTTACTCTGACTAATAAATAGTTGCAAGGTCTTCATTCGACCTCATTTTTTATTTCCACTAGCGCTGAAGGAAAAAGCCGCAACGCATCCAAAATACCGTAATTAAAACTTTTCCTCTGCTAATTACGACCGTCATTAATGACCGTTAAAACGTGTAATTAAACCACGTAAGGCGAAATTTATTAATTTTGCTACCTGAAAATCTGCTCTGTCCACGAAGGCGAGAGAAACTGAAAATTAAGTCGACGGCCATAACTCATCCTTTCATTTCAGCGAAAAAATAGAGGAAGTCGAAATGGTCTTCCTATTATTTGTTTGAATGCAAGCTAAATTAACTAATGTCGGCCGATCAATCAAAATTTTCGCGCAATTTACCGCAAGTCGCAGTGAAATTATTTTCGAAGTGGGTCGGCAGTGTGAGCACATACGAAAACATGTTATATCCTTAATTAAGATTTTTTTGGCAGTTTGCTCGAATAATTTTACGATTTAATTTGCAATCTAGGCAAGCGCGGCTTAAATAAGTAGAACAATGAATTAATAAAAGTATCGGTTGGTTCATAATTACTTCGTTTAAAAGCGGCACAGAACAAGAACAAGAAACGAATTGCCTTAGCGAATAAAGTTTCATACATTTCTAATCAGATGAACAACAAAGCACAATTGAAAGGATTTCTGAAATAACTACTTGACAGACTAATATGTACTACATATTAGAAGTTTACATTCTGATTTAAACTATTACGGCCTACATATGGAGGAATAAATTGTGATTCGCCTAGATCAATCAAGTGAATGACTTGATTTATTCTTCCGTTTTTGTTCAAATAAGATTTATCAAGAGATCTTCATTGCACGTTTTATAGAAAGCATTCATTAAATTTAAACTGCTAAAAATTATTGTGCATTAAAACTTTCACTGTCGTTGTCCTATGCCATCAATTAAATTATGAAAAAGATTATTTTGGTATTTTGCATCTTATAATTAATTAATTCAGTATTCAAAGCCTGTGGAAATTTAAATTTTTTTCCGTTATCGAATTGCATATGGGCGGCATTGACCGAGTGACCCAAATTTAACTGGAGCTTTATTGTTTTACGATGTATTTATAAAAACCGCGGGCGCACGTATATCTCACGAACGAACAGAGATTTCGAAAGAAAAGACGATCCGCCCTTAAAATAAAAAATTTGTCAGTAACTTCCGAAATAACCGGAAACTCCCGGAAATTATATTTAAATAGATTATTATTATATGCAAAATATGGGCTAGCATTTCAAATGGGAAATCCGTAAAATAGTGCCTGAATCACCCTGTCACTATATGATGTGAAGAATATTTACCATTCTTTTTTCATCATTTCACAATCGTAGCTTAACAAATTGTATTCCAAGTTTTTAAATTGTTCATTTGATCAAAAATTTGAATCCGCATGCTTTAAGGCCAAAGATCGGTTCAATACGGTTAGCTAGAAATCGTGATCTAAAAATAAGGAAATAAATAAATCAATATCAACAATTATTATTAATTTAAAATTAAAATACAAATGTTTCAAATAGGTAATAGATTTTGATTAAACAAGCAGTTCGTTTTCCCTAGCACCTCAGTATTATGCAATGTTCTTTTTAGTAGCGGTGATTAATTGACTCAGACACTACAACAATAATTTTAAGACAAGCACATAAAAGTTTTCTGTGTAAACGCACGCAGTATCAAATCAGCATGTACGAAAATAACGTCGAAGTTTGGATGCGGCGAATTGAACATTTATAATTGCGTCTCCGGGCGGTCATACAAGTCGGTTCGGAAAAAATATAAGACAATACAGCTTCCTACAGAGAGTGAGTACGCCGGTACGTCACTATTTCAAAAGTATGTACCTCCGCATTTTTCTTTTAAAATAGCTCTAGCACATCGTTTGTCCGAGGATAAATCTGGATCAGTTCGTCTTCACCACATGCATATCAAAATTAAACTAGAATAACAAAAATGTCAGTGAAACGCACCGACAATTGCTGAAATGTTTCGCGTCGCGTTCGCACTCATTTTAGTGATCAGTTTTTCGTCGTCGAACGCGGACGAAATTAGAGTAGGTAAGTCAATCGATTTTAATCTCATACTGAAATAATTATGCATGAAAATTCCACATTTAACCTTGATCATAAAAAAAGCACCGTTCCACCCCCAAGTTGTATCAAGACAATCGAAAACAAATTTTTAAAATTAATCGTCCTTTCTTTGAACGGACTTCTGTGCGCTCTATTTTTAAACGAAGAGTCAAACGAAACTAATAAGATACTTTTATGTGTTATATCCTGTCGTGTCTGAAATTTCATTGCTGGAATCGCAAGTGCGATTTAAGAAATACTAGGTCGCCTTAAAATTAGAACTAATTGACATATATTCCATGAAGTCAAGACGCACAATTCATTTTGCATACTGACGTTGCATGTGGGAATACTTAAAAGCCGCAAATCGCGCGTGGAGATTAAAATAGTCAAGTTGTCAATGGATTTTCCTGGAATGTTGGGACAAATACTAGATAATTCCTGTATTACGTCGTTCTGCTACCGTCGGTACGTAGCAGCAGCAAATAAGACAAACGTGAATAAAATTACAAGTCACAAGAACTTGAAAATTTAAAAGAAGAAAATAGTTTTTCATTGACACAAAAATGGCTAAAAATGAATATAAAATACCGAAATATAGATATATAGATAAAATAATGGTTAAGGCAGTAGTATCATCTCCTACATTATTAGCAATAAAATAAAAACTATAAACCCGTTCCAATCAGATGTTCTAAGAATTGTTTTAATAAATACAGAATAAGTTCTGTATCAAGAAAAATAATGAAAATATCACTAACTACATTCAAATTAAGTAAAGTTCAATTATATATTAACAAGTAATTTACGTAGCAAAAATATTCTTTCTAATTTCATGAACACGACGGTCGCCTAAAGTCACTAATAAGGATTGGAAATCTATATTTGCGTAAATTAAATAAATATAATAGATTTTATTGTGTTATCAATTATCATACTTGTGGTGCTTGGGGAACTAATTCAGACAAGAAAATTAAAACAACCTAATCAATGAGATGTAATCATTACTGGTTTTCCATTTAATCTTTAAGTGAAAATCGAGGTGAAAATGTTTATAAACTATTGTCTATACGAAAATATTCAAAAAATATTAAAGATTACAAAACACAAATAAAGAAACTAAGAAAACATAAGCTAAATTAATTAGTAATCTGTGACGTGTGCATCACTCACCAAGAAAAAAAAATAAGAATTATACTACATTAAGAAATAAAAAATTAGATTTAGCGGTTTTATACGATTGTAGTTAAAACTATTGGTTCTTGGTATAACTATAGATTTAACTAGTAGGTCAGTGTATACTTAGTTTATCCAACCATTGAAGAAGTAGCCCTTAGTGTCTTTTTAAAAGTAGAAACTACGAATTTTATAATCACCCAACAATTCCTTGTACAATTGATAAACCTGAAAGAATTATGGTCGCTCATAGTAAAAAACAGGCAGAGAAATTTTGTTGATTTCTTCGTACAGTTTTTATTTGCAATCTGCCCAAAACACAATTTGTAGTTTATTTATTCAAGAGTCATTGCAGTGCAATAACAAGGACAAGGAATTACAAGAAGCGTAACTCATGTCGGCCTCTTTGATTTTCGACGACTTCGAAGAGTATTTTGGTGATATAAGCGGAACTATGCCTACTGTGGTTGCTTTTGATAGCGCGATAGAAACCAATTATTTATTACTTTTATCTAATGATTTTTGGAATAGAACAATCGATTACGACAAATATAGATTTTTTTTTTATTTTTATGTCTTTTATAATAAATGATAAGAGAAAACAATCACATCACATCCGCAACAAAAATCTAAAATTGACTTGTCCTGTGTACATTGAGTATTAGAGAAATATAGAATTTATTCATTACTTTATCACCTGCCTGTATATATAGTATATAAAAATATAATGAAAAGTTTAGATCGCAACATCCTGTCCTAGTTATTCGCAAATGCGATGTAATAGTAATGCAAAGTTTAGATTGCAGATTGCAATGGAAATCTCGAGCTACATCTCTGCTGACGAGGCCCCAAATAGGGCCGAAACAGAAGATGGTCGAGGAATTCACTGCAATTAAAACTGATTTGTAACAAAACTTTTATAAAAATATAGTTACCAATCTTAAATTAATAACGTAGCATGCGTAAAAGAATGAAAAAGTCTAGTAGTCCTTTTGGATTATACTTTTTTTCAGTATCAGTGAATAACGTCTTACGTAAAAACATAAGTAGCTACTTAGGAACGATTGTTCTGGTAAAATTGATAGATAATTTCTGTAGCAACAGTACCAGGATTACAATTTCTTCAGCAATGGTACCTGAAATTTATGACATTTGCCAAATGCTGGATTCTTAGATGGAAAGTTAATTGGTTCTTTTGAGTTGTCTCGATGAATGAATAAAAAAAATTACCTTAGTTTTCTACGCAATGATCTTCCCAACTTGTTACCGGACGTTATGGAAGACGTGATTCTAGAAAGACGCGGTCAAGTTTGGTTTCTGCTTGCCTCGTCATCTCCTCATCAGGCAAAATGTACGCGTCTAAGAACCAGTTTTACAATTAATCAGTGAGATATACCCTTAACCACATAAATTCACGGATAGCGAATACGTATTTCAGTAACAACGTTACCTTATCTTCAGCGCTAAACTGATATTAAAACTAGGAAAAATTAAACTAAACTAAACAAGAACTCTCCCACCCTATATTAAAATATGCAAGTGAAATCGATTTCATGAAAACTTAAAGGTTGAACAGGCTGGAAGTGACCGGCCCTGCTTTCTCTGAATTCATCAATCTGTTTCTGTTTCTACGTATCTTTAACCTTTCATAAGAATCTAGATCTCCTTTTTTATTAATTTGTATGATTAATTCTATTTTATTTACCGAATGTTCGTTTTCAAGCATATGTAAGGCAACACTCGATTTATCGAACCGTTTGAATTTCTTTGAATCTAATTTTTAATGATCTTTTTGTTTGCCCTACATAAATTTGATCACAATTTTTGCAACTAATTTTATATATACCGAATTTATCCTTCGAATCCACTTTATCTTTTGGATTTTCCAACAATTGTTATTGTTTTTGTAAACTATTTTTAAACCTATTTTTTTTTTAATTTTATCTAAACCTTTAGTGTATTGAGGATAAAACGGCATTTTTACAATTTTCTTATAATCTATTTCTCTTATTTTATCAGAATTTAGTGTGGTTATTTTCTTAATATCTAATTTTTGTTTTTGTTTTCTAATAATGTTATAGATTATAACCGGTTGATAAACGTTATACATTTTAATAATTTCGTGAAGTTCTTTACTGTAATCGATCGTTGACAAAGGGAACGTTAACAGTCTATGTACTAAGAAATTTAAGGCCGCTAGTTTATACTGTTTGCAATGATTTGAATCCACGGGAATAAATCTATTAACGTTAGTAGATTTCCTATAAATGTTAAATTCTAATTTATTATTATTTTTAGTTACTAATTTGTCTAAAAAGGGTAGTTTATTGTTAGTTTCTATTTCATAGGTAAATTTGATTGTTGTGAATTAGTTTTACAATGGTTGGATAAATTAAGTATAACTCTTTTCTTGGTACATCTATAGTTAAAACTGTTGATTCTCAGTATAACTATAGTTTTAACTATAGATATATCAAGAATAGCGTATACTTACTTTATCCAACCATTATAAATTTAGCCCTAAGTATTTAAGTCGCATTTATCCAAATCACTTCGGATTTTTATTTTTGGGGCCATCTACAAGAAGAAATACTGTCTGAAGTTAAAGTAAACAAAAGGACACCAACTTCGGAAATGCTGCGAATCAGATTCGCAATAACCTAGCATTGTTTATGAAAATGATAATATGTAAATAATTTATTCAAGATTTGACTGATTTCACAAAGGTACTGTTGAGCAGATCTTCAACATGTTACTACCTAAATAACGTTTTAAATTCATTGCTCTATAGAGCATTCTCAGAATATTTTCATCTCATTTTAATCTCATATAATATTAGAAGATGGAGACATTCTCTAGAATAATGAAACGTAAACGTTATTAGTTCTTTTCTTTAATTGAAGGTTGAATCTAAAAATGATACTTTATCCAAAAATTGTACTGGACTTTTCCACTCATTTTAACAAGATAAATTGCCAATCGGAGTTTGGTACGTAATATCGTGAAATAAAATAAAATAGTCCTCAGCGAAAACTCATACATTAATTTTATGCGATCTATATATGTATATCTTTCTATCTATGTAAAAGTTTTAGTTCTGTTATGGTTTCTGTGATTTTTATTTTAGAAATGCAAAAGATTCCTTTAAACAAAAAATTATTTATTTTTAATTAACCTAGATTTTATGCTAAAATTACAAACGTGTATGTAATTTATTAATTAAAACTATTTCACGTAAAGTGTAAAATTTAATGAAAGGAATATTTTAGAATTCAACGAGTCTATGAACAACTCTCACTTGGTGTTTTAATTATACTACATTTAATTAATTAACTAATTTAAATATGTTACATTAATTACTATATCGTATTTGCATAATACTGTTTTGTTATTTATTTCTGAACTAATGTTACTAATTTTTATTTTTTACCGTTCATTTAATATGAGTTTCATTTATTCGCATTTTTTTACAAATAAATTACAGTGTCACTGATAAAGTAGACCGTAACAACATAGTATTATATCAAGTGTGTGTCTCCACATTCATATTTGTATACAGTGTGTTTCACAACTTCGTGAAAAAAAAATGGCGTGTTGGACATGAGATGTGTGCATAAATGCATCTAAATAAAAACGGACTCAACTCATAACGCATGGATAAATGTTTAGAATCTCTGGCTCAGTGCTGACTGAGTCACAATAAGTGTTCAAAATTCCTTCCCTCGGCCGCTCGTAAACACAAATTTGGCCGGCGAAGTAATGATTCAGAAGCGTTATGAAACATGTTTTGTTGTCGAACAGAGAGATATGCGGAGTTAATACGATCGTTCAATTCTTGGAACGTGTTGATTTCTTCTTCGTATACCAACGCTTTTACGTGTCCCCACAGATAATAATCTAGCGGATTTAGATCAGGTGAACGTACAGGCCACCTGATCGGCCCGTTTCTTCCAATCCATCTACCAGGAAACATTTCGTGGAGGTGAGCACGTACTTCTCGTCGAAAATGAGGTGGAGCCTCACCGTGCATAAACCACATCGTTGCTGCTCTAAGATTTAAGTTCTCATTCTCGAGAAGTTCCGATAGATTAGATCGTAGAAAATTTAAGTATTGGAGACCATCTAAACGGTTCGGCATGACGAACGGGCCGATTAAATTGCCGATTACAATACCTGCCCACACGTTAACAGAAAACCGTTGTTGGAAATGGCCGCGACGAATTACGTGAGGGTTTTCCTCAGCCCACAAATGTATGTTGCGAAAATTGCACACCCCATCTCTGGTAAAAATAGGACATTATGAACAAAATTCGCATTTGCCTGTTATATATGCAGTAACCAACGACAAAATCGTATGCGTAGACCATAGTCGGCTGGTAGCAAAGCCTGAACTCTTTGAATATGGTACGGATGTAATTGTTGTTTGCGAAGAATGCGCCAAACAACGGAGGACGATAAACGCGTTTGTCTTGAAATATCACGTACACTTAACGAAGGATGTTCCTCGATAAGTTGTAGTATTTCTTCTTCTCTGTTTAGGATGCGTTGTGGACGCTGCCATCCTCCACCTCTTCCGCGACGTGCCCTTAAAGTTCCAGTATCCCTCGCTCTTTGCAAGTTGGCAAATGTCGATTTGGAAAATGCTGTACATACAAACGTCTTGCCGCTAATGCGTTTTGCCCATTTTCACCATAAACTAGAGCGTACACTAGAATCATGTCAACAATCTCACTATTTGTAAATTCTGCCATTTTTTCAGTAAATTTTCGTGCAACCACCTCAACGTACGCCTTCAAACTACCCGGCTCGGCCAGCGATAACTAACAATAAATTACATCGCTCATATTCTTCGTAAACATAAACTTAAACCAGAGACATTCAAACGGTTTACCCGTTCAACAAAATTATTTATTTTTTCGAAAATTTAATAACACTTTGTTCAACAAAAAATGGTTCATTCTATTCATTTTCATGCAAACTTTCATTGTTTAATATATTTTCATGAAGTTACGAAACACCCTGTCCCATTGTAAGATTAGCACTAACAATAAAAATATCACAATCCAAATATAAAGCATGTGAATCAATTTGTCTATGATAGAAATTTGCATGATTGGCAAGTCAAATGAGGTAACGTATTGCATGAAATGTATTAGTCCTTGTTCACAATGGACGTAAGCCATAATAAAAACGTAAAATATAAGTAAAACATAAAGTTAAACCAATGAAATTAAATGATACTGTTCACAATGATAAAACGAAAACTTTGCGTTTTACGAATGGTTTACAATCGAATATAAGGCAAACGTATAGTTGAAAATAGTTCAACTTTACGTAATTTTTACGTATAAATCTAGGGAAAGTAGTGTTTATAAGTTGCCATAAACTAAGTTGGTATTAGAAAATTTGTACCGCCAAAATTTTATAAGTGAAAACCCCTTTGACCCCTCATCATTCATTTATTGCCAATAGGTATGAATCCCATGAATTCTCCATTTTTTTCTCTCTAGATCCCATCTATGTTTTCTAGGACTCTGTCGTAATCACATCACATCAGCAGTAATTGTAATATTCATCTTATTTTTTAAACACTCCACTTTCGTTTGATTTTTTGTGGTTACACATAATGTTACTGCCATTGTAAACGCGAAATCATTTTACGAAATACGAATTAATTAAGGTTTACGTGTGTCATATGGTGTACATCCATTGTGAACAAGGACTCACTTATTAATGATAGACTGCAATAAACTGAACTCGGCACGCAATCTCTCCATACCTACTTGTTCAAGTCTTTGTCTTTACTAAGTTTATTTCAATACATTTCCTCCTAAATCAGTTTACTCCTAAATCAGTTTACACACGGTATTTCTACTATTTTGACAAACCTGTGTGTGTCCCGCTCGGGGGTAGCGTAGCTCAAGGGGAAGGGATTAGCAAGGGTAGCTGCAAACTAACACATAACAAAAAGCATTACCTTTATTGTCAAAGGTTAGAAATACAGAACTCTGTATCCCTTGACGATGACCAGATAACTGATGCATAAATTATAACTAGGGATTATTTGGACAGGGTTTATTAGTCCAGCCGTCATAATAGGAAAGGATTCGAGAATTGGCGATTCTGAGAGGTTGTTTTTTTGTAGTTGTAGATGAGGAGGTCTGGGCCTTTTGTTGTCGGAGATGACTTATCTTGAGGACCACGGTTCGTAATTCCGACGATGTCATGCTGGGCTTGCTGATGAGGTAGTAGCATTCTACGAAGTTGGAAAGGAGGCCGGCTTCGAATAGATCCTGGAATGCGCTGTCCGAGATGTCGGGAGTGACTTCATACGCCAAGGCGAGCAGATCGTAGTACTAAGTCTTGATGTCTTCATCTTCTTTTTGCTGACAACTTCTTCATCTTGCGGCTAATCTTCTGACTGACTGCTCTCCCCCAATTTCGGTCTTCAAATCTTCTTTAATTTGGTCCCATCTTTTTCGGTCGTTGTTTGCATTTTGGGAATATCTGTGGTACCAAACATTCGCTGCTCCTTCGAGGAATGTTGACAGGTAGTAGAACTTCAAAGAGTCGTCCCATCCGTTGGCAATGGCCGTTCGTATGACTTGATGAAGTTGATGATGTTGGGTGCTGATGGATTGAAGATCTGCGGTGAGATGAACTTCGGAACTACAGGCGTCCTGGCAGATGCAAGGGCTTCAGACAATGTTGTATTCGCAATTCTTCTCTGCGGCGGTGATACTTGGAGTCGATTTTCTTGTAGTTGGACTCTCGGGACTGCTTCTTCCGTTACAACTGATGATATTCTCCGCCTCTGGGTTACTTGTTTGAATGGCAAGTAGACCAGAATCTGTCGCTGCACGAGATGCTTAGGAAACTAGCTGTCGTCTTCTCTTGTGGAGACTGTTGCTCTGCTGCCGATGTTTTTCACTGCTTGGTGTTGTATAGAAGGTGTACCAGGAATAGTACGTCTTCGTATGTTTCCTCTGAAGAATCTGTGCTGCTGTGACGATGAGAGATGATGGTGTCGGATGAATCCTCGAGGGTGCTGGCCTCAGAGTCCTCCACCGATGGGGTGGTAGAAACTCGACGGTTTGTCCTGGTGATTAAGTTTTTGCTTAGGCCCTGGTCCAGTAAGGTGCAGGCATATGGGAATTTCGGCGCTTCCACCATGTCACGAGCGGGCTCCCGCTCGGGGGTAGCGTAGTTCAGGGGGAAGGGATTAGCAGGGTTAGCTACAAACTAACACATAACAAAAGGAATTACCTTTATTGTTAAAGGTTAGAAATACAGAACACTGTGTCCCTTGATGATGACCAGATAACTGATAAAGATGCCCATGTTACATACTAAAGATGTACGTGACGTCATGACTAAAAGTCCACCAATTTTTAGGGGCATGCGTAGTTACTAAGCCGCAAAGGTTGATGTCAGGATTTTCACACGATTACCAATTTAATTTAGACTGCAAATTAATTGTTTTTTCGTTAAACTAATTACACATTGGTCCAGTTATTTTACTACATCGACAACTCTGCATAAGTGTGCAAATTAGCAAATAAATTAGCATTACATTAATACGGAAATTAAGTAATAAAATCCAAATTTCTCGTAATCGTGACAATATAAAATAATATACCATTGACACACAATAAAAAATTCCAGAACCAAAAGAACTCTTGAACAAAATGCAACTATTAAGACTCCTACTCCTTTAATTGAAATTCAAAATAAGAATTTCTATTTCTTATTAATTAAAATGATACCTATAAAATGAAAACTTTTTTTACATATTACATATCATGTTCATGTAGAAATTAACAAATTAAACATGAAACTTTAGTGAATTAAAAATATTAATACGAATAAATGAAAAACTAGCTGAAAGCGAATTATCAATTTTTCACAAAATTTGGAATCATAGTTTTTTGATTTATATTCAATTTGACTTTAATATTTTACATTTTCAATTAAATTTGTATGTATTTTCAGGAAAATTTGCATATGTTTCAATCTAAAAATATTTAAAACAACTCAGAATGCGAATTGACGATAAGAACAATCTCACGTTTTGAAGGATACAGATGCCAATTTACTCATTTAAAAATATCACTCAAGCCAAGGTCTAACCTGAGCAATGAATGGAAATATGAATGTGCGGGAAATTCTAACTGACTGAAATTATACTAAAAAATCAATTTAAATTCCTGTGAAAAAATGAAGATCACCACCAAATTAACTGTTGTTGCTTCTGTTTTTAAACGAGTTGCCAGTAGTTAAGCACCGTAATCGATGTAGCAGCACTCAACAAATTATAAATAGAACGACAAGCAACCGACGACGCCTAGAACGTTTTTTTAAAACAAATATTCTTTCGGATTTGCCAAATATTTTTATGTAATTTTAAATTTTCACTGCACTGATAATTTCAGGTTTGTTGCCAGACGGTCCGTATGATGAAGAGACTGAATTTGCTTTTTATTATTCCACCGCAGCTGAATTACTTTTTCCATCGAAGGCATACATTTTTGCAGAAGACGGTTTCGAATCATTATCAGCAATTTGCAACCTAACCGCGGATGGAATCGCCGGTGTTTTTGATTCTACGACAAAAGCAAATTCTGATATTGTCGAGTCGGTTTGCGACATCATGGATATACCTCATATAATAATGAGGTGGACCGATGAAGATCTGAGTGACACATCCATGATAAACCTCTATCCTCATCCATCCGCTTTGGGCCAAGCTTACTTAGATCTGGTCATGGCGTTCGGTTGGAAACGTTTCGTGGTGTTGTATGAAGATTACGAAGGACTTTCCAGGATTAGCAACTTAATAAAGCTCAACAGCGAAATGAGTGAGTATAGTGTCACCGTTCAAAGATTATACACCACCGAAAAAGGGGGCTATCGGTAATAATTTTAATCAAAATTCAGAAGAGTTTTCTCAAAAATAATATTTTTAGGAAAGTTTTCAAAGACATTTGGACATCTGGACAAACTCATTTTGTACTGGATTGCAATATAGAGAATTTAGAAATAATTTTCCAGCACGCCCAGCAAGTTGGTTTGATGACTAACATTCATAAGTACATAGTAACCAATTTGGACATGCACACCATCGATCTTGACCCGTTCAAATACAGCGAGACCAATATTACAGGTGTAAGTTTTCCTTGCCTTAACATTCCTCTGAACTTGTTTCATGCTTATTTCAGATAAGGATGATTAACCCGAGGGATCCAGGAATCGAGGACTTTTGGATTAAAATTTACCAAGATAGAAACGAAACTTCATCGGATAATCTTCGGCTTAAGACTGCTTTAATGGCAGATGCTGTGACCTTATATTCCAGCGTTTTAAAAAAATTTTCCCACATAAGAGAAGAAAGTTTGCCTTGTGATGAAATTGGTTCTTGGGGACATGGATCGACTGTAATAAACGAAATGAGAATGGTGAGTGAATCACTTCTCTTCATAAAACCAGATTAAAGTATACTTTAATTTTAGGCCTCTATAGAGGGATTAACTGGATTAGTAAGTTTCAATGGCGCAGGAGTAAGGACCGATATATCCCTGGAAATTATAGAACTTACCGAGCAAGGAGTCGTTAAAGTGGGTAACTGGAATATAAAGAAGGGAATATCATTCATAAGAACCTATCCAAACGAGCCGACGCCAGGTCCAAATACTTTATTTAATGCTACGCTAATCGTAATGATTGCGTTGGTACTTACAATATATTTATAGTATATAGACATTTGCATCCTTAACTTTTCAGACGGATCCCTACGCAATGGTGAAGATTACCAAGGAAAGTTTAAAAGGAAATGATAGGTACGAAGGTTTCGGGATAGACCTGATCGATGAACTTTCGAAACTTACTGGTTTCTCCTATAATTTCGCCGTAAGAGAAGACAAGTCAAACGGAGTCAAAGACAAAATTACCGGAGAATGGTCGGGAATGATTGGAGATGTTAGAAATAACGTAAGCTTTCTAATCGTTCGAATTAACCCCACTCTAACTAACGAGTAAATCTTTACAGAAAGCGCAGTTAGCAATCACTGATCTCACTATTACAGCAGCGAGAGAACAAGCTGTAGACTTCACAGTCCCGTTCATGAATTTAGGTTGGTAATAAAATAAAATAAACAATGAGCTAAAGATACTTGACTTTCAGGTATAAGCATTCTGTATAAAAAGCCGGCCAAATCTCCACCAAATTTCTTTTCTTTCGCACAGCCTTTCGCGTTGGAAGTTTGGCTTTGTTTGGGAGGTGCTTACTTTCTCGTTTCCGTGTCTTTGTTCATCATGGGAAGACTTTGCCCAAGTGAATGGACAAATCCTTACCCTTGCATTGAAGAACCTGAGTTTTTACTGAACCAGTTTAGTCTTAGAAATTCCTTCTGGTTTACTATTGGAAGTCTTATGCAACAAGGTTCCGAAATAGCTCCAATGTAAGTAAGTTATATGTAGTAACTGTGTATATGTATACGTAATTAGTAACCTAACTTTTTAATACTAATATCGCGTTCGATTGGTCATTCGATACTGCCAGTTGCGGTTGAGACTGACTTACTAGTTATTTGTGTTCTTCGGAATTCGCCTTACAAACTGAGTATATGCAAGAAACTCTCTCTCACAAAAGGCCCACATGTACCAGTCCAATCACATTAAAATGTCAGCATTTTCCATTTGTCACATTTTTAGTTCTCTAAAAATACATGCACGTAACTTAACGAAAAAAACATGGCCCCCTAGAATATCAAAAAATCGTGATTATCGATGCAAAGAGGCGAACGATATTATTTTGTAAAAACGATAATAACACTCAGATATATCCGCAACGGTATAGTAATAGAAGTAAGACTATCTATCTTCGCGGTAGAAGTTTGAACAATTCAGAATCAAAATTATTTGACTCCAAGGTCAACGACACGGAAGCATTCGCCTGCATATACAAAAAATTGAAAAACAATGAACAATTCAAAATCAGATAATTCTGAATTATTTTTTAAGTTATTATTTATTTTCCAGTGCATACTCCACAAGAATGGTAGCTGGTGCTTGGTGGTTTTTCACTTTAATCATGGTTTCATCTTATACAGCCAATCTAGCTGCCTTTTTAGCTACCGAAGATCCCGATATTGCGTTCAATAACGTCAAAGAACTAGTAGAAGGAGCTGAAAAAGCAGGAATCACCTACGGAGCAAAGAAAAACGGTGCAACCGCCGATTTTTTCAAAGTAAAATTAACTTATTTTTTTGATGAAATAACTTAGAAAAGCTTCCTTAGAATTCCGATTCGGAACTTTTCAATAAAATCTATCGGTATATGGAGGAAAACGACGAAACAGTGATGGTCCCGGAAAATAAAGACGGAGTCAAGAAGGCAGAACAGGAAAATTACGCGTTTTTCATGGAGTCCATATCAATCGAATATGAAATTCAGAGACATTGTTCTTTAACTCAACGCGGGGGTTTACTGGACGAGAAAGGATACGGAATTGCTATGAAAAAAGGTACGTTCTCAATTTAGAAATAATTATTACTAACTCGCTTCTTTACTTTCAGGATCACCATACCGAAACGAATTAAATACCGCTCTGCTAAAATTACAATCATCCGGAAAACTCCAAGACCTGAAAAGAAAGTGGTGGGAAGAGAAACGAGGTGGAGGGCAATGTGTGGTAATAATTACACTTTAGTCTTAAACAGCATTTTCTATCTTCCATAACCTTTTTAGGGAGAAGAGGAAAGCCAGGAAGCTAAACCTCTGAGTCTCAAAAACGTTGGCGGTGTCTTCTGGGTAACAGTCATAGGAATTATAGTGGCAATTTTTTTGGTTTTCTTCGAAATGGTATTACACATCATGAAATCCTCCATAAAATACAAGACATCCTTTAAGGAGGAGCTCAAACAAGAACTAAAATTCTACTTCAAATTTAAAGGCTTGGTAAAATCTGTAAATGTCCGAAGGAGCAATTCAGAGTCCCCTCCTGATGTTGATGAAGATAAGTTTCCACAACCGATACCAGACATAGCACAAACTTAAGCTTCCTGAATATATATATTATCTATTACTACAATTTCATTAATCACAACAGTTTCTGTTCAGCTCAACCATTTAATCCGCATATGAAATATATACCGTCCATGTGACAATGAGACATAGGGATTTAACATGGAAAAACAGAAATTCCTTTCTGAGTAAATTTTTATAAAAATGTAATTTATAGCTGGAAAGATTATGGAGTTTGAAGGGTTTTAATACTTAATTTGTGCTATTTTAGTTGACAAAATCTATTTTAGTAGACAAACTCTTCTCTCTATCATCCTTTCCATAGCGCTGCTTTTAAAGTAGTTTAGATTACACACAAAAGGAATATCTGTGAACATTTCCAAATTTGACGATTACTACTTTGAAAGTACGGACAAATAACTAAAATTCTGTTTTCTAAACTAAGACTTTCCAACATTTGGATTACCAAGCAAAAAGAAAAGATTGAAGATGTCAAATAAAATAATATACGATGAATTGGACCTCGTAAACTAATCTAATGTTATTTGAATATCAGAATACAACTTATGAATATGAACTTATGAAAATCTAAAAAACTAAAGGCCTGTTCTAAAACAAAACTGATAGAATATTCCAACATTTTAAAGAAAGAATTAAAAGTCTGAAATAAGTATCAATAGAAAAAAATGTGAGGTTTGATCTCACAGCCTTATGGTTATGAAATTCAACAAATACCTTGAGCACTAGAATTGTTTATTATGCTAAGATATGCTATTAACAATATATAAATAATTTTTAAATTTTCCTTAATTTATAAACAACTAATGCTTAAAATATCATAAGTTTAACATCAAAATGCTTTAAAAATCAAAATCTATCCAACTGCGACCTACTAATTCATATAAATTTCTGTTTTCCCATGTTAAATCCCCATGTCTCATTGTCAAATGGACACCCGATAGATACTTGTTGCTTTTAATAGTAAATCAAATTATGCCTGCAGTACACTTTAATTTCTACAAAATATTATGTTGCACCCTGTAACCTTGGCAATCTGTATACTTGTTTTTAATGTTATTTACAAATCGTATAATAATAAAGTCTTTCAATGTTAGATTGTGTTAGTTTTTGCGTGAATTTTACGTTATTCACAAGTTATTTTGATATTACCATTCACAGAGATATCTAACAATGTATCTCAACCACATTAATTAATGGCTTAATTAATTAGTAGCACTCTTAATGAACGAAACTGGAAATTGTTAACTGTATAAAAACACTTAATTCTTATTTGTATTTTAGCTAATTTGAAATGCTTGATATACTTCAACTGGTTGTTTTCAAGCGCTAAAAACTTTTTTTTATACAGGGGACCTCTAATAAATAAATATTGTAATACATTCGAGAAAAATTTCAAGTTTCCTATTTTTGGTAAGAAAATAACAAGAACCAAGATAAAAAGAATAACAAATAAAAGTTACTAACGTGAACATGTTCAGTTTTTATCAAAGTTAACATCAACGCAAAATTGTTTCATTTTAAGTCATTTCAATGTCATTGTTTGACAGAGTAATATGTCAGTTGTGAATGATTGTCATTGTCATAAGATTTGTACAGCGACTTGTGTCATGTGTGTCCTATTGGTCAGATTGATTAAAACTAAAAAGTAACATACCCGAAAAAAAAATTTTAATTCGTGACGATTCCATCAAACTTCTTGACGATATTAACGACTATTTTATTGTTCGCGAGTGTATAAATAGTTATAACAGACAGATGTAGATACGATGGACTGTAAAATTAAATTATAATTCTATCAGTTTAGTGTTCTTACAAAATCTGTAAATTCAATCAATAACTAGTTTTTAATAACAGATTTGCTTTGAGAGAGACTATATGGGCCAGCTTGCAATTATTTGGTTTATTAACGGGCGAGAGAAATGAGAAAAAAAACAATTGTGGTTGGATTTAATCAATCGCTCAGATTTGACTCTTAATGTAAAAGTTTGTAAACTGCCTACGTGTATGTGACCAGAAGTAAACCAACTTTTTTATGAAAATACTTCTTATTTATTAATGAATTGTTAGGAAACAAATATTTATGATTAAGTGCATTTATAAAGTTACCTAGATCAATTCTAATTAAAATGAAATAAATTTGTATTTTACATATGGCGGTTTACCTTAAAAATGGCAAACCATTACAACACAAGATATATAACAAAACTAAGAAATAGTAAAGGAGTGTTGGTTTAAGAAATAAATAAAAATTAATCTTCTCCCACAATAATTTATATATTCGTAGATACGTATTTCGACAGCTAAGCTGCCTCTTCAATACACACATTACCAAGTTAAATGCATTTCATTAAACTTAACAAACACCTAATCATACTCATAATTTATAAAAAAAATATATAATTCAATGAATAAAAATAATAAGAAAGAAAATAAAATGTAATTATCTAAAATTAGACCGTCAAAAACAACCTACAGATAAGAGCAAATCATATAATATGGAAATAAGTATTGGTCCATTCTCCTGAAAAAGTTCTTATTCTGCCAAATAAAGAGTTTTCGTAAGCATTTAATTCCCTGTTATTTAATACCGCCTTAAATATTTTAAAATATATATATATATAAATCGTCAAAAAGCAACCTACAGATTAGAGCAGATCACACCCACACACCACAAGTTAAGAGCACTTCAGGAAATTTATCTCGGAGAATCCTCTCCTTATCATATATCCAGGGCAAGTGCATTTAACTGCCTATAACACCTCTTTATATACAATTTAAATCGCGACCACCTAACAAAAACGACATCTTGCGGCCGATTTTTGACTTAAAAAAATTCGTATATATCTAAATATGGACCGTCAAAAAACAGCCTACAAATTAGAGTAAAGCAAATAATATGGAACTAGGTATTAGTCCATTATCTGCAACCATTAAATTAGTTTTATTTTTTCGAATAAAAGTACTTTCGTAAGCATTTAATTCTTTGTTATTTGATACCGCCTTAATGAGTTTTAAATTATTCCCAATGATATTTTTTTATTTTGTTACTAGTCGGTATTGATTGTACAGCTGTTTTGGCCCTCTTTGTGACTCGTCAGCAGAAGCGTAGCTCGAGAATTCCATTGCAAACCAAAACGACCTGTCCTAGTTATTCGCAATTGAGATGTGATAGTAATGAAAAGTCTAAAGCGAGATTGATGTCTTTTCCTTAATAATACTGTACAATTAATTATATTTTTTTATAAATTAGGAGTACGATTAGGCAGTTGTTATATTTCATGAAGTACTTTTAACTTGGTAGTGTGTGTATTGAAGATGGCAGCTTAGCTGCCGAAATACGTATCTACAGATATAACAATTATTGTGGGCGGAGGTTAACAATATTAATAATGAAGATGACCTTCGTTCCATATGTAATTTGAATATTGTTGGTAAGTAACAAAATTATGCGTGCAATTTGTTATGTTGGTGAAATAGTGTCCGAAATTTTGTGTCCGCAACTGTAGATATATTAACTGCTCCTGAAAAAATTCAAATGTATAACCAAAATTTCCCAAACAATACAAAACTCTTTATTATTATAAAAACAAAAGCAACATTTATATATTTTCAAAAATTTTAATGGGAAAACAGCGAAAAATTGTTTAATCTTGCAAAATTTAACGACATGTTAAGAAATTATAAGAAGTATGACTTCTAGCAAATTTCACGACATAATAAAATATAAGCGATCTTAATAGCGCGCAAGTTTTTACATTTTGTACATTTACGACTGTCTCGTTAACAATTCAAGAAAAAACTGAAATTAAGTAGATATCCACTCTTGCAATATATTTTATTATTTCTTACTTGAAATATTTCATAGCCAGCATGAAACTGTCGAATTTATAAGTCGAATATTAAACGGATTCAAATTAAAAAGTGCATGCAATTCTTGCAATTTTCGGTCTTCTTGGTCGTCTTAAGCTAAATTGCACTTATTAGAATTGTAGAAAAATAATAACATAAAATTTTAGGGAAAAAATCTTGCACCTGAAGCATGAAAAATCATCTCAAATTTTGTTGTGCATGCTGCAGCTGTTAAGAACTTAAGAGCACACCTCAGAAAATGAAAAATCTTTTCGAAATATTATGTCGCAGAAAATAGGTCCAACGGTTGCAAAATGTATCATTTTTTTTAATTAACACTAAAAATAGTTCAGCGGGTCTGCCCTGCTTATGTGTCCCCGGATTGAGTTCGTGTTACGTATAACAGAGCAAAAATTTTGGAATTTCACGCTTTGCAGTTCAGGTAAAAGAAAAGAAAAGAATTTGTGCCAAACTTAACGTTGAAGATCTTCAAGGTAGAGGAATTAATGCAAGAAGAAATAAATCTGTGTAAGGTAAAGTAGTTTTCCTTTTAAATTTAGGAGAAAATTTTAGTAAGATAAAATGTTTCCAACATCGTTGGAAGAAAAATAGAATTACGGAAAATCACTGATAAATATATCAGTTGACTATTTATAGATCAAAAACCAAATAAAATATGACCATTCAAAATATGCCCCACCCATATTAGAGTATAACTTAACTCTTTTCATTTTTTACCAATAAATAGAGAGCGTTAATGTTTTATAACTCTGAAATATTTATAATTAGTAATTTTCCCTAATTTTACTTCCAATGATGTTGGAATTAGATATACCACCCTAATTTTAAATGAGAAGTATTTTACTAAAATTTTCTCCTAAATTTAAAAGGAAGACCACTTCTAAGCAGACCTGAATTGCAAAACATAAAATCTGAATTCCAAAATGTTCGCTCTATTATACATAATTCGAACTCATTCTGAGAATACACACTAAATATTTGATTATCGCACATGCACAAAGTTTACGCAAAAAGTTTTTTTTTTATCAATAACTTTTTGGTGGTTACTGTATAAAATGTGCAAATAACGAATTTTTCAATGTAGGTTATAAAGCTTTTTGTTAATAAAACCCAAAATATGAATGCTTCATTTACACCTGAAACAAATATCGGCCAAATGTCCTTCGCGGCTATCTTGGCTGGTCCTAATCTCCTTAATGACATCTTCGTACATTTCAGGCGGAAGTTCGACGATGACGCGTTGAATTTGGGGTTTGAGTTGAGCAAGGATTTATGAATTGCTATCGTAGAACTTTCAAACGGCGGCGGCCGGCCAGTTGATATCGCTGAGCATGATTTTTTTATGGAAATTGAGATCTGTCTTTGTCTGCGTCAACATACATTCAACAATTGTTCTGTGAACTAATTGTTATAGGCTTCGAGAACCAAATCCTTCCTCAGAATACGCCATGTTAGGGCAGTGATGGGCGAATCTACTATATAACAACCTGTTACTGTTACAAAATAAAACAGCAGATGTTTATCTTAAACCAAGCCACCCACACATCTGGCTTTTATCATCAGATCAGATCAGATATTTCACTAACAAATTCTCATTATTAATAATTTTATCCTTTACGTATCCATCAATAATTTTATATTTACTAGTTTTAGTATAATGAGCAGATAACAACTTATAAATAGTTATTTTTGTTTATTGCAGTTGTGTTCTCTGTCTGTTTCTTTCGCATGTTGACTGAATGCCGCTACTTGCTATTTAAAAATTTGCTCAGAGCTTCTATTTACTGATACTGTTAAGTATTACAAACCTATTTCGGACAATATCGATCTTTTCTTTATAGTTAACTGGTATTTTGTTCGTGGGGTAGCAACCTACTATTGCTATTCTGTGATAGCAGTTACAAAATAGCAGACTGCTAAATAGCAACTCATCACTATGTTATGGTTTGAGAAAGGCCCAATTGGAAGAGAAGAGGAACTAATAGAGTTGGATCCTGAGCCACACTCTTGCTGAGGTTTTGAACTGATCAACCGGAACGAGCACTTACGGGGGGTCTTTGATCCACTACTGACTAAGTCTTGAATTTATGCACCATGCTTCGAATTGTCGTCTGTTCTATTGGCCAATGCATTGACCGAACGAATCAAGTAATGCGCGGAGTATAGTGCCTGCTTCGATTTTTTTTACTATTTGAATGTGCACTTCTTACAGACGCTATATCAATAAAGAATATGTAGACAGGTTGAAAATAACGCTTCGGTTTCGCCAAAATAGCGCGGTGGTGCAACTGTGAGTCTTAAAAAGCCCTAATCCCTATTGAAGAAGCCTGCACCCTCCCCTAAAAAGAATAATTCTTCAAGAAAAGCAGATGATTTTCTCGGTCTTGGTGATCTTCGTAAAGGCCGTTTTATACTGTCATTTCTTCCACAAGGTGTGTTCAATTTTTACTGATATTTATAAAAAGAATTTTTTTAACTGCAGATACTATTTTGGAAATAGAACACGCTCCATCTTTTCAGATTATTTTTTATTTAATTTAAACTTTGCTACACTTTACTATATATCACTACATAATTTAAGTTATTCAAAAAATTGAACCAAATCTTGTTCAAGAAAGAGGGTAGTCTAAAACTAGACTAGAATCTGAAGATTTTCACATAGTAGTTCCTCATTTTCATCATTTTTATTATTAGGATTAGAACCAGAACTCTCGCTTCACTCCAAAATTAATTCTGTCCCTTCAGAAGCTTACAAAGGTTTCGAAACTTAATCGAATAACGGGTATTGGTCACTCTTGTGTGAATAACTCGAAATAGATCTTAAATGATCCAAATGTCCTTTCCAATAAGTACTATCGTGTAATTGCAGAAGGTAATTACGTGTACTCAAAATCGAATCAATTTTGGTAGTCTTCCAAACATTTGTAGAACGGTAATCTCTCGCCAAAACAGTGTCTTCTGTTCTGAAATTTCTGACTAGGAAGCCCTGCTTAGACGATACAGTATTCACATAAATACATCCAATCTAGTTCTCGGGAGTCATTAAAACTGTTGTAAATGAATCAATAGAACTTGTTTCGCTTAAACACAACTTAAAGTATATTGAATCCGTGCTGTATTAATAATTAAGTATGAAGATGAGGCGAAGAGAGGTTTCGACGAAAAGTTTCTCTCCCTTCAACTCCCTAAGGAGTTGATGCTTAAAGAAGGTTGGAAACCCCAAAGCTTAAATAATAGATTTTTTAAGTAATTGTGAATATATTTTCAATATGTTTTAACTCTTTCCTTAAAAGAGTAATAATTTTTTACTTAAATGAGCACTGTAACACTATTGAATTACGATCTTGATCGTGGCCGGTGTGCATCCTTTGTGTACAGATGCGAAGCAGAATGTTTTTAAAAAATAATCAAGTGTGAAAAAAAAGAATGTTTATGATCTGTCACTAAAGAGTTTTCATAAAATAAAAAGTAAAAAATCTCCGTGTTGTGCATTCAAAACCCACCTAATTAAACAATATGATACAAATTGGCAACCCAACGTGGGGCCCGAGTGTACGACAAGAGTGGAAGTGATTGTATTCACTGAACTTTCTCAGTTTTAAAACTTAAACGAAATCTGTGTTCAGTGCCCAGGACGTTCAAGAAATTTAAAACTACGCCAAAAACAGTATACAATATCGTTTGAACATATTACAATGCCACCAAAAAAAGATAACTCAAGTGAAAACGAAAGCGGAGGACATCCTTCTTCAGTAATGTTATCACCAGAGCAATTTACCCAATTACTGGAACAGATAGGAAGGTCTGTAAAAGTAAGTGAACCACCAATGTTAAATGGCTGGCTTATGTCTTTAAAGTCACCAAATGGCCGATCAGCACGATGGGCCCTTACCTTACAATCATTCGATCTAAAGATTGAGTACACTCCTGGCCGTAGCAATGCAGTTGGCGATACGCTGTCTCGACCGCCGCACGTTGAAGAAGATGTAGAAATATGCACAACTGTTGTAGACCTTCCAACGAATTCTGCTACTGAAATAAGACAGGAACAAATGGAAGATCACGATGTAAAAAAAATCACTGACTGTTTTGAAAATCAGGAAGATATGGTGGAACTCGCAAGATGGACCGAGCGAGGATATGTGCTGCTTAATGGAATACTGTATAAGTATTCCCCTCAACATGATGACGAGGAAGCCATGCAAGTAGTTCCAAAGTCACAGATAAACAAAATTCTATTTGAATATCATGATGCCCCCCTGGCGGGACATTATGGAGTGGAGAAGACGATTCAAAAAATCAGTTCCAGATATTATTGGCCGGGAATGTGGAAGTCAATTACCGACCACATAAAGAACTGCATTGAGTGTCAGCGTTTTAAACCGTCCAATTTAAAACCCGCTGGGTTACTACAGACACCGATATATCATCGTCGATTTGAAGTCCTGTCCGTTGACTTATTCGGACCGCTGCCCGAAGGAAATAATGGTGAGAAATGGATTTTCATCATAGAAGATACGGCCACCAGGTGGGTCGAATTATTTCCTCTTGTAACCGCATCCGCGGAAGATTGCGCCAAATGCCTAATCGATGAGGTGATTCTACGATATGGAACTCCTCGTCACGTAATTAGTTACAACGGAACGCAGTTTATTGGTCCTGTAATGCAAAAAGTTGCTCATTGTCTTGGATTTAAGCAATCTTTGATACCAGTTTATCATCCCGAGTCAAATCCTGTCGAGAGAAGAAACAGAGATCTGAAAACTCAACTCGCAATTTACACTACGACTTGCCACAAAGAATGGGTGCAGAAATTACCAAGCATTCGATTCGCGATGAATTCAAGTCAATGTCAAGCGACTGGTTATAGTCCTGCGTATCTAAATTTCGGACGGGAACTCCGAACTCCGGACGATGTAGGAAGAGATCTACGTCCGATAATTGAACACTCACCTTTCGTAGTTCAGATTACCCCGTACTTACGTACGTTTGCCAAAACTATCGCTCAAGTAAAAGAAATTCATGAAGCGGAACAAGACCACTCTAAGAAATATTGATTTGAAAAGACGTTCGACTCCAGTATACAAGACAGGAAACAAAGTGCTTATTAATGTTCATGTTATTAGTAGGAAACAACAAGGTTTTACTAATAAATTTGCACCCCGCCATGATGGCCCCTACTTGATCTTCAAACAGATTTCACCTACCAGTTACCAAATTGCTTCCATCGAAAACCCTAACGTCCCTGTTAATGTTTATCATGTGTCTGCTATTACTTTCATGCTGCTAATGATAAACCTGAAACTACTCCAATTCGGCCAATTCGTACGCGAGGTCGGCCCAGTGTGAAAAAAAAGAATGTTTATGATCTGTCACTAAAGAGTTTTCATAAAATAAAAAGTAAAAAATCTCCGTGTTGTGCATACAAAACCCACCTAATTAAACAATATGATACAGCACTAATTAAGTAATACTATTATTTACCGATCTTTTTAACAAAGTGTATCAAAGTGTATTATTCCAGATTGATATTATTTTTTTTCCTAACCTGCTGTAAATAAAATAGTTATTATTGTTTTTATGTTTTTTATGTCCTAAACAGAATAACAAAAGATAAATAATGTTTCACTTAATAATTATTATCATAAGTTTCAAAAAATTGTGTTTTCAATTTACGAAGATAAGGCTATTAATATTATATTGAAGTAAAAGTGTATGCACCACAAACCTCATTCATAAAATGATCCATATCATTATGTGAATACGAATGTTTTTAATATAACCGACCTTTCGTATCTGTCCCCTCAGACATGAAATAAGGCATATATTTTATACATCCAGAGTCGGAGTGTCAATAAATTTCGGCCCGAAAATATAAACCAAATGTAGGTGTCCATACTACATTAACTCAACTCGAATTCCATCTTTACGAAATATGATCCGAATTGTAAATAGCTATATTCAATTAAAAGTTACATATTGCACAAGAATGATATTTCGTATAAACCATTTTACTACGCTCCATGACCGATTCAAGGCCAATCATTTTAAATTAAGTACTTATCGTGAGCTAGACTTGTCTTCTTAATAATATCAGAGCCGTAAACCATAGCGATTTACGATTTAAATTAAAATAAAACTTTTACTTAAACTTAAAGCTGCCCTTATGTTGTTTTATTTGGTAATTTATTCTTCCCAAGCCAAAGGTAATCTGTGCCCGCATATATTGAAATAAGGAATGAAACATCAAGAGCCAATAAAAAAGAATTGTATCTAATTTTCGGATGGGCCAGTCCACCACTGTTTAAGCCAAACACCATATATGTAAATGAAAGTCATTATTTAATCACTTCAATCTGTTTGCTGTCGTTTATCAGCTAACACATAGACTCATTGTAAATATTTTTACGCGATAAGATTTCCGTAATTATATGGAATCATTTTAATATATCTGAGTCTGGAGAGTGTTGTTTTCGGAGATTAAAACCATGTGCGGCGAAAGTGTTTTGGAAAAGCTGAAGAAAATCATCGCAGTTAAGGAAAATCTAGTGACTTCGACGATTGAATATGATACAGACTCGAAAAATGCAGTGGGCTTTGCCGGTGTCATTTCCCATTTTAAAATCAAAGGGATCTCTGACGATGGTACACCGAAAAGCATTCATTTCATTCTCAAGAAAGCCCCAACGGAAAAAGTGATTCGCAACAGTATGCCCGTTTCGAAAATGTACGAAGCCGAAATATACGCATACACGAAAGTTCTTCCTGCATTTCGAGCCTTCAATCATTCACCAGATGATTTTATCAAAATCCCCATTTGCTATTCGACCGGACTAGATGAGGACAAAGAATATCTCATTTTGGAAGACCTGAAATGCGAGGGCTATCGCCATTTTAACTCCAGTAAAATCATGGATGATCGCCATATTTTACTAATTTTAGACGCATGCGCTAAATTACACTCGAAGTCTTTAGCAATGAAGATAAAACAGCCGGAACTGTGGAAAGACCTCATTGGAGGAATAAACCATGTGAGCAATTACTTTTTTGGAAAGACAGGGTATTGCGATTCTTTGATTGATTATGCGAAGCTGCTGGATAGTATTTTTGATCCGATTAGTGAAAAGCAGATAATTGAAAAATTTGCCAAATTTCGAGATTACGAACTAAAAAAGTTCATGGCGGAAACGTGCTGTGGGTTTGATCCTGACTTTGTTTTCGCTCATGGAGATTTGTGGACCAACAATGTTTTGTTTAAATACGAGGTAAGATTTTTTTGGATTTTCCATGATTTTTTTCTCAATTTTATTAAATTTTAGGACAATCTTGATTCTGATAATCCTACCGGTCTGTCCTTCATCGATTGGCAGGCGTTAAGAATTTCTTCGGTTGCGGTTGACTTATCCTACTTCTTTTACATGTGCGCGAGTAAGCAAGCCATGGATAATGTGGAGTATTATTTAAAATATTACTATGACCGATTGAGTGAAAATCTGAAGGCGCACAACGTTATTCCAGAGTCAATCTTTCCCATAGATAGTTTCTATAAGCAGTGGAGAAAATATAATAAGTTTGGATTAACCATGAGCCTCGTTGTCTTACACGGTGTGACTTGTGAGGTTGAAGAAATTCCAAGCTTTGATGAAGTGGTGAAGAATGACTTGGATTTATGGGATGCGTTGAATTTTATTTCGAAAAATCAGCATATTTACCACGCTAGAGTTAAAGATGTTATCGTTCATTTCGTAGAAAATAATTATTTGTGAAACCATTAAACCTATTGTAGACAGAATGTTTTAGAATTTCTTGCTTGTGGTTCAATGTGCTTGGAATTATGCTATATACTAAATGCTTTATTTCTTACTAGTCCTAGTCTGAATAATCTATCAGTAATATTTTAGTAGAATTTATTTAATTTATGGATTAAGCCCTTATTCTAGACTTTGACAAGAGCCTAACCTACCCACGTCTAAAAGTACTGCCGAACAGATTCGTGCTTCTTCTTTTTTTATCGCTTCATACCCAGAATCTTTAAATTTTTAGATCTACAGTTCGAACCACTCAAGTGACAATTTCATGTAGTTATAAATTTCTATGTAAGCTACTTATAGAGTTAAGAACGATCGCGATGCTTCCTTAAGTTTTCTGAGATTTAATTCTGTCTTCTTTATACCTAACAATATCATTCATGATAACAATATTGTATGTAACAAATATGTGCCTTTAAAATAAATTTTTATTGATTGCCGAAATCAAAATGGTATTTGTAATTTTCAACATCTAGGTTGAATTATATTAAATGAAGTACGAATTTCAAAGACCTTTAATTCATATTTTTATAAACAATTGCAAGCTTGATATTTACATGTGTATATCTTTGTGTAAACTTTTGAATACTGTTCAAAACTCCCTGTTACAAACTTTAACAAATAAATTTTGGTGTAAAGTGTTGAATATTTATTTTTCTCCGCGCAGACAGATCCGTGTGATTAAACACGCACGGTAGATATTGATTACGAAATGGCGCGACATTTTCTGCTGAAAATAGCCTGTTGGACTTCCAGGCTAAAATTAGTCTAGTCCGTATTAAATCAGTCTTCGCCGTACGCACGTCTGTTTCAAACTAAGATCGTAAACAGGCCCGTGAAAACACGCGAAGTCGAAGACGAAATGTTCGCGCGAAATGTATACCGTGTTTTCGTGTTGGCTTTTCTCTGTTCTATCGCAGAATTTACCAACATAGGTGAGAAAATTTTCGAAATTTTAATCAATTTTAATGCCCATCAATAACGCACGTGCGATATTTGTGTTTGATATCTGATAATACAAAATGAAAATAAACTTCTATCGCGCTCAAACTTTTACTATTGAAGAGAAAAAATATTCAAATTATTATTATTAGGACCTGTTTTATTTTTAATGAGCAAAATAATCTCCCTCCAATCTTGATTGCGTCAAGCTGATGACGGAAGTGCTCACATAATTAAACTATTTAATCGAAAATTATAGAAATATCAAGAAAAAGATTGCAATCTAAAAGAACATCTTTGTTTTTACAAAAACAATTTAAATACACAAATATCAAAAAAAAAATAAAGACAAACGATACAAGTAGTTAATAGTTATTGTTTGATTTGCAGTTATCATCCCAAGAGGCAAACGCATCCAATTTAGTGCTAATTTTTCAGAAATGTTGCCTGTAATGCAGCTGAAAATAATGACTCAAGAAAAAAACCAATACCTTATTTAATGTTTTACGCAGAAATTATTAATAGTTCAGTTATTTTTGTCACATTTTGATGTATTTTATAATATCGAAAGATTTAATAACGCATACTCTTCGAAACAAAAATAATTTCGTCATATTTTATACGTCACTTCAAATGACTTATTCCTGCAGAAAAATACGTGTATATTGTGTTTTATTTATTTATTGTGTATATTTATTGAATGCAAAAATATATTCTGTTGCTGCCAATGACAACTTATGCCCGTATGCACAGAAAAAATTTTCAGACTTAGCCAAAGTCCAATTTATCTAAGCAAAGTGTCACCTTAAGTTTAATGCTGTTGCACAGTCGCGACTTCGGATATTCTCTGCTAAGGTTCACTTCAAAGGAATTTTTGTAGGAAATTTTAACGGATATTGCAATTTTATTAGTGATTGATAACCAATAACCAGTATATTCTCCAAATTCAACTCAGTCTTCCAAATAATCCATCTTAATTTTTCAATTTATGTCGAATTTTAGAAATTTTAAGGCAAAAGTAAACCGTACTTCGAAAAATGTAACTGCGAAGGAAAATTTTATATGAAATTAGCTTCAAGTGTCACTTGTTCCTCAAGTACACCTTGAGCTTTGTCTGTGCATTACTCTTCCAATTATCTCAAATGATCTGGAGAATTTCGTACAACACTCAATCTAAAACGCGCGCAATTTTAATATTTGTGTGTACACTCACATGCATTTAATACTTTGTATTGACATGTTATATGCTAATATTATGTTACCTATACAATAAGACATAACACTTTAAAATGAAGAGAATTTATGCAAGTTGTTAAATTCTCATTTGTTAGACATTTTAGGCAGATAAGAGTAGCATTAATGCATGTTTTACAAAAATTCCATTAGCCTCAGTATATTGTATGATTCACTTCAACTTGGAAACTTATCGGCTTGTTCTGTCTTTAATTTTTATCTGAACCTTGTATCTAGAATATACAGCGAAGTAAACATAGCGATCGTGATCGAACAAATTGTTTTGTTTTATAACTTTTATTTTTTTTACTTCTTAGCCTGTTCTATCTCTGCCTTTATAAGTTTCAGTGAAACAGGCGGTTATGAAGTAATAGTATGAACGCTTAAGAAAAATATACCAGATTTTATATGAACCTGAAGTAATTACAAACTTGAAACGAGTTTAAAAGTAAGAGAACAAGTATTTTCATATAAATTTAAGAAACTTGGATAAATAAAATAATGAATAAGTCAATTATTAAAACATTAAATTTAAAAGGCTTCACTTTGGTGAAATGAACAAGTTAAGAAACTGTCACCGTTTGCCTTAGAAAACTTTTATTGCAGATCGTGGGTCCTTATCTAGCTTAGATTTGAGGACTTTGATCTAGATGTATTTAATCAGAACTAACATTCAAATTTTTCAGTTAGATCTCTTGATTTGCATACAAAATGCACATGTTATACTTCGTTTTAATCTTCTAATATTTTTTCTAATTAGTTTTAATTTTTTTATGTTATCGAATTACGGAAATAATTTTATAATTGTTAATTCTCGGACACATTTTATCACATCTTTAAAATCTAAAATTAATTTTTTTTTTAGATTGAGAAAGTTCTAAAAGTATAACGACATTTTTTTTATATTTTATCTAATCTCCTTTAATCCTAAACGGATGTCCTGACTGTGAGGATTTGATTAGTCTATTTTTATCAATTATTTTAACATAATCCTAACATTCTCTTCTTTTCTTTTGTCTACATCGAATTGTGCGTTTGACTTCCGCAGGTTTGTCGTATGCCAACATTCCTCTTTATCTGAGTATACTTTACTACCTGTTACTATCAGCAAATTTATTCTGCAGTACTTAAAAATCCTTAATCTTTTTTGTGCCTAAATGAACAAAGCGAGTCTTGTAAATTTTTACCTTGCTTCAGATACATACTTCGTTCCACATGAGATGTGGCAAATGTCCAAACATTACAGCAACTTTGTTATTTTGTTGCATGTTATTCGCTAAACTCTAGTTACAAAACAGTTCCACCTCGAGCTACTTACTACATATATATTACACCATTATTTTATTGTTTTTTTTTAATTTGTTCTTCCTTGTTGTTTGGAAAAATTCGTAAATTATTTATTTTTATAGGTGAGTACGGAAATATGAAGATGGATGTTTGAAATAACTTGTTAACTCCTTGTTGTGTTTTTTATCTTCGTCACTGTAAGTACAGTCAGGTAATAAAAATGTGTATTGACCATAAATTACTACTTTATATCTGACCTTAATTTAGTTATATATTTTTCTTTTTTTTGCAAAAACGTTGGAACACATCAATTATTATTATAAATTCGTTATATTTTGGAGTGGTTAATTTATTTGTACAATAGCACACTGTAGGGATACAAGAATAATTTAAATTTTTGTAATGAAAACCTATTCAAAAAAGGCGAATTTTTTACGTAAATCTACATGCACTCTGCCTAACAAAACATTGGCAAGAAGTAATCAACAATGTCCAAAATGCATTCGTTTCATACCTATGTGTCGAATAATGAATAAACTACCATTTTGTATTGTTTCGTTTGAAATTAAGTAATTTATTAAAATACCTTATTTCTTAATTTCTAAATTTTTTACGCAGATACACGTAAAAAATGTCTCTTGTTTGAATTCGTAACAAAAACAATCGACTTTTGCTTCATCAATTCGCGCCGATTTTGGATTTAAAATATAATCACCGCCTTTTATTTTTCGTTTTCAGGTTCAAGGTACATTAAAATTGACGGTGATTTCTGTTTGTATATTCTATGTCCTTTGTTCTGTTTACAAATTTTTATCAAAACAAGATCCTAATGAATTTTGTTTGTTTCTGTTCTTATTTTAAAACGAATGCTTTTCCTTTGTTTTCATTTCGTTTTTTTTTTTTATTCAAGAATGCTTTTTTTATAGACCTTGGTTTTCATGATGAATTTTGTTAAGGTATCGACCATCATTTTTTTAGTTTTCATTTCAAAATCAACTGAATTTGTTTTTCTTGTTTTTTCTTTATTCAGATATCGACTTTTTCTCTTCTCAAGCTCCTAAATTAGGTTTAATTAAAAAAAAATATTGTCTTTGTATCAATTTTCTGTTTCATTTATTTTGCTTTTGTATTCCTGGTATTTATTCGAATTTTTAATAGAAATTGACTCATTTCTCTAATTTATTTATGTTGAATTATTTATCTGCTCATAAGCCCTCGTTGAATTTTATTTGAAGATAAATTTCATCGCTTTTTGTTTCAGCCCTAACATTTGATTGTCTTTTATTTCAGTTTTATATTTAGTTTTGTTTGTAAAGGACTGCCTTTTTTTCTTTTAAAACTTTAGTTAAAAAATATTCGAAAAATCGATATTCATGTTCTCGTAATTTTTATGGAAAGATAGACAGCTTTCTGTTTTGATTTTTATTTAAAAGACGGCCGCTTTTTGTTTTTCTTTTTATTGCATTGACTTTTGTTTTAATTTCACTTTTTTTTTACTTCCTGATTTAGGTACGAATCCATAGTTTTTCTGTCCTGTTAGATTTTGTTAAGAAATCGTCATTTGTTTAGGTTTATTAATCGACTAAATTGTTTTTTTTTAATGAGGTCTTGATAAATTCTCAGCTTAGGTTTTAATTATTTTTTTAATTCTAGATTTTTGGTTTTTTTTCTTAAAATTTTTCATGTTTACTGTCGTTTATTTATTAGACTATAGTGTACATACGTTTCACAACGGCTTTGTTGCTTCTTCAGGGTAAAAATTTATAAAATTAGAGTAACTTACAATTAGTAGTATTTTGTTTTGCTTTGAAAAAGTGTCTATTCGTATGCCCTTGTTAGATTTCATTTAAACGGTGCCGTTTACTTTCAGTTTAATGTTTGAGTATTTATTTCACTTATTTTAGATAAAAATTCATTTGAAAATCTTTTGTATTTTCTAGTTATGTTTGGATTAGTTTTTGTTTAAAAATCGGTAATTTTTTATTTACATTATATTTATTTCTAAATAAAATCTGCTATCCTTTTCGTTTTGCATTCGTAGATTTTTGGTTGGATTTTACTTTTACTTTTTTTAATGGAAGAGCGTATTACCTTTTGTTTTAGTTAATATGGAATTTTCAATAAAAAAATTAAAATTATTATTATATCTCAAAGATACAAAAATAAATTAACTACTCAAAAATATAACAAATTTATAATAGCCATATGTTCGAGAGTTTTTGCAAAAAGAAAATATTTTATGAAATATTTAAGATATTCCAGAATATTTTCCACATTGCATAAATAAACATAGGTACTAAAAATTTGGTTACCTTTAAAGAGAACCCATGACCCAATAACTACTCGATAAACGATAACACCAGCCAACAAATTGAAAAAAATAATTTGTTATTGATGTGATAATAGGTGCATTAGAGTATATTAACCATCCTAATTAGGAATTTGATAAGAAAAATTCTTCATCACGTACAGATTTTGAGTTACAGGATAACAAGGTTTTTGGATGTTATCTAAAATTTTTTCATCTATTTAAAAAAAAAAAATTAAGAAACCAAGACAATTAATTTATTAGAAAAACAAGGACAAGGATGAAAGATATAACATATAATATAAATCTACCGTCAATGACTTTTTCGTAAAGGCTGACTTTCTTTTGTAAGGAGTTCTATTTCCCCTTATCAAAAACCAACAGTAGTCCCCCATCATTAATGGATTCCATTTCCCTTAGTACCGTTTCAGTATATTCTGGTGGAATTACTCTCCTTGCTCATCACTAACAGCACCCAAACTATGGGGAAAAAAATTAAATAAGAATGGATGAAGTGAAGTTTAAGTGACATCTTACATCCCATTTTACAATAATTTGTATTTAATTCTTTTACAAGTTCTTCATAATTTTCGGCTTTTTTTGCCTAAAAAATGATTTTTACATTTTTAAAAGACCTCCATGCACTTAACTGAATGTCATTTAACTTTTTCTTAAAATGTACATCCTTTACGATTTTTCTAATTTGCGATGCAACAAATATCCCTTCTTTGAGCTTAGCATCACTTAATTTTGGAAATATTTATCGAAGGTATTGGAAAGCAACACTCTCTTTATCCAATGCCTTGATAAATTGTTTTATTAATCCCAGCTTAATGTGCAATGGGGGTAGTAAAATCTTTTTAGGCTCAACTAAAGATAAATTCAAATGTTAGCTCGGCCTAGAACAAATTCTTTTACTCTGTAGTGGCTTTGTGTAGCTCTACTATCCCAAAGACAAAGAAAACAACCACATATTTACCATTTATAAGCATCATAATTAATCGCCTTTAAAATTAAACGCATGCTTTCGTATATCTTCTTCATATCAACTGCATGACCCAATGGAATGGAAGGTTTTGTGTTTCCAATATGTGGCAAAACCGCTTTTAAGTTTATTTTTGACGATTCTAGAAACAATTGTGGTGAAAACCTAATTCTTTCCATAACTCTGTCTGGACTTCCACAAACACTAATTTTATCTTACAGAGTAAACAAAGAAGACAATCCTTGATTACAGTTTCTGAATGCAGAGATTTTTATTTCTTTGTCAAATTCCACTCTTGCAACCTTAAACCTAAGGGTTCGGTATGTTCTTTAGATAAATTAAGATCTTGCACTAAATCATTTAATTCTGCTTACTTAATGAAATGTGGCCCATTTTCATCTTCAGAATCGGGGCAATAGAGAGGATCTTGTGGAGTTGTATTCTCTTCTGTTTTGCTGGCCATTTCTAAGTTTTCTTGCCAATTCATCGGAGGAATTAGTATAGGCAAATCATGATTATGTCGCGTAGGTTTCCTAGCTAAAAATCGTGAAGAAGAATGGGACTTCTCTCGTTAGCAACATTTTTTTTTCATTCGTTTTATTTATTAGCGTAAATTATAAATGAGCAATTTGTTAAATTAAATATTACACCAGAAGATGAGGAAACTGACCACAACGCAGACATTGACAAATTAGAATTTATTACTTCACTTACTGCTACTGTTGATGTTCACGTTTCAGAAGTCGAAGATTGCTTTTCAGTCGAATTACAAAAAAATTTCTTTGAAATTTTTATTTTATTTTCGATACTATCTTCGACGTAGGCTTCTGCAACAGCACTACTACGCCAGCCGCCATGTCTCTTTAAAACTTGGATGTCAGCTCCACTGTCGACCAAAAAGGTCGCTGATGTCCTTCGGAAACAATGACCTGTGAAGCTGTTCGGCTCCGGTAGCCCTAAAGGCGTAGCAATTTTCTTTGGTAAATTGTAGAAGGTGTTTAGATCAATTGGTTATTTGTGGACCTGCCCTGTCTATAAAATATAAATAGTCTGCGATGGTCCACATTTTTGGGTCGCAAATTCAAATACTTTTTGTAAAGCTCAATTCCGTTTACTCTATCTTCCGATATAACTGTAAAGACTCGTTTTTCTTTGTTTTCGTATCATGTAATGTAATGACCAAAATATGGTCGCAATCTTCTACATCATCCACTTTTAGTAAACGTAATTCTTCCGCCCGACGTGCTCCATGCAAAGCAATTACCAACACTACCTTCATAAGCAGAAAACTGTCATCAGGAGCTTTTTCTAAAAACTCTTTCACATTATCCATCGATAGAATTCTCGACTTTCTTGCCACATAATCGTCATTTTGACGTTTCAGGTAAGCCAGTAATTTTTTATATGCAGAAATATCCACGTTTTCATTTATTTGTAAAGTATTTACTTCTCAGCATCGAATACACTGACCATAGTGTTGAAGCTTTAAAAGTTTTCACCTAAGAATATTTAAAAATCAGTGCTAATAAATCTTATAAATAAAACAAACCTTTTCAAAAATGTACGCAATTAGAATATCTTCATTTACCCCTTGCACATTTTTTTCATTTCTCCAACCACAGAACTGTTGGTAAGTTTTCTCCTACTTTGCTTTGGACTTTTTAAGTAATAAACTTGACTCTGCTTCTGATACCAATTGTAAAATTTCTTCATTATTCTCGTTTGATTGACTCATTTGAGATGGAAGTTTTTTTCACAAATTATTTATTTATTTCGTTTAAAAAACGAACATATTTGCAATTTTCACTGTTATACACTAATTTCTTTTTCTAACTAACACGATTATTACACAGTTTCACTGACAAATACCTAACTTGGAAATCTGACGTACCATGAAATTTTGTTCATATTTTCGAGTAGATAGAACTGAACAAAGAAGCACCATTTTTTTTTTTAGTCAAAAAATGACTGTTGACTGGTGTAATTACCCTAAAATAAATAAGTAAATGTTTGGAGCGTTATTCTTGTTTTATTTATTGACCGTGAAGAATAATTTATATGGAACATCAGTATCCTAGTATTTAACGGGTATCGGATACCCGGAAACTTATCGGGTGTCGGATAATACCCGGATACTCGGTTAACAAAATTATCGAGTATCGGTATCCCTACTTTTAATGATTAAAAATAATTTAAATTTAGGTACTGTGATACTGGTAACACACCATGATTTTTTATCAATGAGATATTCTGTAATTTGGCCATACGAGAGCGATGGACATTAGAAGGAAATATGCAGTGCAAGAAAGATTCCAATGTCAGTGCAAATAGTTTAGATCATAAATTATGTTCTTATCACATTCGATTTTATCGTTATTTTAAGAAATCTAAATAGTAACACTATTTTAGCCCAACGTAACTTTATCTAAATAGACATCCTTAAACCAGCTAGTAAGATGAATTTCAGATAATTTTCAAGTGAGATACGTCATATAGTATACGAACGTATGTCCAAACCTTTATAGTAGATGTTGGAAATGACTTCCACCCACTATATATAAATGGCCTGTATTTTTTTTCTTTTTCTCGTCAATAATTTGATGCGACAAATCCCTTGAATTATTTAATTTTTCACATTTGGCAGTAATTAATTGCGAATGACTGAATAAACGAATTTTTTGCCTATTTATCTTATATCTACTCTTGTCATTTGTCTCTCTCTCTCTTTAATTGACTTTTTTCTGTTAACAATAGCCAGTACATTAAGTTATAGTAAATTCTACAATGTTTCAGATTTTCATAATTTCATTTATAGCAAGAACTTTGGTTTCTTTCGGTAATTTAAAAGTACCTGGTAAACTTATTTTGAAAAAAAAAATTACATTTACCTTATAAACTGAATTAGAATTAGATCAAGATCAAATTTTATTTCGTGCAAAATTTACTCACGCCTTACTTACGTGTACTCTAAGCTACGTTATCGTTTTCTTGAAAATTATAAAATGATTTAATTTTAGAAACTTTTTATTTTCCTTGTGAAATATTTGCTTTAAATTTTTTTGTTTTCAGATTAAAGAATAATCCATTTAACAATTATTTGAAACATCTGCTCTTATTTTGTCGCAAACCACCAAAAATATATTACCTGCTCTAATTTAAAAAGAACTAAGAACGTTGAGTTAGTGACGTCTAACGCACAACTTTGACCTATATCAAACAAACAGACATTATTAATAGCAAACCTAAAGTTCGTTAATCAGTTTTCCCGTAGGCCTCACTACTGTTTTGATGTTTCGAAATAAAATTAGTTTCTTGTTTGCCTATTTTTACCCAACACGCCGTCGGTGGGCGGCACTAGATCAAAAAACCAGTTTTTTTCACTGGATCACCTCAAGAACCTGAGATTTGTTTTTGCCAAGAAAACATTTCAATATTTAATTGAATTTTAGGATTATTATTCGAAAGGGACGAAGACTTAGTTTTCGCCTTCAATTACCAATCGGAGTTCAAATGGTTTCAGCCTTTAGTGCTGAATGTCTCTTCGGATAACTCGTTTGAGGCTTTGGACGCCGTGTGCGCCCTCCTTGAAGAAGGGGTGGCTGGAATTTTTGGAACTCTTTCCGAAGAAAATTCTGATGTGATACAATCCGTGTGCGACAGTAAAGAAGTTCCTCACATAGAAACAAGATGGAATGATAAACAAGAACGCAGTAATACTATGATCAACATCCACCCGTATCCGAAAACCCTAAGCAGAGCTTACGTGGATCTAGTGAAGGCCTTCAAATGGAATGAATACACCATATTTTACGAAGATAACGAAGGGCTTTCACGAATTAGTTCTTTAATAAAGTTATCCAATGGACGAGATGATTATACTGTTATTGCACGCCACCTTTTTACAAATTCTGAAGGAGATTACAGGTATATTTGAAATTATTTAAAGCATCAACAATTAAAGTCTCGTTTTCTAGATCCGCATTGAAAGACGCGTGGAAATCAGGACATAAAAACTTCGTTCTCGATTGCAGCATAGAAAACTTGGAGATTATTTTCAAACAGGCCCAGCAAATAGGCCTAATGACACACGTTCATAGTTACATAGTAACCAATTTGGATTTTCACACCATCGACCTCGAACCTTTTCGATATAGTGGGACGAGAATAACTGGTGTAAGAACGAACTTCAAATTAATGGTTTTGTTACGAGAATTGTATTTTTTTTTCTAGATCCGACTTGTGGATACCGAAAACGAAGCTGTCCAAGACTTTGCTCTCGACCTCCAAGAAAAGAGAAGGCAGTATAATTTACCAGCAATCCTCGATCGTAAAACGGCCGTTGAATCATTACGATTGCAGGTTGCCTTGATAGCAGACGCAGTTTCCTTATTTTCTCAAGCCTACAACGAGCTGAAGGTACCAACCAAAAATATGTTTTGCGATACAACGGAAAACTGGGAACATGGACTAAGCCTAATTAGCTTCATGAAAACCGTAAGTTGTCCAGTTAAACTTCGGTTTGTTACCAATATATTAAGCTGCGTACACATTTCAGTATGAACACGAATGAGGCAAGCCGAGGCCACCAGGGGACCTATGAGAAAGTGTTCGCCGTACGCCATTACTCCAGTTGTTCTTAGTCGTCATTACACAAATGAATAATAATAAGGCAATAATGCCTCCTCGGCTTGCCTCATTCGCGTTTATTCTCAAATGAGTACGCAGCTTTAGAGTCCGCTGACCTAAAACATTGGTAGCATAGGAAACTACGTAAGTTGTTCTAACGAACCGAAGCTTTCCTTTTGCAAACCTAGCAAATCATTTGCCCGAAAATTGCCTTTCAAATAAATCTTTTTAAATTTCTTTTTCTGAATTCATATAGAATGTAACCGAAGGTCTAACTGGTATTATCCGACTAGACCACGAAGGATTTAGAACGGAATTTAAGCTGGATGTGGTGGAACTGACGGAAGACGACGTCGAAAAGGTAGGAATTTGGGACACAGGAACGGGACTTACGCTTTTCCCCAGGCGTATTAGCAAAGAAGAATCGCCTTCGGATGCGCTTCGCAATAAAACTTTCACAGTAATCATAGCTCTGGTAAAAGAAGGGAAATCAACAACGCAAGAAACAATGTCGTTGAAAACTGTGTTGTAATTGTAGACTGCTCCGTATAATATGTTAAAAGAAAGCCACGAGAAACTAGAAGGGAATGATCGATTCGAAGGGTTTGGAATTGACTTGATTCATGAACTATCCCTATTGGAAGGATTTAATTACACATTTATTGTGAGGGAAGATAAAGCTAATGGAGCTTACAATTCTACGACTGGGAAATGGTCGGGCATGATAGGAGATGTAATGTACGATGTAAGTTTCTTATATCTAAAGTCGAAAAGCTGAATATTATAAATTCCTTGATTTCAGATTGCACATTTTGCTATAACAGATCTTACAATAACAGCAGAAAGAGAAGCAGTCGTAGATTTCAGCTCACCATTTATGACGTTAGGTAAAATATTAAAAGCAATTATTCTAGGCGCTTCTAATTATCATGATATATGACTTTAGGTATCAGTATTTTATATCAAAAACCTTCCAAGGCTCCCCCAAATTTTTTCTCCTTCGCCCAACCTTTCGCCCTAGAAGTCTGGTTATGGTTAGGCGGAGCTTACTTCTTAGTGTCGATTTCCCTCTTCATCATGGGAAGACTCTGCCCAAGTGAATGGACAAATCCATACCCATGCATAGAAGAACCGGAATTCCTCCTAAATCAGTTCAGTTTGAGAAACTCTTTTTGGTTCACCATTGGAAGTCTCATGCAACAGGGTACTGAGATAGCACCCATGTAATTACCTCATATTTCTTTTTTATTGTTATTTTTCGTATTATGTAATAATTTTTAAGTGCGATTTCTACGAGGATGGTGGCCGGTATGTGGTGGTTCTTTACTCTGATCATGGTCTCCTCATATACCGCCAATTTAGCGGCTTGCCTTGCCTTGGAAAGTCTTGATCGGCCCTTTACCAACGTCCACGAACTTGTTGCAAGAGCGGAAAAGGCTGGGATTAAATATGGTGCTAAATTAAATGGAGCTACAGCGAATTTCTTCAAGGTATTTAATAAAACGACGATGTCTTGAAGTAATCTATTAGATTATGAAAGAACTTAATGGATAATTTAATTTAATGTAATGGATAACTCGTAATGCTACTCTACAAAAAGCTCCCCAAAGTAATTAATGTTGTCCTACTTTTTCAAAGCCTTTTCAGAGCTTGATTCCACTGACCGTCCAGTTCTTGCCTCATCTTCAACCAACTCCCTATCCCAAATTGAACGCTTAGTAGAAAACATGAGTTTCCATTCAAATAAGCTTCATCTTTTTCTAAATTTCTTTAAGTTGCCTACTTTCTTCACGAGGAAACACATGCATAACAAAGCAACTTTCATTAGATTATTTAAAAAATCGCCCTCTCCTGGTTATTGTTACTAAAAGGATTGTTTCAATTTAGAAATCTGATTCGGAAAGCTTTAAGAAAATTGCCAAGTACATGGAAGAGAACGAAGCTGACGTGATGGTGACCGACAATAAAGACGCTGTTCTAAGGGCAGAAACCGAAAAGTACGCCTTCTTCATGGAATCTATTTCTATAGAATATGAAACTCAAAGACATTGTAACTTGGAAAAAATTGGTGGATTGCTGGATGAAAAAGGATATGGAATAGCCATGAAGAAAGGCAAGTATATCCAAACAAATACTGTCACAATTTTGCGTGGAATGTTTCGTTCCAGGCTCAATTTATAGAGTGCCTTTGAACACTGCTTTGTTGAAACTTCAGTCATCTGGAAAAATTGAGGCTTTAAAGAGGAAATGGTGGGAAGAGAGGAGAGGAGGAGGACAATGTACTGTGAGTTTTATTTCAAATTGCGTATTCTATGCCTAAGAACATGAACGCGAAAGTTAGTTTTTTTTTTAATTTTGATAAATATTTACAGGGTGAAAGTGAAGACAATGAATCAGTTCCACTAAATCTAAAAAGTGTCGGAGGTGTTTTCTGGGTAACCGTTGGAGGTATAAGCATTGCAGCCGTGCTAGTCTTCGTCGAAATGATACTGCACACGATAAAAGAGTCCATTCAACGTAAAACGTCGTTCTGTGAGGACCTCAAGGAAGAATTTAAATTCTACTTTAAGTTCAAAGGTCTGGTGAAAACAGTCCGTAATAGGAAAACGAATTCAGCGTCTCCGGCGGAAAGTTTGAAGTCGTCGAAGGATAAGGAGGCAACGGAATCTTATGGTCTGCTACCAGATATAACTAAGTCGCCAAATTCGTGAATTATTTAGATAATAGGTAAAGATAATTTTTCTATAATTTTCTGGGTATTAGTGTTACTTATTGTGTTAAGAAATAAACGTAAAAAATTAAAATTTAGAAGAGTTTTCATTTATTGACTTACGAATACTATCAGAAGTGTTTTCATTGTTAGTAGCATAACGCAAAACTGTTTTTTTTTTACTTCCGATTTTGAAAAACTAAATTATGCAGACTTTATTTCTTTAAATATTTCGAATTTAATGTAACATTATTATTACGTTGTTTGCCGTAAACCAGAGTAAATTATTCATTATTAAGGAAAGCACGAGCGTGTTTCATACGCCGCGTTTTGTTTCATTGAGACCAGATAGGCGTTCTCTCTCTGTGCCAACAAAACGGCTTGTGTTGTGCACTTATTTACATGTAATGTAATGAAATCGAACTTTGTATTAATTGGAAGTAGCCGAGTCACGTTGAAATGTACCTACCTCATCAAATTAGTTAAACACGAGCAACAAAGTCCTGTTCTTCATGTAATTACAGCTCCGCTAGCCTAATAATTACCGCTCTTATTCTTCAACACACAATGGGATTGCCACTAATTAACTAATATCGGTGAGATACTCTGTTAGATAACATTGTAAACGGCAAATACATTATTTAACTTGCACATAGCGATGCAAAAAAAAACTGTCGAAGTTGTGCAGCTTTCTACGACTATTTTTAAACTTGATTTTGTTTAGGTTTAAAGAGGATCATATTTTTTTCCAATAAATTTTTTTTTTAATTTTTATTAAAATTTCTCTTAGGTAACTATTCATATTCAAGTAACATTTTATTGATAAATAAATGGAAGCATTATTTTACAAAGGGTTACCATTTTGATATCGTTTTATCTGTTTTTTAATTTCTTTATTGTGGAAATCCACAATATAAATATTTAAACGTTTATTAACCCATTTCCAGTCCTACCTATAGAATTAAAAGTACTGTGGTATCTAATATAACGCTAATGCATCTATTTCACTAACGTTCAGTGTTAATAGAAAATAAGTTTCTTTTTTAATCTGTTTCTGTTTCTGTTTAACTAAATTATATACCTATACATCATTGTTAACTATTAATTATAATAATTTAGTACTTCACTGCTACTCTTCTGTATTTTCCCTGGATATATCTGGCAAAATTCCATTGACGGGGGAAGTTTCCGGTTTTGATTTATCGCTTAATGCAGGCGATTTAGAAGCGCTCTTTCTATGTTTGATGTTTTTCACCAGGCCTTGAAATTTGATGTAAAACTTGAGCTCTTCTTTAATATTTTTAACACATGATGTTTTCTCCTTGGCCGAAACTTTCAGTTCGTGGAGTGCCATTTCGATAAACACCAAAATAAAAGCCAGGCTTATACCCCCGATGGTTACCCAGAAAACACCACCTAGGTTTTCAAGGGTTAAGGGATCCGCATCTTGACTTTCCGGCTCACCCTATGATAATAATAGTTTTTATTTTTTCTTATTTGTATATTAAAAAAATATACCGAACATTGACCTCCACCTCGTTTTTCCTCCCACCATTTCCTTTTCAGAGCTTGAACTTTCCCAGATGACTGCAGTTTTAACAGGGCAGTATTAAGCCGGTGTCTGTATGGCGTATCTACAAAAAAAAGTAACAAAATCGTTCCTTAAGTACCTGCAAGACCACAAACTTTTTCTCATAGCTATTCCGTATCCTTTCTCGTCCAACAACCCTCCAACTTGATTTAAATTGCATCGCCTTTGAGTTTCGTACTCAATCGAAGTAGATTCCATAAAGAATGCGTATTTTTCGTTTTCTGCTCTTGTAACACCATCCTTATTATCGCCAACCATAGCATCACTATGTGATTCCATGTATTGATGGATTTTTTTGTAATTTTCTGCATCCGAATCCTTTAAGATAATAAATAAATAAATTATAAGAACATCATACATTATATCCAGGGATTGTTGTGCTATATCACTCTCAAAACATGCTCATAGATTTGTGGGACAAATACTGAGAAGTTACCCTGAAAAAATTTGCAGTAGCTCCATTCTTCTTAGCCCCGTATTTAATGCCCGTCTTCTCCGCCCTAGCAACCAATTCATGAACGTCATTGAATAGAATATCCGGATTTTCCAAAGCCAAAAAGGCAGCCAAATTGGCCGTATACGAAGACACCATTATCAAAGTAAAAAAATACCAGAGACCTGCCACCATTCTCGTTGAGTACGCACTGAAATAAATAATTATGAAGTAACCAGTGAATTATTACATTGTAATTTACATGGGTGCTATTTCTGTGCCTTGTTGCATGAAACTACCGATTGTAAACCAAAAAGAATTTCGGAGGCTAAACTGATTTAACAAAAAAACAGGTTCGTCTATGCAAGGGAATGGGTTGGTCCACTCGCTTGGACTTAATCGCCCCATTGTGTAGAGAGAAATAGAAACTACGAAAACAGCTCCACCAATCCACACCCAAACTTCCAAAGCGAAAGGATCAGCGAATGAAAAAAAGTTCGGTGGCGCTTTGGATGGTTTTTGGAACAAAATGGAAATTCCTAAAAGCAGCTTGTTATAGAAAGCATATCCTTTTTACAGTATCGAATAAGCGAATTTAGTCATCCTGAGAAGACCATGGAATTAAAAATCGTCTGTCAAAATACTAGAAACTAGCTAAGACGTGACTTTTAATTCCATATTCTTCTGTGGATGACTTGGTTGTTATCTCTGTGATACCTAAAGTCATAAAAGGAGAAGTGAAATCAACAGCTTCTTCTCTTTCAGCGGTGATCGTAAGATCTGTAATTGCTAGATCAGCATCCTTCAAATAGATATAAGATTACCTTCTTGAAATGGAGCCTATTTATTTGGCTTACCCCATCTAGTACATTTCCTATCATACCAGACCATGTTCCTGTTGTTTTGTTATAAGATCCGTTTGCCTTATCTTCCCTTACGGTGAAAATGTATTTGAATCCTTCCAATTCGGCTAATTCGTGTATTAGGTCAAGCCCGAAACCTTCGTACCTATCATTACCAACTTGAGTGATTTCTGCTTGCTTTAACATGGCGTAAGGGTCGGTCTAAAACGGTGATTTGTCACTATGCAAATTTTACAAATCGAAAAATTTTTGTATTAGGAACTTGTTAGAAAGGAATATATTCGAAAATCGTTGTGCTATAACCAAAAATCAAACCCACGCCTAGGATAATTTTTTATCTGTGTATCAAGACGTTGAAAAATAACATCTTTAGTTTTATTTTTTAATAACGTATTTCACATCCAAAAATTTTCAAATAATAATTAAGTAAAATATCTAAATGGCTAAAAAAAATTTCGAAAAAAATTACCAGAGCAATTATAACTATTAACGTCTTGTTGCGTAATTCCTCGTCAACATCTTCATTTGTTAATGGCACTTCATCAAACTCTACTCCTTTCGTAACGCTCCAGCTACCAATTTTAACTATTCCTTCCTTCCTTAATTCAGTAACATTCAAAGAAAAATCACTTCTAAATCCTTCATGATCCAATGTTATGCTTCCAGTTAAACCCTTTATGGATTTCTGGAAAATAAAACATAAGAATATATTCTAAAAGAAGCAAAAAACATTACCATTCTCATGTCACCAATTAAACTCAAACCATGGCTCCACGTGTCAGTTGAGCTGCAAGAAATAGATTTACTTGTCAAATTTGACTCCCTATAGGTGGAAGCAAATAGAGAAACTGCATCTGCCATTAAAGCGGTTTGAAGTCGTAATGTCGGAATTGAATTGTTGTAAAAGACAGGTTCGTAAACATCATCAAATTTATTTTCCATTTCTTGTAATTGGGTAGCAAAAGTAATTACCTCCTCATTGTAAGGACTTACGAGCTGAACCTACAATTTTTGGTCAGAGATTTCGGCGCAATTTTCGCTTGGGTTTCTTGGTGCTCACTCCTATAATTTCAGTACCACCATATTTATAAGGTGTCAAATCAATGGTGTGAAGATCCAAATTGGTTATTATGAATCGATGGATATCCGTCATCAATCCAACTTGCTGAGCATGCTCCAGTGCTTTTTCCAAATTCTGAATATTGCAGTCCAAGACAAAATCCGTATGACCAGATCTCCAGGCTTCTTTTAAAGCGGATCTAGAACACAAATTTCATTTTTATTTCTTCAATGTTTTCCAGTGTTGTAGATAATTTGTTCAAAAACATTTTGTTTGAAAACTGATAAACAGATGATCGCCAAATAAAGACACTACCTGAAACTTCCGGTCGAGTAAGGATCAAGTTGACGAGCGATCACACCATATTCGAAGTTGCCCTGATTTAATTCCAACAAAGGTCCAATTCGTGAAAGTCCTTGAACGTCTTCGTAGAAAACTGTAAATTTTTTCCAGCCGCAGGCCTGAACGAGGTCAACATAAGCCTGGGCTAAAGTCTTGGGATGAGGATGAAGATTCACCATGGTGTTTGACCTCTCTAGTTTATCGTTAAATTTCGTTTCTATGTGAGGAACATCAGTAGTATCGCAGATTGCTTGTATTACGTTGGAGTTCTCAGATGAGGAAGAGCCGAATATCGCGACGACCCCTTCGTTCAACATGTCACATACTGTTTGTAGAGTCTCCACTGAATTGTCGAACGGTACTTGTTCAACCAAAGGGTCTAGCGAATTAAGGGATGCTTGGTGGGTGAAGGCATATGCTATGTTAGGGTCATCGTCAGATATCAAACCTAGAATTGTTTTCAAACTAGAGAAAAACTGGAAGTGCAAAAATTTGAATCACTTGTTCCAAATTATTTAAACACTAATTAATTTTTGCTAATATTAATCACAAAGCACTTAACATTTAATGCAAAAATATTTAGAGAAAAATAAAACGGATGTTGACTTACCTATGTTAGTGCTTTCCGTAGTCTTACACCAGAAACAATAAAAAATTAAATTAATAAATAGTAATAATATGTTCATTATTCTCCGATTATTGCTTCAGGTGTTACGCATAAATTTGTGGGTACTTAAGTCTAAGTTTAGCGGGGCAGCAATGATCTTGGCCTTGTCGAATTTGCAGACTGATAGTTATTTTAGGATAAAAGCATAATTGCACCATTTCCAAAGTACGCTTTATTAACGACCAAGGAAAGACGCAATACTTTTTGTAGTGTTTCCGTTTGTTTTTACACGTTTACGAATATACTCTAAAAATCGTACGCAAACAAATTTATCGTGAATAATATATTCGAGTGAATAATTTTCTTCATGAATAATTTATAGTGTTTCCATTTTAATTTTGTTTTTCATATCATACTTTCAAGCAACTTTAAAATAATATAAATTGTAGCTAAAATACTATTCTTTCGAGAGACGAATTTATTATAAAAAAAGAACAAATATAACAGATCTGTGCATGTATTACGGTTATCAATATAAGTTCTTTTTGTAGGACTTGCGCTTGTAGTTAATTATACATAGTGAAACTTGAATAAACAGCCAAAAAAGAAATTAAATCATAGGTTATGAGAAAAATGTTAAAAAATTCTTTGAGAAAATTTATTATTAATTAAAAATGACCCCAAAAAGCACGTTACGTCATATGTATGGAGTTCGTCGAAATCGTAAGTTTTATGATATCGTATTCTCGTACATTTTATTGTGTTTATTACCCAGAGCAATAAAACTATAAAAGTTAACCGTGAAACTTATTTAATAGAGGGAATGCCGCTGTAACGACCTCAAACGTTTAAATTTATCCGAGCATTTATTAATTTATTAGAACGAAGACGATGACTGCGAACGTCACTCCGCTGGGACAGTTAAATCAGATCCGACTAAAATCAGTTTCAGCAAAAGACAGTACCCCTGCTTTAAATTGTTGTTGTCATAGTATGAAATAAATTTAAAAAAATAATTGTGAATAATTTAAAAATTCCTGTTTTACCTGTCAAAGCTGATGCTCAAACTGAAGATCAATGTTATCAATAGCCCGTTTTCTCAAGTTTTCCCTTACATATTCGAAAACATCAGGTGTATTTCGAATCACTTCAGCAACATGTTTGATGCGTTCATACAACTCCTATACAGTATGCAATGGGGTAGAATAAACAAACTGTTTCATCCACCCCCACAAAAAAATCACATGGATTTAAATTTGGAGACCGTGGGGGCCAAAGTACTGGACCATAGCGTACAATCCACCTATTATTGTAATTAATGTTTAACCACTCTCTCACAAAACGACCTGCATGAGGGGTACTCCATCGTGTAAATACCATATATCGCGTCATACAGCTAAGGACACATCATCTAATAATAGCTCAAGATCAATATTTAAAAATTGTAAATAATTTATGGCATTCAAATGCTGCGGTAAAATGTAAGGAATCAATTAAATAATTAGTAACAATACCAGCCCAAACATTTGCCGAAAATTCCTGCTGATGATGGAATTCCGCTGTAGCGTGTGGATTTTCGTCACTCCATGCGCGTGTGTTACGAGAGTTTCAAACACCGTCCGGAGTAAAATGAGCTTCATCGGTGAACAATACCACGTTTAAAAAATCGTTGTTTGGTCAACTTTATTTTATATCCACTGACAAAACCTAACCCGATGATTTGCATCTCCCAGCTGTAATGTTTGTACTTTTTGTACATGGTATGGATGCAATCTCTGTTGACGGAGAATTCTCCAAGCCGTCGATTGGGAAACTCCAGCCCTATATGCCAATCTTCTAGTACTGACGCTGGGTTCTTCGTGGACAATATTTAAAATATTTATCTCAGCATCCAACACTCGTGGCGTTGTCTTTGGGCCACGACCATTTGCAGGACGAAAATGTCCGTGATCACACAAATGCTGCATCGAAACAAAAGTGCTCCTATGCGGCACTTGTTGTAAAGGAAATTTTTAGATCCATAAACGACGAGCGCGCCTAATACTTCGCCGTATAACAAAATCATATCGGTTTTTTCTAATATCGAAAAGCGATTCATTTTGCATTCTGTCAATGTACACTTCCGTCTCATTGTAAGTAACTACTAAACTTCACAAGAACAAGGCCACTAAACGATGCTTAGGGGTGGACTTTTTATTGGGCATAAGTACCATAAAATCACAAATTATAAATATCTGCGACCATAATTGTAAAGCCACCCTTTGTTGTTGCACATTTATTAATCTTACTTAAAAGGGGGTGAAATTTATTTATTTTTGCAAAAACTAACAGCCTATTTAAAACAAACAAATAATTTTTTTCGAACTCAAATTGGCAAACTTAACGAGAAACAAAGTTTGTAGTGCTAGTGGGAATAAACTTGGTGATCAAATTGCAAACCTCTGTTATCCTCATTTTATAAATATCCCGTATAAATGCAACAAGTGACAACACTTCTATGTAATAACTGACTACACTCTAAATTTTTAGTTAATTGAAGCGTGCTTCAAAATGAACTTTTGTCATTTTGACATTAATGTTATATTGACAAAATGACAAAAGTTCATTTTGAAGCATGCTTTAATTAACTTATTCTAAAACTCCAATTAAGAGAGTTTGAACAAATCTCTGTCGAAGCTTTATTTTTTTATTACTTTACTGTTGTTAGTTAAAGCCAGTGCTTCATTACGAGCTTTGTATACTTTCTTGTATGGATTTAAATTGTATGGAAATTTCTATAATTAGCTACAATGAGTGTTTATTTAATGTATTATTTGAGATTTTTTTAATATGTATCGTCTTGAATAACTACGACACATTGTAAGTGAAATTTATAAAAAAAAACAAAAATACTCAAAAATGATTATTTATCTTCAAATTGAGGAGCAAATATGCAAAACGTATCAAATTTATTTTTGCCAAGTACGAAAAAGGCGTTAAAATAAGGTCACTTGAAGCCAATTTGAAATTTCAAGTAATTGATTGTATTGTACGAATGATATTGTAAACCAGTTTTAGCAACCATACCCTAGTAAATTTAAATAAGACATTCATTTTTTATTAAGTAAATCATTTTGGATTTACCGCATTTTGATTGATCAATCTGCATTTATTGTTGTTTGCTTATTTCATATATTATTGCTCGAGCACCTTCTATACAGCTGTTTTGACCCTACTTGTGGCCTTGTCAGCAGATTTTATTGGTGAATATATTTATAAATTTAAATGTAACATTAAAAAAAACAAAATGATATATGGACTCGATTTGATCATAGCTGCGGGTCGGAATTTAATTCCTTTCGCTTAATCGTGTACTTCTTGATATACATTTTTTATACGATTTCACGAAGATTATATTGGAGTATTCGAATAATATTCAAATATCGAATTATTGGAAGTATTGGAATATATGAATGTTCCACTATTTAAATATTCGATTTTTTAAATATATATATATATACCTATACATATATCTGCATAAGTATAAGTATGAAGCTATTCAGTTAGTTATTTTGTATTTCTATTTCCAGGATTAGGACAATCATTAATTATTAATATAAATGTGCAACAAGGTACGGATTACAGGACAGGTATATTTTCATTTTCAAAAGAAAAACAAATGTAGTATACATACAATTACAGTATTTTAAGAAGCAGCCAAACTAAATCACAGGATCGCAAACTATAATGACTCACAACGGAATAATTACTACTAGTATATGCCACTACTACGTATTCATTCGCGCAGATATTCGAATATTCGAATACTCGAACAATTCGATTAATTCGAATATTCGAATATTTGAATAATATTCAAATATAATCATAAATAATATTCAAATATTCGAATAATTTTTTTAAACTTTTCGAAATCATCAGAAAATCAAATCTGCCAAAATATGGATTTAACGCATTTTGCACGTTTGCTCCTCAATTGAACTTTTCCAATCACCCGTTACTTTAGTGCTTATACTTATAAAAAAGTACTTGTATTCTATGTTCTGTGTAAATGTATTCAGAAACCTAAAAATCATGCTATCCGTGAATGTCATTTGTACTGTAAAGAATTTTATATTTTATTTCAGCCTCCCCCACCAAATGTCATTGGTGCTTCGTGAACCTGAGAATCGCGAGCGGCAGTTAGCAATTATATTAGTATCCAGTACTATAATAATAATAAATAATATAATAAAAATCGGTGATTTTTTAAAATTTTCTTTATTATTATCACTGTCATTATTATTATTTATTTTCTTTAAAAGTGTCTGCAACACAATTGCATAATATTATTCCAAACCGCCTACATATCATGCCGCTCAATCGTGTCATTTTAAAGCTATAAAAACTGAGCGATGAGCTAGCTGGTAGTAGATCCACGCTCGCATTATGAAAGCGTGGCCTCAGTTGGTCGACGAAGGTCCAATTTTACAACCGTTGAATAGGGACAAGATAACTATTCACCGAATATCCTTTAACTTTCTTCCACAGCTACGTTATTACAAGAACAGTAATAATGTTATACTGAATTTATCCGACGATTGTAAAATCAGGCCTTAATGTCTACTCCATACGCGCACCTATGGAAGCGCTAGCTAGGCTCGAAAAAATATTCAATTCCGTTCAGTAGTTATAATAATCAGAGACTCGCAACTTCAATTCAATTTGCATTGGCATGACATGAGTAGAGGGTATCGTGATTAGCTACGAGCAACTGCCCATTGAGATGCTCATTCTCCATTATTCCTTTGGTTGCGAATTTTCGCTGTCGTTATCTTGTTATCGATCTCATAAAAATTTCTGCTCTCTAATTATTAAGGATGATATACCCATATGTTTGAACTCCCCGGGAACTCGAATAAACTACTCGGGTACTACCGGGTACAGGTATAGTGCTCGGGCAATCATATGAGCCCGTATAAGTTCAAGTAACCGTATACGTTCGGGTACCTATATGAATTTGGATACTTTAACTGAAACGGATACACGAATTTTACATGGGTTAATGCTAATATTAAAAATAATCAATTTTTTATCGTGTATTAACAGAGAGATATGTGTTCTTCCAAGTTATGTGTTTTACTCTGACAAATTATATAGGTAAAAAAGGATTAATAATTATACGGGTAATACTCGGACACCCTGTCTTCCTTAGTTTCCCAATTCTATCCAGGTCATAACGAGTACCCGGATAAAAAAATTCATACCTGTATAACATTTTTCCAGATTTTATGTATTACACTACAGAAAAATTCCTATTTATTTCAGTTTTTAATTGCAATAAAAAATTTACACTATGTAATTTAATTTATTTACACAAAATATTCAAAATCAGTTAAATAAGATCATTTCTTTTCATTAAATTAAAAAATGTTATAGCAAAAAAATTATCATGCAGCTAAAAATTATGATTATATAATAAAATCAGTCTTACAAATCAACGGTATTTGATAAACATCTTTTGGCAAAAAACTCATGCTTGGCCTTTATTTTAGGAGGGTGTGACAATTTGAAGAATGAAGTTATAGTTGTATTACTACTAGCAGCTGTTTGCTTTGATTGTTCATCTTCATCCTTATCACACACGATGTGATACGCTCTCTCATCAAGAATATTACTTGCCGTGGACCAACTGAAGCGTACCAGAGGTGGATACCCAAATACAGGGTCACAGTAATCCAACATAAATTTCTTAGTGAGAGGATCTAAAAATTAAAATGCCTATTGATAACATATTAATGAATTGTTTCTGTCACAACCTATTAGATTTCACGAGGCAGAGCTCTTACCGGCAATATTTTATTTAACAAAAATTTTCCCCGCTTTCTTGGCAGTTACCCAAATAAGAAATTCCATAAATAACGAAAGAAAAAATTACAAGAAAACTATAAGTGAGCAATAAACTAAAAACCGCGCGAAGTTAACATTTATTGAAAATGATGTTCTCAATTACAAATTTACTCATAATGGATGAGTACGTATATAATTAAGTACAACTGTAATCAAGTACAAATATAATTGATTCGCTTCAAAAAGTGAGTTAAACGTGGAAATATGTGTTTAACATTCACTGGAAAAACTAGTCAGGCTGCCTCTTGCACCTGACCAATGAGTTTTTCCAGTGAATGTATAATAACCCCCAAAACACACATTACCTCATTTTCGATAAAAATGTGATTTATATTGCTCTTGAAATGAGCGATTCAATTGAGTCCACTTGTGATCGTGTACAAATGTAATCGAGTTCAAATAGAAATAAGACAAGTATTTTGGGTAAATTGCGCCATCAGAGAAACACTTGAACTAATTATTACGCAGGCCAGATAAGACACATTGTCTCATCAAATCTAGTAGGGCATGGTTTCTAAAAATCTAACACAAAATTTCATTTCAAAGTGTTTACTTTTAGTTAACTTACAGAAAGCAAGTTTTTAATATTTGATACATGGACCTAAAAATAATTGTAGGAAATGTAATATTTGATGTTTTTTTTTCCTACATGACCAGAACCCGTCCGCAAAGAATGCATCGGAGGCACCGCAGCCATTTAGGCTTATTGTGCTCGCCCTGGTTCTCTTACCACAACCATTCAGTGAGCCATGTCCCCTGCACCAGTTGGTACAGGTTTTTCACTGATTGCGTATTGAAATCTTCGAGAACTATCATGAAATGTCCGAATATACGCTGTCTGCAATTTGCCAGTGCATCACATCTACACAAAATGTGCACTCCATTGGAGAGTCTGCAATTTAGATCCCCATTTAATTTACCGATCCTCCACAGATGCTCCTTAACAGTCAGGTGTCCTGTTAGCAACCCTGTGGTGATCTTGAGTTGTGCCCTGCTTAAAAACAACAGTTTTGCAGCTCTCTTTTTGCAAGGACCTGAAGGTTTGCTGTGGCAATGTCCTGGCCTGCTTAGCCAGTATCTGTTATGTTCCTCACTTATCCAGTCACTAAAAAAGCCCCGAATAGCGTTCTTGGTTATACCTAGGACAGGTTCAGGGCCAAGGTATACCATACCCGCACCCTGCCTGGCTAGTTCATTGGCCCGTTCGTTGCCAATAATACCCCGATGACCTGACACCCACACCAGCGTGACACAGTTGTATTCCGCCAGGTCATTGAGTTCACTTAAGCATTCCCACACCAATTTGGAAGAGATCTTTGGACTCACCAAAGCCTTCAAAGCCGCCTGGCTATCAGTTGGGATAAAGATCCGCTTATTTGTGTAAGCCCTCCTTTTATTTTCTCGCGCACATTGTAAAATGGCGTATATTTCTGTCTGGAATATGGAGGCAAATCGGCCCAAAGGGAAACGTAACTTCTCTTTTGGTCTATGCCCATATATTCCAGACCCAACACCAGTCTCAGTTCTGGAGCCGTCCGTATACCAGATCAAACTTCACTTCCAGGAGGAAAGTTCTGTTCAGGTTCCCGATGCTCAGCAGATTCATTAATTTTTATCTTAATGAGCAGGTTTATGTTACCTTTGGGGGCCATATAGTCCGTCCTCATATCGAGTAAAGAACCCCTTTTGCTATCAACGATACTTGTATGACCCGTACTTATATTAAGTGGGTGACATGAATGCTGCAATCTGTGGAGTCCTCGTCTTGCCTCTCCCATTATCACAATGTGTAAGAGAGGGAGGTCTAAAAGGGTTTCCATTGCAGCGGTGGGCATTGTGCTCATCGCCCCCATTATGCCTAGACAAGTCTTTGGACCCTGCTGTCTAAGTTTGGTGGTTTCCTGCTTGACCTTGGGCCACCACACCGAGACCGCATAGGTTATTGTGGGTCTGACCATTCTGGTGAACAACCAATGCACCTTACTTGGTTTTAAGCTCTTGGCTCTTCTGGCCACCGCGAAAGTGGTCATCGATCGCCTGACTATCTTGTCTAAGTGTTGGTTCCAGGTAAGTTTGGAGTCAAAACTCATTCCAAGATACTTTACCTCCTCCGACAAGACTATCTCATTTGCACGAAGACACAGAGGACCTAAGCCCTCTAGGTTTCCCTTTTGAGTGAATGGCACAACAGTTTTTTGAGGACTGATCCTCAGACCTTCCTCCTTGGCCCACCTTATTATTACATTCAGGGCCACCTGCATTCGGTCCATAACAATGTTATTGAATTTTCCTTGTACGGGTATGACTAGATCATCGGCATACCCTAAGGGATCAAAGCCTTCACCACTAAGTCGTCTCAGAAGCCTGTCCATGACGAGATTCCACAACAGGAGACACAGTACACCCCCCTGCGGACAGCCCCCCACCACCCCAGCCATCAGAGTGTCGTCATGTATTTGATGTTAATAATTAACAAAAATTTAACATAAATTGTACAATTAGAATTTATTTTGCATTTGCACTATTGTTAGAAAATTCGATCACTATGATTGTTTTTTGCTTATCCCTAGGTAAAGTACATACCATTAGGATATCCACTGCCAAAGTCCTTTGGTTTAGCATCAATACCATTTTGAAAAATCCAGGTTGATAAAACATGATCTCGAATGACTTTAGCACATATACTCGCGGCAGAGACGACTGAATAAGTTGAATCAGCCTTTTTGGCAACCGTAATCTTATAATCTGGGAAGAGATTCAGCAAATACTCCTGATACTTCTCTGGTGGTCCAACTGTATCCACATAAATGTGAGCCAAGTTTACACCTGCACTAATAGCAGATCTAATTAATTTGATTGCCGCATCCATCGACAACTGATTAAGTGAGTATTTATTCCTGCTTAACATACTATTGCTTATAGTATTAGGTGAGATTATCTCCACGGCCCAACCAATTGCAGCTGATGAATCGCATATCATTTGAAATATCTTCTCACGTGTCTGTTCGTTGAGAGTTTTTGAATCTGCGCAGCCTAAGATTTCTAGTAATTCCAGTTGGTTTAATGGGCAGAATGCCGTGCCGTATACCATAGGACCTAAAAATGTATAGCATGTATGTATTGCATAAACAAAATAAAAATAAACTAACCTAAAACCGGTCCTCGTCCTGCTTCGTCTATTCCTAATACACATGGGCAATCTTTGCATGCCTGCGGAATGTTGGATGCGTAATACGAATTCTCCGAGTTATCTTTTTCTGATAAGAAATTATCAAGCGTCGTTAGATTAATTATTTGAGATTCTGTGACCTCCATTACCTCCATATTTTATAATTGTTTTCACATTGCAGCCAATTGTAGGCAGTGAAATAATGTTGCCAACCTGTAAAATTGAAAAATCCCCCTCTTGTTGTGGCAAGAAATTCTTTTTTATACAGTACCATTTATAAAGTTCGTATCGTAATTACAATAGTTCGAAAAGTTTTCATTTATCGTACTATTTTTATCGATTCACAACACTATTGTTGCGAATCGGTACCAACAGAACGATAAATTTCCTATCGGTAAACTCACAACAATACTTTTTCTTGAACAGGTACAGTCAGACGTTACTTTTGTATAATTTATTCCCATTTTCTTTATATATATATATATATAGTGTTGTGGCTTTACCAGTAAAATTGATAATTTTAACAAACAATACTTTTTGCTAAAGATCACAACAGTATTTACATACTGCAAATTTTTAAATTTTGTATTTGTACAGGGTGTTTAAAAACCATGTTTGGAAATTTTACCCAGTTATAGATCACATCGATACAAACACAAAAGTCATAATGAACATGAATCCAGAAATCAACTGTTTCCCAGATTTTTTGAGTTTTTGAGAGTGGTTTAAAATACAATTGGTTTCATTTTTATGGAAATGAGCGCACGCAGACTGGGAGAAGGACATTAAAACATTGTTAACACATTAAAAAATCGAAATTTTTTAACACTGCTAACGACTGTTGAATGAATTGAAAAGTTTAACAAGTTAGTTTTAATTTTTTAATAAAAGAATAATGAACGAAAAAGCGATGACTTCCTAAACCAATTGACGTTTAACGGATGACAGTTACAGCGTATTGCATATGATCTAACGTAATACAACGTAAAATGGCATTTCGCATCAATGTAATAATTCGACACTTGCTTCACAATGTTATGAAAAGTTTAAAAGCTACTTGAACTTTTCAAGTGAACAGTTGAAATTAGTTTAAATTGAAAAGTCACTAAATTTATTTTTTACAGAATCGAGTGTATCTCGGAATTGATATGTTTATTACGACTTTTGTATTTGTACTAATGATATCTAAAACTGGGTAAAATATCCGAGCATTTTATTAATACCCTGTATATATTTAGGTGAGTGGAGTGCAAAATTTGGATTTTGACAAATTTATATGTTGTTGAGAAGAAAATAGAATTTAGCCACAAACGCTTGGTTGTCTAGTTACCAACCTGATGGGGGCCCCTGTGTGGCCTGGCCCTGTATGTCTATCTATATCCAGATTTATTAAAGAAACTTTAAATTAAAAAAAAAGATGCAATTATGTCTTGCAAGTGAAGGACAACATTTCGAACATTTATTTTAAAATTTTGACATTAACGTAGATCATAAGTCCCAGTGGACGCTGAAGCCTTTTAGCGAGGGCAGTAGCGGGTTCAGGGGCAATTGTGGGGTCTAAGGGTCAGTAATACTTTAAAAGTAACCATTTTCGCAATTTTGCAATGGGGAAACTTTTATCTTACAAAAGGGGCAGTGGTCTCAAGAAGCTTGGAAACCTATATAACATAGATTAAATTATTTTGACGTTTGTTTTAAAAGTAATTTTATCTAAAAATGTAAGTTTGCACATTTAATGGCCTCAGGCCCACTCTGGCTTGTTTTCAATAAATCGCATGGTATTTCCATAGCAACCCATACCACTGAAATTTTATAGTGGACTTGATATTTTAATTTTTAATTGGTTTTTCTTATTTTTTTCTTTAACATCTACTATAAAAAAATAAAATTTTATGCGCGGCGTAAAATTTAATTACCAGCTCGCGAAAAATAAACCCTTTCCACTCAACATTGAATCAGACAAGATGACTATACAGGTTGAATTTTACAACTAGGTGGATAGAAGTGAATTCAGACGAAGTCGTGTAGGAGTAGAGGGGGTTCTTTCGCTAGCGTGCATCAGTTCACACCTCCAGTTCGACGCGTGCAGGTTTTAGAGTTATTTTTGAGCTATAAATTTATATATTTTTATTATAATATAATATTTATTTTAATTGTCCTTTATTTTTCTTCAGTACAAAAATTCAGTATGAATTATAGTGTACCCGAGGAAGTACAAATTATAAAGTGGTATTAACGAATTAATTTATTCAGAGAAAAATTTGTAAATCCTCCAATTCCTTCTGCTACAACCATCCGCAGAATTAATAAAAATTTTGAAAGGTATTTAATATATTTATTATTTCTTGACCAGAATTACTTGAAATTTATTTTATTTTTATCTTCATTCTATAAAATCTTTCATTCAATTCGTTTTTCTGTTACAAGAGAATCTTTTATTATGTTTTTATATTATCGTTGTGAATTCTTTTTAATTTACCCATTATCAGAGAAGATTTTTCATTTATTAATTTCTGTAATGTTTATGGAAGTATTGTTTAATTACAAACAATAATAATTGCGCTATGCATTATTATTGAATTATTGAAATCCTAGTTAAAATCAAATTATTAAATACGCGCTCATCGTTTCGCTTCCCAATGCGAGACAAGGCCGGTCGCCTCGAATACATCCGAGGCATGCGTCGCCAACCTACTTACTTCACTCAAGCTGTATATTGATGTAGGTAAAATTCAAAAATAAGACATTATTATACATATTATTATTTCTTTCGAAAAAGTGAAAGGCTTTGTTATACCTGTAATTCATCGCTGATAACTTTTTTACTTATTAACGGGCAAAATTACAGCTGATTGGAAAAACTTTCGCCGATGTGAAGGTCGCACGGAGATATAATAATAATAATAATAATAATATTTATTCATCACCACTTACAGGTACCCTGAATATAAAAAGTATATATGTATACATAAACATGGAAATTATAATAACTATTTGTTTAAAAACTCTTGAACGGGATAATATTGTTGTTCCAACAAGAATTTCTTTGTTTTATATTTAAAACTAATGAAATTCTCTGAATTTTTTATTTCTGAAGGAAGTTTGTTGTATATTGATGCCTTTGTGTGAAGGATTCGTAGTACAGATTGTCAACCTTTTATAAGCTATATGTAAATTGTTTTTATTCTGGTTTCGTGTTCATGAACGGAACAGTTGGTTAGAAATTCGTGAAGATTCTGCCGAATATAAGTCACCAAGTGAAAAAATAAAACTTTATTAGATACAACTGAAGAATACACGAGTTTTAAACATCCCTAGTACTATGCGTACATACTATTTTTGATCACTTCTACAAAAAGAACCGCTAATATAAATTAATGTCAGATTACGAACACAATTTTTAAAAATTCAGCGGAATAGTTTATAATTGATAAAAACTTATCCAAGAAGTATGTTGAGCCGCGTGTGTCTGTGTACACTAAAGCGCCAAATTCACACCCTTCTACATACTTTTCTGCAGTTATTTTTGTATAATGTCAAAATGCTTCTACTTTAACAGTGTATCCATACGAAATTGTCAGAAGTATAACCCGAAATCGATTAAGTAATCCCTGGGCTATTCTTGTAATACGAGAAGCAAGAAAAGATTGCTCAAAAAATTGTCTGCCAGTGTTTGCGTCATTGGTCGTACTATATCCAGGTTTAGGGATGTCAACTAATAATTCCATTTGTAATTTCAGTTGATCCTGAATATATTTTTTTGTTTTGTTATATTTTTGTTTATCTTCTTCATTACGCATTTGCTACTTTTTTACATCATAGCGATACGCGATGTGAAAAAAACATTCAAAACATCTTATCCATGCGTGTAGAGTAGGGATGACAGCGAGTACCCGGGCACCCGTTTATTTAAATGGAACCAGTTCCAATTTATGAATACCCGTTTCCCGATAATTAGCTGATTATCCGATAAAACTCGGTAAGTCTCCAACAACTGAGTGACGTGCCCTTTAATTTAATCATAAAATAAATGTTTGGAGCCTTAGCTTTGTTTTGCAATATCAGTTACTTCGGATACTTCTATGATAGATTTCAAATTGTTATTCGATACTTATTGAGTACCTATCCAAGTAGTTATCGGGTATTGGGTAACACCGGGTACCCGAGTATTTATCGGGTAATGGGTAATATCCGGGTATCAATAACGGGTATTCGGATAACAAAAGTATCGGGTATCGGTATGCCTAATGTAGAATAGAAAGACCATATGTATCTTTACTTTCATCTGGAACGCATTGTTGAATTAGTGATAAATTATTCATATTTTTAGGAGTTGCTCCACAGATTCCACATATCTGGGGTGTTTTGTCAGTTATTACACTAAACGTCTTCCCGATAAAACGATAAAGAGCAAGTGATATATTCTATGTTTGTTCGGTTTGATAATTCGGTTGTTTCGTTCTCAAACGAAATTTTAAATGGTCTACAGAATTTTGTAGAAGATGGTCTTGGGTTATGCCAAATAATAGAGTTGGTTTTATTAGTTAAAATATAAAATGGTACTATGCACACTACGAATAAATTCGCATCTGTTTTTTTTTCGGAACCTTGCCGGAAAATTTTTTGTTTATAACTAGAATGTCCAGAACTGCCATCGCAACCCCATTTGAAAATTATTGTCAATCCTTCCGCAAGAGCTTCAATCTTCTAACATAAAACCTCCTCTTGAACTTGTAATAGACTAACTAGTAAATTCTGCTTTTGGATAACACTCTTTTTTTGCTTTTAATATAATATCATATAACGGATATATATCTGCAAGTCGTGCTTTTGCTCCAGTTTGCATTAAAATATAGAAATGTTTGGTAAAATGTCCATCGATATATAAAACAAGCGCCTCTTCAGGTGTATACTTTATCTGCTTTATATATGGAGATTTCAACACCTTTTTAATATTTGTATTCTCTGGCGAAAATCCATTAAAGTGTAGAATTTTAGTAAATAAAATGAGGGAATTTTAGTATAGTCCTTTTATTTCTAGGTCACCTTCGAACCTGGCTGAACAAAACATCTAGCGGTGATGTTATCAATTTCAATTATTTTATTCTTATTTTAATGTGTTTGTGGTTATTTTACGTTTGACTCCAACCAATTTACCCCTGAAGATGACCTTTTGGTCGAAACTAGTCGGGTTGTAATTATATTTGACCAGCATTTTGTGTGTAGAAATAAAAGGACTATACGAAAATTCCCTCATTTTATTTAATATATTTAGTTCGCTTGAAGATGTTGCAGAAACCTCGTGAATGATGCTCGATGCATCCCTTCTTCCCGACAAACGTAGACTTGTCTCAGGCGCAAAAATTAGTTCTTCTACGGAAAGTTCTTTTACTAAAGGTAAAATTTTACATTTCTTAGATGACGATGATAGTTCTTGAAACTCCTTTGCCAGACGCCCTACTTTCCTACTAGATGGTCTCGAAATTGCCTTAGGAATTTTGTATTGAACAGAGATTCATATTTGTTTTTAACCATTCAGATTCGCGAGATAAATTGATATTGTTCATTTTATGTTTAATACTTTCATACCTATGTTTATTTTCTCAGTCAATAACTTTTCTTTAGTCCATATATAAAACAACCCTTTCCCTGTTTTAGACTGAAATAAGCCAACAATTATTTGTTTGCAACTTTTTGCACATAATTTTTTATCAATTAGAGAGTAATACATATTTGCCATGATTGTATATAAATATATCGCAACTTAAATATCAATGGATATGGGTGATTTGATGATTATACAATCAATTTCAATATCGCGCGAACATTTCGACTACTGTGCGTCATCATCAATCATCGAAGTTGTAACTAGAGTCCCACCGAAGGTACTTTTTTCCTTTCCTTTTCTCTTTTCTTATCACCTTCGTCCGAAGCCGAAGCCGATGAAAATAAGGTGAAGATTAATTTAACGGGGAGGCTTCCATGGCCGTTATCCATAACCGAATTGGCTTCCGGTTAGAACCGCGTCGCGACTGCTTTTACTGCCGACGTTTCGTTCTCCATTGCAGAAGAACTTCCTCAAGGCTGCTGCTGCTGCTGGCGGTGTTGCTACTGTTGGTGGTGCTATTGATACCCCTCATTAGTCGATGAGACTGTTTTAGAATTTTGGAAGTTTCGTGAATAATAGGGTAAGCAATATGGAAAAGAAGTTTGATAAGGGCGGATTCAACTCCAATTATGATGTCATCAATGGATATCGTTTTCGGTTAAGGGAAAAGGATTTGTTCATCACAATGTGTGTCAAGGAATGAAATTCATGATGACGACTCGGTAGTTGTTTGGAAACCAAATGATTGAATTTATGAACGTGGGCACTAGTGATGTGTGCACGGATGCGTGTGGCTTGTTCGCAGGTGAGTTTGTCAATTGCCAGTCCGCTGTTTTGAGAGTATTAGCAAGTTCTAGATGAAGGCGAAATATTGTAGCAGAAAGATTGGAGAATTGATGTCAGGTACACTGGATGCGTTCTCGAACTAAGGCTTGGTGCGTCGAAGAATTTTGTTAGAAGTATGGGTTTTGATATGGTGTCTGACGGTTAGGAAAGTAGGTATAACATGGTTATCACGACAACGAATAAGAAAAGTTAAAGAACAAATTAAACATACCAATTTTTGTCAAAGTTGTCTTGTCTTCTTCTGGATGTTCTCCCCGTAGAGGCTTCTTACAGTCTCACAATGTTCATTGACTAACGAGAAGTAGCAGTAACATCACCAGTAGCAGCGCCGAGGAAGTTCTGCAATGGAGAACGAAACGTCGGCAGTAAAAGCAGTTGTGATGCGGTTCCAACTTGGAGCCAATTCAGTTACGAACAACGGCCGCGGAAGTCTCCAAGTTAAATTAAGAAACCTCTACGGGGAGGACATCCAGATGAAGACAAGACAGCTGGGACAACTTTGACAAAAATTGGTATGTTTAATTTTTTCTTGAATTTTTCTGATTCGTTGTCATGATAACCATGTTGTATCTATTTTCCTAGATAGGTATAACTTAAGGCTAATCAGACTCTCTCTGTATTTTAGAATCTGCGCCTGGAATGTGTACAACCAGAAATACATGGTGGCAATGAATAGTATAAATAAATAAGTTATTATTGTAAATTAATCACAATTGAAGTGGCTTTTACTATATCTTATAATTGAAGTGGCTTTTACTATATCTTATTAGTGCGTTGTTTTCAGTGTATTATGCCAGTTAAGTGGGTGTACCTTCTTCGTCTAATAATTGTCAGATTGTTAGAAATGATGTTTAAATAATTTATTTTGTTTAATAAAATAATAATTTATTTTGGGCTAAGCTCATATTAAGTATGAGCTTAGCCCTCTCTAGAATCGCATTCTCTATTACTATGAAAAATTTCTTTTCATTTACTGTTCATTCAGACATCGAAAATAGGAATAAATTAAAAAATTCTATTTTTCAAAATTACATGGGATACAATTTGTTTTTTCATATGAAATTACTTAAGCGCCTTAGAGATTTAAAATATGACTACTGTGAAATCTCTTGAAATAAGATTACGTAAGTGAAAGGCTTCAAGCAATTGCTTAAGATGTTTTTAAAACCTGTCTATGAATCTATAAGACATTATTTAAGATTTTGTTAAGTTTTGATCTAATCAACCACCGTAAAATTATTGCATTGAGTCAGTAACACCCTGTGTATAGAAAGATTATTGCTGTCAACTTTCCCATTTGAAATGTAACACCTCAATTTTAAATCCATTTTTGAATTCCTGTCAAAATTCTAAAGCAGTTTTATACAACATAATGTGACACAAAAAAATTACCTTTTCCAAAAAATTAAAAAAGAGTTATCATTTGCAGTACCTTGTTTATGACATTGTCATTTTTATGAAACAACATTTCTTGCCTTGTAGTATACCTGAGGTTCAATTTTACTCTTAATTACTTACAGGGTAATTGAAAAGTAATTCCTATTAGAATTAATTTTAACTATTCAAAAGTTATTTGTTTAGAACACCCAGTATACTTTGATGACATATGATTCAGAATTAAATGTTCTTTATTCTATATTAGCGTTTCCTTTGTCGTCTCTTACCGTTTACTGGGTATCGATCATTTTTTTAACACATCAACAGCGTAGTGAATTTGTGTATTTGCGAAGCAATTAAAAAATTCCTATATAGGTTTTACATTATTTATAAATGATATCTGAGAAGAGTTCTTTCAAACTTATATGCCAGATTTTTTTTATATCAACGTTTATTTTTCAATAAGACAAACAATATCAATTATATTGTCATGTATCCACTTCGCTTCGCCACATTGTCTTTTTATATAAAAAAAGGAGCGAAAGCAAGCGCATTTTTTTTAAATAATAATAAAAATTGAATATTTTAGTTCGGAGAATACTAATTTATCAATAGAAATGTAATTTATTTTATCTTTAAGTAAACTACTGATTTGTTTAAATAAAAATGTTAACGAAACAATATATGTAAATATTATTCTGAATTGACCTTAAATAAATAATCTATTGCTTACGAGAGGGCGTGCATTTACGTTCGAATGAACTTCGTACAATTGAATGAATATATTGTAAGACCTCTTGCTTTATTACCCATACGGCTCACCGTATAATCCCGCTTGGCGGTATACCCAACCCAACTTAAATGCAACCCTAATGAGTTGCAAATGGTCGTTTTGGTTTGATACCTTTTCCCCATTAAAAAGGAAAATAAAATTTTTATGTAATTTAAAAATAAAATATTTTTTTCTTCTAGATTCTTCCAGTATAAGAAGTTAGGGGATTTTCAAATTTTCTCCATTTTTGAAAGTTATAAATGCTACTATTTTTCGAAGTACCGACAACAGCCTATATTCGTGATAAGCGTAACGTAAACTGTCACTGCGTTCCATTCGAAGTTATGACGTCTCGAGGCATAAAGCCTGGAGCACCCTAGGATCACTCAGGGTTACTTGTTCAATGGAACGGTGTTTAAGCCATCTTATGACCAAAGATAATGGCGCGAAATTTTCGGACACAACCTGTGCATGTAACAAATGACATAAACTTAAAACATGGAGATCGGCTGATCAAAGCTTGACGCCTCTAGCACCGAACACAACACCCTCTAGTTATATGGTGGTCTTCAAAGGGTGAGGGGAAAGTGTGACCTTGGGACGTGAAGTTCTCGCTCGGTGTCGCGGTGCGGTTTTCCCTATCGCATCTCTACCGCAAGGTATATTTAGAGGGGTGTATTGTCGATTTATTTATTTACTACCAAATATCTTATTCTTTCTTCAGCACGATTTTTTAATGATAAATATGGAATAGAATTCTGTGACATAAAACAAATAAACTGCCTTTTTGTTAACAAAGTTTACGAATTATTTTAATCTCGCCTACGATTCAATAATCTAAAATATTACATAATACTCATATTTTATTTCAATATACCGTTGTTACTTACTATTAAATTCGTGGTGGCGTTTTACTGATCCGTATTTCTTATTGCTGCTGATATACATGTGTACACTATGATATTTCGTCTCGTATAAACATTAATAAAAAGTTAATATTAATACCGAAAAAAAGTTTTTTTTAGAAGACTCAGACTAGCCTTGACACCGACGTTAGAGTATTTTCATTTCGTAATGTTAGAAAATAGAGATACTCTAAGGATGTTCATCATTACTATTGTATCTCCATACTATGCTATTGATTCATTGACTTAATGATGGTTTTATTTCTGCAGTATCAATGTCGCACTGAAATATGTTCATAGGAAAATGGTCATCGGCAACGTTGTAGGGAAATCCCATCTTCTCAAAAATATACAAATTTGTCAAAATCCAAATTATACATTCCACAAACACACACACAATTATAAACAGGATGTTAAAAAATATATTTGGATATTTTACCCACTTACAGGCATGAAGGATCGAATGAAATGAGAGTTGTGCATTTAGTTCATTGAACGTTTGTTTAGTCACTTTGACGTTTCTGTAAAGCAAGAAAATCGTTTTATTTTTCAAAAATTAAAGCAGATGCGTAAAATGACCTTTGCCTGCTGCATCCAGATACTTTTGAATTGCGTGAGTAAAACGTTAAACATTTCCGGCGTGTTATTTATTCACAATTGATTGACAATTAGTATTAAAATGACGTTGTCCAAGATATGCATTTAAATTCAAGCAGGTGCTTACAGTAGGTACCCTAATTCATTTTTATATTAGTCGCTGGTTATCATTAATACAAGCACAAAAGTCTTAATAAACACAGGTTCGAAAATCTACCGAGATTGATTAAACTTATTAGTTTAAAGTGTTCATTTGAAAAGTTCATCAAGTGAAAGGCCTAGTTCCTAAGTGAGCAATGTTCATTTGTTACTTTCATTGTTTTTATGTAATACCTTCTTAATAGCTAATTTCTTTAAGTAAACAATTATCTCTTAACAACAACACTTATGTGTTAAAATTACAAAAATTTAAAAAAATATTCGTTTTTTAAACTATACGTGTTTTCAGTTTCCTGAGAAATTAAAAATGTTAGTGGGGATTGTGCACTTTAGAACTAAGCCCCTCAAGTAGCCTTTGAAATTTTCATAACATTGAGAGGGAAGTCTTGAATTAGATCAATGCGAAATGCCATTTTAAACATCAGTTGGTTTAGGAAGTCATCCTTTTTTCGCTCTTTACTCTTTCATCAAGAAATCAAAATCAACTTGATGAACTTTTCAATTGAACAGTCGTTAAAAAAGGGCTAAAAAAGTCTTCATTAAAATCAATTACAGTGTTCTAATGTCCTCCTTTCATTCTATGCATGGTCATCTCCATAAAAATGAAATCAATTGCATTTTAAACCACTCTCATAGCATATGTTATTACTACCAAAACTCAACATCCACTGCGAGTAAATAAGTTTCATTTAAAAAAACTCAAACAATCTAGGAAAAGGTTGATTTCCGGACCTACGTTCATTAAAACTTTTATGTTCGTATTGATGTGATCTATAACTGGGTAAAATTTCCAAACGTTTTTTACACATCCTGTTTACCTAAATAAAACTTAAAAATGTACTATGTGTTTTTTTTAATGGCATTAGGGGTGGCTGTGGAAAATAAAATTCATATAGCGCCATTCATGTATTTTCAAAATTTTAAAGCGTCAGTTGTCATTGCTAAACATTTGAAAAATAAAAAAGTGGCAGTTGTAGACTTACTGTTAGAGCTTTCATCCTTAAATCAAATTTATTTCTTAAAAATCAATTGTTTTTATTGCACAGTAACAGTACCTATCCATTAATTACACCCAATCCCTTCATAATTCATTCATGTTAACTTTTTAGATCAAATTCGTTAGATGTCCAAAATGAAGCAGTGCTGAATCAAGTTACGACACGAAGCTTATTTTCCATGGCTACTTCTTATGGCCTTTAAAAAACTCATGGTGCAATAAGTGCAAAGAAAATGGGAATAAAATAAACGAATGTACAGGTTGTTTCAAAACACAGGCATCACTTTGATGCTTCGGGAAGCCGAAACAAATCAAAATGAAATTCACTGAAATCCATTAGGCGCCCCTCTTTCGCTTGTGGCCGTGGTAAGTGCCACCTTCGTCACCTCCTAGTTACAGCATTGTCTGGCTCGCATGCTCCATACCATAATACTGTCTTTTAAAAAAGGGCCCCACAATAATAAATGGAGACAAAATATTTTCAATGATTCAAAGCACAATGTACAAAGGTGTGTTTCTTAAGAACAGTAAAATCGATTTAAGACATTTTGATGTTGATGGAGTAGGTATTGTTCCCTTACGGGATTTTCATTTTTGTGTTAGCAAGTTACTAAGGGATTGATTCGTGAAGGATCAAGATAAGTAAATATTAGGGTTGTGAGAGAGTGTAAATGCCTTTCTGACAAATATCTAAAATGACAATTGTCTGGACAGAACAAGTACAATTCTGTATTAAAAAGTAAAATGAAGATTGTTGTGGATCCATATTTTTTTAAAAGAATTTCTGTTTTTCTTTTTCAATTCTGTTTGCTAAAAGTATGTTTGAAAAAGTTTTTGATAATAAATCTACTGGACCAGCTGTAATCAATCGTTTTTCAATATGAAATTTTAAATGCTATAAGTATCAGAACAATGACATTTAAATTCGTGTCCTGTCTAAAAAATAAATGTCCGGACATTTGACAACCCTACTATACTCCGTTCACAATCCTTTTGCATTCAGAGTAGGCCGTGTTAGAGTGACATTTTTGTTGGTACCACAAAAAAATATACTTGTCAGAAATTTGATTGACGTTCGTTTTTAATTTTGTGGTTACGTTTTTGAAAACTGCCAGTGCCAATATTGCCAGTTCAATTGTGCTATACAAAGTATTTCATGAAAACGAAAAATATCGTCTCGAACAAACATTTAATGATTAATTATATTTTTTATTGAGAAAGTTTGGAGTGAGATGTGTTGTTTGCGTGTTCTTAGTCAACAATTGTGCCACAAAGCAAAGAAGTGTTTCTTTATTAACAAGTGTGACTCCAGATATGATAATAAACAATAATAACAGAATGTTTGTTTGTGTTTTCATAGAATCTTGTGCACAGTGGTGTGGCTAAATGGATCTTGCTACTTGTGCAGCGGGTGGAGAGGTGTATCGGCTTGTGCAACCCGTGAGGATGGCTTGTTCAGCCAAGAATTTTTTCTTCGGACTTGTTCAGACCGAAGAACTGTCGTTCTCAGGCCCTGGATGATCTTATTATAGAGCTCGCGGCCATTTTCGCCTCGCTGACGCAGAAGAGATGAATACTCGAGGCCGAGATGAATTCTGCAAATCTGCTTATATTTGTGCATATTCGTGGCTATTAGTTTTGACTGCTAAAAGGATCGTCGTTTTACAGATATACATGCGTTTTTTACACTATAAAATTTTGATGCCAAATTAATTGTTCCCTATTCCCCTTCCATTGATCCCATAGAAGAATCGGATTCATCATCAATTTCTGATTCTGAATTAAAATCTCCTAAAGTAATAATAAAAGGAGGAATATTTTCAAACGAAAAATTTCCCTTATGTTTCGTCCAGTCTTCCGAAATTAATTTTTCGCAATGATTACAAAAATTTTGCCACATGTCGGGGGTACATTTTGAAAGAGCCTCACGCCATAAATTTGCAACCCTATCTTTCTATATTGGTTGCGAATTTATGTGCTTATTGTAAAAGCCTTTGCACTGCCCCCATGCAATCTCAATAGGATTGTATTGACAATGGTATGGAGGCAATCTAAGAACTTCATAAGCGTGGTCCTTCAAAATCACGTCAGTCGCGTAGCGTTTTGTTGTTCCGTCTATTCTAGAAGGCTTAATTAATTCCTATAATTGTTTTTTTTTATTTTGCCCTCAATTTCGACTTTGTGTTTAACCAGCCACTCCTGCATTTGACTTTTTTACAGGAAAATGTGGGTGGTTTGTCCAACTGCACCGAGTGATACGGTGCATTGTCCATCACCACCACACATTTTCGTTGCAGGAATAAGCTGATTGACCACCCAATTTTGATACATTTCTGGATTCATGTTTTATGGTAGTCTCTGTCATTGTTCGTCGAGTAACAAGTCACACCCTTCCAAAAAGCCAAGTTTTGTTCCCGCATGCAAAATTGTAAAACTTTTCCCTTCTCTTTTAATTTTGGCTGGGTTACTTTTCAAATCTCTTTCGTATATCCATCGACGAACCGCAGATCCATTTTGGTAGATCCACGTTTCATCGAAGTACACGAATATTACATTTTCATTGGAATTTTGAAACTGCAGGAATTTGCTCAAAAAAGGAATTTTGGATGCAACGACGTGTTTTTGTTCATATAAACTTTTGCGTTCATTAACCATCTTGTATTTGTAAGCCATAAATTTCATAATTTTGAATAAAGTTATTCTTCCCCCTTTAAATTCCAAAATATCGCGAGCGTCTGTAAGTAATTTGTCCAAAGTGAAATATTCATTTTTCAAATTATATTGCCAAATTAGATGTTGCAAATCTTTCCGAAACATGTAATTTGTAAATACGGATCCGAAACATGTAATTTGTAAATACGGATCCGTCTTTTTAAGTCTGCCAGATGAAGATGTTTTCAAATTGTCAGGTCCTGCTTTCAAAATTTTAGTTATTGTTCTTTGCGAAATCTAAAACATACATGTACCTACATTAGAAAATGGGGCTCATTTAATTTATGTAAGCCTCATTCCATGTATATCTATCAACCTGCTTATAATTTCATCTTGTGTGAAATCTGGACGATCCTTTTTATAACAATTGTAGATTCATCTCTTATGATTGTAATAATAATCTACTCTTCAGTAGATTGAATATTTCCTTTTCTGTTTAGACAACGCTATTTGGTAATTACAAAATAATAAAATATTGACAAAAAATTTAAAATTTAAGAATTACTAATTACTATTTAAGAAACTGTTAAATATAAAAATTATCGTGTCTTTGATATGTGAGTTTTTCGATCGTGTTCAATTATTATTAAAAACTGAGACTGATCTGACTGATGTGCACCACATACAGTCGTCTATGCACTCAATTATTCTCATTTTATTATAGTTTCAAGTAACAAAACGAGTGATTGCGAACTCAATCGAAAACTCTATGAACCAACAACTAACAGTAAAAAAAAAGGCTGTTGATTGAAAAAACACATTATTTTGTCATATCTCAAATTGTTTAAAAAAATTAAAAACATAACGCTAATTAATTTGTTAAAATATAAGCACAACATATATTTTATTTTAGGCTCTATAATAATTTCGCAATATGGAATTTATTAAGCAAAGTAACCTTTGACACGCGCAGATAAGCTTCTTGATATACACTTTCAATTACCACATAATTTTATTTTGTTAGTAAGTAAAATTGATTCAACGGGATTCAATGGTTCGAGAAAAAGTTGTACTTGCGTATTCCGGCGGTTTGGACACAAGCTGCATTTTAAAATGGCTTTTAGAAAAGAACTACGAAGTTATTTGTTATATGGCGAACATTGGCCAAGAAGAAGATTTCAATGCGGCGATGAGCAAAGCTTTACGAATTGGAGCAAACAAGGTATGTAATTTTAAGATAACTTGGTATATATGTAAAGTACAATCAGAAGTAAAAGCAGTGTCACACCAATAAAATGTAAATGCGGTACGTTTCATAACCCTACGCGAAGGAAGACCCGGAAGAATACCACGGAAAATCAATGCATACCAAAAAGACCTACCATAATTCAGAATATAACATTGGCCGTTGTCAAATAAAAAAATCTTCAATTTATACCGCAAAGATACAAAAATATTTATATTTATAGTCCTTATGTCATATTCCTAACTATATTTGGTATCTGATAATTCGATATGTATTGATATAATTGATACATATCGATTTTCGAAATATCTACATTTGGATAGTTACCAACACAACTTGGCTATTATCAATGCAGTTGGAAAAGTGTATATACATAAGAAATTTCGATGTATCGATATAGTAGGCAAAGTGTTTGTGTACCTATCGATACTTACCAATGTACTTATCTATACACTGATCCAACCCTACTTGTTTCTTTTTTTACTATTTTGCTTCTGTCTTTTAAATCAACCACAAACCTGGACTTTCTTGTTTAATTCAAGTTGTATTTAACAGGTTGTTGTTGAAGACGTAAGAAACAACTTTGTTAACGAATACGTTTGGCCTGCTATCCAAGCCGGATTATTGTACGAGTCCAGATATCTTTTGGGCACTTCTTTAGCCAGGCCTTGCATTTCTATGGGTTTAGTCAAATGTGCCAAAGACAATGGTGCGCAATACATATCGCACGGAGCAACAGGGAAGGGAAATGATCAAGTGCGATTTGAGTTATCGGCATATTACCTCTGGCCAGAAGTACAGGTAAATTGATAACAATCACTTATAAGTACTCAGCGGAAATTATATCTTTCAAGGTTATCGGTCAGACGCGTGCTGAATTGCGGGCGGTGGGAGAAACGCATACCGTTTCCATGGACCTACAATTTAGTTGCTTTGACACCTTGAAATATATAAAATTCCCGCTCAGTACTTATAATCCGGAAGAATCATCGAAATTATTGATTAATATCCCATTATTTCTTGATCTACATAGAGTTATTGTATCGCTTAAAATGTGTTACAATCGCTTGTTGAACTTGAAGGGTTATTATTTTTGCCTTTCTTTCTTAACTTATTCTGGTTTTTGCTTTCTCAAATGTTCTTAATAATAATAATTACCAATTGCTTAATCAATTTCAACGAAGAAAAAATGCTTTAAGTAATTTTTTATCTACATAGGTTATAGCACCTTGGCGTTCTGCAGAATTTTGCCAAAAATTTCAAGGTCGCCAAGATCTGCTAAAATACGCTGCAGAAAATGAAATACCAGTTTCAGCAACGCCGAGCTCTCCTTGGAGCATGGACGCCAATTTGATGCACATCAGTTATGAATCCGGAATTCTGGAAAATCCAGACGCTCAACCCCCATTAGATCTATACCTCATGACACAGGATCCTTCCAACTCACCTAATGCCCCCTATAAATTGGAAATCGAATTCTCAAAAGGACTACCCTTAAGCGTGAAAACCCAAGAAAACAAAACGGTTCGAGGCAGCTTAGAAATATTTACTTTTTTGAATAAGATAGGCGGCGAATATGGAGTTGGTAGAATCGATATAGTGGAAAACAGATTCATAGGATTGAAGGTTATTTCTCAAAATAAAGAAAACATATTTTTCATAATGTAATTATTTTTAGTCTCGAGGTGTTTACGAAACGCCCGGTGGTTACATTCTTCACACGGCCCACACTGATTTGGAGGTATTTTGTCTGGACAAAGAAGTCTACAGATTGAAGCAAATACTCAAAGATCGCTTATCCGATTACGTATACAATGGCTTCTGGTTTTCCCCGGAAGGAAATTATGCCAGAAATTGCATTGCATTGGCCGAAGAAGCCGTAACAGGATCGGTTAAGTTGCAGTTGTATAAGGGCAATGGTATGTATGCATTTAATTCCTGACAGCGAAAGACTAATGATCAGATGCTTTTAGTGTATGTTCTGGGGCGATTTTCCCCAACGTCGACCTATAACGAAGATTTAGTTTCCATGGATAAGCATTCGGGTTTTAGTCCTGCGGATGCTACAGGCTTCATCAACATTCACGCGATACGTCTAAAGGAGTATAAACGAGTGGAGGAATTAAAAAAATGAAATAGATGTGTAAACACTTTATTAAAACTTGAAAAAGTATCCAGGTTCTTTCGATTTTGTTTGTAAAATAAATATGAAAAAATTAATGCCACATAAGAATTTAATTTGTCGCTGAAATATCTGTCAGTTCCCAAAAAATTAAAATACGTAAATGGAATGCTTAACGTTTATTGAACAGAGTACAACGTGTAGAACATAGAATTATCATAATATGTTAAATGAAATACAGGATGTTACTTTAATTGCGTCACAAGCAGAATTAATATTAAATTTTAAATAAAGCTTTGATTTTTTTTTCAATAAGCAGAATCTAAATTTTAAGACTTTCCTAAATTGTACTTACGTAGTTCTCCCTTAAATAGAAGGTATAGTAATAAGTAGTAATTTTTTTTTCTACATAAATGTTCTTTTCAGCTCATTACGATCAATGAGGTGCATTTTGCATCTGTGTAAACTGACGCAAAACGGTAAAGTAAGAGAACGAAGTCTTCATTGTCTGCAATAAAACGGACAAATTTCTCCCTTTTCTAAACTTTATTTTTTTATTACCTTACCCACATAAACGTCTCCAGATTTAAGTCCGCAAACTTTCCAACTGTCAGAGTAACAGGTTTCTCAACGCGAAAATGCATCATCATTACAAGTTTTTCAAATTTCTTGTTGCACATGTACCACTCGATCGTATACAAAATATACTGTAGCTCTTCACTCTGTGAAACAATTTGAAAACTCACTGGTTTAAAAAAATGTTTTGGAACAATATACCCTAGTTTTTAGTAACTCTCCTAGAAGGCAGGGGCAAAATATGGAAAATGATGAGCTCATGAAATACACAAAGCCGCAGATTTCCAAAATAGTGTCATCAGTCTGTATGACAGAGAAAAATGTTTTAAGAACAAAATTAATAAAACCTACCTTAACTTACCGTAATTATAAAGAAAGCGCAAATCAAATTGAGAAATATAACAAAAATGTTGTAGACTAGTAATAGAGGTGAGAAAAACTTTTCTAATTCAGCGCAGAAACGTACCAGTAACTGATGAAATTCGATGAGTTCCCCGAACTTTTTTATCAGCGCTATTGTAAATTTCTTTGATCTTATTGTTTCATTTATATCAGAGAAAGGATCTTTTACGATGTTATCGTCCTTAGAAGGCAATTTACTGTAACAGAAATTTTTAACTATTACGATCAGATTAAAAATCAGCAAGAAAAGAAGTAATTCAATTTATACACAGTAATTGTGTAATACATTTTCTATTATTTTTAGAATATCCAAAAAAATAGTTTGTATATCGTGGTTATTTGAATATCTTTTAAATTTTTTTATAATTTTTAATAATTCACATATTGTACAATTATTTTGTACAAGTAATTACTCTTGTAATTTGATGTTTTCTTTTTATTCGTGCAATTTTCCTATTTACTTTTAAAAGCAAATATTTTTTAATTTTTCACTTTCTCCAAAGTGTGTGCATAAATATCGTTATATCGTTATCGTTGCTTTTTATTTTCGAAATTGAAATGGAATATGTAAAATTGAAACGTAATTTGAACGAATAAAACATATGTAACATGAAAGATTAATTTAATAAAAGAAAATCAGAGAATATGCTAATAAATTAGGAAATTAATTTAAAAAAAATAATAAATTTGTACAAGTACAAAAAAATAAGATTGATAGAAAACAAAATAAATTCCAAGAACAAAAAATAATAACAAACGTAAAGAAAACGAGAACTGAAATCCACAAACAACGAAATGCGAGATATGAATTGAACAGAAGAATATCAATGATTAATAATTGTTTTAAATTTTATACAATTTACTATAAAATTTAAATAGTGCAAGATATTGAACCAAATCCTGTATACGAAATAGCGTAGTGTAAAACGACTTTTAGTGGCAATTTATTGATTTTCAAACAGCCAGTCTTACTTTTATTCATCTTCTACGTTTTTTATTTGAGTTCTTTTTAACTTCTTGTCATCGGAATTAACTTTCGTATATGTGTTTCTTGTATGTTTTTCGTTGGTGTTTTATTTATTTTTTTGTTTTTTGAAGCTTCTTCACATGTTCAGTTTTGAGAGTTTTAAATGATCAATCTTCTTTCAATTTTTATTCATATTTTGATATATTGATATTCTTATGTATTTTGCCATATAAGTACACTTAGAAAGTAACATTATAAACACTACTTACTTACAGACATTTAAACTTAGCTTAAAGTATACTGTGAAATAAATTGATAAAAACCTTACCTGTTTTCAAGCCCATCTAAGTGGTCTCTAAATTTTATCACCATATCTTTGTCGAATCCGCTTCTTAATAAAACGCTGTACACACAGTTTTTAAATTCCCAACCTAAACATATTAGAAATGAAATAAAGTTGTCCCCGGAGGAATTTGCCAAACTTGAGGATTATGACAGTTAAGTGCTTTCAAGCAACAAGAGTTGCATCAATATGTCGATGTGGGTCCATAGGAGAAGGCAAAACAGTTGCTAAACTGTATCAGTTTTGCTGTACTTTTAAACTTGAAAATATTGACTTCATTGATGACTTTCATAATGATACTGCAAAAGTGACTATGCAACAATATCAGTCATGGAAGATGCAATCAAAAATTTGCACAACAAGAACTTTTATGTACCACAGATAGAAATTCTAAACTCGAAAGTTACAGGCAACGATTACTGTAAATTACTGCACACCAAGCTACATGATAATTGAAGGGTTTGGTGCAAAAACCGGCCAGCTCCATTTTTTTTTTTTTTATAATCATTTTTTAGTTGGATTTCATTCTACTTCTCGCGTCGCATCGTTTGGAATTGAAAACGAACAGCTCCACGGTTTCTAATACGAAATATTTGAAACCAAATTTTCTAGTTTACATTGAGTTTCCTTACTTCGAATTACAATTTTTCGTTGCTACTGAAAAATTAAAAAAAATGGAGCTGACCGGTTTTTGCACCAAACCCTTCAATTTTACTTTCCAATATTAATAATACAGACTAGGAATAATCAAACAGTCTGTTAAGTGATTTGTGATATAATAACAATTGTGTAATTGGTAAGGCATGGGAAGAAATATATTGTATTAAGTATATTAATGTCAGAGAATGCAAATTAATGAGGTCGCATATCCCCACAGCTACAGTTCTTGTCTTTATCTCGTAAGCTCCAAACTATTTCTTCCTCCTTTGCCTTGACAATAATTACACGGGCTGCCATGTTACACATGACATAATTGGAAAGCAATTTGTTGGACTATGTCAACGCCAATTCTTTTTAAACGTTTTTTTTTGTAGTAAATGGAGCAGTTTATGTCTGCAACAAGACGAGGTACCACTGTACTTTTATCGTAGACAAAGAACAGGCCCCTATATTTGGCAGATTCTTCCTGGGACACCCTGGTATACTTATAGTAATAATGAAAATCAAATGAACAAGTCATTTATATATTTTCATTAATGATTTATAGGAGTACAGTTTATGGAATCTTTGCTTAATTTTCGTACTAGGGAGTCAGAATCTAAGTAAAAAAGTCACAATGAAAAAAAAAGATACCTAGTAATAGTGGAAAATGAAAGGATTTCACAGAAATATCGCAGGCACAGAAATTTTTTCATTATTCTATTCTAATTTCTTTATAAAATTTTGTTTTATTTTTTAGGAATTTATTATGAAGATCGCAAACATTTTTTAGGAATTTATCATCACCATCTTATGTAAGTCAGGCGAGCTGTTTCTCTTGTTATGTTTGTAACACTAAAACAATTTGTAAATCAAGAATTAATAACTTTTTTCTAATTGCATACACCTATTTTTAATCTTTTCTAGAGTGTACGACCTTTAATTATGAAGAATTAAATTAGAATTGCAAAAATTAAGAAGCGGTGGTAATCTAATTAATTCTGTTGACTACATACCCAGTAATTCAAACTGTCCCGTTGTTAGGTATATCAAAGAACCGAAGAGTGTATCAGTGCTTGAAAATATCATGACTATAATAAGCTGCATAACGAACTGCATAAAAAATGATATTTCGTAGAAAGGTGACTCCTTCCAGTTGTACGGGTAGACCAAAGACATTGGAAGAGTTCTAGAAAAATTACAATCACAAATACATACATAAATACGATAGAAGAAATTGTAGGAATAACAATTTTATTGAAGTATATCAAGGATAACTGATATTACAGAATGGAAAATGAAAATATATTGGAGGAAACTAATAGTGTTTTCGATTAACTCCACTCAGAATATTGTAAGAACCTGATCAGTATGGGAGAAAAAAGGGGTGGATTATATTTTGAAGTCAGTCAAAACAAAACAGTTCTTAACCAGAACACGAGATTTCTAAAATAGAAATCCTTTACAGTGAAAATTAAAAGAGATTGGAAGTCTCAAATTCTGACTTCTCTGAACTCCCTTTCTTAAACTTTACCACCCTTTTAACCAAAATTTTTCCAAACCAAATCGAGACGCAAGAAGCGACTGCTAGCGTTTCCATTTTTAGCCAAAAGTTAGCCAGCAATCGTTCTTCCCACTCTCTTTAGACTTGATTTGAATTTTGGCCCTTTTTACCCTCAGACTTACTTATTTTGGGTTTGTTGGATCTTTCTCCTCCAACTTCTTGTTCGAACTATTATGAAAGATTCTCTAAAAACTACTTTAAGATTTTAAATAAAATTCGATCGTTTTAACAAATTAAATATATATTAAAATAAAATTTTACAAGATCAAAGAATTTACAATAAATTTTAAAATTATCAAATCAAAACGAAATTTTCCAATAAAATACATGAAACTACAACAAGAACAAATATCAAGAAAATTACAGAATACAAAATATCTGAAAATATTTATGACAACAAAAAAAATATATAATTCGACAAGAAGGAGAGAGGTATAATTCACACAGAAAAATGCTTTTAGTTAATTAACTTTCTGACAACAATTACGTTGAGCTTACCAGCGACGAATCAAAAGATTTTTCTCGTATCCAAAAATTTTGGGGATACACTCTAAAGTTAGCTTTGCGAGACTTATTTCGATTACGACGAATTTAATTTAGATAAAACACTAAAACTGCGCGGGAAAAGCTTCTGCTTTTCCTGACCGAAACCGATGATAAACTTTTGGAAAATTTATAACAAAGAATCAAAATCCGAACTTAGAAAAAAGAAATTAAAATTTCGACGAGAGATTCAACGCGGATCAAACAAAAGATAACCGGGAACTTCCTTATCTTCCTCGCTTAAGCTACTTAAAGGCTCGTCACCTCCTGAAAAATTGAGGAGGGAAATTCTGTGAGATCAGCAAGAATTTGAATTCAGACGGTCCCCACAGTAGCTTCTAAGCGGAACTTTTTCGATACGAGATGGCGTAAACGTCTCGTTTTTACTGATTTTTATCCACGTCGCTCATTCAAGGGCAGAGACGCTTTGTGGCGTGATTTACCTTTTGCTGAATCAAACCTGATAGGATTGATTTGAAATCGCATCCGAAGCTCATAAAAGCGATACGAACATCCGGCTTCTTTCTAAGAACAAGCAGAGCTTACAATATCTTCATCTCGTATTATTACATAAGATTAAAACAAGATGCAAATACTCTAATTGCAACCAGTGCGATGAATCGAGAAAAATAGTTTTCGATTAGAATCCTCAGGGCGTAAGAGAAGGGAATCAATTCAAGCGAAATATAGAGAAGAATGGTTAAAAAAGAGAAAACGGTAAATCTAACTTGTCAATGAAACTACTTTGGTGGACATCTTATCTTATACTGTAACAGCAGGACAGTGTTGAAAAGAAAATGATCAAAGATACTTGATTAAACAAACCTATACTTTCTAGATTATCAATTTCACAAGGAGATCTTAGTAAACCTTAGGTTAACTTTTCTCTTCTTTAGATATCGCGATGAGAATGAGAAAGAAATTCAATGTCTCAACCCAAAATCTCAGACTTCGTACAAAATTTTACAGAGGAAGAACGTTCTAAGTTATTTCCTTCTTTCTCACTCTTTTTACCAAACTTTTGTCAAAACATGAAAAACCCAAATCACAATTCCTGTGTTTATGCATTTCTGGATTAAGTTTTAAGTACCAGGAAACGCTTTCAGCTCCTTTTTGTATGAATTTAGAAATTTCCATCTTCTTTTTTACTTATTTGTCTTACTTTCAATAAAATACGAAATTTTTTCTTATATTCATTTAAATTAAAATAAAATTAGGTAAATTAATATAAGTTAAAAATGGTATCGAAAGGAAATCCCAATATTCAAAATACTCAAAAGTTAAAATAGAAAATGACACAAAATTCGAAATAATTCGAAGAGAGAGGAAACGTTATTCTGTACCAAATTGAAAGCTCCTGTTATTAATCTCTGAATTCTAAGTATACAAACCTTGAATTTGTTTACTCTTCCCGCAATCCAAATTTTTGAAACAATTTTAATTTCGAAGACGTTTCGCATAAGACTTACTCAAACAATTAAATTAAAGTATTTTTATCTCAATGAGAACTAGCCCTTTCAGAGGATACAAACGCTAATTTTTTATTTTAATGATTTTTTTTGACTTTCAATGTAAATCACCGATATCTATACTGACCATAAACTTTATTATACGTACATGTCTGAATTTCAAATACGTCAAACATTAAGTTTAAGTGTGAGTTGAGTATGAGTAATGTTTTCGAATTTGGTCCTTAGTCCTTACCACTCTTCGAATAGAGTAATAAGCGACTTCGAAAATTTTCTTTCCAACATATTTTATGCGTTTCATATCCGACCTAAATTTTTACATTAAATAATAACAGAAACATGAATAATTGTAAAGTGGGTAACAACGAATTAAATTACCTTTCATTTTTGGCGAGAAGCGACGGAATAAAATGCCCTATTAAGCCAAACATCATAGCATTACAAATATAAATTCGTGAATAATTATATGAAACTCTAATATAGTGATCCATGCATTTCTCTTCTAAACCTGTTCTCGTCTTATAAATGAAAAAGCTTTTGAGTTTCTGCACAAAATCTTCTGGTAAGTGGTTGAAAACGTAATAGTAATTGATCCGAACCAAAACACACACTGCTATAACTGAAAGAAATATTTTTGCAATAATATTGTCAAACGCCTTCACCACTTACTCAGATGTAAGTAACTCATAACGCAAGAGTTAAATTCGTCGAAGCCCTTGCCTTTGACATGCAAATATGCGCCGTAGATCATGTATATATTGGACAAACTACACAATATTCTTGACAAATAAAGAAAACATTTCAACGGAATATTTTTCACATGATTAACATTATACAGCGCTCCAAATTTGAGAAGGCTAATATTGAAATGTAGGTGTTTCCCAGGGTTCATTTTAAATCTTACTATTACCGACTGTAGTCGCATCTACTTGTATAAGTACTCGCGTAATTGGTTTGTATTAATGTGTAAAGAAGAACAAATGTTTTACATCGTCACGCAATTATAAAATAAGTAGTTGTCTAATGATTGTCGCATTATTGAAATAAATAAATAAAAATTCTCCAGAGGTAAGTGAGTAGTTAAACAAATTGCTTCGCAATTAAGTTAGACTCGTGCAGTGTTATTCGATGAGATCATTTCAGAAAGAAATTGTGAAAATTATAAAAGCAGAACAATATTTTAATTGCTTCTCATGAAGGGTTTTTAACTCAATTACATTTACTTTTCTTAAACTAGAACAGATGCATTAAATTATAAAAAAAGTAGCTAAATCATATTCATTTTTGCGCAAAATGAAGAACAAGGAATTCCCTTCCCGTTCAATATTCATTTTAATATTTTACAATCTCTAAATTTTTTAACATTTTTTATAACATGTATAAGTAACATTAACAATAAAAATAATTTAGACAAATGTAAAATTCTAATGTAATTGAAGATTAATTCGAAATTGCTATCATGAAAGACAAATTCAAAATAATTTTATAAAGAGAAGAAACGGCATTTTGCAATCTCATATAAAATATTATTTGTCAAGGAATTATTAGCGCTTTAAATATTGTCCAGAATGCCATTTCTTCCCTCTCCAAAATAGCTTTTTTGAATTGTTCATTACTGTATTTTGAATTATTCTCTGTTTAATATTTCGATGTTTCTACATAAAATTATCATAAATTTTACGTAAAACACTCGATTTTTCAATACTTTCATATTAACTTGAATCTTCTTTTTGATATTATTTTTTGGATCTTATCTGAATACACACTTTCTATGAAAGTCCAGTATTTTATTGACCAATTTAAATCTTGAAAAAAAGAAAATAAAAATATGCCTTCATAATATATTTGTTTATACAAAGAGAGAAGAAGAGACGTAAGTAACTTTGACGATCCCGAACATTATTTGTACCGGCAAAAAGACAAAATCTGTTCAGTATAGTGTAGGGATGGGTGATATTGACATCGAAGGGGAATACTATTTCTTAAAAAAAAACTCATATGCGTCGATGTTTGACGTTAAAAAAAATAATAAGAATAAAAAGTTGTTCCAGAAAATTCGAAAGCTTTTTCTACAAATAATCTCCTACAGTAACAATTTGGCGGCCCGAACGTGGGGCCAAAGACATTCGCAGAACTGAAGGCCCGATGTGAGGAAATCGACCGGGTTCATTCGACGCTTCCTCAAACGTCCTAGTCCCTAGTCTTCAAATCAGCTCCCATATGTAAATTTTGCCCAGGCCGTCATTTCCATCGTGACTGCCTTGTAGCCTGCGAACGAAAGGCGACACAACTATCAGAAAACTAAACGCTCGACGGGCAAACACCAGCCTTGGGGACCCGGCGAGAAACACGACTTCGACTGAAGACGCACACATCCCATAGCCTACCAGTCAGCCAACGTCAACATGACCAATGCTGGACACGAAGCTGATCTCGCTCACATCGCAATCAAGGTAAATAGCATCCAGATGATGGCGCTTCTAGATTCTGCAGCAATCCATAATTTCATAAACCAAGCCCACGTCAAGGAGAAGTGCTCGAGCCAATATGATTCAGCAAACCTCGTTAGTACAAAAGACCGTCTAACTATCAAAGGCACCAACGGCACAGTGCGAAATACAAGAAACTAAATTCGACACAACGTTCCTCGTCAGCCCCGAACTTAGACAAAAAGCCATCCTAGGTTATCCTTGGTTTGTACAACATGAAGCTATAATGGACTTCAACCGCAATTGTATTCACTTCGGACAAGGAAGAAGAACCACAGTGCATTGGATCAAGCCGTATCATGAGAAGTCGCATGAGTCCTCCGATTTGACGTCGACGTCGCACATCTTAACAACGACCAAAGGGGCCTTCTCGAAATATTGCAACGGTTCTCGAAAATCTTCACCAAAAGTGGATCGCCCACCATAACCAACACTACCATGCATAAGATTCAATTGGATGACGACACACCAATACACCAACGACCGTATCGCTACAGCGATACCAAGAAGCGAATCATTGCTGAACAAGCTAAGGTTATGCTCGCAGACGATATAATTGAACCTTCATCAGCTTCTTGGAGTTCCCCAGTTATTATCGCGAAGAAGGACGGCAAGCCAGGTTTTTGCGTAGACTACCGTCGCCTGAACTCAAAAACCAAAAGCGAGATGACTGCCGTCCCGATTATTCCCGATACCTTGCGAGGCCTAGGGAAAGCGAGAGTATTCAACACTTTAGACTTGAAAAACGGCTGCTGACAGGTACCCATATGGATCCTGCCTCGAAGGCATTGACCACTTTCACTTCCACGGACGGTGCATCCTACTGCTTTAAGGTAATGCCTTTCGGACTCAAGAATGCATCGGCGACGTTTCAAAGAATGGTGACTCAGGACGTTCTGGCGGGATACTTAAGGAAATTTTGTATGGTATACTTAAACGACGTCATCGTATACAGCGAAAATTGGGAAAGCCACCTGCGCCATCTACATCTGGTCCTGGACCGCTTACATCAGCACAATCTGCGGTGTTCACTCAAGAAGTGTCACTTTGCTCGGCCCTCCTTGACCTATCTGGGCCAAGTTATAACGAAAGATGGAAACGAACCACAACCAGAGCAAGTGGTACGAATCAATACATCGGAAGTACCGAAGAGCAAACGGGAATTGCAAAGCTTCCTCGGACTCTGCAATTGGCTGCGAGATTATATTCCTCGTTTTGCTGAAATTGCTGCACCATTGACAGACCTGATATCCGCAAAACGCAAGTGGCTGTGGACTGCCTCACAACAAGAAGCGTTCCACGCCATCAAAAAATGTTTTGAAACTGCATAGACCACTTGCCGAGTTACCTCTAGAGCTGCAAACGGACGCCAGCAGTATTGGCATCGCTGCGGTTATGTATCAGGAAGTTGAAACCGCGACGCGGATTATATTATACGCTAGCGCGAGACCAAGTCTAGCCGAGAGTCGGTACTACGTAAATGAGCAGGAATGTTTGGCAATCGTCTGAACTGTTAAGCGATTTCCCCCATACCTGGAGGACAGGGGTTTTATCGTCCAGACGGACAGCAAGGCGCTGACTTGATTAAATCAGATGGACTGTCGCGCCAAGCTCACGAGATGGGTACTTTTCCTCCAAAAGTTTGGCTTTCGCTTGGAACACTGTCCTAGTCGGGAAAATGAGCTGCCGGATTTCCTTTCGCAGCATCCGAATTGCCGAACAACGGACCAAAACATCGCAGAAAACAGCGAACGCATGCTGCCCCCAGAGACTCGATTGAGTCCGACCTGCAACTCTTCGTCACCCATCGAAAAATTCAATCGAAGCCAGCACGCTGGCAGAGGAAGTACAACAAGCACAATGTGAAGATGTCGATACTCAAGACGTGGTACGCCTGTGGAGAAAGATCGACGCTAAAGAGGAAGAAACTGATCTGGGTTACAGAATCTATTATCACCATTACACCGTGGAAGACGGGATATTAAACTTTGTTCTTGGAAGCGACCAGAGCAAGAGATTGGGTGCTACACCTATCACGATCACTCATCAGCCGGACATCCTGGAAGAGACGAGACACTGAGGGCGATTCACCGGAACTTCCATTGGCCTAACGTAACCACAGACGTCGCCATCTATGTCAAAAGTTGTCTTGTGTGCGCCAGTTATAAGTGCGGCAACCTGATACCCACTGCACCGTTGAGGCCTAGGCATAATGGGGCCATACCCAAAAACGGCTGCAGGAAATCGGTCGCCACTGATCTGTTCACACGGTGGGTTGAAACTTTCACTCTCCCGAAAACGGAGCCATATTAACCAACAACAGTCGCCAATTTGCCGGTCGACAGTTCGAGGCAGCGTGCAGAATGTGGAAAATGAGCCCTTATACTACCACAGTATACCACCAAAGAGCAAATCCTACAAAGAGGAGAAATCAAGAAATAAAGAAAGACTTAAGGTTACTGCTGCAGCAAAGATCCCAACGCCTCTGGGACATCCAACTCCCTAAGGTATTGTTCAATATCCGGGCAAGGCGAAACGCGGCAACAGGCTGCACTCCGGCAGAAGCTCTCTTGGGATACGAGATTTCCCGTCCCGGGGAATGGGATCTGCCAAAGATATACATGCCAACAATGACAAGGGAAGAAAGGTGAGAGGAAATGCGGAGAAGACAGACCCAATATCAAAGAAGATATGCTGGACCAGATAAACCTCCCTTATACCAAGTCGGTCAACAAGTTCTAGTAAAGGCCCAACCGCTACCAAAGGAAGACCAGACGCCCCGACTGGGACCACGGTGGATAGGGCCGTATGCAATCCGTCAATTACTAGCAGATTCAATATATATCGTCGACCGAACGACCGGCAGAAAAAGGGACACCAAGTAGAAGGGACTCGTTAGTGCTCGATCCGTCGGAAATACAACTCGTCCATTTTCAAACAGAAACACACATGAGTTCAAAAGCCAAGGTGGATTGACACCGAAGGGGAATTTCTTAAAAAAAACATGCGTCTCTGTTTGATAACATAGTGGGCGGGGAAAAAAAATAATGGATTTGACGTTGAAAAATAATGAGAATAAAAAGTTGGTCCAGAAAATTCGAAGGCTTTTGTTTACAAATAACCTCCAACTGCAACAATTTATGTACATTGATGTTCGATGTCTTTGTCACGGATGTTTACGATTTATCATCATCGGTAGAACATCGAAGAAAACATTGAACATCGAATCACTTCTGAATTCAGATTGATGTTTCAGAATACCTGTAAAAGAAAATTTTCTAGTGTCGTCTAAATGTCATATTTTTATGATCAATATGAGTTAAGAATACAATGTGACCTCCGACTGCAAGCGACAAATCTGTTTCACGAATGTTCATTGGAAATAGCTATATAATAGTTCTTCAAATTATCGATCGATCATTCGGCATATAATAAAAAAATGACGAGTTATAGCAAACAGATACTGCATTACAGACATCTAATTTAGATCAAGGAAGTAAAACCCTGATGTTCCATGTTTTTATTTAACATTTTTATAACACAGGTTCAACTGGGAACCCTAAAGACGAGACGATCATAAAAATAACACGTATATAATTTTTTTCGGATGCAGTAAACCAAAAATGTTTAGTTTGTTTAATAATATAACGTTTCTTTCTTGGAACTTAATATAATTGCCATTGAAAAACTTAATATTATTAACATTTACCTAATGAATGTTTATTTAAAAACAAAAAACGATAAACTTGATTACTTTAATATTTTTTATATTGCCTTTATATATTAGGATAAAGGTTATTATAATAAAGCCAAAAATATCCTTGTAGGAATGATAAGGATGAAATAGTATTTTATCGATATTTCTATTTGTTCCTAAATTGAATTTCAATTCTTACCATTCTTTTTGATAATAACATTTACTTTAAACATCCATATGAACTTTCGATATTAACATCGATTTTTATCGATCGATGTCCCATCCCTAGTATAATGTAAGAATTCGAATTAAAATGTTCATGAATCTAAATATTCAAATACTAGGATTAATCCAAATATTTTATGCCACATGTGAATACGGAATCAAATTCGAATAAATTCAAAAATCACCTGCATTTAGAATAGTAAAATTAGATGTCTATCTAGTCAGATTTGTTATATTCGGATAAATTGTTGCATCCATATTTTAGTAATATAAAACATAGGTTGATCTTTATTGTATAAACGTTTGAATTCGAATATTCCAGCGTCACTCAAATGCTTCGAACACTTTCGTTATCTATACAAACAAATACATCTTTTATGTCAGTTGTAGGCAGATGAAATTTGAGCAGCAGGTTCGACGATTTAATAAAGGATTTATAAAAAAATTCCGATTACAAATATCTAATCAAAAATAAAATCATATCTATATTTTTTACATATACGATATTCCTGATTTTAATTCTAGAAATACGCAATCCATTTATATTTACATACTTTACATATGTATATATAAATACATGCAACACACTTAACAATCTTCTATACCTCTGAAACGTTAATATCAGTTAAAATTAAATAAAAATTTAATTTCCTTTCATGTTATTTGCAATTATATATGCAATGAATAAGACATTACCTCTTCATATCGCTTTCAGTTGGCATGTAATTATTTTAAAAGCAAACGTAACAGATGGCATATGCTTCTCGCAATGACTAAATGATTAATTTTTAATTATCAAAGATAATTCTGCAGCATTTCGTATAAGCAACATTAAGTTTTACTTTATTAACATCAATACAATAAGTCATCTAACAAGTTGAATATTTCCAAGTTATTCTTACGATGACACATTAAAATAAATCAACAAAAAAACCTTGAAAACAGTTATTAAACTAAACATATTAAGGAAATATATTCTTACAGTTAATAAGTATTACTTTTAATGTGGAAATAAACAAAACTACTTTTATTCAAAGATTTATTGAAGGAAGACAACATTAAAAAAATGTTAAAATATAATGCTAATACTTATATTTTTTTAAGACAAAATTCTACATCTATGAATAATCATAATCCTAAATTAAGTATATCACTTAACTGTATCTATCAGGTCTAGTTAATAATTAATAACAAATATTTTAGGCGTCACTAGAAAAAAAATGTAACTGTTAAACTCACATTAAAAGCTACAGCACAATATATCTTCTCTTAATTAATTTAACACTGTAAGAGTACGGCAGACTTACGCACAACATTGTTGAGACTGTTTCATATTGTGAATATCAGCATTTACAAATAGATCAATTGGTTGTTGACTTGATTATTTGAAAGCATATAGAAAGCAAGTGGATTAAACTTACGTCTTTCTTAAATTATAATTGAAGTTCTCTCTTTACTTCCTGGTCTCTTCTATAAACACAGAGAAATAAGACTTAAGTACTAATAAATACTAATTCGTAGATCCAGATTCTCACATCACCTAATAAATATATGTAAATAAACTCTAAATATAACTTTGTAAATGCAACAACGTATTATTTTAAATTTTAGAAAAACAGTTTCAACAAACTAAAACACTGAAAGACGATAAAATCTAACGATAAGCTGTTTTTAAAACTTTAAGGTACGTAGAAAGAGACCTTCTTAACCAGATTCTAGCCTGCTAGAATTTTCAGTCCTTCTAAAAAGCCTTGAGGAGTCAGAATGTGAGATGAGCCAATTATAACTTCCCAATTTTTTACTGCGTTTGTTACTTCGTATGCACAACGAATTTCAGAGAAACTGACGCCGCCGACGATGAATACAATAAGACGGGGAACATTCTTGACTGTTTGTTGTCCTTTGTCTTTATGCCAGTGGCCATATCGAGCACTAAAAGAATATGAAGTAATTAATTATAGATCATTTTTTTATTAAAAAGTACTTACCTAGTTGGTGCATGATATCCACTTGTTTGAGCTCTTCCTGCCAAAAATGGGAAATGTCTGTGATCCAATTTGTCTTCGATGCAGTCCTCCATTATGTCTTTTATTATTGGTGTCCATCGAGACATTTGATAAGTTTGTTCTGTTATACGTTCTTTCCTTGGTACACTGTAGGGTTTCTTGCGATTACTTCCCTAAAAATTAATAAATTTTTTTTAGTATTCCAAGCTCTCGAGATACAACATCTACAATCAGCAAAATGTTCATTGAATTGTTGTTATATTTAACACACCTCACTGATTACATTAACTCCCAAATACTGTAAATTTGCAATAGTTTGTTTATCTTTGATCTGCGCATGAGTTGCAAGTTTAGATAAATTCTCCTCAGTTATGCCATTCTTGGTCATGGCATACAAAGCAATTATCCTCATCTTATCATTTTCATTGGTGATTTTAGGATCAAGTAGTATTGGAACAATGTTACGCATGTGATCTTTAATTTTTTCGCCTTCTGCATCAGTCCCCATTGCCAAATCCTAAAAACATAAGTAAAAATTTAGAACTTATTTTAACAAAGGAGTTGAATTTTTACCTGTTCAACTTTACATAATTTGTCCACATAACCTTGATAGGCTTTCATACAATCTTCTGCCAAATGTAAATGTGTGGCATACTTGGAAAGTTCTTTCTGATATTGAGGCATTTTTTTAATCATCTGCGAAAGGTCCTTCATGGACTGCTTGTCACTCTGCGTCATACGTTTCGAGTCTGTAAATTTTTTTAAATTCTTCGTAACAAGTTGTGATACCACAGCTATGTGCTGATGTCGTAATTCCACCCACAATTCATCGTTTTCATCTAGGAGAACCTCCTTTACTACACCTGCAGTTGCTTCATACCTAAAGCGATCCTAGTGTAAACATATTTTTTTTGGTTTTCCAAATATACTTACTTATAAACATCATTTTCGATGTCTAGCAAATCATATGCCATAGCCTGGAATGTAAGTTCATGTAAAAGAGGTGAGACACAATCGAAGCCCCGATCTATAATAAGCAATTGAGATCGAGCTTTTTCAGGTCCTTCTCCCATAGTTGGTTCATCTGCCTTATAAGCATCTAATTTTTGCTGGATAAGCTGTGCCAGTTCCACATTACGTTCCCAATCACTGTAATTTATAAAAGAAATAAACTACAAAATATTTAAAAAATTCATTGTGGATTTAAAAAATCAAATCTACTTTAATAAGCAATTAAATTTTCTGTCAAGATTCTACGGTACTTCTGTTTTATTTAGGAATATGATTTTTACTACAAAGGAAAAATCAAGTACTTGAAAGTAACTTTTGAATGGATGAAGTCTGTCTAATTATTTAAAAGTATAAACGTCTTCATTTTCTTTAGGTTTTTGACCTGTACTTTCTTTTCTATTTATTATAGAAAAATGTTAAAGTTTTAATTTTCTACCTGCGATACCGCACTGATGGATATTCACCCAATGTAGCACAAAGTGTGGCAATTTGCTCAGCCATCCTCTCCATGTTTGCATTTCGATATTCTGCAAATGATGGTGCATAACTACACTGAAATGTGTCGGGTGAATCAAGGGAAAACACCTGCAAACAAACATATTAAATATGCCATCGTAGATTTGTTGTTATTAAATTATGCAGAATACCAAGCAAACATGCATCACCAAAAATTATTTGGATTAAGTACAACAGAGCGACAAAAATGATAGCAGTCCAATCACAACTACGACGTAACACACCTGTGACTCATATGGCAAGAAAGCGATGTTGATCTCCTTCAATGTTTTAATTTTCTTAGCGGCACATGATTTGCAGAGTACATTGAATAGTTCTTCAGGACAAACTAGTAAACAAGTGCCAGTTAAAATTAATGCAACACCCAACAAGTTACAGGAATATTTATATTAGTGGTGAAATGTTTTAAAAGTAACATAAAAAGTTAATAAAAAAATTTTGGAGTTTTATTTAATTTCATTAATAAATTGACTGATCAATTACTTTCCTTAAAATTGCTTGATAATTCTCTGTGTCTATTATTTTCTTACATAATATACATTAATTTCTTCAATAACACTTAATTGGAAACTGAAATAAGCAATTAAATTAAGTTGATAATTCTGTACAGTAAAATTTAAATTTAACTAACATTAAAAAAATACTAATTAATAAATAAATAAGAAAGAGTTTCCAATAAATGACAATCTTTATATTTCAAAAAAGCATTTCAACACCCCGATCCACAATAATTCACTTATTAGCAAATGCGTGTTTCAACAGCGACACTGTCATTGCCAACACTTAGTTGTATCAGACAGAAAGTCATTAACAAAAGTTATGTATTTATCTTCAACATTTGTTTCAATTCTGATAACTATAGTCCGTCTAGAAAGTATCCAGAAAAAAGAAAATAACACTTTGACTTTCAGTTTTTGAATTTATGAACAAAACAAGTACAATAGAGGAAAACAATTCTAGTTATTTGCTTACGTAACTTTTGTTTAATCCTGCGAATTATATTTAAACGTTCAGGAATCCTTAAATCAAATAAACTGCGTTCTGAGTGGATCATGCATGTAAAATTGATACTATTATTTAAATTTTTCCTTACGTTTTTTTGGTCAAAATAACTTTACAAATCCTTTTTCTTTAATTATGAACTCCCCTGTTGAAAATATATTCCATCAGTTTTCTCTTTTTTTTTTAATTTGACAACATTACTCAAATTTTCCTTCTTATTTAAAATTATTAACAAACTTACAAAAGTCTTTACTTTTATGAACTTCTGACCTTGATCACCAGATGGAAGCAATATTTGAGATGAAAATGTAATACAACCAGTTATTCACTTTTTGTACATGAGTGATAATTCAACTCAAATTTGAAACTCCTTCCAACGTCATTAAATAATACGTGCAGGGAGAGACTGTCACGTGTTACCACCTGTTGGTCAAAGTCTGAGAATTTTGCAAGCAAAGAATCTCAGTGTTTTTTTTTTTGTTTTGTCTAAATACAAGATGACATGAACAATATTCCCAAGAGTCAAGATAAAAACATATAAATGGATAACACAGGAGAAAATAATCACCATAAAGCTAATTGCACTGCACAGAAATAATATCCATTGTCCTATTCAATCTTCTGATGTTAGTTTGAAGCCGCACACCAAATTAGAAGCAAAAATGACAAATTATAAATTAACTGTGTACCTGAGACTCACTAGGTATAAATGCTATGTTGATTTCTTTTAAAGTCCGTATGTATTTCGCAGCCTGTGCGGAACATAAAGCATCAAATAATGAATCTGGGCATGCTGTGAAAAATGATTGCTATAATTAAAAACTTATATAAAAAACTAAAATATATATCACTGCGTTTTTTGAATTCATTCTCAATAATTCAATTACATATTTCTGTTATTTTCTATGCAATTTTCTCACATTGCCAATATAAAAACAAGATAAAATTAAAACATTACTAAAGCTGCCTCTATTTTTTAAAGTTTAAATAAATTACGGAAACCTGAGTTTCTAATTTTCTATACAATTGTATATTAATTGTCATTATATAATAAAAATTTAAAACTACAACATAATTGTTAATTTATCGTATTCTAATATTGTATATATTGTTTGTTATCATTTTTTTAATAATTAATAAATCGCCTTCTAATTCAAATTTTACCTTCTGTAAAAAATACATGAGCTGCCTTATACATTACAACGGCCCCAAAGTCTCCCATTAAGGCTTCCACGGAGTTCTTTGAAGGCGTTATAAGATACACAGCTTCCATTGATGTTAGCGGTTCGCGTTTCTTAAGTATAGTCTCAACCACTACAACAAAAAGAAATACATAAAAGTTGCCTAAAGTCGTTAATTGAACTTACATGTTATTCCTTCTGCAGATAAATCATGCATTTTGCAACAAGCAGAGACCATTCGCATTCCTAGATGGTCCACCACCAGCACTCGCCAGTCAACACCATGACCAGCAGGGCCGTTCTTTTTGGCGCCTTTATATTTGATAACTTCATTCATAATTTCTGTGAAATAAAAATTAAGAAGGTTAATTTATGTGCTTTTTATTCATATGAATTCGCATAATGACTAGAGCTTACAAAAAATTCAAGAATCTCACTTGTTAATTTGTAATTTTTATAGTCTTGCATTCATTTGTTCAAGGTAACTTCTTTTATTTATTGACAGAATAAAAAGTCGTGGTAGAAGCTATTTGATTTAAAAATACCAACTTCAATTAGGAATGAAATGCTGCATGTGAGCAGCGAAAAAACACTAATTCATTTTGCTTGTCATCAAGCATTTCTCCCTTTATTAGTTCCACGCACTCAATTTACTCCACCCCATGTACCTTTGACAGAAATAATTTTACTATAAATTATAACCAGCGATCAATATAAAAATGAATTAGGGTAGGCATTGGAATTTAAATGCATGCCTTGGATAACATCATATTGGTACTAATTATCAATCAATTATGACATAAATAACACGCCGGAAATCTTGTTTAACGTTACTCACGCAGTTATTCATAGAATTAAAAAGTATCTTGATGCAGCAGGCAATGGTCATTTTTATGCATCTGCTTTAATTGTTTAAAAATAAAACAGTTTTCTTGCTTTGTAGAAACATCCAAGTGACTGAACGAACGTTCGATGAACTAAATGCACACATGCGTGTTTAGTTGCATCGCCAACTCTAATTCATTTTTCATTTGATCACTTTTTATCAGTATTTATAAATGAAATTGGTGGAGTTCTTATTCGTGATATTATAAACATATAACGAGTATTCAATTGAAAAATTCATCAGGTAGTTTTGATTTGTTAATGAAAGTAGATAGAGAGAAAAAGACTACTTAAACCGATTGACGTTTTGCAGTGGATATCCGGCAACTATTCGGCCACATTTATGCTATCCAGCCGTATACCGGACATTGTTTACCGTTATCCGGCCAAATCGGATATTTAGCAGGGGTATAAAAGTAGAAAAATTAAGTTTTTCTGCAACGTTATTAAATGTAATGGCTTTTAATACCAAAAACTGTAATTGAAGTTGTTGTTATTTTCTATGATTAGTTTGAATCGCGACATCCTGCGATCACTTTATGACACAACTTTGTATTTGTTATTTTCTATAATAAAAAAAAGTGTGTGTTGCTAGGTAACACTTTTAGTTCCTAGAATTAACAGTTGTTAATTGTAATTATTTTCAAAAAATTTTGTTGCAAATCGGTTTTGATTGCAGTGGATCCCACGAACATCCTCTGTACAGCTGTTTCGGCACTAGTTGGGGCTTCGTCAGCAGAAGCGTAGCTCGAGACTTCCACTACAAACCAAACCGATCTGTCCAAGGTTATTCGCAAATGCGATATAATAATAATGAATTGTTTGAATCGCGACATCCTGCGATCACTTTTTGACACAACTTTGTATAGGAAATGACAAATAGCAGCTAGATTTTTTCTGTCCAGTTATAAATTTCCGAAAAAACACTAATTCATTTTGAACTATAAAAAAAATTTAGTGTTTCAGTGTTTAATTTTTTTATTTATACGATAAGATTTTTAACACAAACAGAATGATTGTATATCATGAACTGTGAAAGTTGCTAAGTTACTATACCGGGTGTCCCATGCCATGTGCTCATCTTTCTAAATTTTTTATTTTTTAATACTATCGAGCACAGTAGAACTTTCCGGTTTCGCCAAAAATGATATCAATCTTCTTATTTCAAGTGGAACACATTTGGAATTTACAGATCATTGCGAATCCGAATATGTATCATATGGTCATTTGAATTTCCATGACAACGAAAAAAAATGTTATATTTTTCAATCTACTAAGCTATGAATCGTGTATTTTCGTTTTGTTGCAATCAAGTAATTCGAAAAAAATCACTATTTTGATTTTTAACATTTTTATAGAAATTTTAAATATTAATAGGATGTAACTCATATTTTTTTAATGGAACCTCATGTGGTTCTTAGCTTAGTTCAACAAAAAACTTTTTTCTGAGTACGCTATCAAGTTTTTCATACTTTCTTTGAAAATCATTTAAAGTAGAGCGGGCCTAAAACTTTCAAAGAAAGTATGAAGTATTTGGTATCAGCGTACTCAGAAAAAAAATCTGTTGAACTAAACTAAGAAACAAATGAGATTCCATTAAAAAAATGACCTAATGAAAATTTAAAATACTTTTTTTCGTTGTCATGGAAACAAAAATTACCATATAGTACATATTCGAAGTCAATGATCTGTAGATTCCAAATATGTAGAAATATACATGGTGTTCCATTCAAAATAAGAAAGTTGTCATCACTTCTGGCGAAATCGAAAGTCCACCAAGCTCGATAGTACGTCAAAAAATTAATTTTTTTGTTTAATTTGTCAAATTTCATGTAAATCGATTAAATAATAAAAATTCTAAAAGGGTGAGCACATGGCACGTATTTGGTACATGTACCTTAGAAGTAAATTTTTAGTTAGATTTTTAGAAACCAAGGCCTACTAGATTTCACAAGACAATATGTTTTACTATATATTGAAGGTACTATATATGGAAGGTAGCATCAACTTTCTATCTCACTCTCTTCTATCTCTTTTAATTTAGAGTTAAATTCATTCATAAACTCCATAGCAACAGTAACTTGTTACGCATCTATCTTTTTCCTTCTTAGCGTTTCATCTATAGTTTCATCGCGTCCTTTTTAATTTGGGGGACGCAAGCCGCAGAAATGAATGGCGGTACCTTCTAAATACAATAAACCTTAGGGACACCGGTATAGTTACCGAAATTAAGAAGTAAAAATTAAACTAACATTATATTGTCCCGCTTTTTGATTCCGCAACTGAACAAACATATACAGTGAATGTATTTTATCATGCAACATACAGTTCATTTATTCATTATACGGGATGATTTATGACGTCGGGGTGATTCCTATGAGTAATTCAAACAAAAAAACTTCAAATAAACATGTGCTCGATGTTTTCTGACGAAAGTGTAGCCCTTCAAAGTTTATAACGTTACGCCATTTAATCAAAGCAATAGCGGTAAGTTTATTTCATTTGTTACCTATGAGAACAAAAATCTTTGTTACAAATTTGTTCTCTTTGTTCTCTGACAGCAGAGTAAAAGCGCGTCAACAAATTATTTGAGTTTGAGATTTCGCTTTTCAGGTAAATTTGCAGCAGTCTCGTGCAATATGAGAACGTATTGTATGCTTACATGCAAAACAGGCCATAACAGCAAAAAAATTAAAAAATAACTTTTATGAGGGAACAAACGTCAAGGGCATGTTTCTCACAGTTCTTGTAAACATGTGTCTGTAACTCATAGTTTTTCAGATATAAAAGAAACAAATTTCTATTAACGCAAAAAAAAACAACAAATGTTTAAAGTGCCCTCCATTTGATTCAATGCAGGCATGTACACGTCGAATCATTGAATTTCGTACTCTTTGAAAAATTCAAGGACGGTTACGAATAGTTTCGCAAGAGTCGAAACACGCTCGCGTAATATCCCTTCATTTTCAATTAGAACTTCATATACGAGAGCTTTCAGATGTCCCCATAGACAGAAACCTAGGAGGTTGAGGTCAGGAGACCGTGGGGGCCATGCAGCTGGGCCTGTTTACCGATCCATCTATCGGGATAATGTTGGTTAATAAAAGCTCGAACAGGCCTAGAGAAATGTGCGTGAGCCCCATCATCCATAAACCACATAGCATTTCATATTACAAGAGGAACATCTTGCAAAAATTGTGGCAGAGAATTCAATAGAAAATTTGTGTACACTTCTCTTGTTAAGCGACGCGGCAACACAAAAGGACCGATTAGATAATCACCCACAATTCCAGCCCATACATTAATATTGAACCGCTGCTGATGTCGAACGAAAGTTGCCTCATCCATGAATAATAAATTAATAAACTCAGGGTTAACATTTTGCTGTATGAACCATCTACAAAAGTAAACTCGTGGTGCAAAATCATTGTGGAGAAAACTCTGTACTCTTTGCAGGTGGTATGGGTGCAGAAGCTGTTCGTGAAATACCCTCCAAATAGTCATATGATCAATATTAATCGCTGCAGATAACTGTCTAACGCTGATACTTGGATTTTCAGCTACAACATTTAAAATATGTTCTTCTACATTAGGCGTACGCACAAGTCGCGGTCTTTAATAATACATTTACAAATTTGGAAGTCGGGGTTACCTCGTAATTTTAAACAATTTTTCTCAATAACTTTTTTGGATCAAACAACACCTATGTTTTTTTTAAATTTTTTGGAATTTAAAATGAAACCCGCTGTATCTCAAATACTATGCGTTTGCGCACGTATGTTTATATGAACTTTTCTTCATGTTTCGGCATGAGGAACTAGCGCTTGAAGTTTGTCCCTTCATTATAGTTACACCCTGTATATTATATTATCGCAAGTCGTGTGAAGTCAACTTTATAGACGTCTTCGGTAAGATATTTTTTAAGTTTTGCTTTAAAAGTATTTCAGCTTTCTAGTCCATTTAGTGATATGTCCAAGTTATTATAAAATTGATGCACATATGTGAACATGATTTTGATAAAGTGCAGTTCTATGATATGTAGTCCGTAATTCGTAGTTTAGTCTAGTAGGATAATTGCGAAGCGAAGAATTCGCGGCGAATTTATTTGTGTTCTTCACGTACCAGCAGCATTTATAAATGAAGATACCCACAAAAGTCATGATATTTGGCTATTGAAAACAAATGACAACAAGAGTCGCGAAATTGCATTGAATACATTAGTCTTATTATTTTGCATTATCAAGACCCACCATACATCAACAGCTCTCCCCCACAATATAATACAATATCCGAGATGTGAATGAGCAAGTGATTATTGCAGATATGGTCAATATGACCATTCCTCGTAAAATTATTGCCCAGATGGATACCTAAAAATTTAATATTGTTACTAACTTCTATGTTGTTTACACTCAGAGCGTATTGCGTATTGCGTTTTTTGACTACTTAGTAACATTTTATTTTTATGGCACCATGTATTACCTATCTCACTCTGTCAAACTGACTCCTTACGTTGGCCTACTGGCACCGAAGCGACGTCGAAGCACCTATTATTGTTAAGAGATGTGGTTAAATTGGGACAAAGTTGGGTGTTTTTATCCTAATCAATAATCTGCAAACAAATTTCGCCTAATTTTCGAAATATTCAAAAAAATTTACAATTCTTGTTTATATTTTTTTTATAAAAACCAATGAAGCACCAGGCACTTTTATGTCGGACATTGTTAAGACACATGAGGAATTTAAATATGCCTTTGTATTTGTCATTTCGTCAAAAATTACGAAAATACGGCATTCAACTTTTTATTCTCTTATGGATGCATCTCATCTTGGAATTTCGCAGTATTAAATGAACCTTCTTCTGATTATGATGACGTATCACACTTGATGGTTTGAGTTATATTCTGGACAAAATATCGAAATTATTCGTTCTGCAAAGAGTGCTTTGGAAACAAAAAGTAGACCTTTTGTTTTGCAATTAAAATAACAAAGATTCCTAGGGTAAAGCTCGAAAAATTGACACCCTGTATATGATGAATAGGGAACATGTTAATTAACATGATAAGTTATTGAAATTTGATTAACATATACTTATGAAAATAGTGAAATATCCAGTGAAATATTCAATGAAATATAAATTAAAAACCAAGTAATAGATTATAAATTAAATTTGACTTCACAGTAAATCTCGGAGATATTGAATCACTGATTCAAGTAAGTTTCATTCATACGCACCCCGATAAAATATGACATGTGTGACGTCAGTCCCCCACTTGAAAGAGGTGAAGTGTAATCAATAATGCAACTGATAAATACTAAAGACACAATAAATATTAACTATTAATACTAAAAACTGTAAATTAAACCGCAAATAAGCGTCGAAAATTATAGCCACGTTCTAAATCTCTGTAAGATTCAGACAGCTTACAAAAATATAGTAAAATGTACTGTCAAAACAAACCTCAATTAATACGCTTTAAAACCTAAAACAAATTTAACGAAGGCACTTACTCTGACCAACTTGAGCTTTGAGAGCCATTTTCACGTTTTATCCCGATGTAAGTTCGATCCAACACTTTATCAGAAGAATTAAACTAACTCAAATCGTAATACTTCACTCCCAACCACTGATTCACTTTACAGTGAAACCAACCTACTGCAATGCATACATACAATGCAATACAATGTTGCCAATCATTAGTATTTTGGCTCACGAGTGCGAAGTATGAGTGAGACAATTCTCACGAGTATATAATTGTATTTCACTCACATGTTGCATTTTCTTATTAACAAAGAATCTCGAAAAGATATTTTTGAAGCGACATTATTCAAGACATAGTCGATCAAGCAATCATGGTCGGTCGTCATGGATAGTTGTCTATGAGTGATTTTAGTCACTAGTGATTGAAATTTGATTTTAGCTGCTCAAAACCAACGTAAAAAACACCTAAAAAATGCAACTGTTGGACAAAAATACTTCTCAAACAACTTTGAATAATTTCGGAACACACGTATTTGGCATTTTTTTTTAATTTGGAATTTTTAATTAAAATGTTAAAATTGTTTGTTATAAACTGATTAAAAGCATATTTTTTTCTAAAATGCAAAATTTTTAAAACTCCACAGGACGAAGGATAAATTGTTAAAAATTGCGACTTATAATCATTTTATCCAAGCCGGTATCTACCAACTATATTCGATAATAACAAACTTGTTTGTAAAATGGGTCGCGGAATTGATCAGCAGATCAGTTGAGTGCACCGAACACTTGAGTGATACTTTACGTTCGCTGTAAATCAGAATCATAACCTCGAAAACTTGGGAAATTTTTGTATTAAATAAAGTTAATGCATTTCTTTAATTAATGTTTTGTATTACAAATTTTTAACTGCAATAACATGCCAGTGACAGTAACACGGCTTAACGCATTTAGGTGTATTTATTTATATCCAATGTTGCCAATCATTGAAAGTCGTTTTTCCCGCACATTGGGATAAAAATTCCCTTTTATGTTTGCATTTTTCCTCAAATTGCAATTTTAAGCTATTTTATGCATTTTGTCAACATTTGCCTTAAAATTTAAGTATTTTGTAAATATAAAAATGTCCTCAAAAAGGAAAAATTTCCACCAATTGGCAACACTGTTTATACCATAGTCACCCATAGTGTTCGATAATGCGTATTGTGATCAGAGAGGTGGTCTTTTCTACCTCTCTGATTGTGATGCCGTGGTATGTACTTTTATCAAGAAACGGTGTTGCCAACTGCTGCATAATTATCCAAATTTTGAATATTTATTGATAAAATAATTAAATTTTTGGATCGCAGAGTGACTCAGCGATTAACCAACTAGCCGTTCGGTCGGGGCGGTGTGACATCTAATGACTTAGAGTCAGCTAAAATATACTTTAGGGCTAACGACCAAGAAACAAAAATGTAAAGCAAACAAACAATTAAATTTGGGTAAATGAGCGACTTTCTTTTTTTTAAGTATTTAAGTGTTTTTTAAGTTTTATTTTCCTTTTGTTTCTCGACACTCAACAGGGTATTTAGTACTAATTCAGGGTGTAACTAATGTCTAAGAGAGAATTCATTGAAGAGTTCGCAGCACTACGCACTTTTGCAGTTGACTCATTTTTTTAGTTTAATTTATTTTAATGTTTTAAATAAATGGTAAGGTAAATGTATTTTATTACTTGTCCTTGGACTTTGGATAATTTGGGATATTTAATTTAATTGAATTGGAATTTCTAGATACACTGCCAAAACTTGGCAACACTGCCAAGATAAAATCTGCTGATTACCGGAATATATTTATCATGATTATATTTATCTACAGTTAGAAATAACGAAAATACACAATGTAATGTTACCTCTTTGGATCACGATCTTGTTAATAACATAAAGCTGTTATACAGGTGGGTTATAATGTCCCGAAACAAGATCATAATTTGTTTATTTAATGTCTTTTTACAAAATCCTGAAACAGGTCTTTTCAATTTTAAAACGAGACATTTTAGTACAAAATTTTTTTTTGATCTACATTTGTTTTCCGTCGTGACGTCATCAACTTTTTTAAATGCCAACCCTAACTTTTCCATGCATATTTTGATTGTCGTTTTTGTCAGCAGTTTTTCGAGAAAAATAGACAATTCAAAATTACAATTTGTTTTATTTTAATGATAATTTTGAAATTCAAATACAAAAACAATTAAAAATTAACGAAAGTAGTGAAGCTGTTCACCATGATCCAATTATTTTGATTTTCATTGCAACATAACACAAATTTTTCATAAAATTTCAGATAGTCTGGACCATGTCCATTTTTTTTTCGAAAAATTTGTTGTGAAGGGTACTATTTTTTTGTATCATCATTTAACTGACTGATAATCAAAATCTCCATGGGAAAGTTACCCCGGGTTTCCATTTACAAAAATTAAAAATGACGACAAAGCAGAAAAACAAAACAAACAAAAATGCCGATTGAGCAAAGATTTTTGCACTTTTTAAAATTAAAGATTAGCCTGTTTCAGGATTTTGCAAGAAAACATGAAATAAACGAATTATGAGCTTGGTGCGGAATTTTATCACCACACTGTATGTATGTCAACGTCAAGAACGTTTTTCTTTCCGAACGCCAGAATATGCCCGGGTGTAATTTCTGAATGTGCTCCACATCTTGTCAATTAAGCTTTTGATGCTTGCTTTCAATTCACCAAAATTGGCATGGTAAATGTAAAAAGCTTAAAATACTGAGATGTTATAAACTTTAAGGTGCTAAAGTTTGTTATGCTTATTAACTGATTATTACTAGTATTCGTGCATTACTTTTATTTTTGAAATTCCCGCTAAATAAATTTCCTGTTGCTGCTCTGCGATTTGTCGTTCTTGTCAATGTTGTCAATCCAGGAAAACCGCCGAGAAAAATGTGAAAATGCAAAGTGTTATCTGCGCAAATACAGGGAAGTTATGGGCACTTCCTGAGCTTTCGTATCAGGTGTTGCGATAGCGTACGGCGTTGGTGTTTACTTAAGAAATAAGCGATAAGAATTTTATGATCTTCGTTGAATGCAACTGCTATGGATGATGAATCGAGCAGTTTAGATGCAGGAGAAGAATCAAACACAATCATCAACAAGATAATAGGCGAAATGAAGAACACTTTTAACAAGACTGACACAAGGCAAGTTCCTTTCTTAGAACTAGGAGTTTCTGGTGACTCAAATAATATGACTGAAACTAATGTTAACTCCCATTCAGCAGACATGCCGACTGAAGACTCTGATAGTAACTTGGAAAGCAAAGTTAAAGTGAAAATCGAGAATGTCGATGCAGCTGAATCCAGTGATGACCAGCAGCAATTAAGCATCGAGGAAAACTTGATTTTGTTCGATATAAACGACAACAAAGAAATCAAGCAAGAAAATGAAGTAGAGGAAATCAATAACAAACCCCGAATTGTAATGTACTTTCGCAAACCAGCGCCAGCGCAATCACCTAAACGCAGAGCTAGCAGCGAAGAACTGAATCGCAGATCCCTGCGAGCTAAAATGCATGAAGAGGCTGAATTAAAACGTTCCATCAGAAGAAGAAGAAGTAGGGACTACGGTGAATCAATATTGCAAAGCGCAATCGCAAGAAAAGAAAAATCTTACAATGAAGAAAGTAAACCACAGAGGTCAACGCGCCAATTAAAACCTACTCAGAAAATTCTGGAAAATTTAGCAAATGCCGCTGCTGTTAAAGAAAAAAGTAAGCTTAAAACATCAAAGTCAACAGAAAAACAAATTGAAAGTGACATTTACATGAAAACTGAAGAAAACACTATGCAAGTTTCAGTGGACAGTGAAAGGTTGCAGAGGAAACATAAGTTCAAGCACCACCTTAGTAAAAGTTTAAAACGTGCTTCCAAGAGATTAAAAAGTAACCTATCTGACGTCAGTAAAAGTTCAGATTCAGATCAGAATTTCACGCCAGAAGCAACTGAAAGCGAGTCAAATCTTGAAAATGGAAAACTCAAAACAAATAAGGAAAAGCATTATAGAAGATCTCAGAGATTATCATCAAGGTAATTTTAAGTTTCGTAGAAAGTTTTATAAGACATTTTAAAATATTTTAATTACAGTCGTTGCAAAGACAAAGATCTCTTTGTAAATGTTGATGACATAGAAACACCTGAAGCAAGCTTAGCAGAACAAGAATCAATGTACCCTGCTGATCCCGAATGTTCCTCTGTGGGAGCAGAGCTTATTGCATCTAAATTGTGTTTGTGCTCTCAAACAACACAATTTTATGCTTCCATGATTGATAGTGGTGTGTTTACCTGAGTTATTACATAGAATTCTCTTTATTGTTTTTAATTTTTATAGAAATGTTTTGCATGGCTGTTGACAGTGTTGGGGAAAAATTAATAGGTTGCAATAACATAGTTAATAGTAAGATGGTGTCAATGATTCGGCCATCTAGCAGAATACCTTACACAGTTTTATGTGAGGTACATAAAAATAGGATGCTCAGACATAATTGCTGTCCAACATGTGGAGTATTCTGTACACAGGTATATTTATTTACTTTGGTTTACTTGGAATAGTCCCATATTTAAAATTTTTATTTTAATTTTTGCAGGGCACCTTTGTTGAATGCGCAAATAAACATCAATACCATAGAAAATGCCAGATTTCAGTTGGGAATACAGAATGTTGCCCACATTGCGGATCATCATCACCTGAGCATGATGTTTGTTTGACAATGTATTCTTCAAAAAAGCCCATTTTTTTAACTAAACAAAGGAAATCGTAGTAAGTATAAATTATAGTACACCTTGGTATACAGCGGGAAAAAAAAGTAAGGAACGTTGAAGGTAGAGCCCTTATTATAAGTTTTACAGAAAAAAATTTTAAATAAAAGTTAAATGGCTAATTGTTTACCACAAACTGGTGTTTTTATTCTTTTCTGTGACGTCAATGATAATTGTTTTAAACCAGCATTTTCTTTGGTGGAACTCAGAATATTTTTTTCTTTTTACTGTCATAAAAATATCATCAGGTATACAATCTGATTGAACCATTTTCTTGATTTAATTTACATTATTAATAATTTAAACCATTTTACTTCTGAAGTAATGATCTACTTTTGCTTTTTTTTTTTCAAGTGCCCTGTTCTAATTAATGACGTCAAGTTTTGGTTTCATTTATGACAGATCTTAGCTAGTGGTTTTGTTTGAGTGATTTAAACAAACCTGTCACCATAAAAATGAATTCTTCGCAGAAACAGTGCGTTAATAGTCCTGTGTTGTTACGTTTGTGGTAAATACAGTGTTGCAACAGAAAGGAAAAACATAAGTGACTTTGTGAAACAGGCGTAACAAGCATATTTTGGCCGCCAACTATGCCAACAAAACAAGGTATGGGTACCTTATAAAATTTGCAAAACCTGTGTAGAATCACTTTGCAATTGGACGAAAGGTAATCGTCGTCATAATAGCATACCTATAGTGTGGAGCGAGTCAAAAGATCACTATCATGATTGTTATTTTTGCGCCGTAAATATAAAGGGTATGAATCGCTTTAAGAAACGAAAATGGGACTACCCAAGTATGGATCCGCAAAGCAACCAATACCACACAATGAAGATTTATCTGTACCTATATTCATATGTAGGGGTGAACATGAATGCAATGATGCAGAAATGTTAAATCTGTCCAGTGCAAGTAACACAACATAGATAACATAGTTGCCACACTTTTAAAAATTTTCTCAAGGTGAACTAAATAATTTAATTCATGATTTGAATTTATCGAAGAAGGGTGCTGAGCTTTTAGCATCCAGACTTCAGGAAAAACACTGTTTTGAACCAGATGTTAATATAACATCGTATCAAACTAAAGAGTACACAATAGTGCCCTTCTTTAGTCAAGATATCGATGTTGTATATTGTAACAATATTTTGCACTTCTCCTGATGATGGGCACACCAGAATATGGACCTGAAGAGTGGAGGCTCTTTCTGGATAGTTCTAAAAGAAATGTGTATTGCTGCACAATGGAAATAAGTTTGCGTCAATTCCAATCAGCCATTCAACAACACTTAAAGAAGAGTACGGCAACATTAAGTTAGAATTAAAAAAAATTGCTTATTCTTAGCATCCATGGTCTTATTTGTGTCGATTTGAAAATGGTGAATATTCTTCTTGGTCTGCAAATTGAATAAACTAAACATCCTTACCACATCTACTTATGTGATAGCCATGTAAAGCAGAAGCTCTGGCAACAAACTGTATGGCCTTTAAGAGATAATATAACTGTAGGAAAGCCAACATCATTTATAAACCATTAGTAGACAGGGCAACAAATCATACTACTGCTCCTCCACATCAAACTTGGTTTAATAAAACAGTTTGTTAAGGCCTTGGACAAGTCAGATGATTGTTTCAAGTATATTTGCCAAACATTTCCAGCGTTTAGTATGGAAAAGTTAAAAGCAGGAATATTTGACGGCCCGCAATTCGTGAACTGGCGAGGGATCTAAGATTTATCTCACGTATGACTGAAGTCGAATTTAATGCATGGCTCAGTTATATATCTATTACACAAAACTTTTTAGATAATCACAAGGCTGACAACTATCAGAAACTAGTCCAAAATAAGTTAAAAAGTTTTGAAAAAAATTAGGGGCTAATATGTGTATTAAGATGAATTTTTTATACAGTCATTTAGATAAATGCCATCCAATCTAGGAGATTACAGTGAGGAACAGGGTGAATGGTTTCACTAGGATATCCGGATAATGGAAGAAAGATGTCAAGGAAGGTGGGATTGTCACATGATGGCTGACTACTGTTGGAGTTTACAAAGAGATTGTCTACAACAAGAATTTAGAAGAAAATCCAATAAAAAAACGATTTTCATAATTTTTAATACTTTTAATGTAATATATCCTGCTGTGTCTATTTACAGCATTTCATAAGTAAAATTAATTGTAGTTAATCCTACTATGTTTAATTTTGATCATATTTTCCCAGTTATTTTATAGAAATACTTAAGGCATGTGCATATATTTAAAAAACTAGAGTCAAACTAGAAAAAGTAGTAGCATATTCATAATTAGGAACATCAAATTACTCAAAATCGATTTCTAAATTCTCGAAATTTTTCTGTCAAAGAGAACTACAGGTTGCAATTTAAAAAAAATTATCGTTGATAATCAGAGATTGTGAACGTCCCAGAAAAAAGAGAACATTGCTTTTGGTGCAAACCATTAGCCATTTAACTTTTATTTAAATGCTTAAGCTTAAGCAAACTTATAATAACCGTTCTATCTTCAATGTTCCTCATTTTTTATTCACCCAGTATATCATGTGAATTTTTATATAAAAAAAATTTAGTGTTGGTTACTATTACTCAAAAAAAAAATCATCGATGACGCCACATCTGCTACTTCATCAACGCCATCTATGAAATTTTCATATTAAAATATGGACAAGAAAAAAGAAAATTGACCTGACCAAGGATATTTGTCGAATATTTTCCAAAATAATGAATTTATTCCAGACTTTTCTGATGCACTGTACAGGTTTTTTTTTTAATATTTTGTACTCACCCCAGCTATAAACTTTATTTGAAGAGTTAGAGAAAAACTTCAAATGCAAAAGTTAGGGATTCACACGTATTATCTTTTAGAGCTAAAAAAAAAAAAATCAAATACGCATCACAAAATGGAGAAAAGGATACAGGTTTTTTTTTTATGAAAGATCTGGTACTCCTGTATTGTATACAGTGTGTCCCAGATTGAGTAGGCTACCATGGGTAACTTTCTTATTAGTGAAGACAGAGATTTGGTTAAATGGGAATATTTTGCAGTTTTATGTGCAGATTCCGTTGAGAAAATTTTAAAATTCCGAATAGTTCGGATATTATCGCAGAAAAACTGAAAATCGCCATTTTCTTTAACTTTAACTTCGCTAATATAAAAAAATATGAAAAAATGTTTAATATAAAAGTTACTATGTTAAAAGTAACTTTTATATGAAACATTTTTTCATATTTTTTATATTACCCAAGTTATTGGACTTTAAAGAAAATGGCGATTTTCAGTTTTTCTGCGATAATATCTGAACTATTCGGAATTTTCAAATTTTCTCAACGGAATCTGAATCAGCACATAAAACTGCAAAATATTGTCCATTTAACCAAATCTCTATCTTCACTAATAAGGAAGTTACCCACGGTAGCCAATCTGGGACATACTGTATATTGTATTATAAAATGAAAGATAATTCTTTCCTGACTTCAAAAACATATCCAGTGATTTTTAATTTTTTTTTATCAACTCTTGCTATGGAATTTAGACGGCATGTCTTAGCTTTACTGTAAAACAGCATCAAGGAGTGCAATGACGTACTTTTCACTTAAAATAAGACATGCCGTCCAGATTTCATGGGAAGAGTTAATAAAAAAAAAATAAAAATCGCTCGGTACGGATGCTGATATTTGGATGAGCTCTTTGTGAGATATTTGAATTTAATAACCTGTATATAAAAAAAACCTGTATATACCCAAATTAAAAAAAATCAGTAAATAGTCCCAAACTACTTATTACATACTAAGAAAATGTATAGGTACATCTGAAAATAAGACAAGAAGAAAGAAAGAAATTTATAATAGTGTACCTTAAATTATACAGGGTAACTGTTAATTAACCCGACAAAATGGAACCACTAGAAGAAACGATCTCCGAGAGTATGGGAAAAGTGTTAAAAAATTCTTCTAAATACAGTCGAACCTTCATAACGCGACCGGAAAATGACTTCGAGTTAAAAAAAAAAGAGGTTTCAGTTATACACAATGTGCAGGGTATCAGTAAACTTCGACTTACTTAATTTTTGATTAATTATCTCTCGAAAATAAAAGTAGGAAGAATTTTTTTAACATTTTTCCTATACTTGTGGACATCGGTCCTTTCGGAGGTTTCATTTTGTCGGTTTAATTAACAGTCACCCTATATAACTGAAATATTCATCCGCTTCATCAGACTCAAATTACTTATTTTGCAGTCCTCTTGCTAAAATAACTTTCCAACAAAATTCCTATGAGGAGATAAAGAGAAGCATGTCGCCCATATTGCCTGCAGAAGTCTTTCACTTTCAATTTACTTCATCCCCAAATTATGCAGAAGAAAACTGTGATATTGACGTGTTACTCCAGGTGATTAAAGAGGAGAATTATGAGAAATTGGCGTTTATATTAGGTAAAATCTTCTTCCAGTTTTTTTTTTTATTCATGTTGCCTTTGAAGGTTCCAAGAGTGTTCAATTGATGACTGCATTAAATTATGACGATTGTTCTACTGTGTTACATTACTCAGCCAAAAATGGATTATTACCTGCTGTTCACATGCTTGTTGTGGCAGGCATGGAATTAGATGTCCTAGATAAAGACCAAAATACTCCGCTCATGGTTGGGGTTTTAGCATTTAAAAATGATGTGGTGAAATATCTCATTCGAGCTGGTGCTAGTATTATATTTAAGGTAAAATATACTGACTTTAAAAAAATTTATAAAATACAAAACAATTTTTCTTTAATATATTCTGATGTATTTTAATAATCCTATCAGGTTTTTATTCTTAATAAAAAGAAACTCAAATTACTTTACATTTATAGTATATCTTTAAAATTTTTCTTTATATTATTTGTATCATAAAAAAGAGATCATAGTTCTTCTAATCTGATCTAAATAGGACCCATATTTTTCATTTCATTGGCATAATCCTTTCACTTTTTGGATATTGGAATACATCCATAATTTCCCATTTATAATTGACTAATCTCATTAAAATAATTTTAAAAAATCGTAAAATACTCGAAAGTTTCTTTTGTAATTTCCTAAAATATAAGTGCAATTTATTTTCAATTACAGGGAACAGATGGAATGACCGCCTTACATCTAGCTGCAGATTGTGGCAACTTAGAAGCATGTGAGCTACTCATAGAAGCAGCCATAGATAAAAGAGAATACATTAATTGTGGAGATGATGGTGGTTGGACTTCTCTAGTCTGGGCCTGTGAACATAACCACATAAATATTGTGCAGTATCTGCTAAGAAAAGGAGCCGATCCCTTATTGAGGGATTTGAAACAGAATGTTGCCTTACACTGGTCTGCATTTAGTGGTTGCCAGGAAATTATGGACTTGTTACTCAAATATGGAAGTGATATTAATGTGGTTAATGCACAAGGAGATACTCCATTGTAAGTACCATGTAAAATAATAATTATATTTTAAAGTAAATCGAGAAAATGTGTCTTCTAATAGGAAGTAAAGCCTAGGCCCCATGTCAATATGATGTTTGGCACGTTAAAAATCGTTAAAAACGTTAGATTTCGCTAAATTCTAGTAGTAACAAAAGGATTAACTAACTTGACCTTATAGTTTCAATATTTTCCGCAAAATTTCAAATTCTCATCCGCACAACGTATCTTTGTGAATAATAAGTCAAGTTATCTAATCTATATTTTCATTCCAAAAAGTAACAGTTGCTTTAAAATCCCTTTTTGACCTTTTTGATTATTTTCTTTTATTATCAAATTCCAACAGACATATCGGAACACGCCAAGGAAACTACAATGCTGTGATAATTCTGTTAATAAGAGGTGCAAATGTCATTTTGACCAATAAAGTTGGTGAGACTCCTTTGGATTGTACTGAACAATACAGTGACTGTTACAATTTAATTTTATTAAATGTGCAACTGCAGCAGAACGCCATAGTAAAATCAACACCAACGATTCTAACAAAGTAAGCTTTACACTTATATAGTAATTGTTGCAAACGTGTTTTAAAGACTAAAAAATGTTTGTAGTGATATATCACGTGGAAGAGAATTAAATCCGATTCAGTGCATCAACACAGTAGATGAAGAACAAAAACCCACAGATTTTGTGTACATAACAGAAAACTGCCTTACTTCTGATATCAACATCGAAAAAAAGATAACCAGCCTACAATCTTGCGTTTGTGGAGACAATTGCAATTCCAACAACTGCCAATGTGCCAGCAACTCTTTAATGCATTGGTACGATGAAGACGGCCGGCTTTTGCCAGATTTTCATTCTGCTGGTAAACCTCAACACATCAGCAATGTAAATTAATTTAGTATTTCATAATTAATTTTATCTAGATTCTCCGATGATTTTTGAATGTAATCAAATGTGCTTGTGTAATTCGCTTACTTGTAATAACAGAGTCGTCCAACGTGGTTTATCCCAGAGATTTCAATTGTATCGAACTGAAAACAAAGGATGGGGTATAAAGACGTTACGATTGATATTAAGAGGGAGTTTTGTCTGCGAGTATATTGGTGAAATTCTAAGTGATTCAGAGGCAGATCAACGTGAAGATGACAGTTACATGTTTGATCTTGACAATCAAGTAAGTAATTAAATATAGCATGTGGACCATAAATTCGACCTGTAAACCATAAAATTATTGGTCACGTCATGCATGAAATGACTACTTTGGATTTTCAGGGAAATGAAACATTTTGTATAGATGCCAAACACTATGGTAATCTGTCTCGTTTCATAAATCACAGTTGCGAGCCAAATTTAATACCAGTGAAGGTATTCATAGAACATCAAGATCTGAGATTTCCTAAAATCGCTCTCTTCGCTAATCGTGATATTTTGGCTAATGAAGAGATATGGTACATATCTAATAGATTGATTGTATATTACATAAAATTTCATTTCATTGCAGCTTTGATTATGGAGAAAAATTCTGGATTATTAAATACAAATCATTCACCTGCGACTGTCAGAGTGTTACCTGTAAATATTCGGAGGAGACCATCCAAGCAACGCTCGAAAATTATCATCTGAGAGTTCGCGAACTCACTGCTTAAGAATTGTGCAATATTAACAGTCACTGTGATCACACTTTTTGCATTTAATGTCACGATGTTGTTTCAGTATTTCGTAGATTTCCTGTTTTTTCAGTTGAAAACTGATTCGTATGATTTGCTCATTTGTAAATTTTAGGACTGATATGTATATGTGTAGGGCATTAGACTTTTTGCTATTGAGCAAAATATTTTATTTGTTATATGTATAACTTGCAGTATGGTTTTCTGATTTCATACAATCTTTTAGTGTAGTAATTTTATAATTGTTTACTGTTCAAAGTACAAAGGTCAATTCATTTTCTTTCATATGCCGAAGGAGATGTTAATATCAATTTCATAATGTAAATGTACTCATGTGGATATTACATAGTTATTTATCATTGTCAATCCATGTCCAGACAGAATCTTAAATAACATTAGCTTGCAGTGTATAAATAGAACTGTGTCTTGAGATTGATCAATCTGCAATGTACAGGTGTTTTTTTAAATGAAACTTTAGTACTTGGGTTTTACTTCGTTACATAGTTTTACTAATTATATTGTTCACGACTTCCATGTTACAATTGTTTACCTGTAGACTGCTATTTATCGTCGTAGACTTAGTTTTTAATTTATTGTCAGCGTATTTATATTTTTGTTTCGATGGTAAATTTTATATGTTGTAAAAAAATTATGAATAAATGGTAAATTATTTTTATAAAGTTTATAAACATAATCCTTTTCAGATTGGACTTTGGAATTGTTTATAGTAAGCATAGCTCTGCAGTTTAACACAGTTGGATTACTTACAAATAAATGAACAGAAAGTTACGACTTTACATTGATGAAAAAATCCATAAATATTTAATTACATCCTCCTGATAAGATCACTATAAAATAAAATTTGCCAGTCATATTTTAAAACCTAACAAGAATGTTTAGGAAAGGAAAGTCTTCATTGACATTTAGCAGAATGTACAATCAGGTAATAAAAAGACGTCTCCCCCATGAAGTGTGATAGCACTATGTCGAGTAGGCGGACAATCGAATGAAAGGAGGGGAGACTTTTTTTTATTACCTGACCGTACATTAAGATCTGAATAACAAGAAATGATCACCTTTATTAAAAATAAAAATACAATATTGCTTAATACACTTAAATATAAACATAAAAATACCACAGAAAATTACCACACCATTTTGCTAAATCTTTCAAATCAAAGAAACAGATCACTGACTAGTAATATTTTAATTTAATTTCTTTTAAATCTTCAATGAAACGTAATTAGAAAAAAAAACATTCCCGATCTTGATCAAACATTTCTTTTTGTTCTAAAAAACTCAGTTCATTCCTTAAAATTTATAATGAGATTATTCAGATAAAAGTTTTGAGTATTTCTGTTTCAAATTTAGAGATACATTTGTATAAATGTGATGTGGTCTGACGAAAGGGACCTTATCTTGCCAAAGATGAATTATCATTACAGGCCAAAACACGAGTTTAGGTCAAAATTTCATGATTTTCCCACCAAACGCTACCTAGACAACTTAAGAGATTTATTTGATATTTTAACTGTTACATAGCAAAAAAAAATTTTTTTTTCTGAACCTCTACCCTAAAGGAACCTTAATTTAGGTTAAGACCAAAATGCCATAACTTCGGCAAATTTTTGACATTTTTCGCCGTTCTCTCAGAATTTTGTCTTATATTCAGTGTTTTTTTGACTAGATAAGACCCCTTTAGTCAGATCGCGTCACAAATAGCACATTCTAAATCACTAACAAAAAAAAACATTCTCAAAAAGTATGAGATGATTCAGTTTATGCAGAAATATAAAATATACAAAATTAAGTAAAATTTTTAATAATCCTGTACATATTATGAATATATCTGAAGTAAAAAAAAATCACTTCTACTAACTGCTGATATTGACGTTTATATGTAAATAGTAGCATGACAATTGAACTGAATCATCCATGTCCAGGCTCTGGTTATTAAATCATATCAAAAATTATATTTCAATAACACTACAAATTCTGCCTTAATCTCTGTATGTAGCTGTCATGTTAACACTCATTTAAAAAAAATTGTTTTAAAAATAAAACAAAATCAAACATATTACTAATTTTCACAAAGTAGAGAGCAATTTGAAGAACTATCATAATTCACAGCAGTGTGGTACAATAGTAGAACCTTGCTAACAGTTGTTAAACATCTGCACAACAATAACTTATTTAAACAAACTATTTCGAGTTTTAAGATACAAAATTTGACGCATTCACTTTTTAAAAATGTTATCTACTTTTGGAAGCCCGAAACGTGATTGTGGCGTGTCTAATACTAATTTATTCTTCAGTGTGTGCACTCAAAATAATTGTGAAGTTTGCTCTCTATGTACTTACTCCGCGTTACTGTAACGGCCTGCCTTGAGTCTAATTTCACCAAAATTTTAAATAGAACTCAAAAGAGGCCTCACAGTTTACATAGTCTATGTAACGATGAACTAAGAGCATAGGTTAAATTCTAATATGGTGCGAGTAGCTATTTGAGTATTTTCACGTGCTGTTTCGTGAGCGCTGCCTAAATTTAAAGGCACAATACTATGATTATTAGTTATTAAAACTACTTAGGACCGCATTACGATATGTAACTACTCACTTTTTACTCATTACTTCATAAACAATTGACTATAAGAGGGAGATAACTAAACGAATGTAAGGGAGATTACATACAAGTGTCACCGCTCTCTTTTTTTTTTCTACCTTCTACATTAACTTATATTAAATTAGTATGAACGGCAAGCTTAACTGAACACAATGGAGCTTGGGAATGTAAAGCTGAGCGCCTCACTAGGTCAGTAAGACGGCGCAGTTTGTAAAAAGAGAGCATACATTTTTTACAAAAATTATGGTCACCATTATTTTATTTATTGGGTTGGAAATGAAGTCCTACCTCTAGTACAAGCGCACTCTACTGCGTTTTTAATCATTTACATGAATTTGATGTGAAGGCGGTATTGCGTTACACACCGCGGCACCACTCCGCTTCACTAACATAGTAAATGCTCAGCTTTAGAGTGCTTTTTTAGTTTAATCATCTTAATATTAAGGATGCTAAGAAATAGGGTCTGGGGATTACCAGAAAATACAAAAATTAAGATTTTAACAAAATTTAGTATAAATAAACCTCGTGAATTTTTCTGAATCAAAACTGTTTTTACGGAATCTTGTACGTTTATTTTATATTTACTTATTCACACTCATTCAACATCTGAAAAATGACTTATTCAAAGCAAATTGCCTACTTCTGACATCTAAAGCTTAAAATTGCTGTTTATTACTCATATTTTATATATGATCTACGTATGTCCTTTTACTTAAGAGGATTCAGTCTTTTATTTATGCCGATCGATTAATCTGAGACCTTCGACCGTTAAGAGGAGATAGCTATATTAAACTTCTTAAACTTATCAATCGTTCGATCGCCATATAAGAAAAAACGAACTCTATCAATTTAGATTTACATTCATAACTTTTTCTCAGTTCCTATAAAAAAATTTTGTGAAAATTTCGACTTGTTTTTCCAATATACAGGTTGTTTTTGGAATTGTAGCTGAAAATAAACATGACACAATATGAAGCAAATCTAAAAAAAAGATAACAGATTCATTTTTCTTTTTTTGTGTATAAAATTACAGAAAATTGGTACTGATTTTGAATTTCTACTGGTCTTTCAATATTTTGACTTTTTTTTGACAGTTTTTCTACTGTCACCGAGACCGGGGACAATAAAAAAATATTTATGTAATTTGAAAACTCCTAAGCATAAAGCCAAATTTATTAAGATTTCTATCGTCTTCTGAAGCTAATAAAAAAAAACAAAAACAATCAAATCAAAAGTGTGAAATGGGTCAATTTCTTTGCACGTTAGTGTATTTGTTGGTTTTATGTTCTGGTTTTAATTTAAAATAAACGTGCGATGCAATTTCAATGTATTTGTATCTACTTATTTATAGAGATTTAGATTTATCAGCACGAGCTATCATCGAATTCGAGACCTTTCATTTGATACCAAACACGATGTGGTTTTAAAAACTTTTTGGTACAATTCGATCATTCGGAATTTTGACATGGTGCCCAAGTTGGGTTGTGTTGATTTAATATTTTTAAATTTAGTTGTACCATTGGTCGCGTTCATCAGAACAAATCACCTTGTGATGCGTTCTTGATACGTTTGTGATTGCTGTTGCCTGTCTGATGAACGATTATTTCGATTTGTTATCTACATAACGAGTTACCTTCTAATAATTGATGCATATTGTACAAATTAAACCGTGTATCTCCATGACGTCATGTTTAACGTTTTCAACACGTTTGTTGCTGGCAGCACCAATCTAGCGTTAAAATTTTACGCTTAAAAAAATGGCGTCTGATAGCAATCATACATCAAACATGTTTGCAATATAAACACCCGTTCTTCAGAAAAATTACCAACAGTTGGCCAACCGCTTGCAATCAATTACTTCTGGCGAACGCGACCATTGCTATCATAAAAAAACTAGGACAACACTTTTTAAACTACACAATTGCTACCGACTATAAATTATTTGAGATTGTTACTGTCAGTCATGCCTAAACTAATGTTGATAATTGCTTGTATAGAAGAGGATGTCACAGTAAGATTGCTCGAAATGTCGGCGTTAAGAAAAAGATGACGCTTTTAATAAGAAAAACAAAGAGGTGTCATTAATGTCTTGCTTCCATTATTATTATTAGGCTGGATGAAGTCTTTGCGTAGGAACAAGCACACTAATCACAAAATACGCTCATAAGAATATTTATTCGTGTGGAAGCATCACACACAAACTATTAAATTTAATATTTTTCACAAATTAACCAAATGGCATTTCGATTTTTTCCTTATTATAGGGTCATTCACAAAATTTCGCTAGGTGCTAGCCACTCCGTGATTTTCTTGGATTTTCTTAAGGCACTCGATTTCTGTCTGAGGACACAGATACTGCCTTCATAAATTTTTGACATTGACAGCGACTATTTGACCTTGAACAAATTAGTTGTCAATATGACAGTTGTTCTATTTAATATTTGCTTCCTATCGTAATAAATTTAAAACTAGCTTTGTATTTGTATTGCCCAGTGCAAATAAAATGTTGCACAAAGATTTAAACTGTTTAATATTTTTAGGAGGTGTCTGCAGATTTTATGTTTAAAATATAGAAACCCACTACAAATGCATAAATTACATGTAATTTAATGTATTGTTTGAGTAAAGGTAAATTTTATCGCTTATTTTTACTGAATTTGTCAAAATACATCAGAAAATGTTTTTAAATTTGATTCAAAATATATACATAATTTTTTCTGTAAATGAAATAACTCTATGTACGAAAATTTGTACGTAAATCATTTAATTTGTCGCTAATTAATGCTAATAAACATTAGCGAAAGCTCAGGACTTATGAAGTTTAATATTTTACCTGGAAAGCTTCTTGTTTTCTTAGTTATTTCTTACGGTTTTCTATCTATTGTCATATTATCATTTATAAAGGCTTACATTTATTGACTTATCTTTGTGTCAATAAAATGGAAATTTAAAGCGATTTGCGTCATATTTGCCTCTTGATTTACATAAAACATTCCAGTTCGTCATTTTTGAAAATTTGTTCAAGGTCAAAAAACCCCTGTTGGATTCAGTCAGTACCTGTGTCCACAGACAGAGATCGATTGCCTTAGGTTTTCTCAGAACCAGTAGATTGATAAAGTACCGACACAAATGACTTCACAACGTTTCTGATTCAGAAAGTGATTTAGATCTTCCCACTACTCCACTAGAAATGGTAAATCAAGCTGAGAAAACCTCTGCGGACTTATTGCCAGAAAAATCGAAAAAGAGGTATGAAAAAATCTATGCAAAATTTATGGAATGGAGAGCTGATTATGGAGTAAATTCATATTCGGAAACTATGCTGCTTGCATATTTTGCAAAATTGTCGGAAAATTTGAAGCCTTCGAATTTATGCTTTATACATTCTATGTTAAGAACAACATTGTAAATAAATAATGATATCGATATCAGTAAATACCCTAAGTTACGTCCTTTCCTGAAACGAAAATCTGATGGTTTTAAAGATTAGAAGTTTAAAACTTTTTTTGTCCAAGAAATAAATACGTTCTTAACGAATGCACCCATATAAGGCAAAAAAGTCAAGTGTTTTTACAGCGGAGAATATTGAAAAATTTTTAAGAGATGAATCTAAGGATTTGATTGCGCAAAAGGTAATCTATAATATTTTAAAAATCTAGTTCTAAATTTTCTTCACATGTCTTTAGGTTGCTCTGATCATTGGCGTGTCAGGAGCCTGTAGGTCTGACGAATTTTACAAAATGAAAACGACAGATGTTAATTTTTTTAGAGAAGAAAATTAGCATTGAATTAGCCAATACAAGAACTTACTAGGCAAGGGCATTTATGATCACCAATGAAAAGTGGTTTAAAATAATTAAAGAGTACACCGACCTTCGAAAAAATATTGAAAGTGACAAATTCTTTATGCAAATTAGATCAGGAAAAATTACGATCAACCTTTTGGTCACCATAGCCAGTTCCCTAAAAAAATTGCAACTTTTTTAAAGATTTCTGATCCTAACACTTTTATTGGACACTGCTTTAGAAGGACGGCGGCGACTGTACTTGTTAATAATGGAGGAGATAACAAGCAATTGAAAAGATTGGGAGGATGAAAATCCAGTTCGGTTGCAGAGGGTTATATTGATACTTCTGTGTCTAATCAAACCAAAACGGCGACGATAATATCAAATATTGTGACTATGGAAATTGCTGGACCGAGCTCGAGTAATTTATCTTGGGCTTCAACATCATCAGCACATCAGGAATTCACCGTTTCTTCGCCAACAGGTCAACAGGGATTGCATTTTTCAGTTTCAACGTATAATAATTCAAATGTAACAATTAATTTTAATAAATAGTTCGATAAAAAGTAGCACCTTTTTTCCAAACAATAAAATGAGAAGGAAGTTCAATGTTGGTTTTTACTTTCCACTCTAGGGCGGAAAGTGGTTATTTTCCCCCCAGGTAGAAAGTGACAGTTAATAATCGTCAATTTTCGAAGTGACAAAGACGTCAGAAATAATATATGTATGATTGAAAATAAAACAAATTTACCCATCGGAGTTGTCGCTCAGATGCCTATCGAATTGACAAGAGGAAAGACGTCGGTCTCGGACAAAAAGTTTGTATTTAATTACATATTTTCTTACAAATTTCTTTAAATTGATAACGTAGTCTAGTGATTCTAAAGAGGAAGATGAGGGTGCCCGAGCTAGAAGAACACCATGATGTTTTAGATGCATAATTTATCGAGATAAATTCAATGAAAGGTTCAGGATGAACGTATGGGAAGTGGAGGAAGTTTTACTCTGCATCGGTCACTTATTGAAGCAAAGGACTCTCAGAAATTAGGTAATGTTTTTAAGACCTCAACTTTTAGTTACATTTCACTGGCTTGGCAGTGGTATGCAATATACTGCTGTAGATATGCACGGTGTCCAAAAATCAAGTGCTTGCAGAGCCATACATAGTGTTGTAAATGCAGTGAATGATACTTTGATGGAACAGTATGTAAAATGGCCAACAAATATGTGGCAGAAGTTGTACAAAAAAATTTTAACATTGGACGAATGCAGCTGGAATAACATTAGTTAAAAACATAACTGGTGGGGCATTGTCTACTTCAATTCATAAAAAAATTGATTGTGAAACCCCCATAATTTTGAATAATTGTTCAAATGTAACAATTAAACAATACTTAAATAATAAGTAATTTATATATAATCTATAGTTTTGTAATTTTTAATTTGAAATAAAGAATTTTTTGCATTATTTTTTTAAGTCTGTTATGTCATAGGCGTGGTCGTAGAAAAAGTATAGTGTTTAACTCGTCGAAATTATTTTTTTAAGCTCACGAAACGAGGCGAAGCCAAGTTTGCTAAACTGTTCTCTCGTTTAATAAATGTTACTTTCGTCACTCGTTGAATAATATACTATTGTTAGATTATGATGAATTTATATTAGACGTTTTCATTTCATAAGTGATTTGAACTCATTTTTTCAAACAGTGACATCTACTAGCAATAAAATGAAGGTCCCGCCAATAACGGCCATATTGGATCTGAAAACGGTAGTATTAACATCAAAGGCGCCGACATGAGCTGTCCCTACTGATTGATGTATATACTGTGCCTGTTATAACAACTAGTCCGAAACTGTCAGAAACATGCGCCAATCAAAGTTTCACGTATAACGCAGCTCCTGAAAGCGGTGATTTATTCGATGGCGACAGCTTCGAACTAGTCACAATCTATGTTCTAACAAAGCTCAAATCTATTGAATTTGGCTTTTCTCAAATAGGAACAAATGGACGCTCTAAAAATAGCTTGTTACATGTTCAAGATGTGTCACTTGCCTGTGCAAATTCGAAAATTGAACATTTGTCACAAACTATTTGCCTATAGTTGAAGCTCAATTGGCTCAAAGGATGTCTCCTTTAAGTAACAGATATAATAATGTGATGTATGTTTATAATATATGCTGTTAATTCTCCTTTTAAACTTTGCATCACACCACTCAGTTATAGAATTTGTTAACATGTTACTTGTATTTACAGGTTTCGGTTTTCCACTATGATATTGTAATAGTATTGGTACCACATATTTGGCGAGATATCTCCATAATTTTACGATCTTTTTTTATGTACCTATATATTCGATGATTCTTTTAGAAAAATTATAGTTTAGTACAGAATTAAAAGTAGAAAGAGGTTTATAAAAGTGAGTTCGGTTATTTCACCATGTTCACTCCATTTACTCTTTTCGCCCTTTTATCTTATCTTTATATGTATCAAAACAGCGTCTCTCTCACTCCACTTTTACTCCGAACTTGCACCGCGGGAATAACCGAACTCACCCAAAAATTTAATTTTCTGGATATTCCCCGACAGCAGTCATTCTTACAAAACAAGCTAAAACTAATCAATAAATTACTGTTAAATAACGTATCTTACACACCTATATATAAAATTGAAAAACTTCGTGCGATGAGAGATGTAAAAATGTCAGAATTAAATTATAATAAATATCTCCATTGTCTAGGGTCTAAGTGCATTGAGAGAATTGAGCAATTTTAATAAAAAAAAAAAACTGTTCACTAGATTTATGCAATAAAAGCACTTGGAACTTAGTGATTTTTATACCATACTTGTGTCACTACTATAATATCAAAGTTCACGAAGAATATTCAATCATAGGGCAGAGACGCACACGGTATATTCCGTTTAATTTATCATAAACTTAACTACTACCTGGCAAGAAGTTATTATTATTTTTTTGAAGAGAATCCTTTGCAGTAAATAATATTATGATTTCAGTTCATTCATTAAAATTCAATACATGGCATTATTTTAGTATAAGGTACCTGAGCCAAATAACGCCACGTTCCCAATTTACGCCATGGGCCATTTTTTCTGAATTCTACGAAAGCTATATAAAGTTTGCTCATTGTAGCCATATAAAACTGTTTTATTTAAACATATGGTGTCGTTATTTTCAACGTATGGTTTCGGTCGGTGATTTAACAGAAGTCACTGAATATATGTTTTTATTTATCTGTTGCGATATTGTTTGTTAGTGCCAGCATATTTTTGGTATGTATATATAGTTTAAGCCTATATAAAAGTTTATCAAAAAATTAAAGATTCTTTTTTATCAGGATTTTCGTATTTTTAGGTATTGTGCCCTAGCAGTGCCATTGAAAAATCTTCATGTGGCGTTATTAGGAGAGTATATCTAAAAAAAATATTTTGTTTTTGCAGATACAGGAGAGCGTCACCTAGAAAAAAGGGTTTGATTGTTGTTTTAACAAAATATTCTTATTAACTAATGACCTTGTTTTGTTTTCTCATGTATTGTATATATGTTTTGAATTTTACAACATTACTTTCCATGTTGTCCTTCTACTATTAAATAATTAAAATTGGCGTTATTTGGAACCTATATTCCCAATAACGCCGACTGCACGTTTACACAAAAATCTCATTTTCTAAAAGTTAATATGTCAAAAATATATAATTTGCTCTGTGTACTATTCTATTATGTCTATAGATTAAATTAGGTCATAATTTGAAATGTTTAGGTGTCAGATTCAATTAAATTAAGTATGGCGTTATTTGAACATGTACCTATCATAATGTCATCAACTGCAAAACCAAAGTTCATAAAACAGAACAGTTTCAACTTAGCTCATATGAAGTGATTGGGTTGAAATCTTTGAGATGAGTTTCATTCCTCGCTTTCATGTAGCCCCACAACCTCATAGCCTGCTCACAGTTTTCCTCAATGTACTGAACTTCAGAATAATTCAAATCCATTCTCCAGTGCAAAGGAGCGTGCTTAGAATTTCGAAAAGTGCTCGATACTCCGCCGACGTTCAGTTTCGTGTGAGAGTTCAGGAAGTCAATGACTCTCTCATGATAATGCAGACCGAAGAATTTGAAAAGTTCTTGGACATTCTTGTAAGGATCCAGCGATAAATCTTCGTAACGAATTGCTCTGAAATTAAAAATCTGTTATGAGAGTATGTTGGTGTAAATTAACAAAAGGGGGTTTCTAAGTGAATTAAATAAAGAAATTATTAAATACATATTGGTATTCTTGTAGATAAGAAAAAAAATGTGGAGAATTAAAAATGTATTTGATGAGCATAAGCATTTAAAAATTAATTTTGAAGAAAAATAAACTTATAGATGATATCATTTAATTTTAAAGAGTCACTTTTAAATTATGTTTAGTGAAAAATTTACTGGTGTTAAAATAAGTTATATTTTTTAGAGATTCTGAAATTATTCGTGGCGCTATCTATGACTAATTTGACGCATGCATTGACATTTTGTGATTTCTATGCACTGCAATAAATAAATATGTATTAGAAAGATTGACTTCGTTCATTTAACTAATTTAATTTTTAAGTTACATTTATGAAATATAAATTTCATATTCTCTGCTATTTTAAATTTAATATATAATAGTGCTGTGAATCTATAAGAATAGCACCGTAAGTTTTCAGAGTTACTGGTAAACTCACAACACTATTGAAAACCTTGTTTATTTTAAGAAACATGTTGGTTAAGTTAAAGAAAAAAATTAAACAAAACTCACCTGAACCTGTTAGGGTAAATCTTCTGTAAATTTACTGCTGCGCTATAATCAGATACCATATCTGCACATAATAAGTTTGGCTGATCACAGTCGGGAGCTCCAGGACACCAATCTCTGTGCTTACGTGATTGTAAGATTCCCCTCGGATCTCTTACCAACAATAACACTTTAACATTCAACCTAGAAATAGAATAGATAATATTAAACCAGCTGTGATTGATAGTGTGCACGGCTTATCTTTAGTTGGGTTATGTGAGTCTAATCCAAAGTCTGATATGCATTATAATTAGCGCACTGATTGTCTTTCAGCAATGCAGTAAATAAAGTGTTATCCATAAAATTGTAAATGTGACAGTGCCTGGTGTACCACTTTGAAAATCAAAGGATTTAAAAGAAAATCATAGTCTGTACTGATAGATGTGTATGTAAATGTTTTGGCTCTCCTCTGTAAATGCAGTAAAAATATTGAATCTTGAGAAATTAATCTTGTAACGAAATATTGATTTTAACATTCACTGTAGTAAAAATTATTGCTACATTTATGTATAGTTACACAAAAATAATTTTCAAAAATAAACTGTTATATAATATAAAATAATAGCATAAACATGCATGAACATAAATGAACTAAAATTTCTAACAACAGCACTTTTGAATTGACTAACACTGACATTAGGGAAATTTAGCAAGTCGTTCTTTTAAAATTCACATACGTTAAACGTTAGGCTTGATTTTTCTTTGGCTTAATCCATAAGATTGCTATGTCTTTCATGTATAGCATTTTTGTCGTGACGCCTTGCTGAAACTCTCTTAAATAAATCATATTTATTAAACAATACATTATGTACCCTCATTATGTTATACAGTCCACAAACGCCTGTACATAGTTTAATCTATGAGAACCCTCATTAAAAAATTCGAATATCGCATAAACTTGGTATTTAACCGAAAATTAGCTTTTGCTTACGAAGTGGAACAACATACACAAGAGCAAACCTAAAGTGATGAATTTAAATCCCTCATATCCACAATCTTCTGATTTAAGTTCTTGTTTACGTAAAAGATATCTTGAACACGCTGTAGTTAGTCGGTGTAACGCTTGTAGATCGGCGCTCATAAAATATGTATACTGTGAGATCGAAAAGTAAGAAACAAATTCAATATTTTAAGAATGTCTAATTTTTGGCAAATTCGCTCGAGCCCGTCACTTTCTTTTTGTTAGTTTTCTTTTAAAAATGTTTTGTATTATACAGGCTGTCACAAAAAAGCTCAAACTTTGTTTCTTTAAGGAACTACTACTCTCATTTCTTCACAATTTGCAATTATTTATGAAATTTAAAATATTTTCTTTTTACAATTAAAATCTGACAAACAATTTAAAGAATAAATCAGGAAATAAATGCATTTTCGAATTCTTCAGAATTAAAAAGTTAACCAAACATTTACTTACTACACAAGGCGAGAAATCATGCAATATATTAACAAAGAGAGCACTAACAGAAATGTTTGCTATTTCGTATTTAATTGCATTTCAGTAAAGTTTACAAAGCAGTCCTTAAATTATAGAAGAAATAGAAATTAATTTTAGTTCAACTCTTTTAAAACTTCTGCATTTTTGAAAATATTTTCTATAAGTAAAAGTCAAAAGTAAACAAAATAAGAGATTTTTTGCCCAAAAACAAAAGTAATCTCGAGTCAACTTTTTTGGAACATGTATAATACAACAAACATTTTTTAAATATTTTTTTTCTAAAAATTAAATAATTTTAAAATATTGAATGTTTCTTTCCTTACTTCTCGACCCTTTCTATTATACGGATCCATTTTTAAAGGCTCTAGGATTTCTTATCTTAAAAATTAGAAAATTAAAGATTTTTATAGGATCTAGTTGCTATAATGTTTCTATTTAAGAATTAATTTCTAAAAAAAAATTAAGAAATTTTGTTATCAGAAAAATTCCAAAGTCTCAATTTCTTCAATCAAGTTTGAATTTTTTATTGCATACATATGAATGTTTTGTTACTGTTTGGAGTTTGCTCTTTTCTGATTTTTTTTAGTTTCCATTTTTTTTTTTTTTAGTTTACTTCTTAACTGAGGCAACTAATTTTTTTGGATACTTATATGACTAGGAACATAAAATAATAATTTTTTGTGTGAAAGACATTTATTTTGTTTTGATGATATTCCTCTCGCTTGTCGATTTTTTGTAACATAAAATATTTACCTTACATTTTGACTAAAATATCAGAATACATGAAACGTATTCTAATTCATAATTTATTTTCCATTAAATGCCTCAATATAAATGTAATTGTGCGCTTTAAACTTATTTTAGTTTCAGTTAACTTCAATCATCATTTTATTTCCATAGGAATAATTGTTTTTATAATTGTTGCCATGGGAATATACTGAAAATTAAAGTTAATTGAAACTAAAATACTAGGCCATAATAGATTCTTTTTCCCTTAAAATTAGAACATTTTTTTTTAAATAAACGATAGTCTTTTGTAAGGCCGAGACTAACTGTGAGTTTTGTTTTATTCCCATGCCTACAAAGACAATTGCTTCTATTCAAATGTTTAATAAATATGTCTTTAAAAGGTTCGTTTACTAAATACAATTATTTAATTATGACGTTCTTTAATAAATACAAAAGTTGATATAGTTCATTGAATGGTAAAACACAGAATTATAATATTGCAAACAATGTTTTATAAAATGTTTAAAGACTTTAGAAAAAATACACGCAAATCTGAAATAGAATTGTGCAAAAAGGATACTTTCGAAGTTCCGTTTTATTTAATAAATATTAGATAAGATTATGAAAAGCGTAAGGAATGTAGTAGTAGGATATTAAGGCAGATATAAAGAAAATCAAATATATAAAGAGGATGAAGGTGAAGAGTCAGCAATTATACAAGATTATTTATTTGTAATCTTGTGTAATAACAATGGAACTTTAGAAGGCCATTTCAACGAAAGGACTACAACAAATTTAATGTAGTAGCAAATATGCTAAGAAAAAAGCCTCCCAAGGAAGTTAAACTAAAATTACGTTACAAAAAACGATAAATTGACAGAGTTAGAAGGATCAATAATTGTAAACAGATTTTTGTTAAGATACAAAACTGTCAAAATATAGTGAATAAGTTTTCTAAAAAGAACTTGGAGAAATCGAAAAAGTAAAGGAATAATTTTAAAGTTTAATTCAAACAAAGAAAATTTTGAGAACATAATTAAAATCAAAGTAAAAAGAATTATAAATTCATAGATGATGAAAACAAATAAATGATCCAAATCAAATAATACAGAATAAGTATTGGTCCATTCTCCTGAAAAAAGTTCTCACTATTCGGTAGAATGAGAACTTAGAAAGAAAAATTAAGAAAAGAAAGAAAATTAATTACAGACAAAGAAATTGCTTAACAAATAATAAAGTGAAAATATGTGATGACAAGAATACATATTAAAATACCAAATAACAGTAAGAGGACAATTTAAAATTTAACAATAAAATGTCCCTACATACAAAAGCATTAAAATTACAAAAACTGCTGCACAGATTAGAAGGTCTTATCTATTAAAAAATTCCTGGTTTCTTTTTAAAAGCAATGTCATCATTTATATTTTGGATATTCCGGGGTAACTTGTAGAATTTTTTACCAATATAAGCAAATTTTTTTGAACAAGGCAGTGCTGTGTTTTGTTGCTTCAAATAGTTTACAATTTCTAATATTCTGTCCATGTAGTTCAACATGGTTAGTCTTAAATTTATTTTTATTTGTAAATGCCCACAGTACACATCAATAAATTGATAAATTAATTTAAAAGTCCAAATTCTTTTTTCAATAAATGTGTTTTTGCAGGTTCCTCTTAGTTCAATATGAAGTATGAATCTTATTGCATGTTTTTAAGCTAAAAGACTCTCTCCGCATAACATGAATTACTTCATGCTCGTAACAGTATGTTAGAGATGAGTGGACAAGTTCATAGTATATTTACATGTGAAAGTTTGTGTCCATACAAGATTTTAGTTTTGAGATAACGAAATATGCACTCTTGACTTTTTTTGCACACAGCATTACCATCTACATGTAAAGAGCAATTTATGTTGCAATTCTCAGAATCTGGATGCATTCCAATAGATCAATATTAATGGTATCTGATAAGATAATGGCAGCATTCTTCGTTGTTAGAAATTAATGAATATGCACTATTTAATATTAAATTATTTTTAGAACTCCTGGGTGTGAGAAGCTATTTTTTTAGAACAATTTATATTAATTACTGACATTAAAAATCAAATTGTAAAGATTTTTGTTTATATTTTCCCCACTTTGAAGAAATAATTGTAAATAGCAATAGCAGTTTTATTCTAAATATGTGAAATACCTCTCTAGGCACTGTACTGTGTCTGGTTTCGAAAGGGAAAAAAAAAACGAATAATTCAATGAACTAAACTAATTTAAGTATTTCTGATTATCCCTTTTGACTCAATTTAAATTGATCTTCTAAAACCCATCAAATAATTTCTCTATTTTGGTACCAAAATTCAATTTTAAGGCTAAAAATTTTTTTATCCAACAATACTTTTACTTACGATTTATCTCGAAGTAATTCTTCCGCAAGGCGAAGACGCAAACGAACTACTTTCATCGACTGAAACGGAAACAGCTTGCAGAAGTCGCTTAAAAACGTTGCATTCCAACAATATTGGGGATACACATCACACTGACTCCATAGCCTCGTGTTGTGCATGAACAAATAAACATGGGACTTGCCGAATTGCAGATAATTCCTAAGGTCTTTATACTCGCACTTCAACAACTTCTTCAAGTTGCTTATTGCAGATTCTGCCAAGGGAGGGCCCCGAATTTGCACAATTCCATAATCTAACAGAGGTTCATAGTGGTAAAAATTACCAGGAACTGCGTTGAGTACGTCCCCCAGGAAAGTCGAACCGGACCTCCAAGTTGATATTATAACAGAGCGAACGGGTTGTCCTCCAGATACCATCATCAAATTCTCAAGTTTAGTATTGGCAGGAAAAACATAATCGATCACATCGAATTCCACGAGCATCTTCAGGTGTTTAATAACATTTTTCAGTGTTACGTATGAGCTAAAATTATAAATGCTATTGTCATCCTGTATTGGTTCGGTGTACTTTGAGTGCTTCGGAGTTGGGTAAGTTTGTAAGTCTCGGAGACATATAACAATGAGGAAGGCCACGAAAACAATCATGGCAAGACCAAATTGAATGAAACTTGATCTAGTCCTCATTTTGGTCAGGAAATTGATTACAGTTGAAAGAATGAGGCCGTGTTGGTATTGACATCAATGCAGAAATTTCATGTCAAGTTCAAAGTCCCCGTTGTCCGCTTGTTTACCTCTTCATGTGGAAATTTAATGTTTCGCCCGCTGAAACCCAAAACTGAACTTAATATTTCTAAATTACTTTAGAATCTTACTAGATTCTCATTGCTTAAATTACTCTGCGTGGTTTGCGGCTCTTTGACATTTTCTTTCGCAACATAAAAGAACGTGAAAGATTAAAATTCCTTCGTCCTCCTCACACATTCACCAACTGTAATATTTGCAATGTTGCCAGATTTACTCAGTTTTCGGTAAGGCCGGGAATTTCATCCAAAATATTGATCTTAAAGTTAATTAATCATGGCAGAAATTTCTACACTTTCTTTCCATCTCACAAAGAAATACAGAAGGTGATCAATCTGACAAGTTAACGTGAATGGAAAATAAAACAAATGAACTACAAAGAGCTTCTTAAGGACTCCGCACACTAGACCTGACCATACTAGCACCGTAACCGGGCCGATACACGCAGAAAAACATTCTCTTCCTAGTTTGATATCCGGTGTACTTTTAAATTTAGCGTCGAAGTTGCTCGTGACAAGGTACTTACTGTGAACAAACTACAATTATTTGTTGTAATATACGTTCACGGTCTTTTTAGATTCAGAGTAGGCTAGTCAACAATTGTGCCACAAAGCCGAAGAAGTGTTTCTTTATTAACAAATGTGACTCCAGATATGATAATAAACAATAATGACAGAATGTTTGTTTGTGTTTTCATAGAATCTTGTGTACAGTGGTGTGGCTAAATGGATCTTGCTACTTGTGCAGCGGGTGGAGAGGTGTATCGGCTTGTGCAACCCGTGAGGATAGCTTGTTTAGCCAGGAGTTTTCTTTTTTGGATTTGTTCAGACCGAAGAACTGTCGTTCTCAGGCTTATTATAGGGCTCGCGCCTCGCAGAAGGGGTGAATACCGGGTTGAATTTCTGAAGGGGATTCGAGTTTGGTGCCTGGCAATGGTGTAGAGGTGCCCTGCAGGTGGCGCAAAAGTATTATATGGAGGGGTATTTAAATAACAGGATCTTCTTGCTGTTGCCGGTATCTTATCATTTTTCCCGAGAAGGCCATAAGCCAGGTTTCATTTAAAATTCTGTCTACTTTCACTACCTCCTCCAATACGCACACCATTAGATTCTTCTGCTAACACTAGAATTCTACAAATCTGCTTATATTTGTGCATATTATTGGCTATTAGTTTTGACTGCTAAAAGGATCGTCACAGTCTATTTATAAGTTTTACAGATATACATGCGTTTTCTACACCATAAAATTTTGATGCCAAATTGAATGTTTCCTGTTCCCCTTCCATTGATTCCATAGAGGAATCTAATTTAACATCACTTTCTGATTCTGAATCAGATTCTCCTAATTTAATAATGAAAGGAGGAATATTTTCGAACGAAAAATTTATATGTTTCGGCCAGTCTTCCGAAATTAATTTTTCACAATGATTACAAAAATTTTGCCATATGTCGGGGTACATGTTGAAAGAGCATCACGCCATAAATTTGCAATCCTATCTTTCGATAATGGTTGCGAGTTTATGTACTTATTGTGAAAGCCTTTACATGGCCCTCATGCCATCTCAATAGGATCGTATTAACAATGGTATGGGGGCAATCTAAGAACTTGATAGCCATACTCCGTCAAAATTTCGTCAGTCGCGTACCGTTTTGTTATTCCGTCTGTTCTAAAAAGCGTAATTAAGTCCCATAATTGTTTTTTGTAATTTGGCAATCAATTTCAACATTATGTTTAACCAACCACTCCTTCATTTGACTTTTTTTACAGGAAATGTGAGTGGTTTGTCCAACTGCACCGAGTGATACGCTGCTTTTAATTTGACTTTATATTAAGAATAATAAAGGAGACAGTAGTTTTAGAAATAAATAAAAATAATCTCTTTCCACAGTTTTATTTTATATCCGTAGATACGTATTTCAGGAGCTACGCTATGTACACACACATATTCACAAGTTAAAAGTACTTCATAAAATCTTTGGTTGGAGTAAATCAGAGATTGTTCTCCTTACCAAATTCAATGGAAATGATTTTATCAAGTAACCGTGTAAACGAATTTAAAATCAAAAGCTATCACGCGAGAGGCTGCTGGATTAGGCAAAAAATAATATTAATTATGAAGAGAATGATTTAGATGGAAATTTTCAAAATAAAAAGATTTCAAGCCGATAAGCAATCTTTTAATAGAAATAAAGGCCGCGATGGAGACAGTAAATTAATGAGAAAGATCAAAAAATACACAAGTTTTGCAAATCTTTATGTATGCATGAAGATTCGAGAGAAGCCGAAAGAAAATTCGAAGAATTCTAAGATACAAGAAGCGATTTGGATGTGTTCGTCATATGACATCAAAAACAGAAGATAATCGAAATGCTAATCTTGTAACGCTGGCAAGATTAATTTTAGCCACCTTGATTTTTAACCTCCTCTAATCAAGGATTTAGGTTAAAAAAAACCTGTGACCTTCAAAGTCGCCATTAAAAAAAGTCAAATTTTAAGCCTTAGGAAAAATCCACCACCAAACTTGCAATTTGGCATCATTATTGACTATAAGACTGGTAAAAGAATTTAATTCATGAGTAAGTTACAGCTTACCGCTTGTTCTCGGCCATTTTACCGAACAAATGATTATTTTCTACAAACCACAAAGACATTGGCATTTTGTATTTTCTTTTAGGAAGGTGATCCGGAATAGTAGGAACCTCCTTAAGAATTTTAATTCGCGCAGAACTAGGAAACCCTGGGTCCCTTACTGGAGATGATCAAATTTATAATGTAATTATAACTGCTCATGCATTCATTATAATTTTTTTCATAGTAATACCCATCATAATCGGAGGGTTCGGAAATTGACTAGTCCCCCTTATACTGCGAGCCCCGGACATAGCATTTCCACGCATAAACAACATGAGATTTTGACTTTTACCCCCTTCACTCACATTTCTTCTTATAAGAAGAATAGTTGAGCTACCGGTATCACATTCGATGGAATACCCCTCTTTGTATGAGCCGTAGCTCTAACTGCACTTCTTTTTCTCCTCTCCCTGCTCGTCCTAGCAGGAGCTATCACTATACTTCTTACAGATCAAAATATTAACACAACCTTCTTCGACCCAGCAGGAGGAGGTGACCCAATTCTATACCAGCACCTTTTCTGATTCTTTGGTCATCCAGAAGTTTACATTCTAATTCTTCCTGGATTTGGAATAATCTCCCATATCATCGGGCAAGAGAGAAGAAAAAAGGAAACCTTTGGAACCCTAGGTATAATTTATGCTATAATAGCAATTGGATTCCTAAGATTTATTGTATGAGCCCATCATATATTTACTGTCGGAATAGATGTTGATACCCGAGCTTACTTCACATCAGCAACTATAAATATTGCCGTTCCTACTGGAATTAAAATTTTTAGTTGATTGGCCACCCTCCATGGAACCCAGGTCAATTATTCCCCATCAATCCTCTGAGCCTTAGGATTTGTCTTCCTTTTCACAGTAGGAGGATTGACAGGAATTGTTTTAGCTAATTCCTCAATTGACATTGTCCTTCACGACACGTACTTCGTTGTTGCTCACTTTCATTATGTTCTATCAATGTGAGCCGTATTCGCTATTAGAGCTGGATTTGTACATTGATACCCTCTTTTTACTGGACTTACCCTCAATAATAAACTTCTTAAGGTACAATTCCTCGTAATATTCCTTGGAGTTAATATAGCCTTTTTCCCTCAGCACATTCTGGGATTAAGAGGAATACCTCGTCGATACTCAGGTTACCCTAATGCTTACACAACATGAAACATTATCTCCTCAATTGGATCCCTAATCTCTCTTGTGAGAATTATTCTTTTCCTATTTATTGTTTGAGAAGCTTTCATTGCCATGCGAAAAAGCCTATCCCCCTTAAGAATAACATCTTCCATTGAATGACTCCAGAAAATACCCCCCTCAGAACATAGATACTCCTAACTTCTGTCTAACTTCTAATGTGGCACAATAGTGCGGTGGACTTAAACCCCATAAATAAAGTGCAACTTTCTTTAGAAATTGCAACTTGAAAAATATTCCTCCTTCAAGATAGAGCCTCACCTTTGATGGAACAATTATCGTTCTTTCATGACCACACTCTTATAATTCTCCTTATAATTACTGTCTTAGTAGGATACTTAATATCAAGGTTTTTCTTCAACAAAAACAATTATCGATACCTCTTGGAAGGACAAACAATCGAAGTTATTTGAACTATCCTCCCAGCAGTTACTCTTAGTTTCATCGCCCTTCGCCTTCTCTATCTCCTAGATGAAATCAATAACCCCCTCGTTTCAATAAAATCTATTGGTCACCAATGATATTGATCTTACGAATACACTGACTTCAAAAATATTGAATTTAACTCATACATAATTCCTACCGCAGATCTAAAAAAGTCAAACTTTCGCCTCCTTGATGTAGATAATCGGGCTGTTCTTCCATATAATTCCCAAATCCGATTAATGATCACAGCAGCGGATGTTCTTCATTTCTGAACTATTCCCGCCTTTAGAGTTAAAATTGACGCAACACCAGATTAACACAGTAGAAGATGCTTCGTCAAGTTCCTGCAAAAGAAAGCCGAAGTTAAAAGATATAATCGAAAGAAGGCAAAATGATTAAAAGTAAAAACAATTCAATTTTATAACGGTTCAGAATTTGTCAACAATTTTGAAAAACAAAAGCTTATGACCCACAAAGTAATGGAATAGCCAAAAGAATGATATTTTAACAGCAAGAAATTTATTATTAGATCCCGGTTTACCCGAGGCAGAATAACAGCGGTATATGTCCACAATGTAACACCTTCAAGAAGAAATTAGCAACACCATTAGAAACATGTGGATGAATAAGAAGTCATCTGCTCAACATTTAAAAAAAATTGGATGCGACGCAAGGCTTATATCAAACTAAGGATATCAAATGAAAAAAATGATAACAGACGAAGAGTAGCAGTACTCATAGGATATAACAGAGACCCGAGAGCCTATAAAGTTGCAAAAAGAGAATTTGAGAAAGCCGGGGGACGTCACGTTCATCACAGAAAAACTTTGATATGTAGGTAAGGATGACAGCAATGAAGATGAAGTTGACATTGAAGCACTCTCTTATTAAAGCAAGAAAACGAGTAAGATTGGTAACTGATGGATCATGGCAATGAATAGGAAAGGAGTTTAAGTAATGGTATTGTATTGTCTATTATGGCAAGAAAAGACTACAATGTTATATTTGTCCATGTTGAAACGATTTATCCAAATGGAAGTCTGATCGAGCTGTTTATGTGGAACGTGAAGACGGCTTAAAAATTGAAGAAGGGAAAGTATTAAGAGTATCAGGAAATTCTTACGAGTTACAAGATGATGGACGATATCCGTATGAAAAATTGGTATGAAGAAAGAAATCAAATTAGAAAAAGTGAGCTGAAATAAATATGGCAGAGACCTCTTTAAACAGTTAAGCAGTCAATGGTAATTGCCCACCCTTGACTTTTACGCTACCCTTTTTCTTGTACAACATTTGGTTCCATATCTTAAGTAATTAATTTGTTCAGTAAATTGTAATGAAATTTAGGGTAGACAACGTGTACCCAGGTCCCTGAGTACTACCCGTATAAATAACCATTTATACGGGTATGATACCCGGTAGACAACGTGTACCCGGGTTACCGAGTACTACCGGTATAAATAACCATTTATACGGTTAGTATAAACCATTTATACGGTTATATGAAGAAAGAAATATTTTTGATACTTTAAAAGTATTTTTATTTTATTATTTCTCAATTTTTTTAATTGACACTGCAACGTCTAATAATATAAGATAAATTTGAAACAAACTTTTAAATTAAATTTTTGCTCGTTTATAATCGAAGCTGTTTCTGTAATTTAAAATTTTCTGGTTTTCTATTTTATGTAGAAAATAAGTTTGTTGTTTTCTGATATTAGCTCTCAGTGGTGCACAGATGGCGCGGCAATGAAAAATCGGTTGTACGGTGATAGCTTTTCACGTATTAAATTGAGTCGATTCAATTCTTTCGATGCATTGCTTACAAAGTATTGATTTAACCAGAAATCGAATCGATTTTGAACATACTTCGTGCGCACTCGGTGCTCATAATGAGTGCAACACAATCGTAAAATAGCAAAATTTTTAGTTTAGTTTATATAGATTCTATTCCGATGAAAATTGTACAACAAATTCTATTAACAGACATTTGAAATTCGTACAATTGTCAACGTTTCACTATCGGTTGATAGCTCCCGACGAACCAATACAATTTTTGGGTTTATAGTTTTAACAACTTTGTTAAACCTATAAGATCTTATAATCATTCGTCAAACGAAGTAAATAAATAATTACGAATACAACAGGTATTTTAATTATTGTAATTTTTAATGTTCTGCTGCCGGTACTTAGGTAGGCGCCCTCTGTTGAGCGAAAGTTTCATTATATTATATTCGTTCTCTGAATTCAAATATCTACATCTATAAACTCACTAAAAGTTCATCTACTGAATTATTATTAAATCTGCAATAGTAGATCTACGGAAGTCAGATCCGGCAACGCTGTACGAATGATTCCTTTTTTTAATCGCAATATCTCTCTCTCGTACGCTGATATTATTTTCCGTCTTCGTCACGCGGTCACGGAGATTTCTTATTGGACTGACGGGAAGTGTAGTGTTTAGTGGGTAGATTGGTGCGCGTCGGTTTTGGTCGTTGTCTGCTTGTTTGTGAACACGGACGGTGCGAGCGCGAAGTGTCAATAATATTGAGACAATCGCGTTCATTTATCAATAAAATCGTAAGAAACATGCGATTAGAAACGCAACAATTTCGTTGTGCGTTCTGATTCGCCGGATAATTTCAGCGTATCTCAGATGTTTCCTGCATCCGGAGCGACAGCAAGAAGGTAAGGTTGAGGGACCGCTAGAATAACTGCTCTGCGTTTCCTTTGACTAGTTTTTTCTTTTCATTTTTTTTTTGGCTTAGCCATCTCTGATCTCGTCGTGATTTAGGTAATTGTTGAAGGATTAATTATAAAGCGAAAATAAATTTCGTCTGTAACGTGTTGTGTTGACCGTGCGAAATCGATAGTGGCTATAAATTATTAATTTCATGCATGATTTTGAACGGTGTGTAAATACGATTTTTAAATTTTAGATGCGTCGTTTTTAAACCCGGCACATCGTACAGACGTGCGGATAATTTTTCATTAATAAATTAAATTGCGAATTCCAAGAATGTTACAGGTAAAGAGAGTGCGGATTAATGCTTATTTATAGTATACTGCACCTTGTCAGGGATAGGTGTAGGCTTCTGGTCAAGCTAAATGGCGCCAGGGGCAAGGAATTTCACTTTTCTTGTAGATAGATATCTTGATTTTAATCTCCAATCTATTATCGTAGGTCTGAAATGAAGTAGACATTTCATTGAAAAAATAGAAGTATTTATGTGTGCAATGCCTAATATATTAAAGGTTGTCGACACAATCAATTATTTAAAAGTCAACAGTGCCAAATGCAAACGAATAAATAATGAATAACAGTTGGCAAAGAATGTGACCTTACATATGGTAACAATGGTTTTGAGGCAAACAATTGATGTTTCAATTGTCAAGGTGATAATTAAAAAAATAACTCTTCCTGGTACATACAAGGTGATTCTTGAATAAATCGATAAAAGAAGAATATTGAAGTGCACATCACAGAACATGGAAAAAATGTAGGTATTTTAGTTTTCCAGAAATACTTTATGAAATATTGCACCCCAAACGACAATACTTCCATGGCGATTAGAAGGCGATGAACGAAATAAAATATAGTTATAACTTAAATAGCCTTGGCCAAAAGTATTAGCCACCTTGCATTAACTCCTATATCATAAAAATCTGTTGGAGTGGGGGAAAATAAAATTTCCTAGATACAAAACAATAAAATTTATTAAAGTAATTAGTATTTTGTTGGGCCACCTCTAGCCTTAATCACTGCAGCTATTCTTTTCGGCAGAATACCTATAAGTTTATGACATCCTTCTGCGATAGTATTATTCCATTCTTTGAATAACACGTTTTTTTTTTAAATTGCTTTAGATGCAATTGGATGCTTTCTGATGTTACACTTTAGAATCTCCCACAAATGTTCTCTGGGATTTAGGTCTGGGGATTGTGCAGGCCAATCTAGGAGGTCAATATTCTTTTCTTGAAACGACTTCATGGTAACCGCAGATTTGTGGCAGGGTGCATTATCTTGTTGATACAGCATTTCTTCCATATTTGTATCACCAAACATCTTCGAAAATGATTGCCGCAATGTCGATTCCAATACGTTTATGTAAGTGTGGGAGTTCATTCGATCTTCACAAACAAACATTTCGCTTATACTGTCGGCTGTCATACAACCCCAGATCTTACACTGCCTCCCCCGTGTTTCACTGTAGGTACCCGCATTCCGGAAGGTATTCTTCATCGATTCTCCGCCTCACGTAAGCTACACCAGGAGTTCCAAATACCTTACAATTAATTAAAAAAACGTAGATTTTAAACACACGTATAACTTTTTACTGACGAATTATGGAAGATGTAAACGAATTCAAAATTACAAGTGATATAAAGCAAATATTACCTCAAAATTTGATTTGTCGGACCACACAACATTTGCCCAATCCTTCTCTGTAAAGTGTTAGTACTTTATAGCCCATTCCAAACGAGACTTTTTTTTTCTGAGAGCCAAGGCTTCTTTCTTGCTTTACAGCCTTTCAACCCAGCTTCATTAAGTCTTCTTCTGGTTGTTCTGACACTGATTGGTCACCCGATTTCCTCGGATAAACTGGCGGCGAGCACGGAGGAAGTTTTCTTTCGATTTTTAAGTGACTCTCGAATTAAAATTCGATCCTCACGGTTCGAAGTTATCCGTTTTCTACCTGTTCTTGTTCGGTTCGCATGTGATCCAGTATCCGCGAAACGTTTCAAGGCAGATTGCACCACACAACGCGAACGTTTAAGACTTTTGGCTATTTCTGTCTGTGTGTTGCCTTGTTCGTGCAAGTAAATGCTCACTAAGTTCGTTTTTTTAGGCTTTTTTACAGCAAAAATGATGATATTCAAAATTATAATGAAATAAACACTATACTGGAAAGATCGTTCTTACTACAAGCGCTTATACAAGACTGACTACCTATTCATGGAACCACAATTATTAACTCTCATCTGCCAAATGTTTTACAACCGCTGTAAAGTACTGTGCATTATTTAAATTATCGTTTATTATTGCCGAGTATATGTTAATAAAATTCTAAAGACTTGTGAGTAATATTTTCGGAGATAAATTAGAAACTTAAGGGTGCCTAATACTTGTGGCCAAGGCTGTAGGTATTTGAACAACCGTTTTTTTTTTAGTAACAATGTAGTAATTTTTATAATCCATTAAGTAGATTTTTTCTCTTTACAGCGATACCAAAACTCTTAAATTTGATTACAATGTAACGAAATAATAATAAAAAAAATCGTTTCCAAATGAGTAGGCCGTGTTCGTGTGTAATATGATAATATCAAGATATCATTGTCGGTAGCAATTTCCTTTGAATTAAATTATTGAATTAAAATGAATAAATATTGCACGTATGTATTTAAAAATGCGCTGTTAGAAATTTACTTTGCTAATAAAAAAATGTCGTGCTTGAAAGATTTCGGAATCAAATTCCGCAAAATAAAAAGTGCTAGGAAATTAGTTTAGTCGATAATATTTAATTCGCCATGAACGTAACTTACTCATTAGAAGTTACACCCACTTTTATGATTTGCATGATTCTCTTTAATAACTTTTAGGAAAAGTTTGATATTATTGTTTACATGCACATTATTTAATATCCAATCACGATCTTTTTGCATTCTAGTTAGTAGGCCATGTTTTTTTTTCGTTATGTTACGTGCATGTATTTTGAAGTTAGTCAAAATCTGACGTGAAAAAAATTATGACATTGTCACGTCAGCTGTATTGACTATGTTGCCAATACTTAAATAAACTTAAACTACAATGCCATGATCAAAGTAACTTAAAATAAATAACTAATTATTTAATTACATTTTTAAATTTTTTAAATCCTATAATAAGACCATCCAGGGCCTGAGAACGACAGTTCTTCGGTCTGAACAAGTCCGAAAAAAAACTCCACTTAGCCACACCACTGTGCATAAGATTCTATGAAAACACAAACAAACATTCTGTCATTATTGTTTATTATCGTATCTGGAGTCACATTCGTTAATAAAGAAACACTTCGCTTTGTGGCACAATTGTTGACTAAGAACACGCAAACAACACACCTCACCCCAAACTTTCTCAATGAAAAAAATAATTAATCATTAAACGTTTGTTCGAGACGATAATTGTCGTTTTCATGGAATACTTTGTACAGCACAATTGAACTGGCAACATTGGCAGTGGCAGTTTTCAAAAACGTAACCACAAAATTAAAAACGAACGTCAATCAAATTTCTGACAGGTATATTTTTTTGTGGTACCAACAAAAATGTCACCCTAACACGGCCTACTCTGAATGCAAAAAGATCGTGAACAGAGTATATGTATGTCAATTATTTAGACACCTTGATTTTATACATGAATATTGCCTACTCATTTAAAAATATTTTTTTGCTTACTTATTTATCCCAATCCTCTTCTCCCAGACTAGACAATGAAGTCTCCATTTCGCTCGGTCTACTGTTCTTAGTGTCTTATTGATGTTGTCATTCCACGTCTTCCAAACCCCTTTTATTCCAATCCTCTTCTCCCAGACTAGGTGTAGAGGTGATGAAAAGTTACCATTTCACTCAGTCTGTTGTTCTCCTTTTCCTCATTCCAGTGTCTTATTGATGGTATTCCACGTCTTCCTACATTTGACATTCCTTCTTTTGTCTTTGACTTTTAATTTCCATATGGCCATGAAAAGTATCCATTTCGCTCGGTCTGTTGTTTTTCTTTTCACCTCGTTCCAGTTGAACCCCTTTTCCACCAGTGTCTTATTGATGTCGTTTTTCTAGATCTGCATTTCCCTCGCTTGTTTTTGACTTTCAATTCTCATATGGTTTTCACCTTTCTATCGTTATTATATTCGGCAGAAGTGGCCAAACCAGTTGCTGTTTTTATTTTTATATAAATTTTATTTTTAATCGCCTTTTGATTTCTTCGCTGCTTATTCTATGTACTATTGCGAGATAAATAATTGATACGGTTACTTTATAAAGCAGGCTGAATTTCAAAATTTTAGCATTGAAGTGCTCTTAAATGCTAGAATTGAAACAAAATAAAAAAAAAAATTAATATTTATTGAACCACCATTCTTGGGCTCATTGATTCTACCAGTGTTCGTGTGTATTGAGAGTGAGAGTTTCCATGCATGTTGAACTGCCTGAATCAGTTCATCCCTATTCTGCAACCTTTGTAATTTTCTTTAATGGTGTAACCCTAAACGATATCAATTGGGTTAATATTTGGACTTCTTGAGTTCATTTTCTGCCACTGTCATGTTTTATGCATCCTGGAAAATAGAATCCTTTAGTCAATTTCAATGAAATTTAAAAAAAAACATGTAATGTCATGCTTAACATGCTGATATACAAAACCGTCATGAAATTTGTCCAACAGACGGAAGCTTCACGTCATTCGAGACTTCAACATATTTTTTAGCCATTCAGACGGCCATATAAAATAAATAAAAATGAATTCTGCCAGAGCCCTCACTCGAAAACCAACCCCATACATGCACGGAAAACCGACCACCCTGCAGATATTCTTGATTGTATTGTTGATTTCGAGGGCGGTGTACCCTATGTCTGGTATTATTTGCTGATTGAAAGAATTTTTCATCCGTGAAGACAACTGTTTTCCAAACATCGTGGTTCCTATTTGCAAACATATTTGCAAACTCTACTCTCCTTAGTTTATTTTCTCCTGTTAGAAAAGGTTTTTGCGCTGGTGTCGAATTCCGTAATCCTGCTCCTTTTAAACTTTCCTAGCAGTATGTTCTCCTGTAGGGAAGCCAGTTCTTCGTTTAGCCTCAATAGCCGTAGAAAAAGGATGTTTTCTCACATAATTAACAAAATCATCGCCTTAATCATGTGTTGTCTTCCGTTTACGACCCGTACCAGGAATACGGACTAACGAATGCGGTTTCTCCCATTTCCTCTCAAGGTTCTGGATGGTGGATTTTTTGATTGATCTAGATGATCTGCTACTCTTTGCAAAGACCATCCCTCTTCCAGCTTAGCAACGCCTGTAGCTATTTCTGCCTCCGAAAGAATCTTGTAAGGCATCGTGATGACTTACACTGACTTTTGATAGTAACAATTTCAAATTTTATAATAATTTTATATTTTTAGTACGAAATCGCTTAAGCCAGAGAGTCCTATTTAAATAGGGAAAATCTGCCGTACCAATTTATTTCGCAATGATACTATGCCCGACAAAGAAATCTGGAACATGTAATATATTCTATAGTAAATATGACGGATTAATTATTGTCAAAAAAATTCGTCCGTCTGTATATTTCCGTGTTGTTTATTTCCTGGTTCATATTACCCTTTTCGTTTCTGGTATTCTATTGTTAAGATAAATTTCAATTGCTTCAGGATCTTTCGGTATTCTTCTCAGAATTATTTTGATAACAAATTTAAGCAATTTTGATTTCGCTGTAAAAAAAAGTTTCTGCCGAATAGGTTATAAAAACTACTAGATTGGTATTGAAGAAAATACGATTGTAGAAGTATTTTATTGACACAGTGAAATTATTATTTTTTATAAGAAATTCAGAATGAGTATGAATATCATCGAATCATTGCCAATTTAACCAAATTTCTGTTTTTAAAATTAAAATGGTCAACAATGATGAACCGTTCAGATTGAACACCCGCATATAGGTGTCAAAGTAAGAAAGCACACCCATCTGCTATTTTTATTTTTAATTATATGCATTTTTTTAAATATTTGTAAATAATACTAATTATGAAATTAAGTATACGTACCTATAGCAATATATCTTTTCTTAAGGTTTGTTTATTGTTATTTTTTAATAAAACAGAATTTAATATGTGAAACACTACTGTTTTGATCTTTAATAACATAACTTACTCTTCTTGTTTTGTATTTTAAATGTAAATTTCTTTTTTAATTTGAGGTGTTATCAGAGAAGCTAATAGAGTCCAATCAGACAAGAAATGAGGTGCGGTTTTCAATTCTAAAAATTAGTAATAAACAGTAATTAAAAGTTTCTTACTAATACATACAGAGTATCACGATGAGAAAGTTCCATAACTAGTTTTTTTGATTATTTGTAAACACTATTGTTTTAATTTCTAAAGTTTTTTTTTGACATTCAAAACATATTCTTCTGTTTTGTACTCTAAGGGCAGATTTTACAATCATCGGACAAATTGAGAATAACACTATTCTTGGAATAACGTGACTTAAATATGGAGTAAGGAAGGAAGGAATAATACGTTTGTAAAACTGGCCCTAAATGTTATTTTATTTAGTTTTTTTTTTATTTAAGCTCTAATAAAGTCCAAGCAGATAAAAAATAAGGTGTATGTTATTTTACTTAATTTTTTTTTTAATTTAAGCTCTAATAAAGTCCAAGCAGATAAAAAATGCGGTTTGGAGATAGAACGCATCTTTCCGGATATTTTTTTTTTTCAATTTAAATTTGATATAATTTATTGTACAAATTAAATTGTTTAGGAATTTTGATATAATTTATTGCACAAATTAAATTGTTTAGGAGATTGCACCAAAACTTGTATAAAAAGAGCGTAGTGTAAAACGGCCTTTATAAATGTTTTTGAGAGAGAAACTAGAGTGCATTTAGAAAGATGTGAAAATTAACACAGATGATTTATGTTCACTTTTTGCAAAGAAAGTTAATTAAACTTAAATTGAGTTCCCTAGAAAATGATTAAGGTTAAACCAAGAAAATATCTGAAAGTTAGAAGCTGTAATTACCGCGCTATTTTAATAGTAAATAGCAACAATAACGATTTGCGAATTGCATTTTATAGCGGTATTCTGCAGTAGTAAAGTAATGAGCAAATATTTGTCATATTTTTCAAATTCTTGTCCGTCGGTGGTTGAAAGCTATTGCGAAATGAAATGTTCAAATGGTAAGTACTCACAGCGTTTTCACGTACATAAATTGAGCCGCACGAACATAAATTCAAATAACAACGTCGTGAAACAAGAATGAAAGTAGCTTCCTAGAAAGGCAAAAATGTACCCAAGAATTTCATAAGCTTGCAAGATACTAGACAGATGTATTTTTATTGTTATTAGACTCATGCCACAAGCGTAAAATTCTTTTACTTATTTATTAGTTATTCAAAGCTGCAAAGTAATTTGTGCAACGTGAAAACGCGTTATTCGTCGCTCGTGTAAACATTTATATAATAAATCAATTTTTTTTTCGGCGCCATTGGATATAGAACTTGTCACGTCACTCTTCGTAATGGCACAGGTTCTCCGACCGGAGATGATATTTTTTAATTTTCTTTTTTTATTAAGAGATCAAGCCTATTTAACAATATCCGTTATAGAGCATTGAGTTTATCGCCATCACCGAAAAAGCAGATAGGGTCATTTCCTGTGTAACGGGAAGTCCTATTCTTTCGTTTACGACTAGAAAGAGCAAATAATATTTTGCGAACATAGGCAATTCTGTGCTATTTATTAAATTTGGCCATTAAGGTAACTTCCTGGAGAGCTCTATTGTTATAAATAATAAACTGAATAGCGGGTCGTTTTAATTTAAGAGAGTCGTTCGTTCTAGTTTTGCGTTTTAACTGCCTCCGGTTTATAAGGCCAACAAATATTACATTTTGCATAAAAATTCTACTTTTACTTCTTAACCTTTAGAAGAGTAGTGCCACTTCAGAATTTTTTTAATATTCAGTTTTATTTGCCTAATATATTTTGAAATATGAAATTCTTGATAGTTTGATTTGTGAGACATACGGTAGCTTATTTACTTATTACAACTGTAAGTGAAATTATACTTTATTTAATTTTTTTAATTTTGCAATATTTCTGATAGTTTAATTAAAATAACGTGTATGTTGTTCCTAATAATTTGAAGCAATAAATGTATTAAAGGTGCATTCAATTTTAGGTGATAGATAGATAGATAGTTAATGAAAATTTATCAAAATTCTGAATTATTTTTTGATTCTGACTAGAGATACAGCGGATAACCGAATACGGAATATTCGGCATATATCCGACCAAATTTATTCAGATTACGTAAAGTAAGTTAATAAATTTCAATCTAATTAAATTTCTTTGTTTTTTTTTTTGGAAATACTTCAATAAGATTCTCCAATAATTTTTCGATATTAATTTCATTAATTTTGATTACTAAACTAAATTTGGGTCAAAAATTTAATATTTTTTAAATTTCTAATGGAAAGTGTATGTTAGTTAAATTCACAAAACACTTTTAATTACTGTTAAAAAGTTATTAATGTTACTAGATTTAATATGATTAACAGACTTTTTTTTTAATTTTCTAATCGTATTGAAAATTCATTAACATGTTTTGCACTAAGTTGGAAAGTTTCTCTTGAAATGAAATAATATTTTTTCTCAGATGTCTATTTCATAATTTGTGATTTTAATTTAAAAACTATAAATGTTCTATTTCCCAACCTTTTGCCAAAACTGAAGATTTTGTTTTTGATTCCTTGATGATCAGAGCAAAGGAATTAGTCCAAGTTTTCTGCAATTGAGGAGGAAAATGTAACGTAGTGCAGTGTTAATTACCTTTTTGAAAAAAATAATTAAACAAGTACAGTACGTGAGAAGAGTTAAAAACATATATAACAGTCCACGGTCCAGCAGACGTTCAACAACAGCTTTCGAAACAACTTGACGAGGTAGACGCAAGAGTGACGAGACATTTCGACAGAACGACATGCATCTAAAACAAACAAACAAACAGACTATGACAAATGCAAAACGAAAAGGGACACTTACAAATGTGAATGCAGCAGTTATAGAAAGCATAATTGTAGCTCAACGAATCAAATTAGCATCGCAGAGGGGAGTTCCAAGGTGGTCGACCAATTTCGACCTCCGTGAATAGAACTCCTTCTTCGACCTCCGTAACAAGCAGAGAAGAAATTTTTATTAAAGGTTATTTAGTACGAGAAAGAAACATTTTTGGATCCTGAATACCTATATTCTTTTTCCTCAAACAACGACATGGACGACGCTTCAAGGTAGGGGCATACGTGACAACACAAACAAAATTTTCATTTAAACACCGGACAACCGGAGACGTTTAGGTATTGTCGAAGGGCACCTCTCTCTTGTGAAGGAGTTGAGGCACATGCATGATCGGCAATACAAAGCGTCCCTTTTTTTAACAGGGATACATCAGGTAGGGCAAGAGGTACACTTACCTTGTGAAGGGTGTGGTGACATGACCGACTTGTGATACCTGGTGTTCGCTGTGTACGGATCTGTAGCGTCGAAGGGTGCCTCTTTCTTGTGAAGGAGTTGAGGCACATGCGTGATTGACGACACAGAGCGTCTACTTTTAACAAAATATACATCAGATAGGACACGAGGCCCACCGAACCTTGTGAAGGGCGAGGTGACATGACCGACTTGTGCTAAGCGGTGTACATTTTTGGGACAGACAACAATCTTTTCGATAATTTTTTATTTCTTTTTTTGACACATACGGACGCATATACATTTAATACTGACACTCTTTTCCCCTCCCCCTCACATTTCTGTGTTCTGTCATTGTATGTGCCCACCATGGGGCCATAAAACGAGAAGTGGGTAATTTCGAGCAACCCAAAGAGAAACCCTGAGAGAAAGATAAAAAGAAAGTAGACTCGTACCCACATATAAAGCTTCAACGTTATTACTGCAATTGACACTCAAACGTGGGGCACTTACTTACAAAATCACTACAAATATTGACACCCAACGTGGGGCACTTACACAAACATTACAGTAGGTACTCTTTTTATTAATAATGTAGTCTTTTCATCGTTGCTTCTCTGAAAAAAAGCTTATTTTCAAAAAGGTGCACTCCTGTGTTTGGGTTATCTATTTCGTAACTAAACTGTAACAATTATCAAAATCGCAAAGTTACGAAATAGTACACTAATGAGCACGTTTTCAGATAATTAGTAGGTATGTTATGCATCTAAGAAGCATTCATACTAATTTATATCTTAAATAAGTCACTTGAAAAGTCGGCAATGATGTAATAGTATATTGTATAAATTTTGCTTGATGAAATACACTTTTAATCCGAAGAAAACATATTATTTTTTCTGCAACGAGATTCAAAATAAAGTTATTCACAAAACAAATTTTAACTAAATATAGTAAAAGTTCCTAGAATTAAAAGTGCTTTTAATTCTAGGAACTAAAAGTGTTACCTACACAGAGAAAAATTTTAGAGAGTTAAATTCATTTCCTCCATAATTTGCAATTAACATCTGTTTTTTTGTTAGTTCTAACTAAAAATTAATGTATTTTTCACCTTTTTGGATAGACATTCATCTACTGGAAGTAGTTAAAATTAAGGTGGAATTATTTGACTCCGACGAAATGAAAAATTCCACCACACTAACATCGTAAGCAGTTAAGCTTCACTTACTCCATTTTTACATACATAAAGTGGAAGTATATTCCTAAATTTGTTAAGCACCTTTATTATTATTACAATTTTTCGTGATGAGGTAACATCTTCTTTTACCAAAGAGTTAAAATGATCTTAAAATTTGTTACGTTAGAATACCTCCTTCTTAGCGCATGCGTGTTTCCTATAAAATTGCATTTAATTACGGAACAAATACTATATTTTCGAATTAAATATCACAACTATAAAAGTGAGAATTACCTACTTTATCTCCTTCTTGGAGTTAAAAAAAAGTAACTACTTTAAATCTAACACCTAGCACGGATGGTCTCTAGGGAACTACCAAAATGAGTTAAAAAGGAGTTACATTGAGTCCGCATTTTTCACCGTGTACCAACACACGTTTTATTAGTAAAAATTTTTGGATATTAAAAGCCATTACATTTAATACGGTGCAGAAAAGCATATTTAGGATGTAAAAATCAGATTGTTATGCAGTTCTTTATTATCGAAATCACAAGAGAAGAACACAAAATCAAAACATTATTGTTGAACTATTATAATTTAGTTATCAAACTTACTTTAATTTTGTTAATTATTGCAGTTAATTGTTGGTGAAAACGATGGTCATAGCTATAGCTTACGTAAACCTTTAATAAATAAAAAAAGGCGATATATATATATCAATTTATAAATTTATAAATTTATATCACTCCAAAATAAATTATTGTAATTTTATGTAAATTGATCGTTACTCGTTTTTAATGTTGGAAGGTTCGACTGGGTACGACCTTCCGTTAGAATTATAGAGAACCCGGTGGCTCCCATTAATAAATTTTAGAAAACCCACGCCGCCATTTCCAAAAAAAATTAAATAAAATAAAGATTGTCGGTGTTCGTGTACTAATTACCTTTGCACTTTGTTTTTTTTTTCTTACCTCCTGATGTTTTTCCATCTAACAAAAGGAGTACAGGACACTGTATCTCTATATAAATACAGTTATATGAGTATACAGGATGCTGCATTGATTAACGCAACATGTTAATTTAGAGATGTTGGCTTAATTATTTTACAGCAAAATTCATTTAGGGTTTTTAAAAGTACTCTTCAAAATGAATCTGTCTGTGCAGTTTGAGAATTTTTCATTTGGCTCGGTTTCATATTTTCAAAAGTTTCATTGACCAAATTCAATTTATATCAAACTATCAGCATGCCCTTAATCAGTGAATGTGAAAACTTGACTGATTATTAATAAATCTAGTAGTTTTTGAAAAAGATTATTTATTATTTATTTACGAAGTAAATGCAGGAGTACAATTTTCCCGCGTAAGTGTAGTTTTGAAATACAAGGGATGCCTTCATGAGCGCGATCGCGGGAAAATGATTCCCCAAGGAATTCCGTCCAATATTTTTCCAAACGAATATAAAAATTTAAGTGCAAACCATGCTTCGCACCGTTGTTATTTTCACTGACGTTGCGTCAAATATTTTTTAATGATTTCTCCCAATTCTTGACTTGTTAATAAATGAAATTGGCGGGAAATGGTATTTTATGAACTAAATTTTATTATCTACACTAATTTATTTATGAATGCTTTAAAGAGCCAACATTTTTTGACGTTGTTTCCTGATTTACTCGACCGGGAAACAGTGTTTCTCGCACCCGTACTGCGTGCCTGAAACATCAGATAGAAGGCGACGAGTTCAAAAAAGCTTTATTTGACATTCACTCATCAAGAACCGTGCTGACAGTTTGATATAAACTGAATTTGGTTACTGAATATTAAATATTTTAAAATATTTTGAAACTGAGCAAATGAAAAATACTCAATGGTTTTCCGGAAAATGCTTAAATTCGAATACCGGTTTTTTGAAAAGTTGTTTTTTGTATAAACCGAACTTTAAACCAAACATGTGCATAAGTAATAAGTAATAAGTTAAGTTTTGGGCTAAGAAAAATAGCAAATATAAATATATTCAAAAAAAAATTAGTATAGGTGATTAACGGAATATAGCGATATTGTTAATACATATTTTAATTTGTATGTGATGTTAGTGTTGACATGTCTTATATCTGTGTAATATCAAAGAACAAAAGCTATTGTTATTATTTGTATAACATATTATTTTAAATTTTTTAATGAACACTTTAAAAATCGCGCAATCGTTCAACATTTCACTATCGGTTGATACCTTCATTAGAAGTCATCAACCGATAGTGAAACGTCGAACGAATACATATTTTCAAAGACAAAAAAGTTTCCCAATGAATGTCTCTTTGTAAAATTTCGAATAGAAGAAGAAATTTGTTTGAAGAAAAATTAAGTTCTTTTTTGAAGCAGAAAAATGCCTCAACGAAGCAGATTTGGATATAGATAAGTTCGATTAAATGGTTTTATTTTGAGCTCGGAGATATGTGGTAAAATCATGTCCACATGATTTAGAGACACCTCTTTATTTACAAATTGACTAAGCTCCTGGGATGAATCTTGTCTGAGTTTTGCGAAAGCTCGACGTTTCGGCTACGATTTTGTTCAGTTATAGTTGTTTATAAGGCAACATGAAAGTGAAAATTGCAAAGTTAAAAGAAAACAAATTAGTTTCTCTCTTTTTCATTCTTCCTCTTTTGACTAATACACAGAGTTATAAATGATTCAAAGGTCCTAGAAAGTGTTGAAATGTTCCGCCTCTTTTCGTCTGTAAAAGTACTAAATTTCATCAGTTGCTTGTCAATATACTGGAGGCACTCACTTGTATGTCGCGTGCGTTGTTCCTGTTTATTTTCCTGTAAAATTTGAAAGCTTATATATCCTAGTTGTTTTGACAACTAATTTTCCTATTGCACAAGCAATTTCGATAAGTGAAAATCGAATCTATCAGTTGATGTTTGTGGTATGTAATTACCACTAATAAATATTTTTATGTTATTGTGATGTCTCATACTTTTACTAATAAGTACAAAATCTTCATTTGTAACTTTTTTCCCGGGATCACTGGGTGTATGAATCATTTACAACTGTATTTATTAAAAAAATTACTAATTCTACACTATTATGCTAAAGCTAAAATAAAAAATCTAAACATTACATTATTACGCACCTGCTTTTCAAGTACGTAATGAAATGTTCTTTGCATATTATACATATTTAGTTTACTAGGTACGACATTTATTATGATTTTTTTATATATTTTAATTGCCTTGGATATGAAACTGTAAACAAGATTAATTTTAACGGATCAAAGCTATAATTTCCTCTAACACTTTTTATAATATTTTTTTGATAATTAGCGTTTCGCTGTTTGTTATAAAAATATTTAAAAGAAAATAATAACATTTTTGTACCTAATTACGAACTAAGCATTAGAAACTCTTGGGTAACAAAAAACGTTCACAAATGAGATTTTTTTCTATGCGTTGGTCATCGTTGAGAAGTTAACAACAAAGCAAAATTTCAAAATTTAAATTGGCTGCCAAAGCAATTCCTAATTATCACAGAACTATAATTTTAACCGCATTGTGAAGTTCATTAACTGTTGTTTATCCCTGGTGTATCAAAATTGACACAAAGCGAAATCCAAATTATTCGTAGTAATTAATATCCAGTACCTAATTATATAAATAACTCTTTATAGAAAGTCACTTCTCGTCAAGAAGAAAATCGGACATTTACATTTTATTATTTTATGAATTTATATGATGCAACTCGAGGTTAATTTTGATTAATCACTAAAATTAAATATTTTTAAAATGTTTCCCAATATAATACAGCTTACTACATCAAGTTAAAACATTGTTTTCTTTCAATTATTTCTTTTATGCAAACGCCCATTTTCAGTCGATAATAAAATCCGATCAATCGGATAATTACTAGCACATTGGTAACACTGCTTTGGACCCACTACCCATATATCTTGCTTTTGATAAAACATAGTGTGGCCTGCTAAGATTTCACAAAATTTGCATTTGGCCCTTTCATCTAAGTGATTCCAGGGACTTGGCTTAGAATAAAGGTAGTGCAGAGTATATTTTTAAAGCACCAAAGAATTCCGGTTTCCGAACACCTGGTAAAATTGGGACGATGAAGAGGTTTTGAGACTCGTCTTACTCCTTGTGCCTCTGAATTTTATTCGTTATTTTATGTTCATCTAGTTTCATGTGGATTTTGGTGTCTATAATTCTTACCTTAATATGCTCGACAAAAATATTTCAGATTGTAAAGATTTTAAATCCAAAACAGCAAAAATATTTTATCAAAATATTAAATCAAATGGGAAGATATATAAAAACATAAATACATCAAAAAATCTATATTATTGAATTTCATATGTCACTGTGTTCACAGATAATGAATGAATATCGTAAATCCGTGAGTTTGCGGTTTTCATCTGATAACCAATGGTTTTGTGGTGACTAAATTAATCCTCTGTGTTAATTAGATGGGCAGAGAGAATGCTATAAGCTCCGAGAACAGTTTTAATTTTTTTATTACTAGCAATTAATTTAATCTGGTTAATTCTATGCTTATTTTACTTTAATTTCACGTTGTAATCAGTAATCAGCGTATAAATTAATTAATGGCGTAAATTGGTTGAGTCACCGGCACACATTATAGGATCGGTGTTTTTCATCATTTATTTGCGCAATTAATGTTTATTTATTAATTAATTTTCATGGTTTCGATCGAGACCGTTTAATATTTAATTACATTTAAATAGTTTATGTTGCTATACTTTTGCACATACATATATTTATTACTGTTATGTATAATAGTGTAACGACTTCGGGGTTCACAAATTATAATCGTTGTTTATTTTAAAAACACTTTAATGTTTACGATCGCTTGACACAATGAAAGCACTATAATAACTAATCGCTACACTTCGCTTTCCAAATAAAATTGATTTAAATCGCGCGCTACTACCGCTGGCTTACATAGGAAATTTTTGCTGTCCAATTGATCCCAGAGATTCTCAATAGGATTGAGATCAGGGCTTTTGGCAGGCCACTCCAAACTTTGGATATTTGCATCTCTCATAGCTGTGGCAATGTTAGCTGTATGAGATTTGGCACTGTCTTGCATAAAAATGAATCCATTGCCGAAATGGATTGAACATGGGGTACAATAATCTAATTTCTATATCTTCTTGCTGTTAGCGACCCCTTTCGTATCAAAACCAATTCTGTACGACCATTAAATTGTATGCCACCCCAAACCATGAGAGACCCCCTACCAAATTTGTCAAATTCTCGAATGGTACATGGTGCAAATCGCTCGCCTGGTCTTCGTATGACAAGAGTACGGCGATCATTCCTGCTTAGAAGGAAAGTGGACTCGTCCGAAAACAAAACGTTCCACTGCCCCTCGTCCCAACCTTGATGATTTTGACAATAGTTTAAGCGATTTCTTTTGTGTAGCTGTGAGATTTGGGCCGGTTGCTGGTTTTCTAGCAGACAAATTGACTTCTTTTAGTCTTCTTCTTACTGTTTTGGTAGAAATTTCTTTTCCAGTGGCTAATCGAAGATCATTTTTTAATTCACGAGATGTTACAAACCGCTTTCTTAAACTCTGAAGTTCGATAAAGCGATCTTCTCTGCGTGTTGTTTTTCTTTTAGCACCTTGTCCGCGTCTTCTTTTGAACCTACCAGAGTTTCCGAACCGTGCTGCAGCCCTCTGTACCACAGATTTGTTGGTATTTAGAATTCCGGCAACTTTTCTCTGTGAATATCCTTCACGAAGAAGAATAATCATTTGGGATGCTTCTTCTGGTCTACAATGGCGTCTAGACATATTTAATTAACTTAATGCAAACAAATTCACTAATTTTCGAACAAAAAGCACGTTTTATTAATTAAATGACTTAGAAAGGTGTCAATAATTAGGCCTTTTTGTTGACTTTTCGTTTCGTAGCAGAGAATGCCTTGCTATTGTTAATTGTTTCATGGCACACTATTTGAATTGTGTTTAATAAACGTCAATTTATGACATGTGAAAAGTCTATTAAAAATAACTTGTAAATTGGAAAAGTTATTTCAAGTTTATTTGATAGTCCCTTGATTTAGCGTGAGAAAAAAACACGGGCACCCGGAAATAAGTTATGTGTGCTGGAAAGCTAGACGATCCAGACAACTTCAGAAATATGCTAAAAAGTCGAAGATTTTAATTTGATCAGATAAGCTGTTAAAGATTTGTGAAATAGCGGAAAAACATCTCAATAGCTACGGTTTAAATTGATCCCCGAATACTGGCACCAATACTGTTCAGAGATATGAAACTCGTGGGCGAAGATCTGGTTCATTTTTTATCGTAGATGATGAAAGATGAAATATGTAGTGGTAAGTAGTAAAAATCCTTATCCTTCTAATACCAAAAAGTTCCAAATAGAAAGTAGAAACCTAGTCAATATTTAGTCTTTTCGTACTAACATATTAAGTTTCCCTAAACATTGGCAAAAGAACTACTTTTATTTTTGGGGATACATGCTTCAACCCAAATAGGAAAAAGGTATGTCAATACAATGACCATTTCTGTTAAGAAACACATAAAAAAAACAATATAAAAGAGTTGTTCATGTCCTTGCAGGAAATTGGCAGAAAAGAGTTGTTAATGTCCTTGCAGGAAATTGGCTGAAAAGAGTTGTTAATATCCTTGCAGGAAATTGGCAGAAAAGAGTTGTTAATGTCCTTGCAGAAAAATAAACATAGAGCGTAGGACGGTCTGACAATTTCATTTATATAAAAGGTGACAGTAATAATACTCACAAAAAAAAGAGTAAAAGAATCAATTATCCTAAAATCATGTCACAAAATACAATGCGACATTTTTTAAATAAACTAGTAAAATTTCAATAAGTTTTATAATTACAATACGCAACATTGTGACCTGGAATACATAAGTTGAACAATTACAATACACAACATTGTGATCCCGACTCACATGAGTCCCAGTTGGTCTGGAAAAATAAAGTCTATAATTTTTATGTTAAGAATTCAGTGAGAATGGTATCAGATTTTACAACCTGTAGGTGTGAATCAAGATATGTATAAAATGAATATAGTGTAGGATCGCCTAAAGTGTTATAAATTATTTTGTTTTTTGTTTTGTTAGTGAAATTTTATGAGTGTTCTGCAGTAAGATTCCGGCGCGGAATCTGCACGACGTTTTTTCCGTTACAAAATTGCAGCTGATTATTCCGCACCGATGTTAAGGTCAATGCGTTCAACTTTTTATTAATATTAATTACTATTACATCGCAATAACGAATAAATACGTCAGGCCGGTTTGGTTTGCAGTGGAATTCTCGAGCTACGTTTCTGCTGACGAGGGCCCAAATAGGACCGAAACAGCTGTACAGAGGATGCTCGAGGAATCCACTGGAATCAAAACCGACTAGCAACAAGATTTTTAAAAACTCAATATGCTTTGACAGCATGCTTGGCCGTCTTGTATGGATGATCTATTACAGGTTTCAAGTTTGCCACAACTATTACACGCTGTATTTGAAAATAACCAAAAATTCGTTTTCTTTAGTTGCTTCTATTCCTACTAAAGTACATATTTCTCGTACATATTCTTTGGATAAAAAAATAAGAACATTTTTATTTGTTGTTAAATTTCCCCTGAAAAAACAAAACCTCCTGTAATATTAGCAAGATGAAACTCGTGTTTTGATGAATATAAGTGGGTGTTTGAGGATTATTTTGCTTCCGTATTCGCTCAATCATTATTCGCAGATAGAAGCCGGGAATTGATTTTCTCGAACAATAGAACTTTGTGCAAGTAACTGTCGACGTTCGACTTCCGTGCCAAGCTTTCTGTACCGCATTGTCGTTATTAATTGCGATTTTAAGCGATGGTTTAATGCCGTAAATTAACGCCGAAGATTAATTTTTTTTATCGTTGTGCAAATAATTTTTAGTGTGCAAAATACAAGGTTTGTTTGCAAAGTATGACGTCTGCGACGTCGTCTTGTATAAATTCTTAAGATCGGAATGTACACTACTGTAGTAGTTTCCATTTAAAATTCAATATCATTTATTAAGTGTTAATTCATTATTAATAAAGTTCAAGGTGTCTTTAAATAACTCTTTGATGTCACTATAAAAGGATAGAGTCTATTTTAATGTTACCTAACTTATGTGATTCGTAATTGTGAGCCAGATAAATTGAAAAGTGATTGTGTAATCTATGTAGTATCTATACTTATTTTTAGAAGGAATTATATAAAATGGTGAAGAAGGTAATTCTTGAATAATACAATTGCTTTCTCTAAAATAAGTAAATGTGAAATTTAGATCATAGTTGAAACTTGTTGTGAACTGAAGTTTATTAATCTGGACTTAGTAGTTTGCAATCAGTAGTTTCAAGTGTGTGTTTACAGTACATCATCTAAGGAAGGTGTTGTTGTGTTGTTACTTTGTAAAGAAGGTAATTCTTGAATAATACAATTGTTTTTTTCTAAAATAAGTAAATGTGAAATTTAGATCATAATTGAAACTTGTAAACTGAAGTTTATTAATCTGAATTTCCTAGTTTGCAGTCAACAGTTTGCACGTGTGTATGTACGTTTATCTATAAGCTTGAATTTGCAGTACGTCACCTAAGGAAGGTGTTGTGTTGTTGCTTTGCGTCGAAGGCAAAAGTGTTTGAGAAAACGTTTAAACATGTACATTCTCACAGAAACATTAGGTAAAGATAACAATATTAATAGATGACAGCATCACGTTGGAGTTATTTTATGTTACTGAGAAACGTTCACTTGCACTTAGCGACAAAAACTTCTTGTCAGGTCAATAATTAAGACTGACCTTAAGAATTTGTTATTCTTCAAAAGAATACTTCTGCATCAGTTTGACAATTGTGTCATTTTGACAGTTGAAAGCCCCTTGATCCCTCCAAAATACAGGTACGATTGCTTTAATACAGTTTTGTATGTTACTATAAGTTTTGTTAAAGTTTATTGATCTTTAAACCCAGAAAAGAAAACAAGTTTCTCAGTAATGAAAATCATAAACAAAAATAATAAATACTAGGAAAGTTTCCGGTTCTTAGTGCAGCCTTATCGGTTTTAGTTTAGAAAAAAGCTTAGTTATCCATCATTTTAATAGTTTGAAAGTCAATATCAGCCGGCAGTTTGACAAACTAACGTCAGTTTGACAATTTGAAATCTCATTGTTCTTTTTGAATGATTGCTACGCATCTCTTAGTCTTTCGGGACTGGTGTGGTCAAATTGGATGTTATTACCGGTGTCGATCTGACAGACCGGTATACTGAAATGTAGATATTTTTGTATACTTTTGTGAAAAGGAATATTTTTTTAAATATTTTATCATTTTACTCATTTGTATACAACTGTAGAAAAAAAAACATATAAATTTTATTAAACGACGTAATTATGATTGTTCAACAAGGATTTGTTATGGAGAAGTTACAATTTATCAAAACTGTTTGCTAATAAGTATAACAATTTAAAATGCGTGGTTATTAACTCTTCAATCTTCAATTTAAATCATTCAATGTTCCAAAGTTTTGCCATAGCATTCAGAACACACAACAGTTACATGCGATAAGCACATGTATCTACTTTCCGCATGCTTTGCAATAATATTTAGTTTTCCAATTTTTTTTTTTTTGAATCACAATAAGCACATCGACCTATTGCATTATCTCTGTTGTCCGGCAAATTGTTTTCAGGATCCATTTTACATATCTCTCTTATTCGCGTTCTCATTGAATGCAGTATGTAATTAGAAAGAGTACATTCTTTGAGATAATCAGAAATTAGTTCAAAAGATAAATCTTGAAGAAAGTTTCTTCTGATTATATTTTCTTTCGGATTAGTTGCCGAATATATTACCAAAGAATTAATGGCAGCAATGTTCATAATGCTATAAAAGTTGGCAATAGCAGCACGTTTTTTCTTTTTTTGGGAATGTACGAAACCAACGTAGCATCTTCTTAAAACCCAAACATACTGGAGTGTATGGGTCGATTTTTTCCATTAGTAAACTCAAGCGGTAATTCTCTTTTATTTTTTCGTATTGTTCCAATTGCAGTTAATTCGAATTCTTTTAGCAATTTGTCCATTAGGTCTTCACTGGTAAACCAGTTGACTATGGTAACATTTTTTTTGGTACCGCGTATTGGTTCACACAATTTTTGGACTGCAGATGAACTATTACTTACTTCGTATGGTCCAGGAGACTGCGTCCCTATATACACCTCCAAATTAGCGGCATAAAACATTTTTGCGTCTGTCAAGGCAAAAATCTTAATGCCATACTTATTCGGTTTACTAGGGATGTATTGACGGAATGAGCATCGTCCTCGGAATGCTTCCAACTTTTCATTCACAGTAACGTATTCTGATAAAGAATAACCATTTCTACATTTTTCAACGAATAATTGAAGGGTTTGGTGCAAAAACCGGTCAGCTTCATTTTTTTACAATTTTTTAGTAGCAACTAAAAACTTTTTCAAAGTAAGGAAACTCAAACTAGAAAATTTGGTTTTGTAACGTGGATATGATATCCCAATCCCGACAACTCGATTCGTCCATCAAAGAATTAATTTGTTCAGTTGTTAAATAGTTTGTTGATATAAAAAATACACTTTTCTGACATTCATCGTGTTATACAATTACCCCGTTGTAAGTGGCTGCCCAACGCGAGGCTCGAACAAACTAAGAAAGTAGTAATACCTAGTCGTTCCTGCACGGATGGTGATCTGTCTCGATCGAAAAGGTGTACATATAACGCGGTGTGTAGGAAACAGAAAGGAAACAGCTAGAGGCAAGTAGGAAATTGGTGAACCGACTTGTGGTGTGCGCGTCGTTGGAAGTGCCGTCACATTGGTGAATAGACTTGCCTTTCGATTTTCGAGAAAAAAAAAAACGTCAACTGTCAAGTGTATCAAATTTTAAATGAATGGTCAGGTAACAAAACAGCACGACCATCAATATAATTTACGCAGTGAACCGAAAAGTACAATGCCGGACAACGTGATAATGTCGCAGGAGCAGTTCCTGACTCTGTTGGCGAATCTGAAGAACATACCAGGAGGCTCTTCATTACCGACGAACAGTGAGTCAGGCAATTTCGCCCAATGTAAATCACGTTTCTCAGGGGACAAGAAGGAATCAGTCGAGGGATTTATCGACGGGATCACAATTTACAAGAACTGCGTAAGCGCGTCTGATGAGAACGCACTGAAAGGCCTCCCAATGTTGCTAGATGGGGCAGCTGCTCTGTGGTGGCAAGGTGTCAAGGGAACAGCGAAGAGTTGGGATGATGCTATAAAGGCCCTTCGCCATAGTTTTGGAGACTACAAGCCCGCCCACAAGATATTTAAAGAACTGTTTGCCCGAGAGCAGTCGCCTGATGAGCCCACCGATATTTTCGTAAGCCATGCTCGTGCATTGCTGTCGAAATTACCTGAGGATCCAGTTATGCCGGAGGAATATAAGATAGATATGGTGTACGGCTTATTGCACGTAAACCTTCGTAAATACATACCCAGAGATGACGTGCCAGACTTCGATGAACTTATATCCAAGGCTAGGGTTGTCGAAGAAACTCGTCGTGAAACAGAGTATGATGATAAACCAGATAGTCGAACAAGACCCCGATGTAAGTTTTGTAAAAATTATGGACATTTACAACACGAATGTCGTAAGCTAGCAAGTGTTAAGAAGCCCAGTACAGAGCAAAAACCAACGAGGCAGAATGGTAGTCCAGGAGCAACCAGGACTCAGCTGATTTGTTATGGCTGTCATCAACAAGGTCACATTCGGTCCCAGTGTCCCAGCAATGGTCGCCAGTCGCAGAATGTGGTACCAGTTTCGTCCTTAGAAGTTTTAGCTGCCGAGTTTAAACTTCCAAGTTACAAAGGGAGGGCCCTGATGGAAGTCACCATAGCAGGGTTGAACGGTCTTGCTTTTGTCGATACAGGAGCTGAACAGTCGATAGCAGGTCATAAATTATGCCAACATTTTAAAGAATTGGAGATCCTTTCGTCCGAGGCTCGACAGAACATCATCATGGCCGATGGTGTTCCGAAGGAGGTGATCACCGAGTTGTATAAAGTTAATGTTGTACTGCAGGGACAGGAAATAGAGATGACGTTTCTTGCCATACCAGAGCATACCGACAACAAGACGCTTCTTGGAGTCGATTTTCTGCACAAAGCCGATGTGATCCTGGACTTACCGAGAATGCAGTGGATCCGTGGTAGCGATCCCATCCAGAGGTATCCTCTTGTTGCCGCTCCAACGTCAACGAATACCATTATTGAATCTGTGAAGACACAACGCCTTCGTGAGGAAGAAAGCATAATTCTCTCGCAAGATGAACGAGCACAATTAACTAAGGTGCTGAACGAGCATGCTGATGTGTTCGAGAAGAAAACTGTACCAACTCCGTACGCTGAGCACTGCATAAATTTAACAAGTGACCAGCCCATCGCTACACCACCATACCGTCTGTCACCTCTGAAGAGGGCCGCTCTGGAGACGGAAATCGACTCGATGTTAGACAACAATATCATTGAAGAGTGCGAATTGCCATATGCTGCACCCGTGGTACTTGTTCCTAAGAAAGATGGAACATATAGGGTATGTATAGATTATCGCAAACTCAATAGCATAACTGTTCCAGACAGATACCCCTTGCCACGTATTGACGACATTCTCCACATGGCTCAGCAGAGCTACTATATGACAACTGTGGACTTGAGAAGTGGCTTTTGGCAGGTCCCACTACGCAAAGAAGACAAAGATAAAACGGTATTTGTGACACCTTTTGGTTTGTACCGTTTTCTGCGCATGCCATTTGGTCTGAGGAATTCACCGGCTACTTTTCAAAGATTGATTGACCGATTCAAGTTTGGACTCCCAGATGTGAATGTTCTAGGTTACATAGACGACCTCATAATTTTGTCATCCACATTTGAGCAGCATGTAGAGGACTTGCGTAAAGTGTTCCGAAGACTACATGTTTTCGGATTAGGTGCGAACAGAGAGAAGTGTTGCTTTGCCCGCCCAGAGATAAAATACCTAGGTCACGTGATAAAACCTGGTGGTATTGGTCCTGATCCAGACAAGATTACGGCGATAACACGAATGGCTCCGCCCAAGAATGTCAAGCAACTATTGACGTTTTTACAAACATGTAATTGGTTCAGGAGATTTGTAGATGGATTTTCTCAACTGGCACAACCCCTTACTAGCCTAACGAAGAAGAAGGCACTTTGGACGTGGAACGAGGCGCAAGAAGAAGCATTTGAAACCTTAAAACAGAAACTAGTGACAGCACCTATACTTCGCCAAGCGGATGCTTCACTCTCCTACGTGATAAAAACTGATGCGAGCTCTTATGCTCTAGGAGCATGCCTGCTCCAGGGGGAGGGCGCTGACGAACGCCCAGTTGAGTATACAAGTAGGTTATTGACAGAGGCTGAGAAGAACTATTCCACGACAGAACGAGAAGCCTTAGCGATTGTATATGCAGTTCAAAAATTCCGTGGTTACTTAGAGGGAGCCAAGATCCGGATAGCTACAGACCATCAGCCGCTGAAATGGTTGATGTCGTTGAGATCGCCGACGGGCCGGCTCGCCCGATGGGCCTTGTTGCTCCAAGCCTTCGATTTGAAAATTGAATATATTTCAGGAAGAAGCAATGTGGTAGCTGACACTTTGTCTCGCCCTGTTGTAGGGAGTTCGGTACCTCAGTGTGAGATTTGCATGATGTCCGTTTACATGCCAGCAACGACCTCGGCGCAAATGAGACTTGAGCAGTTAGAAGACCCTGCTCTCTCCGAAGTAATAAGATGTTTTGAAAAGCCCAATGACGAGGAGCTTTCTCGATGGACCGATCGTGGCTATGTGATGATGGACGGCGTGCTGTACCGCTATTCTCCAGATAGTGACACTGAAGAGCAACAGCTGATTATTCCGCGTAACCGAGTAAACGAGATTCTTTATGATAGTCACAATTCCCCAACGGCTGGTCACCCTGGAATTGCTAGAACCCTGGAGAAGGTCTCTAGGAGGTATTTCTGGCCTGGGATGAGGAAAGAAATACGGCAGTACGTTCAGCGATGCACAGAGTGCCAAAGATATAAACCTGACAATAAAAAGCCTGCAGGTTTGCTACGAACTCCGATCATGTCCCAAAGGTTTGAGACCTTAGCCATAGATCTTTTCGGACCTTTGCCGCAGTCGATCTCTGGAAAAAGGTGGGTCTTGGCCGTTGAAGATGTGGCCACTCGATGGATCGAACTCCTCCCGTTGGAAAAGGCGACGGCCGAGGCATGTGCAAAGTGTTTGGTCGACGAAGTAATTCTACGGTATGGATCACCTCGAAAGGTTATCAGTGACAACGGAACTCAATTCGTATCTGAGGTGATGCAACAGGTCAGTTTCTGCCTAGGATTTAAACAGATTTTGACACCCCTCTACGATCCTGCCGCCAATCCAGAAGAGAGAAGAAATCGAGACCTTAAATTGCAGCTCTCGATTTTAGTGGAAAAAAATCACGAACAATGGTGTGCCGCCGCATTACCGTCCGTGCGTTTCGCGATGAACAGTGGCGTGCATGGCGCATTGGGTCGCAGCCCTGCGTTTTTGTGTTTCGGTCGTGAACTAAGAACTCCGCTCGACGTTCACCAAGACCCTCGCGCGGTTATCGAGAACGAAAACTTTGTTGTTGAAATCACACCGCATCTAAAGACACTGATGAACACGTTAAAGGACGTACGCGAGGTAGAAGAACAACAACAAGACAGAGTAAAGCGATATTCTGATCAACGAAGACGTCCAAGTGCACTGTATGAAGTGGGTGACAAAGTGCTAATAGACGTTCATGCCCTGAGCAACGCCGCGGTGTCTTTTACGAACAAATTCGTCCCGAGACGGGACGGCCCGTATATCATTCTAGAAAAGGTGAGCCCGGTTTCTTACACTGTTGCAGCTATCGATAAGCCTGATGAGTCCCTGGGAAAATACCATGTGTCTGCACTCCGTCCATTTATTGCTGGCCAAGAGACGCCGCAGCCGGTGTTGCCCAAGCGCAAGCGAGGACGCCCTAAGAAGATTCCTATTCAAATCGTAGCAGAAGTCGAGTTGCCTGAGGAAGAGAAAGAAGATGAGGTGCGTTTAGGCGAACCGTCCACTAGTGGGAGACGTCAACGCCCCAGACAGCTTCGCTCGGCTGCCTGTTGTAGCTAATTGTATTGGATTCCTCCTGTGGACAGTTTGCGGAATCCAAAGGGGGAGTGTAACGTGGATATGATATCCCAATCCCGACAACTCGATTCGTCCATCAAAGAATTAATTTGTTCAGTTGTTAAATAGTTTGTTGATATAAAAAATACACTTTTCTGACATTCATCGTGTCATACAATTACCCCGTTATAGTTTTAAATATTTCATATTAGAAACCGTGGAGCTGTTTGTTTTCAATTCCAAACGATGCGGCTCGAGAAGTAGAATGAAATCCAACTAAAAAGTGATTTTCAAAGAAAAATGGAGCTGGCCGGTTTTTGCACCAAACCCTTCAATTCAAAAAGATTCCTGACAGGGTCTAGCTTGTCAGCTTTACGTCTTTCCTGTCGGATTGTTTTATGAAAGCGATACAAAGACAGTGTCAATCGAAAAATTTTATATTATATTATATTATATTTTCGAACTCCGGCTAAATATAACAATTCCAACAATGCTCTGATTTCTAGAATCAGTAGAATTGGCATTTCTAGGTCTTTCATAATTTTGTGATATCGCTTCAATAGCTTTATTTATATTTTCTACGATTATATTTATTACTTCTTCACTAAAAAAATATTCCCAAATTTCCATATTCGATTTTAGACCTTTTGTTACATTTTTATTAGGTTTTTAGATCGAGTTCTTACATTTTGAGGGGGCAAATATTTCTTCCACCGTGTTATTTTATCTCTGCCCAAGAAAAATGGACCGGTATTATATTCAACTGGTTCCACTGCGTCAAAATCAACCTCTCGCTCAGTGTCGCTGTTCTCTTCTCGTTCTTCTGTATTATCTTCTTCATTTTCCTCGCCTTGGTCATCATATTCAACATCCGCATCGGATGCATATTCTTCCCACATACGCAAAAGTCTTGCCTGCTCTTGTTCGTAACTCATTGTCTAAATTAAACCAGATATTAATTATGCATTTTTACACAAAACCGAATTTGATCAACTTACCGTCTAAAGAAATTATAAAACTGCTATACTGGCGTCGGTCTGTCCGACCGAATTTGTCAACAACAAAGCAATGGATGAACACAATCAGCTTCTATAAGTCACTGAGATGCGTTTGACAGTTACTTGAAGGTACTGAGAGCCCCAGAGTGCGTAACCCTCTAGTGGTCGAAATAGTTACTTTTAACAAAGCAGTCGGTCTGTGAGACCGTACGCCAGTACCGAAAGATTAATATAAAATACCAGCGCGATTGCCTTTAATTCCGTTCCATTGTGTTACTACACGATTTTTGACAATCGTCAATTTGACGTTTCTCGACGTCTATCATTCTGACATTTCTTACGTCTGTTATTTTGACGTTTGTTAATTTGACATTTCTCGACATCTGTCATCCTGACGTTTCTTACGTCTGTTATGTTGACGTTTCTCGACGTCTGTCATTCTGACGTTTCTTACATTTGTTATTTTGACGTCTCTCATTTTGACGTTTCTTGACTCTGTCAATTTGATGTTTCCCGACGACTGTCATTCTGACGTTTTTCATGTCTGTTAATTTGACGTTTTAAAGACTTTAAAAAAACAATTATCTTATTTATGTTATTGTAAACAACAAAAATTATCAATATTTTGACAGTTCGGAAGTCAGTGTCCGTCATTGCAACTGTTAATTTTACAGTTACACCATTTTGACAGTTTGAAAGTCAGTTATTCGTCTTGACGCACTATTTCTTGGAAACTGTTTTTCTCAATTGTTAATCGTAAACAAAAATAATTCGTACTTTGAGAGTTTCCGCTTCCTGGTGGAGCTTCGTCGGTTTTGTTGGCTGTTGTCACTTTTACAGTTCGAAAGTCAATAAATACTGCAACGTTAGTTTGACAATTATTTTCACAGTTCAAGAACCAGTTGCTCTTTTTGTAGCTAAGGATGTTTATGATGTTGTTTCTCCTTTGAATGATCATTTTTCTCGTTTTCGTGATTAGCTGCTGTTTTCATTTTTCGAAATAAAAAATATATTCAAGTTGATTTTAACGTTTTAATTTTCCTTGTCAAAAGTGAATATTTTTTATGTTAAATTATGGTTTATAACTCGTCTCGATTTGTATAATATCCAAAGTAACTTATTATTACGAAGTGAAATGACCTCATGAAATTATCTGATTTAAAATGAATGAAGTAGCATTATATGTATTATGTGACACGAAAAGCAGTCTTGGTAGATGGTATCTAAATGGTCACTTTAAACTAGGACATGGCATATATGTATTTAAAATTTTTCAACTTAAACTGAGATTTCGTAAGACAAGCTCTTTACATGATAAACAAAAAATGTTTATCTGGTTTTAATGACTTTAACTCTGTTCAGTCGATAATTACTGTTCTTCATTAGTTAAACTATGTCATTATTTGATTATTCTCGTGGCTATTACTCATAGCCCTGACTAAAATCATTAATTACGGAACTCTAAAGTCAACAAGAAATCGCTTATGTATGCGTTCATCGTTGATATGTGTTACATTACCGTAATGACAAGAACGATCTAACAAATTATGTTAATCTCTTAAAGTAATAAAGTAATTGAATATTCTTAGCAATTAAATAAAGGCGATCTTACAAAAGAAACTTGATGATTAGCCATAATAAATTATTACTTAATAATAAAGTTGTTGACGTTAGGTATTGGAAAATTTTGTTATTACAGAGAACAGAGAGAAAGTTAATGTTGCATCTTAAAATGTAAATTAGATTTTATTGCATTTAATGAACAAAGTTTTTCACACGGGTGTACGTCCTACATTGTCGAGGTTCTTCATGCTTTGGTGTTTGGACCGCTACGCCATTAAATTTGCATTATTTTAAATTCGACCTGAAGGAAATTTCACACGCCATGCACTGCACAAATTACTCCGAAGTAGATTGTCGTAAATTCAAAACAGTTATATGGAAAAGACCTCGTTTTTACATCATTTATTTTTGACGTTATTGTTACAGATCTCTTCTTTTTTAATGTTTAATTGCCATCATTTTTCTTTTTTATTTTTCAGTTTTTTGTTTTAGTTTTGTTAGCAAAATGAGGAAATCCATGCAGACAGTTGCATCAAAGAGCGTAATTGTGTTGCACAATCAACGGATGTGTGCTGTATACAAAAATAGAATGTGGAGCATCCTCATTTATAAATGTCTTGTGTGTGTTTGCATTATCGGTAAGTTTAAGTGCACTTGCCAAGAGGGTCGTTTTGCAAACACTGAAGTTCTTAAAATTGCAATTTACGTACTACATAACTACATGTTCATATATTCATCAATGTTCGTCACTTCTTTGAGTACTAAATTCCATCTTAACTTCCACAAAAACATGATCATACCATACATGAACATACAAACCTGATTTGTTCCAATTCTGCTTACTTTGCAGTAAAAAAATCAAAAAATCTTTAGCCAAAAGATCTCCGAAAAAATAACGTAGAGGAATGCAACGAGTTTTGTGAATCACGTTTCTTCCACGAAAAAAAATCCCATAGGTTCAACGCCCACCATGCGTGGATGTCTCCGATTTTATTGTGTTCGCGGAATTTGTAATTATTAACATTAAAGAGCAAGGCTGACGATGTTATTGTCGGATGTGAAATTAAGTTCGACTGCAAGAGAAGAATCAATTAAGAAAGCGCCGCCTGAATTAATGTTTTGAAGAGATGAAAAGAATTACATCACGCGTCGAATAAACACTCGCATATGCGTCGGAGAATTTCATCTTCACGTATCTGAGGATGCTTTGCGTTAATCGGCCGTAAAAGAAACGATTGGGAATTTTATTATTAGTTTACGTAATCCTCTGAGATAATTTACGATTATAAATAACTGTGAATCTGAGATAATGGATATTATATTTAGATGCGAGGAAAGTATGCTTTGTTTTAAACGTGTGATTTCTAAAGCGGGTAGTGGGTGCAATCATAGTGGGGCAAAATGTATTTGCTTTCGTCCTTCGAACATTAACGTGTTTATGTCAATATGCATGCAGCGGTAATCGCAGAACTTGATGGCGTGCAACTTCACTTGTGTGTTAAGCAGTGTGTGCCAGAAGTGAAGGAAGTGATTCGTTTCTTATTGCGACTGGAATTGAGAGGTACCGAATAGAATTATAATTTGTGTTACGTGTGCGTTATCTTGATATTCAAAAGCAGATTAAATGTTCCTGCAATATTCATTGCCTACGTCTATGAATTATGACTTATTTGTGACTAATCTCGTGCACAATTATCTGTTATTTGAAATAACGCTTTAGATAACATGCTTGTGAAATAGTGGAAAATTCGCAACACACACATAAAAAGTAAGGCCTAGTATTTACTTTATTTTTTTATTACTGGTCTGCTGTAGAAATTTTTAAACTAGTTACTTATTTTCGTCCTTTTTATGTCTTTACCATACACATGTTGTTACAAATTCGATGCTCACCATTGAGGAAACTGTAAGAGTTAGATATTCGGTTAAATAGGGGCAAAGTTGCGTATTTTGGTGCTGAACAATAGTCCTTTTTGATAAATTTTCTGAAGTTGTTATAGGAATCACAATAAAAATTAATACAGTCGTAAGCACTTTTTCAAGCTCTACAACGATGGTGTCATTAATAGTATATTGATTTATAAGTTTAGAAAATTGATAGTTTTCCAGTGAGTGAATATTTAAATTCACGAGTGAGTGTAGCTCACGAGTGGATCAAATTTACACGAACATGGAAATTCACTTTTCTAACGTGTAGATCATGCTATTTTTTCGTGTAGTTGACGAAAATAACACTAACATTATGAGAGTGTCGAAGAATAATAATATGTTATCAAAGTATGTCAAGGATTTGTTGACATAGTAACAAAACATATGAGGAAGTAAATGATTTATGAAAAAATGAGTCAATCAAACGAGAATAATGAAGAAATTTTACAATTGATATCAGAAGCAGAGTCAAGTTTATTAAATACACTCATCAAAATAATCTAGGGGACAAGTACTAAATCATATATTGCGCTCCAAGAAAGTGTACGTTTTATGAATGTATGTGAGAAATTGATAAAAACACGTAAGTCTTTATTCTTAAATAAAAATTAACAAGTAAAATTTAAAAAAATCCTACATTCCGAAAAAGAACAAAAATTGTGATTCTGTATGGTTTCTTATTTTGTGTAAAATAAAGAAACGGAGAATTCTTCAATATAGCGTAGGCCCTCCACGACTATTAACTATTGCTCTACATCTGTTTGGCATACTCAGAATTAAATTGTCTATTTCTTGCTGCTGTATGGTATGCCACAGGTATCTAAGGCATTCAATGAGTTGTTGCCTTGTTTGCAACAAGACATTTTGGCGCAAAACACGTCTGTCGAGTATATCCCAGAGGTGTTCAATCGGGTTTAAATTGGGTGATTGTGCAGGCCACGGCAAACTGTTGATTTGATTTTGTTCAAGAAATACACTCACTATCCTAGCCGTATGTGGACGGGCATTATCATGCATAAGTCGAAAATTTTCTCCGATTTCTTGTGTATACGGCAAGATAATAGGTTGGAGAACATTTTCACGATAGGTGGTACCGGTCAAATTGCCTTCCACTGAAATGAGGTGTGTCCTTCTGTCGATACTGATACCTCCCCAAACCATGACTGTCCCTCCGTGGTAGCTGTGTATCTCTTGTGCGGTTGCCAGTCGTTCTGCATTACCAGATCGTCTCCATACTCTTGTTCTTCTCGTGTCCGGCTGTAAACCAAACCGAGATTCATCTGTGAACAAAACAGGGACCCACTCTTGGCGTTGCCAATTCAGATATTCTTGTACCCACTGTAACCGTCGTCCGCGATTTCCACGTGATAAAACGGGCACCCTCAAGGGATGTCGAGCATTGAGACCAGCTTCATGGAGTTTGTTGCGCACAGTTTGATCACTCACTAACACATTATGCGTGTCATGCAAACGAATGATCAATTTTGAAGCAGTTATGCTGCGGTTTCTGAGGGCTTGAAGCCGTAAAAATCTATCCTGAACTGCAGTCGTTGCCCTTGTACGCCCTGTATGTTGTTCACTCACATTACCAGTTTGCTGATACCTCAACCACAAACGATTAATAACACTTTTATTTGTGTTAAGTGCTTCGGCAATTGCCCTTTGAGTTGCACCACCTTCGAGCATGCCAATGGCACGTAACTGTGTATCGCGATCTAAATGATGTCTTTCCATCGCGAATCAATTACAGACTACACAAAATTTACAAAAATCTCAACAACAAAAACAATATAAATCCTGATAATTTTTTGTGTATTCTATAAGAAATCGATTTTTCATCTTTATGATATTTTTTCACACAAAATTGTGGCCACATGTTGATAAACACATATGCAGTCGCAAATCTACAATACCGAGGTGATTTTTTGTTCTTTTTACGAACACATATCATTTTTCTGCTTGTCCCTTAGATTCTTTTGATGTGTGTAGTAGTGAGTTATCCATGATAACACTAACTGATATCACTAATAAGTGACTGATAATAATCTTTAATCAAAATTTAAGTTTATTACCTAAAAAGTCCAAAGCAAAGTACGAGAAAACTTACCAACAGAAATGAAATGAGAATGAAGATATTCTAATTGCGTACTTTTTTGAAAAGATATTTTATTTATAAGAATTATTAGCAAATAAATTAAATATTCTTAGGTAAAAACTCTTAAAGCTTCAACACTATGGTCAGTGCACTCGATGCTGAGAAGTACTTTACAAATAAAGAAAAATGTGGATATTTTTGCATATAAAAAATTACTGGGTTACCTGAAACGTCAAAATGACGGTTATGTGGCAAAAAAATCGAGAATTCTATCGATGGATAATGTGAAGGAGTTTTTAGAAAAAGCTCCTGATGACAGTTTTCTGCTTATGAAGATAGTGTTGATAATTGCTTTGCATGGAGCATGTCGGGCGGAAGAATTACGTTCACTAAAAGTGGATGATGTAGAAGATTGCGGCCATATTTTGATCATAATATTACATAACACGAAAACAAAGAAAAAACGAGTCTTTACAGTTACATCGGAAGATGGTGTAAACGGAATTGAGCTTTACAAAAAATATTTGAATTTGAGACCCAAAAGTGTGGACCATCGCAGACTACATTTTATAGACAGGATAAGTGTACGAAGCAACCAATTGGTATAAACACCTTCTACAATTTACCAAAGAAAATTGCTGCGTACTTAGGGCTACCGGAGCCGAACAGCTTCACTGGCCATTGTTTCCGAAGGACATCAGTGCAAGTGCACAAAGCAACCAATTGGTATAAACACCTTCTACAATTTACCAAAGAAAATTGCTGCGTACTTAAGGCAACCGGAGCCGAACAGTTTCATAGGTCTTTGTTTCCGAAGGACATCAGCTACCTTTTTGGCCGACAGTAGAGCTGACATCCAAGTTTTGAAGAGGCACGGCGGCTGGCGTAGTAGTGCTGTTGCAGAAGCCTACGTCGAAGATAGTATCGAAAATAAAGTAAAAATTTCAAAGAATTCTTTTGTAATTCGACTGAAATACAATCTTCGACCTCTGAAACCTTAATATCAACAGTAGCAGCAAGTGAAATAATAAATTCTAATTTGTCAGTGTCTGCGTTGCGGTTAGTTTTCTCATCTTCTGGTGTAATATTTAATTTAACAAATTGTTCATTTACAATTATCGCTAATAAATAAAATGAATGAAAAAAAGTGTTGCTAACTGAAATCGTGAAGAAAAGTGTTGCTAACGAGAAAAGTCCCACTTTTCTCCACGTTTTTTGATTAAACAATGTTCACTTTTCTGTCAACTACACGAAAAATTTTATTTAAAGCATTTAGTCTCGTTCTAACCGTCATCGGATTTTAATACCGTTAAATAGAGCCATTTTTTCTGATGCTTTTTCTATGTTTCAGTTTTTTTTTGGAAATATTTCAAAAACTAGAAATCAAAATACACTGCTCAACAAAATTATCGCATCACTCAATATTTATATATTGCAACTAAGGCTAGATTCTTGATTGTAAATATAAAATGGAATAATAAATAGTAATTTTATTAAAAATAAACAACAAACAGCAACAAGTTTACAAAAAAAAGTTTACAAAAGGAAGAAAACATTATACTAACGCGATTTTGTTTTTACTCGAAAAAGAAACAAGACAAGAAACAGCTAATACCGCGTGTTAGCACCTTTGGCATTAATAACAGCTTGCATTCTTCTCGGTAAACTGTGAAACAAGTTTCTCACTGACTCCTGCGGAAAATTGTCCCATTCTTCAGTCAACGTCCTACCAAGTTCTGCAATTGGAGCAGGAGCGACTTCTCTTTGTCTGATTCGCCTTCCAATCACTTCCCACACATACTCGATGATGTTAAGATCTGGACTACAAGCTGGCCAGTCCATGACTTGAATTCCGGTATCACGAAGATACTGGAGCGAAACCCTAGCTACGTGGGGCCTGGCATTATCTTGTATTAGTACAAAGTTATCCCCAATAAATGGGGCAAAGGGCATTACATGTGGTTCTACAATGTCAACCACATATCTGTTCGCTGATATTGAACCCCTATCCACCACCACTAACTCCGTACGCGCGTTCAAAGAAATTCCGCCTCATACCATTATTGAACCATTTCCAAAACTTGTAGTTGGAAAAATGTTTCCTGGAGCGTTTCGTTCTCCCACACGACACCACACATTAATACAGCGATTTTCAAACTGGGAGGCGCGGATTACTGCAAAGGGAGGGGCGAAAAGTTTATACATATAATTTTCATAATATTATAAATAAAAAAAAAGTGAAAATGTAAATAAACTCTTATAACAGAACTTTTATAGTCCATTTATTTTGAACACTTATTCTTACTCATCGTACCTCAGAACGCTGATTTTGAATATGTCTTGCTGTCACAAAACGTTGACGAAGAGCACTCATTCGAATAAATCTATCGTCTCTTTCGGAAGTGGCCCTCTTTCGGCCTTGTCCTCGTCGGCGTAGATATTCTCCAGTCTCTCTATATCTTCTGGCTGCTCTAGATACGGAAGATTGCTGAATTCCACACACCTTAGCCACATATTTCTGACTACGGCCTTCTTGGAGGAGAGTAACAATTCCAACCACTTCTTCAGTGTTTAAATGTCTTTGTTGACGACGACGATCCATTATTGATAAAAATTAAATGCACCTTACACAAAAATCACCGCAAACCAAACGATTAGTGACACAAGAATTAGCTTGAAAGGGCTTTGTTACTGATTATCTTATGTTTATATGCAAACCATCAACGCCTCCTACATTTTTTTATATTTCAAACAATGAAGATTCAAGATTAAACATCGATCTTATATCAAAAACAATTAAATCCGTTTTTTACAAAGATAATTCTATTTTGATAAGGTGATGCGATAATTTTGTTGAGCAGTGTATATTACTGTTCAGCACTCAACTTTGCCTCAATTGAACCGATTTCAGATATTTTCGAGATCTCAATGGTGAAGTTCGAATTTGTAACACCCTGTATACTGTGTGATTAAAAATAAAAACATTGCTTCAATTTTTTTTTAGCTTTAATTATTGTATTTGTGTTTTAGGATGCGTTTTATCCACGAAAGAATGTTTAATTTTCTTGAGTGGTTAAAACGCAACTAAAACACGAATGCAATCCTACGTTTTATCTGCAATGCATTCGTTTATAGAACTAGAATTATCTGAATTTAATAAAAATAATCTGATAACTCCAATGTCGCAACGAGTGTCAACTCAATAGTCAGTGAAACTTAGAAAGTAGCACCATATTAGTTGCTACGGCTACTGTAGTTGTACTCATTCTCTTAACAGTTGGAATCAAGTTATTTTATTTCACTAGTGAATGATATGTCACTTTATACAGTTCAAATGAGAATAATTATAGGCCAATTGTGAGTTGATTTGGATAAAGAAATGAGAGCTGTTTTCGTATCTTCTTGTAAGATTATCAAATTTCTCCGTTAAGGGTCGGTACTTTCATTACGAATTAACTTTAAGCTTTGGTTAATTCCCTTAGAAACAATTGTCTTTACAATTGTAGGCACGGGAATAAACCAAAGGTTAAAGTTAATCAGTGATGAAAGTACCGGCCCTTAATTAATTAATGAATTAATCAGTTTGATGTTCCGTCATTTATTTCGGACATTGCTGAAGTTGAAAGCTTGTTTGAAGATTTATTATTTATCTTTTCCCTTTCGTTTTAAAAGTTTCATCTTACATAAGTTTAGTTTATTATTGTTATTATTCTTATCAAAAAATTTAAAAAAATGTTTTCCTGTTTGACTGATTTTTTATTAAAAGCAATTATGTCGTGCTGGAAAGTCGAGTCATTTGTGTAAAGAGCTTTTACATTACAATTTTTGGAGAAGAATAAATGATTTATTTATATTATGTGAAAGTAATTTACACTTTTCTGAAAAGTTAAATGCCATTTTTTCGTAGTCTGCACATGTTATGTATAACTTTTACATTTGCAGTTATAACGAAAGTGTTGCTAACTGAAATCGTGAAGAAAAGTGTTGCTAACGAGAAAAATCCCACTTTTCTTCACGATTTTGTCAACTACACGAAAAAGATATTTTTTTAAGTTATTACTGTTTATATTAAATGTAAAGTGTTCTAATGAAATAAGAAGAAGCAGTCTTTAAAATGTGTTTTGCGAATCATTTCACACTGGAGGAGCAGGTATGTCGTAGTGTGTAGCTGAAAAAAATAGCAGTATTTATACAAAAATGACATACACGTATCATCACAATAAGTTTCAAAATGTGAAAAAAAAGTGCTACAATACTTTCTTATTCGCCATTGCCTTTAGAATTTCTTCTCAGAAATTTCTTGAACCACTTTGTATATTTTATGGATTTCTAAAGCCTGTTTTATATTGTATATTATCATAGAAAGTTATATGTACTAGAAAATGGTATATCAAGTTTTAGGATGGAATACAGAAAATTTATGTTACCAAAAAGAATACGAAAATAAAACGTTTTCACTAATATATCTTTCTTTTGTACTATTTTCTTGTAACTGAAAGAAGTGTAATGTAAAACTGGATTAACATGTGTGATTTAATCGTCCTGAAAACTGCAACTAATGCATTATCCACGATTACAAAATAAAATCTCTTATCTTGTTTTATTGCGATAATAAAACGCATAAATTTCCGTAACAACAGTTTCTTGCAAGGAGAAATTAATAATTACGCTCGGTTTATTTATAAAACATGTCAGTAGAATTTTGCCAACTGGTGTTGTACATACAGTATTTAAAGGCCTTAACTTTTAGCTACGAAAAGAGCGAACGAAAATTATGTAATTCAATAAACTGGCCATTATTTATTTAGCATTCTCATTTCGACACGCCTGTACTACTGCGGAGTGTTATTTTACATTTTAATTAATAGCCTACTATTAATTACATTAACGTGTTACACACACGAAGATTTTATTATACATACTTGTTGCTGTTATTGTGGGACATTTTCATAACAACCAGTGGTATGCTAGCTCGTAGCTTTGAAATTGTGTCAAGTGAAATTATGTTTGTTAGCAGACGCACTTGAACTACATTTTTTTCGTTCCGTGTCATAAATGCCGCTGCGTTTGATATCAAAAATGGTAAGAATAACATTACAATTTTTGGAGCACGCTCAATAATTGAAGTGCGCCTAGGTAAAAATGTCGCTGTGTGTTAAATATAAATACGTGGAGTACATTCGCAGGAGTATGCTTAATTAAATAGTACTTTCCTTGGGGAATGTGTTTTTAATTGCACGCAGTTTCCTTTCAATTTTACTCACTTATCCTTCTGTTGATGGTAAATTTGTGCCAGTAGCCATTATATTTAACAATATAAATCCTTAACTACCTTTTGATTATTAAATTGTATTATATTAATGATAAGTGGAAATTTATTTGGATAAATGTTTTCCTCTTCGTATATGTAGGTAATGAATTGGATCGTTTGAAAAGCTTGTGTTAAGCTTGGATTAAAATAGTAAAAAATGATTTAAAATTTAAATAAATATTCCACATAAACTTCTGGATTTCCACAAAATTCTAGATCGTAAAACGAAATAAATGAAAATAGGTTCAAATAACATGTAGGAACTTCAGTATTAACTCTGTTATCTGACTGAAAAGTTTCTTAAAAAATACGTAGCTTTATATTTTTATAAACCTGTATAAAGTTTGTTTGCAGTAATAAAACCCATTAGATAATAACATCCATTGCTTTATAACACATTTATTAATTAGATTTGTAACAATGCTAGAAACCTTTATACGGCATGGAAGCAGTGTTGATATTACTTTGTAAGCTGCTTTTTATACACTTCTACATCGCTGTTTTACTTGATTACTAGTGCCAATTTTAGACAAGTAAGTGCTTTATTAGTGCTGAGAAAATGTTTATAATACTAAATTGTAAAGCTCAAAGTTTTAAGGACTCGCTGCATGAACATTTATAAGAGCTTTAATAAAGCAAATTGTTGAAAAATATTGTTCTATTATTATTACTTTTTATATCCCTTCTAAAAATTGAATTTTGAGACTTACGTATGCTCTTTGCGAGATACTCCCTTGCGTGTTGCACACGCACAAGTCAATTCGTTCGAAATGCTTTAGTGGTTCGCTTTATTCGTTCAGCGTATAATTACAAAAATTTAAAAAAATTGAAACACTGAAGGAATTAATAATAACATTCCTTATTTACATGCATTAATTAGTATTAAATAGTTTAGATCGCGACATCTGCCGACCGATTTTTGACTTGCGACAAAATTATTAAATAATAAACTCCATTCACTTTTGTAAAAAGTAACTAATTGTGATTTTTTGTTCTTATGTTGTCTTACAAAAGCAATTGGTATTGCATTTAAAGTTTTGTTAATCAAATTATCGTTTGTCATAATTTAGTAGTCAATTCTAAAATGTAATTTTCAAAAATTACCCAGAAATCCTTTACGAAACAAACAAAGAACCGCATTTTGGTATAAAGCATTCAATAAAATATTGGAAAAGCATGGAGAAGGTTGCCAAAGATCCAAAATAACAGCACATAATTGAAATCAACATAGCCTAAGAATGAAAGTCCAATTTACAAGATACGGAAACTAAAAGAAGTCAGGTTTCAACGGGAAAAGTTACTAAATCGTTTTAGTTACATATTACAAAAGTGAATGTACTTTACATATACAGACTAAGTCAAAAATAATATGTAATAATCAAAATAACATGTGTACAAAAAGTTTTCCCATCTAGTGTGTTGCTCTCATTTTCTCGCATGTTCACGTATGTTCCTTACTTGATCAGTAAACGCCAAATTGACCTTGACATGACGTCAACAGGAAGTCATAACTAAGGCTCGGATTATATGCACGGAAAATCCGTAAAATATGCGCATATATTGCACGTATCTTCACAAAAATATGCACAAGATATTAAAAAATATGCTCTAATATATGCCAAATATGCACCGATATGCAAAACTTTTAACAATAAAAAATTGAAGTCCATTCCAATTTAATACATTAAAACATATTTATTTTATTATTATTATTAATATACATTTTAAAATACAACATTTAGCAATGTACTTACCTATTCGCAAAAATAACAGGAGTAATATATTTATATACATATTATATTTATTATTATGAAAAAAAAAATTTATTGTCAATTGACAGGTGTTTCTGTAAATTTTCTATTTTAAACTAATGTCTAGTAAATGTTTAAACGTCGAAAAAGATCATTCAACATCGACGGAAGTAATAGGCGCATATTTTAAATTGCTTACAATAAATATATGGATCTAATTCAAGGTCATCGTCATCAACAAATTCCCCATTCAAAATTTAAGACATTTTGACAGAATTCTGAATCCTTCATTTTTATTTAATATTGAGTTAAGCTTTTTAAAAATTAATTTTCCAGTTCCTGTAACAGCTGATAATTCTCTATGGCATTTGTTTATTAAATTTACTGATTCAGTCAAAAGCAGCTCTTCTGATTCTAATTTTAAAATTGTTTCGGCCACTAGATAAAAAATACTTGCAATAAACGCTAATTGATTTGGTACTACATTATTTTCGAAATTTTTTTTGGATTCTTTAATAGTATAATTTAGCAACGTATCCCACCTAGTAATTACTGGTTGTGAAGGCACCGGTAAACCTGGAAATGATTCTTTATACAATTGAATCCGTAATGGCGCTTTAAAAAAAATATATATTGTTAATACCATGTGCCAAACAAGTCGTTTGAATTAAATTAGCAAAAAATATTTTTAAATTTGCTGAGGTTTTACACACGTAAGGGGCAGCGTCTGATAACATCAATATAACTTTTTCATGTGGTATTGGATTAGGCAAAAAAAAATTGTTAATCCTTCATGAATAAATCGAGTTATTGCACAATTGTTAGTTTTATCTAACAGCTTACAACTTATTAAATGCGATTTGCCAGCTTTTTCAGCATCAAGACAACCAATTAACAGATTAGTAATATATCGACACAAGAGTCTGTAGTTTCATCCATTTCAAAATAAAGCAAATGGTTACTAATCAATGAACGAATTTCGGTATTTACCTCGATGTAAATTTGGTCCACATAATTCTTCCTTAATGTACTTTCATCCGGAACATGATGTCGCGAAGATTTTTGAAGAAAAAGTTTTAATTTCGTATTTTGTAGTCTTGATAATGGAATATCAATAGTAATTAAGCCTTTCTCAGAAATCTGTACTTTTCAGATCATATCCTTTTAAACAATTTCTGGAAAATTTATTACCAGGTAACTACTAATCCGAATGGAAGAATTATAGGCATTACAGTCATTCAAAACGAATTTAAGAAGGAAACACTCAGCAGGATATTAATTCCTTTTAACTTAAAGTTAAATTTTTAATCGGAAATTTGTGATTTGAAGAAAATATGCACATATATGCAATATTTCCTAAAATATGCACGAAGTTAATTGGCTTCTTTTAATGAAAAAACATTAGATATTCATAGAAAACTTACAATTTTGTTGATATACGACTTAATAACAAATATGCATTTTACATATAATCCGAGCCTTACTCATAACCAATAATTACGATTTACTACGTAATTGAAACCAAACAAAATAAAACATTGAAAATAACGTTGAACGTGAATTCACAACAGATGTTGAAAATGGCCTCCGTCTTCTTCGAGGCATTTTCTAACTCTTCTGCGACATCCATTAATAACATTTTGCAAAATGTGAGGAGAATTGTTTATTTTATCACACTTTTCGATGATTCTTTGGGTAAGTTCCCAGATCATTTTCGGGCGTTTTAAAACAAAAAAATTCAAAGGAGTTAGATCGCAAGATCGCGGAGGCCATATGTTTGCCACATTTCTGCTAATTACCCGATCTCAAAAAAAAAACTCTTGAAGGAAATTTAGAGTATCTCCAGCGGCATGGGCCGTTGCACTATCCTGTTGGAAATATCCAAATTGCAACTAGTCATCATGCAGTTGATTAATAAATGGATGCAAAATCTCTTCCCGATATCTAAGTGCTGTTCATTAACGAATAAGTACAAAAAATAACAACATTTAGTCATATGGATTTTTTGGGCAACCGTACGCGAATTGATCATTCGTGTACGCGACGCAGTTCGCCAGATTTAAGGCGAAATGGCACTTTGTGGCCGTTAAACTAAATGTCACATTTCCACACATTGTATTGACATAATTTATCTTATTTTCATGGTATTATGAAAACCGTCATTCTATTTACGACGAAAATTAATCGAATTCCAAAAATTAACGATTTTATACGGTTACCCAAAATGTAATAAATATTGGATCTATCAATCTTCTCCGAAGTAAACCTATCCAAACACCAATTGTTTGTGGATGGAATGGGGCTTCAATGAGAATATGAAGGTTTTCTATACTCCAGATCCTCATATTTTGTATCTTGTTAAATGGAACCAGGCCTCATCGTAAAAGAAAGTTTTGTCCAACAAATCGTCATTGTCAATATTGTTTAAAAACCCATGACAGTATCCTCGCCTTGGTTCAAAATTTACTGGAAGCAGTTTATGCACGACAGTCAAACAATAAGGGAACATTTGCAAGTCCTTTCTTAGAATATTTCTGCAGGTCCCGTCAGAAAGATCAACTTGTTGTGACAGGTAACGGATGGAAGTGCGAGGAGCATCAATCATAATTTATCTCACATTTTCAACTACCTCGTCAGTTCTTACTTTAGGCATACCTGATACCTGTTTTCTAACCACATTGTCAGTTTCTCTGAATAGTTCTACAGGGTACTGAAGTTGATTAATAAATTTGTGGTACAGAAATACAGTTTCTGGAAACTTTTCCTGAAATTCTGCAATACAATCAGGAATGGAATAGGTTCATTCGCCATTGATTTTTTGGGCGTTTCGAAAGTAGGATTCAACCATAAAAGATATTTCTTCCAATATGAAAACCATTGTAAAATCAAATCAATAAAATATTTTTTTAAGTTATGTTTGTTTATTGGTCTGTTTAGGGTACGGATCAAGTAAGGAACATACGTGAACATGCGAAAAAACGTGAGCAATGCACTAGAAGGGAAAACTTTTTGTACACATGTTAAGTATCTCGACATTAACGCATTGAATTATTCGATTCGTTTTTAACGGTATTAATACTCTGTCTTGCTTAAATAAATAAGGATAACTATCGAATCGATTAAACTTAATAAAATAATATACTAATTTTGTTATTACTTCCCAAATGAAATCTAATTGGCTGTTTGTTTACTATTTTGTTTCCAAATTTGCATAATTTAACTTTTTCATTTCACACTTCAAGCAATCAGGCATATGGAATATTTAACGAAAAGAAAAAGAATTGAAACATTAATTGTACATATTAGGCTTCGGAGATAAACGCAGAACTCAACAAGAAATATTTAGGTGTCCACTTTGATTACGTACCATAGAGATTTCAATGCACTTTTTTTAATTGTAAACTGCTCTCTTATCGAATATATCATAAAGTACTAAACGGTACAATATGTAGTTTTGTGTTACGTATTAGCTAAGACTACTTTTAGTTTGTTTCTCAAATACATGTGCTTTTTAAATTTCCTAATGAATAATAGAGACTTGTAACATGATTCTGAAAAATATTTATTTATAAGTTAATAGATATTGCACCAGATGTTCAAATAATTCGTCGTTTGTGGCCAACCTGTCCTACAAGGTGATACGAACTTGCTTAACTTTCTTGCAGTAATAATTGCTCATTTTCCACGATTCAACCTCTCAACTCCTTCAAATCGAGGAAAGGAGTCGAAATGGGAAAAATTAATTCACTGGTAAAAAAATCAAAGAGAACTCGAATAAAGAACAACAAAATACGAAGCTGAACAAAAACAAAAGAAGATCGACAGTTTTCCGGTAGATTATTTGAAAATTAAGAAAAAGGAAGAAATCGTAAAAAGCGTCAAAGAGATGTGCAACAACATGGATTCGACAAATAGAAACAAAAGAAAATCGATGATGATAATTTTTTGATTTTAAGTAATGCCACAATCATTTCGTTTTAAACCTGCAATCAGTATGCTGCTTTTTCTCTAACAATAACTTCAATAGGGAAGCAGGAATGTACAATTATAAAAAATTGCATTGAAATTCTTATGGTGCGTAATCAAAGTGGACACCGGTATAAAATCTTTAATCCGAAGTATCCTGATCGTATTCAATCTATAATTAGTAAAATGTTAAAAAAAAATTGAAGAACGTGGCACAGTTAAAACTCTCCCAAAACTAAAAAAGAAAACAATGAGCTGGATATTTGCCTATCAGTTAAAGAAGATCATCATTTTCTCATTTGAAATCTTGCCCAATAAGAACATGAAAGTTCTCAAAGTTCAGTAAAACGCATTTTAAAAATCAATAAATATCATCCTTTTAAGGTAAGGCTGGTGCACGAACTTTCAGAAGTTGATTACGATCGAAGAATTTAATTTTGTAATATAATAATGGAAAAATTATACGATGAACCAAATGTTTTGTTATTTTCGGATAAGGCAATTTTTTTGTGAATGCAATAATTAACTGACATAATTGTAAATCCTGGGCAAGAGAAACTGGATACGCAAAACCCATCCTGATTACAGGGCCGGATTAACATAATATGTACTAGGCAAAAACCTGTGGGCGCCCCTACAAAACATAAAACAGCTGTTGTAAGAAAGCCTTTTTATTAACTAGAAAATTTTCAATTATAATAATGTAAAGAAAAAAAAAATTCAATGCTTTTAACTGATTTTGCACAAGCAAATTTTGTTATAATATCACTGAAATGAAAGTTATTCGGAATTTCACTGTAGTTTCAAATTTTTATAAATCTTCAGGCTATGGATTTTTCGTCCCTAAAAATTTCCTTCTTTACTGTTATTTGAATTCGTAAAAAAACAGCCTAGATCTTTAACTATCGTATGTACTCCATTAAAGAAAAATAAAGTTGGTGTTATTTGGCTGCTTTGCGATTTTCTTTCTGCCATTATCTCTAATGATAGAAGCAGCAGTTTTGGTCTGTTTTCCGACGAATACAATTCGACAGGCCTAAGTCTTATAGAATTTCCTGCATCAAGAATAGGGGCACACATTACTACCTGAACAGTAAAAACGCCAACGTAGCTGCAGGTTTCGTAGAATTTTTTTTTTGGATCTTCTGTAAAAGACGAAATTTCAACATATGTTGTAAATTTCAAACCAGAGACTATTAACGCCGTTTTTAATGTAATAGAAAATTTTCAGCGTATTTTTGATTTCTGTAGAGGGATTAAACGCCATTAGGAGTCGAAAAATATCTGCAAAGTGTACCACTAATATTGCTCGCCGACAAAATAAAGGAAATCATCTCCTCCTGGACTGGATGCATGTCAATAAAGAAGTTTTAGATATTACTATGTTGCAGCCCAAATCAATTAGTGTAAAATTTACTCTACCAGATTTCTAATGCAGGCAACTGGCGAAGGCAGTTTCTATTCGATACTAATTTCGTCAGATGCTTGTCTAGCAAATTTAAGGCGAACTGTGAAGAAAGCACAATAGATTAAAATATACAAGAATTATTAAAGGATTAACTTTGCATTTGCAATTGTTTCCAATGTTAAATAACATAACTCAAGTTGTATCAAAGGTTTTTGAGTTACTTTTTAGTGTTCTGGCCTCTAATGTGATTCCTCAGTCCCCATACCTTTGTGAGATTTCATAATTTATTTACTTATTTTTATTTAAAGTCTATTAATCAAGCTTTACTTGCAACTTATATTATAACTTTTCATTATAAACAACATTTTCCTTTATCTTTTGTTATTTGTTGCACACTGAAAGATATTTGTATTGTATTTAATAAGGTGTTGCGTATTAAATGATTAACTATGATATTTGTTATTTTGTTGCTGGTTATTTTTTGAATTGAACTACATTTCATGAAATCTTTGTTTTAGGTATGTAGGGTGACAATATTAACGAGGGCAAAGAACACGAACATAACTCTTTTTGAATTTAATTAAATTATGATGGTATCGTCATAATTTAGGAGACTTTACCCGAACTGTGGGAGTATTTACGAAATATTTATGTATATTCAAATACGGTTGTTAATGGCGAAAACATTTTAAATTACACCCACAAGTTCTAAATTTAGACTGACCTATTTCTATTATCTAAATAAGTTATTACGTAATTTATAAAAAAAATAATTTTAAAGTTGAATCGAATCGAAACAAAAAAGAATGAATTTCATTATTATTTTCTTTTTGAGGCGATACAAATATACTGTATTTTTTAACTACTTTCATGGAGTAGTATTTGAACCAATAGATTTTGATTTAGTTAGTTTAATACTAAGAGCAATTACAATTCCTGTTATATATATAATTTTTTTACTATAAATTACGGTCTGCTCGTTAACTGTTAATTATGGTTCCATAACCGACATTAATGTTGATTAAACTTGAAGCAGGCTCCTTACAATATAAGGAATTTTATTACAGTAATGATGATTACCATTTCCGTTTAAAACACCGCTGCTTGGGATTCTGTTTTAATTCGACTAGTTCCAACATCCAATTTCAATTTTGTGATCGTAGATTTTTTTAAAATTTTTTAATTTCCTGTCCAAAGAAAATCATAGAATTTATTATAATAGTTGATTTCAGTCATATGTAAATAAAGAAAATTGTTTCATTTAAAACATTATTTTGTAAACCATTTATTTTCAGTACACAATACTCTGACCTTTCGTTACTTACCACTTGGTGTTTAGCAACATTTTATCAGTAAATCTCACTTGACTTTCGCGTTTCCTTGACTTGTGGTTTCGACGAAGATGAACGTCCGTCTTATTCAGCTATTCAAACAACCCACGTTTTCAAATTAGTTACTCGTTGTAAGTAATATAAAATAGTGTGATTAACATCCTCGGTGCATTCGATGTTATGAATGATGGATGAGTACCTACTGATGAGATAAAAAAATAAATTCCATTCTCTTAGTAACTCCCAAGTAATTAAGAAAACCTGATTGCATCGGTTCATCTTCATTTTCTCATGGGCAGTAAGGAGTCGACCCTAAGAATGTGTAATTGTTTCTATTAAACTTAATTGCATGAGTTAACACTAGGGGCAGAATTATAACGAGAAGCTCATGATGTCAACATAACGTTAAGTACAGGCATACATAAAATAACTTGATCCACATCTAGATACAATTTGGTTTAAAAATATTGCAAATTTTCATTATCAAAGGGTTCTGAGTTCTAAAATCGTTTTAAAAAATTATGTGTATTATACGTTATCAAATGATAACGTATAATGCTCCACATGATTGTTTTCAACAATCCCAACTAGCAATACCATTATTGACCAAATTCACATCCGCGTACCCAACAATCAATTCTTCGGCCTCTATCTTAACAAATGTTTTGTTGTAAAACTAACACACTAGCAGATATATCTGGTCGAGTACTTACTGATAAAGGAGTATAAAGTAAATAACCAATTAACTTCTACTAGTTTGCACTGTTGAACAGATCTTGGTTTCGTCCGTTTAATTTTTGACAGCTTGGATCAGGTGGCCCATTTGACATCTCTGCATCTCTTAATCTAAATAACACCGTAATGTGATTGACTTAACTCATCTCAGATATTTAATCGTGTTCGATTGGATTCGTTTGAACCTAAACTCAAATAATATTGTATGTCACCCAGATTCTGGCAACATTTAATTCGTACTCAAAGTGGGTTTCATTTCAGCAACTAGATTAACAAGTAATTAAGCACCATTGTATTCAAATGCTTAGAAATTGCCTCTGTCGTAAATCTATTTCACCAATATTGTCGTAGCCTTGAAGAAATCAACTTACTCCTATCCCATAACATTAAACTAACCGTAAACACTGAGGCTCAGCTGGTATTCAGCAGTCCATGACTTTCATAACATAATATGCAGTCTGTTAAGATATTGTTCTTTAACATTTAGCCTTTGGACAAAACTTCACGAGACAGCACTGATATCCCCTTACTAAATTAAATGCTATAAACTGTTATTCGTCAATCATTCAATTTTTTTCATTTTTAACTCTTATCTGATTTGGCAAAGTAGGCAAACGTAAAAGTTATAGCGATAAGTTAAGTCGTGGCCATTAAAATCGATACCCCTGCATGCTCACTCATCGCTCACTGCAATTGAAACGACTATCGTACATCTATCGTCTCTCCACTCATATTGCCGCTAAGCAATACATGCCCATAGAATGATTTACTTGGCCACGAGTGTACATACACACGCAGGTTGTCCCCCTCATTCGAAATCAATAGAACAAAATATAAAATTCCGATTCCTACTAATGAAAGGTAATGTTAAATTTTAGGCTTGAGTGTTAATGCATAAAGAACTGTTTGAAATTGATAGCTTTTTTATTGTTTGTTCACACTTTCAGCGTATAGGTACCGACATAAAATTAAATTGTGAAATGTAAAAAGAACCTACGATGATGGTAATATTTAAAACATAAGCCACCTGGCGTTCGCTTGAGTGCATACGTTAAGCTCGCTGAAATAGAAATTTAACGGCCCGTCGTAAAAGCTCACTTGCTTAGTGCTGAAATGCATGAAATTACGTTCAGAGCATAAAACCTCTAGGAAAGGGCACTAAAATATTTTATTGGACGGTCTCTACCCATCAGATTCGTTTAATAGGCACGCATTTTCACGTTCTTGATTAAATATTTTCATAAAGACTTCCACAAACTGTGGAACTGTGAAAAGTATTAATTTTGAAGCAATTAAAAATATTCAATGTATTATATTTGTTCCATCAGCAGTTTCTGACTACTTCGAAACTGTCCAAAAACATGCACTCATCAAAGTTGCACACTGTTAGAATCGGTGGGCAACTGTTTTTAACGGTTTCGAATTGGTCAGAAACTGCTCATTGAACAAATCTACACAAAAATAGAGCAATTCTAACCGAAAATTTGGACTGTGCAATAAATTTCGTATTGGAATGATACTGAAAATATCTTCAAAACGTTTACAGAACTTGTAGTTGTTCTAATTGAATTTTGTATACTTGCTTCTTTGCACGAACCACTTTTAGCCTTTCTGGTTAATTTCAGTCACCGCCTTCAATAAGGAGAAGGTAAAGGATTACCAAATGCAGTTGTGTTAACCATTTTCTCCATTAACTATACAATTACAAGCACTTAAAATTAAATCAAACCAATCAATGCTGAACCATCTTTAACGATCAACTTCGACTAATAAAAGGGGTTCGTGTTTTGGGAACCACAAAATCCTAGAGGAGAAGGTCGAAAATATTTTACTGGCGATTCATTAGTACCTACGTGTTTTCACGTGCTTGGTTTAAATACTTTCGTAAGCGCCTCTCTTAAACTTGAACTTGCCAACTCTCGTTTGCCGTTTCTTTAACTTTCTAATTCGACTGCCTTTCCTTTTTCGTTTTATTACATTTTTGACCCGATTCGCTTCGATTGTCATGTTACACTTCGTGCACGTATTAATACATTATGCAACAACTTATTTTATTATTTATTTATTGTCCACCTCACAATGCGATTTATAACGCGCGTGTTGCAGTAGTCGGGTTCCAAATTAGAAGCTTCCGCAGTACACACATGTGGCACAACACTTGGAGCTTCATTATGCAAGTCGAATGGGAAAAAGATGCAAATTATTTTACGAGTTAAATTGGCAGTTTTAGATGAGTTACTTACTGGGAATTTATTTACGAAATGAATTTCGTTATTTCACACTGCATTATGCAGTTAATTTTGATTCTTTTGTTATTGTCAATTTTGGACTTTCAATTCAAGGGCGTTCTGGAAAAGTAAGAAGAAGATAGTATTGGAGTACCATAAGGAAGTTTGTTTGGTCCGTTTGTGTTCATGAAATAATCTTAGAGAAAAAGTTCATAAAAATGAGAAGTGGTAAAGCTCGTAAACGTGAAGATAAGCTGTAAGCTTTGAAGTAATATGCAAAGGAAATCGAAGAGGTAGCAGAATTTTAAACAATCAAGTTAGAAAAATAAAAGCATTCAAAGTCATGAAAACTTCAAAGAATGAATCCTTTTCTTCTGTATCCTATATAGTTTTTAAAATAAAAAAATATATCTACCGAAAATTAATTTTGTGGAGAATCACAATTGTAAAATTGAAAGAAAATAATAATAATAAGGCTTCAAAACAAATGACAGTTTAAAAAGTGCAAAGGACGGATGAAAAAGATTTACTAAATTATGCATATACTTATTTGCAGTAAAGGTTACTTTATTTTTCAAATTAAAACAGAATTTTTGAATAACGCAACTCAATTCGGTGCGGTAGATCAATTTTTTTATTAAAAAAATTGGATAATTCGTTATTTGAGATTTGAAATACTAGCCGACTAGGTTTTCGTATAGCAACAAGATCACATTTACTCGAGTTTGAACACATGTTAGCAGTCGGCGAACGAAGCGAAGAGCATTGACACTGCTTAAAATACAGTAGACTGTAAAACGTTCAGTTTCATCGTTTTCACACAGTTGTATTTGCATAGATGTGCGTTTCGCTAACACAGTTACCTCACTTGTTTCGAGGGAAAGGTGAGTTTCGAGGGAAAGGTGAAAAAGTTGAAACTGGTGCTTCAGTTTTCATCTCGAACGTGAACGTGAGTAACAGAGCTTTGTTAGTCTAAGAAATAAATTAAATAGCAAAAAAGATCAAAAGATCTGTAATTGCAGAAAATAAAGTAGAATTATTTTTAATATTCAAATGTAAAAGAATATGAATGAAGAGAGAAGGAGAAAATGAGGGAAGTAGTAAGTAAAGTAGTGTAAAAGTTGAATGAAATTTTAAAAATAAGCTTGAAGTTTTGTAAGTAAAATTTGATTGAAAATGAAAATTATATATACATACATATATTTAATTTTTTTTTCGTATTTTGCAATTTATTTTATAATTTAACGTCTATTTTTTTATTACTTTTTATATATTAATATTCCTATTTCGTTTACACGATATGGTCTATTGCATAAAACTTAATTCGCTTCCTAACCCTGCAAATACCGCAAATAATTCTTAAGTAAGGAGTGTCCTACACATAGCAGTCAGACCTCTGAGCATTCATCGTTCTGGCCGCCAGTTTAGGACTCCTCTAACATCCTATCATAAAAGAAAGTGAGCCTAAAACGATATCAAGTAGACCAAATATTTTATAGTAGGCATTTCAACACTTATTATGGCATTAATGATTTTTATTGTAAAAACGTAAGAATGATTATACACGTAATACCTAATACCTACTACCAGAATGTTAAACGCTCTGCGGTCGGGCGAGGTCGGGCGCCGTTATGCGTTCTGACGAGAATGCAGAGAGAGGGACCCGACTGTTGAGCGTCCAGTGTCCAATCCGCCATGTGTAGGACGTCCCTAAAATGTTTCAGCATTATTTCATAATCTTTATGTTGATATATATATTATGTAGATATATGTATTTTCTATTATGTCATTTTTCTGTCGAGAAACTCGCTATTGGCAAATACACTCACCGGCACAAAAAGCAACTCACTATTATTTTTTTTAAATAAATTATCTGAGGACATTTTTTGTTCATTTTTTTCTGCTCATCGGTGAATAGGACAGTTTCAATAATCGGGAGAGCCATGATCATCATGGTAACTAAATTCTCTTATTTAAATGAATTATTGAAAGTATCTACGCCATTGTCAATATTGTGTTGCAGTTTGATTTTTTGTTTTCCAAATGTTTCCTAAAGACTTAATTTAATAATTTGTTTACATTTTGTCATTAATAAGTTGTTTTCATAGCTATTAATGCAGGGCATGCGGCAAGAGTAATTGCTTTGATTCAGGATTGTCGGTCTCAACGTTACGTTGCACAAGTTCTTGGAACTTCTCAATCATGTGTCTCCAGAACGTGGAGGCGACTCTTGGAAACTGAATCTTCCAATCGACGCCCTGTAGCAGGTTGTCAAAGATGTACAAGCGCTAGAGACGATCATTTTCTTACCCTAATGATTCTTCGCAACAGGAATTTGACTGCTGTTCAAGTCAGAAATCTCCTTGCAGAGCTTCGAGATGTGCGTGTAAGTGACAGAACGATCAAAAGACACTTTAATGAAGCTAATTTTATGGCAAGAAGACCTGCACATGGCCCAGAGCTTGACACACAGCATAGAGTAAGCTGACTTGTATTTACTCGTGAACATGGGGCAATGGAGTCAAGTACTCTTCACTGATGAGTCCCGCTTCTGGCTACGAGCGCCAGATGGTCGTGGAAGAGTGTGGAGAAGGACCGGCGAACGGTATTCTCAATGTAATATTGTTTCCAGACTATCTTTCAACGGAGGTTCGATTATGGTGTGGGGCGGTATTTCTGCGAATGCACGTGCAAACCTTGTTGTAATAAATAGGGGAGTTATTAACGCTCAGAGATACATTGAAAATGTTCTTCAAGATCATGTGGTACCCTTTGCCCCTTTTATTGGCGACAATTTTATGTTGATGCACGATAATGCACGGCCACATGTCGCCAGAGTTGTTAATGAATTTATTGACGCTATTGACGTTAACCGAATGCTGTGGCCCCCGAGAAGTCCCGACATGAATCCTATCGAACATGTCTGAGACATGTTAGGAAGGAATATTAGAGCTCGCGTCCCGCCCCAGCTACCCTAGAAGAATTACCAATGGCGCTTCAGCAAGAATAGGATCAATTTGACAATTTAGCGATTAGGCACTTGGTGGAGTCGTTGCCACAACGTATGAGGCTGTAATACAGGCTCGCGGAGGCAATACTCGATATTAATTAATTAGGAAGATTGAAATTTTGCATTTTTCTTTAAGTTGCAATTTCATCAATTTTGCAGTTTTTATTACTTTATTAAAATCTTTTTGTTTTATTTATTTTTGGCCTTATTTGATGTACATCAACCAAGAAAACTATAAATAACAATTATCAGTCGAAAATTATATAAAAAAAATTATTGTCGCAACGAATTAGGGGAAGTATGGGGAATGTCGACCACTTAAGAAAAACCCCTTAGAACTGCCCTTCTAATTACAATTTGCGATCGTGTTTTATGTACAGTTTATCAAACACATCCAAAGGTACAATAGCTAGTGAGAAAAATGTTTAAATTTAACTAAACAAAACTTTTATTGTGTGAAATAAAATAAAATCAATTGATTGGTATTACCCTACCTTTTCGGATAATTCCGGCCACAGTATCTTTTAATACCAACCAAGTAAAAAAATAAACTTAGGTTTACAAACTTAAAAAAATGAAGGTAAATTAACAATAGACGTAAAAAAAACTATGGTTGACAAAAATGACAAATGTACACCTCGCTAATTTCCATTTCCGCACATTCAGCATGAGATGATTGTCCACAAGGACACGTTACCCACTACTCATTGTCCTTACCAAATTCCATACATACAATGCATGGGTCCGTAACCTCTTGCAACGATTTTTTCTTTGCCTTCCGTTTGGCTTCATTCGGTTTATCCTCTGCCATAAGTTTTCGTTTGGTTACTTTTGATTTTTATAAATCCATCTTTCTCTTTTTTAGATTTTGTTTAGCTTCTAATTTTTTTTTATTAGGTGTTAAGGTAAAGAGAGAATGAAACTTCTTAGCATTTTCTTTACTACTACCAGGTCTTAAGAACCGAGGAATCGGTTGAATATCTTCAAATGACACGTTAGCATTCACACTTTTGTCCTGGTCGTTATCGCTGTTGTCATCTGTATGGTAAACTATACTAGTATCGGATTCGCTGTCGCTTTCGCCATCATGGTTTGTCAACAACCTTTTTCGTTCTGTTGATCCCGAAAAACCTGCTTGTGCAAGGTCTTTGTTTGAAATATTGTTGAAAATTTTATATTTCCCATCGTTGGTCTGATCTGTTGTTTCTTTGCCCTTATCAAGTATTTTGCCTCTTTTTTCTTTGGTGTAATTTTTTTCTTTCGATTCTTTTCCATCTGAATCAATTTCTGTGATAATAATAAACTCTTCCTTGTTAACAACTTATCTATTTAGTGGGAAAATTCCTGTCGCCTCAAATCCCTTTACGCCCTTCGCAATTGTTGCTGTCTTATTGGATGCATTTTTGAACAGCTCTGCTATGTCAGTCTGATCTATTCTTTGGTAGTTTTTGAACTTCATAAAAGAATCACATTCATCGTTGTACGCTGTTTTTAAAGGACCATAGAAAGTAACGTCGAGTGACTGTAGCCGGTGGGAAGTGTGCGGTGGTAACGTCACTATGGTTATGTCATTTTACTTGCAAAAATTGTACACTTGTAATGTACAATGACTACTGTGGTTATCTATAACTAATACTCTGTCATCGAATGAACATTTCGTAAGCTTGGCGAAGTGCTGAATCCATTTAAAGAAGAGATCCTCGTTGATCCAGCCATTCTTTGAAGTTTTATAGACAGCATTTATGGAGCCATTTTTTGTGAGCTCATATTTCATTCTCATCCTTCCGAAGATAAACATGGGAGGAACGTAATCTCCCGCAGCACTAACTGCACAAAGTACGGTCACCGGCTTTCCACGTTCTCCGCTTGTGATGGCACCAACTTGTCGTTGTCCCTTACCCGCCAAAATTCTTCCAAGAGTGCACCGAAGTTATGCCGGTTTCATCTGCATTGTATATCCTATTTGCCGAATAATTAAATTCTTTATATGCTTGAGATAAATTTGTAAAGAATAAGTCGACTTCTTGTTTGTTGAATCCTTTTACCCGATTTAGAGATGTGCTCTCTGGCTTTCTCAAGGAGATGTGAGGCTGTATTTTCAATTACCCATAGTACCAATCATTACCACAAAGCCCTTTAACTTTATTGAAATTGTTTTAGATTTTGTTTGCTTTCGTGTACTGAAAGGCTTGAAGCCTTGTCAGCCCATAAAACAATTTGGACTTTCTAATTACATAGTTAGCTAGCTCTTCCTCCTGTGCAGGATTAAGAATTGCATGTCTTCCCAGTTTTTTATTTGTGTTGTTAACTTTTCCTCTAAGGCGGTCTTGTACGGTACCATAAGGTACTTGATATGCTCTAGATGCTTCTCTTATCCCCATAGTTCCATTTTGGATGGCGTTTATATCTCGAGTCATGTTTTCAAGAGACCAAGCGCCGCGCTCTGTTTTTTTCGTATACTTAAAAGGCATTTTGTATTAACTTTGAAAGTAAAACATGTAGGCTACTTTAGATAAGACCAAAAAATATATATTTTAGGCAATTTTGGGTAAAACCGACCACTTGATCGATTTTACTCGAACGTGTATGTCCTTCCTCTTCGTTATTTCCATATGGTTATTTTAAAAATGAGGCTATGTGCCCTTATTGTTATAAAATAACAAAGGTCTGAACTAACAAATGTGATAAGCAAACCAAGAAAGGAGCACTTTTTTCAGATTTTAGTACTCACAGATGACACTGTTAAAATGGTAGTTTGCGCGATTTTTTTAATAAAAAGTTTTACCTGTCCGGTCAATATTCCCCATACTTCCCCTACACAAACCTCAAAGTGAGTCGCTTTTTGTGCCGGTGAGTGTATGAGCGAATTTAATAAATAAAAAATTAAAATCTTAGTAGGTCTCGCAAGAATTTTTTAAAGTACATTTTGCAATTCGTATTGTGCATAAATAAACTTCTTGTTTAAATTTATTACGCCGTTATGCAATTGTTCCACCCAAATTTTATATAACGTTTCCGTTCTCTTAGCGAACTTGATTGAATAAAACTGAAAAACACCTATTACTAAACACGTTGAAGCAATTTACTTTCGGAATTCAATGCGACATATAAATATGCTGAACAGACAACAGCTGCAAATATTGTTATTAACTAACTCATTGAATTCATAATTATTATTCATACCTGAAGGTAATTTACCGCATTGCATTGCCAAGTCAGTTGTCAATATTTAGTGTTTGTTGGTTTCATTAACATGGCGAAAGTGCAAGTACACCAGTATTTATATTTATTTATTCAGTGAATGTGTTCTAATTTCAGCGATCAGTTTTTTTTGCATAATTATTATGATAGTGAACAGCAGAATTGACCGCATTTTTGTTGTTACATTGTTCCAATCAGAATTCATGTCATTATGATAAACCTGCATTCGCTGATTATTTTGTTAAGTTCTTGGAATAACATGCGTTAACGTTCATTGGGAAATACCACGCGATCGAAAATAAAATTATTCAAAGTAGACCATAAATATTGAAAAAAAATGGTAATATTGTTTTCGAATTTAATAGCTGTTCTTAACAGTGGCATTTTAATTATCTGAAAATTTTCCGGTTGGAACATAAAACGTTTATCGTTGTGACTTATTCAATCAACAGTGAGTAATACACATTTTCATGCAATTTATTTACAAAGAGCTGTGTTTAATGTGACCACTTGAGATAGTTAAATATTCGTAACAAGTAATTTATTCTAGGTCAATTTCTCGAAACCATTGATCAAATTGAAATGTATATGCGTTTATTAGCGACAGATATAATAAAAGAGACATCAAACATATTTAATTAAATCGTAAATATGTAGGAATCCATATGCTCCTATAAGTTCGTGATATTCACAACAGCAGCAATGTTCATGATGTTTTAAAAAAATAATAAAACTGACCCACAGTTTTTTTTTTGTATTCAATAAAACAATATTTTTATAAAAGTGTAGTGTACAGAAATTATCATCATGGTTGTTAGCTAAATTCGTTTTGATTTTGCACCCAGACTTCTCGAAACGTATGGTGTACATGTATGGCGCGATCCTTCCATAAACATGCCCGCGCATCTGGATAACTTTACAGAAACAAAATAATTTCTCAGGCACAAAATTAATGATCCACATTTAGTACATTGATTTTATGTCTTATATTGTCTTAAAAATTTCTTTTTTATACGTTTTGGTTTCATTTCACCTACGAACGCGAAGACTTTCTTCCAAAATTAGAATGTGGCACACTTAATTTGATTTTCTTTGCAAGGTGTTAATTGATTGTGCTGACTTTCAAGGTGCAAATCTGGAATTAGGCATTTCAATAGATAAACTACGGGTCCTCAATTTTCAACTAATCGACGTAAATGGAAGGTAATTGTGACAGTGACCTATTCGTTGGCCTTTAGAAATTACTTACTAGCATTCACCAGCGTTCATTAACACCTCTCGAGTCTATCATTATTTTCTGAAATTTAACGAGAAAAAAAAATTACTTATCGATATCTAGAATGAGTATTTATTTACCACATGTTAGAAAAGATATTAAATATTATGGTTACATCTTCACATTTCGCATTAAATTATTATTTTTTATTCAATTTTCTAATTTTTTAAATTAATTTTTGATTTAATATAATTACGAAGGAAAATCGAAATTTTTATTTATTTAAATCACCAAATATTTACTAAAAACAAAAATATAGTGAGTCTAATTTTATAAAGTATCATTAATTAAAAATTGTAATTTATTATTACTTTTTGGTTGTATTTTCGATTTAAATTAAAAAATTACTTAAAAGTTGTGTCAGTTAACTGTTATTTTTTAAATATAGTTTTATTTTATTTTATTTTTTTATTTTTAAATAAATAAATAAATAAATAAAATAAAATTTTATTTTTAGACTAGTTTGTATTTATTGATTTCAATTTCAGCAAATTGATCTTCACGATTGTTTTTTTTAATGCTGAGCCAATTTAGTAATATTCGCCGTTACCATCGAGTTGAGATTCTACAAAGCTAATTTTTTTAAATATGAACTATGTAAATACAATAAATTTTACTATTTATTATTAACAACACACTATATTTTGTTATTTATTACTGCATATTCTCTTTTTTTTCTTTTTAAATTGCAAGTTTTTATTTGTTTTATTTGTCTTCACGGATAAACTCTTTCCAAGCCATCAGACGATTGTTTTTTTTTTTCACTTTAACATTTTTTTTTCATCTAACTGAAGTTTTTTTTACTTTTACTAAATTTCAGATTCATTATTTTTTCAAAGTTTAGTTTCATTTTTTTTAGAAATGACAAGAACTGGTGCCGTTTATGATTTTTGACAAATCTGTTTTTAAAGTTTCATTCTCTGTATATCTTTAATCCAATTGCAATTGCAATTGAATGATAATTTAACATTGATGATATCTTTCTAAACACTCAATGTAAGTTATGTAATTAAATAAGGACTTAAAGATTGTATCCAGTATATAATTATTTTTTTGGGGATTATTTAAAAATATTTAAGGCTGTTTCAAATAACAGGAAATTAAATGCTTAGGAAAGTTCTTTATTTGGTAGAATAAGAATTTTTTCAGAATAATGGACCAAAACTTAATTCCGTATTATTTGATTTACTCTTATTTGTAGGTTGTTTTTTTACGGTCTAATTTTATATTATTACATATTATTTTCTTTCTATTATTATTTTTATGCATTTAGTATAATTTTTATATTTATTAGTATGATTAGGTGGTTGTTAGATTTCATGAAGTGCTTTTTCTCTTGGTGGTTTGTGTACAGAAGATGGCAACTTAGCTGCCGAAATACGTATCTACGGATATATAAAATTATTGTGGGTGGAGATTAATTTTTAATTATTTCTGAATATTAACTCACGTCAGATAGAAGGGAAAAAATGGTTTGGATAGGATTCATTGTAATTGTACAATTTCATTTCGTGCTTAAAATTGATGAATATTATTAGTTGTAATTACATAGATAGAATTAATTTTTTTATTGTTATTGCGTAAGTTTTTAAAAATAAGTCAATTAATAAATCCTAAGAATTAACACATCATCTAAAAACCACACGATAACGTTTCATAATATTACAGTACCATGATTTTTTTTAATATTATATTATTAGTTTCTTATTAGTCGTTATTTCAAACTATTTCATTCACGTTCAGTAAGTACGTACTTCATTACCGTATACGCAACGCGCATTAGCATGTAATTATTACTCAATTTACTTGCGCGATTGTTGTAATACAGGTTCGTTTCCACAAGTAACTGCGTTAATTTATTTCTTTAAATTCCTATTAGCATTTTCTCATTTGTACGTTTATATCCGGGTGGTTTTTGTTCGGCGCAGGTGTTTTGATTTTCTACTACTGCGTACTGTCAACTTCAAATAGGTTCTGCTTTAATGTTTTTCTCAGCTTCGAGTTTTTGTTTCATAATTTTTATTATGATATCAGTAGAATTTAAATTTTATTCAACTAAAGAAGTTGGGAAGTACATACAGCCTTGGCCAAAAGTATTAAGCACCTTACAATAACTCCTATATCATGAAAATCTGTTGGAGTAGGGTAAAATAAAATTTCCTAGGTACCAATAATAATAACAATTTATTAAAGTAATTAGTATTTTGTTGGGCCACCTCTAGCCTTAATCACTGCAGCTATTCTTTTCGGCAGAGTACTTATAGGTTTATGACATTCCTTTGCGGTAATATTATTCCATTCTTTCAATAACACGTTTTTTAAAATTGCTTTAGATGTAATTGGACGCTTTCTAATGTTACGCTTTAGAATCCCCCACAAATGTTCTTTGGGATTTAAGTCTGGGGATTGTGCAGGTCAATCCGGGAGGTTAATATTGTTTTCTTGAAATCACTTCATGGTAACTGCAGATTTGTGGCAGGGTGCATTATCTTGTTGATACAGCATTTCTTCCATATTTGTATCACCAAACATCTTGGAAAATGATTGCCGCAATGTTGTTTCCAATACATTTATGTAAGTGAGGGAGTTCATGCGACCTTCACAAACAAACATTTCGCCTACACTGTCGGCTGCCATACAACCCCCAGATCATTCCACTGCCTCCCCCGTGTTTCACTGTTGGTACCACGCAATCCGGAAAGTATTCTTCACCGATTATCCGCCTCACGTAAGCTACACCAGGAGTTCTAAATACCTTTCAATTAATTATAAAAACGTGATTTTAAACACACCGTATAACTTTTTACTGACGAAGTGTAGAAGATGCAAACGAATTCAAAATTACAAGTGATATAAAGCAAATATTACATCAAAATTTAGTTCGTTGGACCACATAACTTTTGCCCAATCCTTCTCTGTAAAGTGTTGGTACTATAAGCCCATTCCAAACGAGACTTTTTTTCTGAAAGACAAGGCTTCTTTCTTGCCTTACAGCCTTTCAAGCCAGCTTCATTAAGTCTTTTTCTAGTCGTTCTGGCACTGATTGGTCCCCCGATTTCCTCGAATAAACTGGTAGCGAGTTCCGAGGAAGTTTTCCTTCGATTTTTAAGTGACTCTCGAATTAAATTTCGATCCTCACGGTCCGAAGTTATCCGTTTTCTACCTGTTCTTGTTCGGTTCGCATGTGATCCAGGATCCGCGTAACGTTTCAAGGCAAATTGCACCGCACAACGCGAACGTTTAATACTTTTGGCTATTTCTGTCTGTGAGTTGAAGTTATCCGTTTTCTATCTGTTCTTGTTCTTGTTCTTGTGATCCAGGATCCGCGTAACGTTTCAAGGCAGATTGCACCGCACAACGCGAACGTTTAATACTTGTTCGTGCAAGAACTGAATTCGTAAACGTAAATGCTCAGTAAGTTCGTTCTTTCTAGGCATTTTTTACAGCAAAAATTATTATTATTCAAAATTATAATGAAATAAACTGAAAAAATCGTTCTTACTACAAGCGCTTATACAAGACTGACTACCTATTTACGGAACCACAATTGCGAACTATCATCTGCCTCATGTTTTACAACCGCTGTAAAGTACTATGCGTTACTTAAGTTATTGTTTATTGTTGCCGTAAGATTTCTGAGTAATATTTTCGGAGATAAATTAGAAACTTAAGGGTACCTAATACTTTTGGCCAAGGCTGTATGTAAGTGAAGTAATCATAAAACCGAAGCCATTGTGAAATCGGAAATTATGTGAAGCAGGCAGAGAAAGATATTTCTTGAATTATATTGTCAATTAAGTTTTTATTAATGTATTTACGTGTGAAATTATAATTAAATGAGGAAAATCTGAAGATATCTAGAACATAATTTAAATATATTAAACTGACACAAAAGTTAATAAATTTGGTAATACTCGTGGGAAGAAATTATGTAACATTATATTAAATGGTGGAAAAGTGCAACAAATAAAATATTTGAAATACCTGTGTTCAATAATAGAAAATAGAAAAAGTAATAAGATAGTGTATTAATTTGGAAGAAAGATGGGACAAATATGAGTTGTGCATAAAAAAGTATTTATCAGGTGCCGATCACATTATTTGCTTAACGGGTCCAAATGAACAGGTCCATCAGTGTCCCTATTTCTGGCAGAACTATCACAGGGTCGTAAATCGGACTCTTCCAAGAAAAGAGAATAATGAAAGAAGACGTTGTAATCTTTCTTCTGAAAATACAAATTATTGGTTAAGGAAAACCTACGAGTGCAAATTAGGACTGATTCTAAGGAATATGTTTGTTTTCCTTTTTAAGGCCCGGTCCTTTAACTTCCTTTTAAGTTACTTGTAAATTTATCTGTTTTGTAAGTGAAAAATCATCAATTAATTAATATTTTATTATACATCTCTTTCGGATTAACTAAACGATTGCATCTATCTCAATCACGTGAATATAATAATCTGCCTTTTAATTTAATGTTTGTTTTAGTAAAAAGGGAGTTTACAAAGAAGTCAAAAGACAGGCCCTTATTAATAAAGAAATTCGGAAACATGTTAAATTATAATTTTGAAAGCTTGATTTGAACAACGATTAATTTTTTAAACAATAACCAATAGAATTACATAGTTGTTTTTTTGAGAAAGAACTTAGTATAGACTACAGAATGTAAACACAGCACTTTTCAAAGTATCACAAGAACAAAATTTTTAAAAAGAATGAATTATGTCCAGGGACTCCTTTCAGTTACGTTCAATTTCTGCCCCTTTAAGCTGATCCTAAAGAAAGGATATGAAATTGGATTCATGTGATTCGCCACCTAAGTGCATGGATTTAAATAAAAAAAAGAAGTGGTCAACAGTATCATTTTTCAAATCTCTCCTCTTTTACTTTAAGGGATGAAAACATGGAAGAAACTTACGATAAGGTCCCGGAAAATGCTAAGGAATATAAAAATGTTAAAGTCTGAGTTCATTATAAATTCCACGATGACAACTGACTATTGTGAACCCATTTCTCAAAAAAATTCTGACAGACAATAAAATCTTAAAATTTGCGAACAAAAAATGCAGTGTTGTACATTAGCAATTATGAACAAAATAATGTCAGTTTTTTTAGTTCATATGTTTCATGAAATAGTAAGAAGTTATGTCGTTATACAGGGTATTATTATACTTCTTATTCATTAATTAACAGGGTAAGTTCCATATTATAGAAGAGATTCATTCATTAAATTTCAATGCCCCAACTCAAAAATGGAAAACTGACTGATCATAAGACGACAAAGTCCCTTTATTCTAAACCTTCAGCTTAGTTATGTGTTATTTGATCAATTCATATCTAATAAAATACAATAAACAGCACATATGAAACTTGTATTTGTGCAACGTTGACAAAAACATAGGGTCAGTGTCTCTTTGTAAACGTAAAATTTTCATATATGAATCCATTCCAACAATCTATGAATTATTATTAAACCGAGGATTAAAAAGTACCGTCGCAGCCTATGTCCGTAAGGGAGGCTCGCAGAATCGGATTTTAATCGGTATATAGAAATTGTATTAAGAATACGCGTTTGATCGATCAGTCGATGCGCTTAAACCGAACTTGTGTTAGGGTAATTATAAAACCATTGAAAATGTACTATTTATAATTTATTGTAAATATCGTGAGCCGCACGGAAAATGGTCTGGGAAGTTGCCTTGTGGTCTCAGACGTGTCACAGGCAGTGCAGTGGACCGCTGTAGTTATTGCTGCGCTCATATCGCGAAGATTATGTAGGAAAATGATTGGTAAACTAAGGCGGGGACTTTTTAATCCTCAGTCTAGTTATTATTATTATTATAAACTGAAGAGCACAACTATAGCCTTGCTCCCAATTTTTGATTTTTTTGTTCCTAAAACAACAATAAATTAATCTTACTTAGAGGAACCATAAAAGAATTAAAATAATAACTAAAAACTAATTGAGAATTACAACAAACAATTTATGTAATTTATTACAAAAAAGAAAATGTTAAAACAGAACAGTGCATAACTATAGCGACGCTTGAAATAAATTAATGAAATCCAAGCTCGACTGGCCTCTTATTATGAAACAAAAGTAATTTTATCATTCAACGTCTTCACTTTGTGACAATTAGACTGAAAGTGCCTCGAGGAAGTTATCTTTCTGAATTGGAGAAAGGTAAAATCTTGGATTTTTGTGATGAAGGTTTGAGTGGCTGTGAAATGGTCGAAGAATTAATCGATCGCGTAAAGTTGTGTCGAATTATTTGAGAAATCCTATTTAGCATGGGATAAACAAAAAAAGCGGACCAAGAAAGAAGATTTCACCTAGAACTAAGAAGAACGCAACAAGCAAAAGCTTGAAAAGTTGTAGAAGAATAGCTTAGAATATGGAGTAAATGTTTCCCCGTGGACAATTCGAAGGATTTTGAACAAAAGTGGACATATCGTGTGTCAAAAGTTGAAAACAGCTCCGCGTCTTCTCCCTCTTTAATGATTTGGGGTCCCTTTACCAAAACTGGGGTTTTAACATTAGCTGACCCATCGATACGAACGAATAGCAAATATCTCGACGATCTTGAACCAAATTTAATTCCATTTTTAAATAACAACTATCATCAACAAGACAATGGCCGAATACATATTAGTAGGGAATCGATGACTTGGTTCTAAAGATAAAATATCGAATTATTGGACTGGCCTTCCTATTTCTCAGACATTGACCCAATAGAAAATCTTTGGGGAATTTTGGTTCGCCAAGTTTATCGTGATAATAATATGCCACAATTAATGAAGTCAAAATTGCATTAGAGGAAGTTTGGGTTAATTTAGAGCCGGAAATATTGAATAATTTGGTTGAAAGTATGTCTTCAAGAATTTTTGCGTTAATCACAAAAAACGGAGGACCAACCCATTATTAAATAGTTAATTTTTGTTTGAAATGTACCTATGAGCTATAGTTATGCACTGTTCAGTTTCCATATATTTCTTAAAAAAAATTATATGAAATGTTTCTTAGTACTTCTGAATTGGTTTATTGTTTCTGGTTTATTTTTGTTTACCACTCTTCTAAGTCACATGAAGTTGTTTTTGAATTAGACAAAAAAATAAAATTGGGAGTGGGGCTATAGTTATGCTCTTCAGTTTATGATAAATAAGAACATTTGTTTAAGGGTTTCTTGAACAGTTTACTTATTAACCTTATTTTTTAATTTTACAACGTTGGAGTATGTTATATACAATTGACGACAAAGAAAAAGTTATGATATTAGTATAGATAAAATAAAAATACATAATTGCATGATGAAGTTTAGGCTTATAACAATTTATCTGCTTTTAAATTTAACTGTAATCATATACTATTTAACTGTAATCATATACTATGGTCGGTCACGATCTAAAAAGTCATCGAAACATTTATACATTTATGAATTTGTAAACGACGGATAATAACTGTAAATCGCACTCATCTGGTGAAATCACGGTTTCTATGAAGAAGAAAATATTTTTTATCCAGATTATTAAGGATTTTTAACCAATGGCAAAATTTTACTTCTTTTTTCGAGTACTATTTGTGATTTTAATTAACAACACAAGTTTAGGAACATCCTGTGTATTCGAAAGTTATTTACCCAAAAAGTATTTATTCAAATTTAATTCATTCTTAAAGTCCATTAGTTAAATCAATAATAGACCTGTTCCGGAAAACATTTGTTCAAATAGGAATTCATTTGGAGTCTTAGGAATGTGACATTAAATAAAAAAATTCTCAATCAATTAAATTTTTTATAGAAATACATTTACGCGTATGTATTTGGCTCTAAATAATTAATAAATATGTGTGTTTAGTAATAGTTATGAAGTTATTACGGCTCATGATCCAAACTCGAGTAGAAACTTTTTGATTACTTTATTTTATTTGGATCAATTAAATGTCTGAGAGCCAATGACTGGTTAACTTTAATCTTTGGTTTATTCCCATAGAAACAATTGTCTCTACAATTATAGGCATGGTAATAAACCAAAGGTTAAAGTTAAACAGTGACTAAAGTACCGGCCCTAAGAGTAAAGAATACTCTTTTTGATTACTTTATATTATTTGGATCAATTAAATGTCGGTTTAACATGTAAGAGTTTTTTTTTTCTCTTAGTAATCAGAAGGTTTCTACTTGAAGTTGGATCATGAACATGAATTAAGGGACAAATTCTGAAACAACAATCATACTCAACTAACACTTATACTTATTTTTGACATTCTTGGAAATTCAGAAATATTTACTCGTTTACGATTTACGATAAAAAGTCAAAAAATCTCTAAAATAAAAATTAAAGTGTTTCTGAATTTCAAATTAACATCAAACTGTCAATTTGAGTGTGAGTTGAGTATGAGTTGAGTATGAGTTTGTGCTTCAGGATTTAGCCCTAATAGTTGTAATCAAGAGTGAGATATTTTCATGGTGGAAAATTATTTTAGAAACTTTCCTGATCATAAATTTTTGAAATAAGCTAGAGAGAAGAGGGCCCACGACACGTTTTGTTTTTATGACTAACTTTAAGCATGGAGTGAGAAAAGAGATGAAAAGGGTACTCATTATATATTCAAATACAGAAAGTTAATCGAGTTTGAGTGACCGGTTTTAATAACGACTGGCTTATAAATAAATAACCTTTCTTGGTTTTCTATTTCTGAAGCAACGTAAACATAAAATTGGTCAATCAAGATACGAATATCCTTCCGTCACAAACTTGCATCTATTATATCTATAAATATTTTGAATTATGATTAAACGTGTAATTTATTTTATGCTTCTGCAAATTACAGAGACAATTTTTGTTTTCGATATTTTGGCCACGATTTAGTTCCACTTTTCTTCATGCGCACTCGTAATTTAAAACTTTAATTTAGTTTAATTTTGTGCACTGACGTTTATTGCTTAAAGTGTACTAAAACGTATTTATTTTCTTGGCACAAATTCGCAAATCAAGGAAAGGTATGTTTCCATGTTCTGTTCTTGAACATACTTGGCCTAATTAATATTTTCTGGCAACTCTGGTCTTGACTAAATTGCATGTCAACTACAAAATTTTGCTTCTACTTGACTTTTGCAATTTTAGCGATGATTTATTATTATATTATAGTACGAACTTAGAAGATATATTAACTAAACTTTCGATACGCTCTAATAAGAGATGATTAAAATTAGTATGACACAGTACAACACCATAAAAAGACCGTAGTTCTAAAACAGTTAATTCATTTTACAGTGGAGAACCACTGATGTCAATCGTTAATTTAATTAATTCTAATAGAGTTTGTAGTGCAAAATAATGTATCCGCTAGCAATAAATTAACTAATTAAACTAGCGGACGCAATTAGTAAATGGAGCGCATAAATATAGGTATTTCTATTGATCGTCATTTTTTAATCAACGCGACGTTTCGAAATTTATTGCGTTCACGAGCGTGCGCGTCCATTTTATCATTTTTTCCGCCTTTCAATTGATTTAATCGGAAATTTAAACGATTCATCCTTGTCGTTAACGACACGACGACGAGTCCTAAATTTTTAACGGTGAGCTAATCAAAACAATTTTTTTTCGGTGACGCAAGGGCAGCCTTAACATTAATTACAGTTACGTCAGTCTCATCGGTATTCTGCGCGTTTTTCTTCAAAACGATAAAACAATGGGTCTGATCGGTTGTGAAAATGAACGCGCGAATTTTTTTGTCGTGACTCAGGAAACAATCGAGTTGAAATCAATTGGTTTGATCGGGGCTCATTATGTGAAAGATAAAGTGCGAAGCTCTAAGGATGAAAATAAGAAGGGGGAGGGGGGTGTTAAAAGTATGAAGAACAAACCAGGATCTTGCATCAGTGTAAATACATAAAAATGTAAATTAACTTTACGCAAGCGTTTATTTGTTGATTCTGCTAATAATAATAATAACCTAACGATTATAAAAATATTTATCCTATAACTGCAGGTACTTACAAGACCACCAACAACATAAACTTCAAAGACCCATTCGATGGGTAACATAAGAAGGTGAATCGAACTATATGTGTAAATACTTCGAAGTAGTGACTTACGTAATAAGTTTTCATCACAAACGATAGAAGCTTGTGTCAAAGTAAGTCAGCACAAACACATTTGAATGCTTCTATTGCAAGCTTATTTCAAATGATACACTCTGTATATTATAATCGTAAACGAAAGGAATTTGAATCATGCTTTATGTACTGTGCCTGCCAAAAAAATTTGGGACAACTCTATACATGCATTTTTAAGTAATTTTATTTGATTGCAGTTTTTAGCAATCCAATTATGCTTGTTCTATGTTAACGTAAAAAATACACAGAAATAAACAATACTTAATTCGTCGTATTTACAATAGAAGGTATTACATGTCCCAGATTTTTTTTGTCGGGCATAGTACGTACACCATATTCGAAAAAAATCAAATAATGGAGAAATGTGAACTTTAATTTAACAAAGAATATCTTTCTTATTCGGTAATACGAGGGTAAAGCTGAATTTATTGAGTTTGTTTGTCGTTTGAAGTTTAGTTGTTGAAGTTACGTCCGCTAGAACCCAAGTTACTAATTTTTTAAAGTGATATTACAAGTAAAAAAATGGAATTAACCAGAGACCATTTTCGAATCATGATTTATTATGATTTTAAAAAAGGTTTAAGCACTTATGAGTGCAAAAAGAGTTTAGAATCGGCTTTTAGTGAACAACCACCTTCCTTGAGTACAATTTACTAATGGTATAAGGAATTTGAACGCAAAAGGAATTCTGTTCAGCATCAAAAAGGAGCAGGGCGTCCTCCTACGGCTGTTACCGACAAAAACATTGCTGCTGTTAAAAAAATATTTGAAGAAAACAATAAATCCACTTATGCAGTAATAGACCATCAACTCAAGATTGGATCCTCAGCAGTTACAACAACCATACACGATCACCTGCATTTAAAAAAGTGGTTAGCCGTTTTGTACCGCATCACCTTTCTGACTTCCAAAAAGCAGAGCGTGTAAGAGTTTGCCATGAAACTTTAAATTTCTTAAATAATGGTGGATACCAATTTTTTTTCCAAAATAGTGATAGGTGACGAAACTTACATTCCCTTTTTCCACGTACCTACCCGCCAAGAAAGTCGTGTATGGATTCACGAAGATGAGGAAACTCCAACAATGACCAAGAAGAAGCGAGCTATGAAAAAAGTTATGTATGCAGTATTCTTCAGAAGTACGGGCCTAGTAAAGACAATTAAGTTAAATGGACAAAAGACAGTTGCAGATAAATGGTACAACTGAAAAATGTTTGCCTGAAGTGTTCAGTAGAGTTCCAGACAAGGTAATTATGCTGCACCATGATAATGCATCGTCCCATACGGCAGCTTTAACTCTCCAGTTTTTGGCTGAAATAGAACATCCGCCGTATTCACCTGATTTAGCAACGTGCGACTTTTGGCTATTTATCGGCTTAAAAGGAATTTGCGGGGTAGAAGGTTTTCGTCAAAAGAGAGATTGATGCCGCAGTTTACGCTTATTTTGAAGGTATTCTGAAAGATGATTGGTTGGGAGCTTTTGAACAGTGAAAAGAAAAAATGGTCAGGTGTATCATTGCTAAAGGGAATTACTTCCAGCGTATTTAAAATAAAATCCTAGAATATATTAACCGTGTTTTTTATTTTCAATAAATTCAGCTTAACCCTCGTAATAGAGATTCGATTCATTAGCCACCTCCTTGTAATGTAAAAAGGCGGTATTTTAAATTACATTATACAGCCCTGCGGTTATTAACCAATTAATAAGATGTACCTAAAGTTGTATTTATTCGTATTTAATAGTTATTATTTGTATCATTAGGCCAGAAACTGTCATTTTGCAAGTGAGAGCACTTGCAAAGCAGTTTCTGGGCGTGTGATCCGAACTATTTTAAATTGTCTCAAAAGTTCAAAAAAAATTAAATAGTTTGCGCTAGGAAAGTTACATGCATTTAGGTTGGCAACACAATGTCCAACACCAGATTTCAAATTTGAAATTAAAAATCAAGTTACCTATAGTTTATTGACATTTAATAAAAACCAAATTTAATATTGTTCAAGTCCATTTTGTTATTGTTTATAAGTGCAATGAATACTTCAGGACACATTACTCAGGCTGCCGAACGTACAATTAATGCTTTGCTACCTGAGAAGTCTTCCAGCAGATATTGGAAGGAATATGAATTATTTGTGAAGTGGTGTAGTGAGAATTTGGCGGCAAGCAACTGCAATGAGCAGTCTTACTAGCGTATAAAAAATAAAGAAATTTCACTTGATAAAACAAGCTGCAACGTATTATATATACAAGTTTTCAGCTAAACTTAACTCCAAATTTAAAAAATTATTCAATACATCAAATCAGATATACTACGAAATCAAACCTCTTGTCATTTAAGAAATGTCAACCACAGATGTCAATATTGCCAACATTTGGTAAATTTTTTGATGGCCTAGGCCTTCAATAGGGCTGTTTCCGGACGATTTTGACGAATGCAACACCAACATTTCTGGCCGGAGGACCAAAAAACTTATTTAATACAACAGTTTTTTCATTTACGATGTCAATTTGCAGGATGTTCCATTTGAAAAAAAACATGTAATAGAAAATATTTCGAAAATTTCACATTCAATTGTTTCTCTGTTTTCATATTTGTAATTAACAGAAAAATACAAACAAAATTGCAAATTTGTTTGGCTAAGGCCCGACCTTTCCACCTCCTAATAAAGTTCCCGATAACGTTATTAAGCAAATAACTTGATTTTTGTGAATGGTTTTCATGATAATTCGTAAGGTTACTCATCGAATAAATTTATCAGTAGATGGAAAGATCAGACCTAAAAATAAGAAAGTTAGCAATAGTGCCGACTTACTTCGAAACAAGGTGTATACAATATCATTTGTGTTTATAACTATCGATTGTAACTTGCTATTTTTGACAAAGCACAAGAAATTGGATAATCGTAAGTTTTTCGCATTTTTGTTTTAAAGTACAGCAGCGGAATCATAAAGCGGGACAGTATAATGTCAGTTTAAATGTTACTTCTTAATTCTGGTCACTATATGGTATCTTAGAAATCTTTGTGGTTCATAATATAATTAAATAATTTAAAATGGTAAAAATCTTATCGTATAAATAAGAAAAAAATTAAACACTATCGAAATAATACAAAATTTTGCTATAAGACTTGTCCCGCTTTATGGTTCCGCAGCTGTACATTTATTTTAATCATGTGAAAGTGTTTTAATGTAAGGCTTACATGAGCTGTCAAAACTGTGTAAATTACAATTTTCTCGGCGATAGTCATAGTTTTCATGTAGTACTAAGAGTATATCAAATAAAATAAATGTACAAGAATCCGTAAAAAATATTTGGAATGAATGGTTATGATGAAACCAAAGGTTATGAATTTTATCTTTTTATTTATTCGGGTTAAGTCCTATTTTTATAACAAAAGGGCCTATGGATTATGGAAAACGGTGTTCCTTAAAATTATCCCCGGTTTTGTTTTTTAAATACAAAATATGATGCCGCGTTCAATTTTTAGTTTTTGTATAGAATCTGCTAGAAATTCTGACCCAAGTACTAAGTGACGAGGTGAACGAAAGAACTATGAAGTTTTTTTTATCATTTCGAAAGCTTCTTCACAACTGTAAAAATAATATCATAATTGTATCGATGATGCAGGTGTTATTATTAGCTTGATACACTTGTTCACTAGTTCAAACGGAAGGGAAGAACAAAAGAAATAAAAGGGACGAGCAGATGAAAAAGGTGAAAGATGAAGAACTGTGAAAAGAACTGTTAGAAGGAGTAAAACCATCGGCGAAAAGACCCCAAAACTGACAAAGACAGAACAAGAAGAAAATTTAGTTTATGAGTATCGTAAATATTCTTTGAAATTAAAATATTAGTTTCTTTTCAAGCAAACTTACAATTATCGTTTGATTATCTTCTTTAAGAAAATTTATCTCTATTGCACATTTATTTTGAAATTTCATAGAAATGACTAATGTAAAGCCCGTTTTAGACTGTCACATTTCTTGTAACAAATTTGTTACGAAGTGAGCGAGAAGTGCCAATTCAACCAATCAACATTCTGTGGTAGCTTATTTCTCTCACTTTATGATAAAATTGTTACCAAATTTGTCAAGTGTAATACGGCCACGATACCTTACTACGACCTATTCATTTCCAAATTAAAAGTGTACGTGCATGTGAAATACTCGTAGTTATCACGTTATCAGAAAGAGCACCAAACTCAAAAAGAAATTATCAGTTAGTATACAACAGGAACGGAACGCTAGACTTAAATTGAAATTTGTTGTTCTAATTCTTGTATTAAAGATATTTTTAACGAGGAATTTCAAACTTCACATTCGTTTTAATCTTATTTACAAAGAATTACAATTTATTTATATAAAAAAAGAATTACAATTTTGTGGTTTGTAAAGTCTATGGTAATTTTCTATCAAAATATTTCGTTTAGTTCGGTCTTTTCAATTTTTTCAAAAAAACTTTTTACGGCAATAATTTGTGCTTATCTGAAAATCTGTTTAGTCCTTATCAGATATACCGAGTGATTTTTATTTAGCTAGAAAAAACGTTTTTCGAAATTGAAATGACTCGGTTGAAACCGCGTCACGATTGCTTCTACTGCCGACGTTTCGCTCTCTATTGCAAAAGAACTTCCTCAAGGCTGCTGCTGCTGCTGGTGGTGTTGCTACTACTTCTCGTTAGTCGATGATACTTACTCTCATGAGGCACCATTTTCTGAGAAATAACAATTTTAAGATTTTTATCACTTTGAAAAACGCTATTTCCTAACTAAATTATAATCAGTCGGTATATCTTATACAGGCTAAACAGGTTTTTCAGCACAAATTAATACCGAAAAAGCAGAAATAATTTTTTTTCCTATTCATGATGACTTCTTGGCGATCACTGATGAATTTTTATTTATTGTAATCATTTTTAGGTGATAATTATTTTTTTCTATGGGTGCCGAAAACCTGTTGTAAGAAACGCTTCAACAACGGTCAACCAATTTGCATAAAATTTCAATTTTTGCACCAATTCTGTCCGCTTGCTTCTCGGCAGCCAGAAGAAAAGTTGCAAAAACATTGAAAATTAAAATTCCTCTTGCTAATTTAAAATTCTGAGTCTCACATGTTTCTTTAGAAAAAATTCGAAATGCGAAATACTTCATCTAGTTTGATTTTTGGCAAAGCGATTTCTTTCCGCATTCTCATCCTATGAGTATAAATCATTTTATTAGAATTTGAGCAACAACATACAAATTCGTTTGCATTAAACTGTGTAGAAGCCGCCTTGCCAACAAAAATTGTAGTCCTTTAAATTATAAATAAAACTATGCTGATATAACTTTGCATTAAACTAGAATTATTACAGAAAGACAACCCAGGCGCTTTCGAATTTCGCAATTTTCCGATTTCTTATCGCAATGTAATTATTTCTGCAGTATTCAGTGCGGTTTTGAGGCATCAAAACAATGCGAGGAATGTTTTTTAAAATCGCGGTCAGTCAATTTGTATATCTTCGACAGACAATGAATACAGAATTACCATTGGAAATATCAGTCTTTTACAATGTCATATGACAATGCAGCTGCGCACGAACGCTGGATTTTTCATTATTCATTACACTGTACAAAATATTGATTAACTGATTTCTCACAAAATTTATGAACGTCTCAATTCAATTGTAAATTCCAATAAGTTTTAGCTTTACTAGTAATCACTTGGAAGTGTTTGCTACGGTATTTCTTCGTTTAGTTTCTTTTCATATTTCTATTTTCTTCTGCTATTGATGTTTTTATTGCATTGAATGACTTTTGTATTTTTGGAATTGTTTCTGCTTTTAAATTGCTTTGAGAATTTATCACTTTTGTCAAGCTGAATAAACGTGCTTACTTACAGTATAGTCTTTTCATCGTTTTTTATACATATTCACTATAACTGTAGCACCATATCGCATTTTATGGGTATTTACTTAATAATGAAACTCTTCAATCTAAAAAAATGACGTAATTAATCATGTTATAGAAAGTACATTAGACAGAATAACGTGACGTTTATCAAAAATGTGAATAATTAAATTTGATTTTCGCCAGGAGCATAACTATAAAAAAAATAAAAAAATAAAATAAAGTGTGCCATTAAAAGTAAAAACAAAATGTTACTTTACGTTTTGACATTTTGCTGTCAGTGAATTTTGAAGTGCCATTGAAAAATGCCATTGAAAAGGGGCAAATTTTGGCTTTGGGATTCGACAAATTGCTCGCAAAGTAACTCGATCCCACAAAGTTATTTTAATTTTTTTAAATACCTAATCCAGATAATAATGGAAAGAACAAAAAAGGCGGTCCAAAAAAAAATTCGCCTGGATCTGAACGACGATTAATTAATTTAGCAAGTGACAGCACCAAAAGTTGTAAACAACTTCTCGTGGAATGTGGTCTTAATGTTTCCCTCTGGACTGTAGGTCCCCACATTAAGGAGACAAAAACTAAAAACTTTCCAAAGACTTTTATAGCGCCATAAGATTGCTCGCTTGCGATTTTCCCAGGATAACAAGTTTGGGAAAAGGTAACCATTTGTTAAATAATCGTTTGAGATTTATTTTCATTTTTTAAACATTTAAAGTAATTTTTTGACGAGAACAAGTTTAACTTGGTTGGCCGGGATGGTTTAAATTCGTATTGGATGGATTTGAGAAGAGATCCCCAGTTTTTTTCCAAAAGAAACTTTGGCGGTGGCAACGTAATGGTTTGGAGAGTATTTTCGAAGGAAGGTGCTTTGAGATTGGCATTTCCGTCAAACAGAATGAACAGAGTGAATACGCCACCTTGCTAGAAAACCATTTTTTGATGAAAACGAACGAGAAGAATGGTTGTTCCAACAGGACAACGCTAACAGTCGACACACAAAACGGTGGTTTACAGATAATGCAATAAGTTTATTGGAAAGGCTGGCTTGGAATGGCTGGAAAATTTATGGGGTGTCATGGTTCGCAGAATTTACCAAATTAACCGACAGTTCAAATCAACTGAAGAATTAAAAAAAAACGCCATAAATGCAACATGGAAATCTCTTGAGTAAAAGTTAATGAATAAAGTCTAAAAATAAATATTTTTTTGAAGAGGTGCTACAGTTGTGCTCCTAGAGAAATTATCTAAATTAAAAAAAAAACTTCATTTTTTAGTTAATGTACTTTTTTAGACATATTTCATTTATTGTTAACAATTTCGATTCAAAGGATTCTGTTAAGAATAAAATCTTTCAGAACTGCCCTTCAGCATATAGCTTTATTTTTTAATATATTTGATTCTTCATTCATTTCTTGTTCTATGCGATTTGTATCTGTATTTGGAATTTTAGTGCGTTCTGTAAAATCCTTTTCAGTTGTTCTTTCTCCAAACTATCGAAAACTTGGTTATCGATGATGATAACAATGTTACCTTGTTTTCCTGTTCTATTTCTTCTGTGCTTCCTAATAGTTCTCTTTTTATGTTTTTCATTCCCTATCCATAATTGAATAGGTTTCCGGTTGTAACCTTGTCACGACTGCTTCTACTGCCGATGTTTATTTCTCCGTTGCAGAAGAACTTCCCCAGGGCTGCTGCTAGCGGTGTTGCTGCTGCTGATGCTGTTGCTGCTACTTCTCGTTAGTCGAGGAGACTAACGAGGAAAAGCAGTACCAATACCGCCAGCAGCAGTCCCGAGGAACTCCTTCTGCAATGGACAACGAAACTACGGCAGTAGAAGCAATCGTGACGCGGTTCCAATCGGAAGCCTATTCAATTATGGACAGCGACCGCGGAAGACTTCAAGCTACATTCCCTCCTAACCTATTCTTACAAATACTTTGCCAACATGAGTAATTCCTCGATTATTTTCTGTCTTTGCTAACCTTTTATTTTCCCATTTTCTTTGTTATTTTGGTATTAATTTGTCTTTCAACTTTTTTTTTTACAAAAAACAAAATCTCACCGTTGAGGTTGAATTGGTTAATTTTCTGTCTTTTTTTTCTACATCTTGCCTTTTTTTGCCTTAATCGAATTGAGTCTTCTCGTCTTGGTCATATTGCCTGACACTGACACACATTTTTCGGTGTTCCTCTGCTTTTGTTCCCAACTATTCCGATTTGCCAGATTACTGTCACCTATCATTCGTAGCTCAAATCAACTAAATCGTCTCAATTGTTGTGAAACTGCTTTTACAAATGTTCACCTTATCCCTTGCATTCTTCTTTTGTTATTCTTCCTATCAATTGTTGTGGAACTGCTTTTACAAATGTTCAACTTATCCCTTGCATTCTTCTTTTTGTTATTCTTCCTACTTTTCATTTTGATAAAACTAAACTCCTGGACAAAATTAACGCATCAGCAAAACTTCTCATTATAATTTTCTTTTTTCGAACTTTTAAATTGTAGTACCTACGTGATATTATAATTAAATGATTTCAACTAATGTTTGACAACATAGTAACATAGATATGTTATTATGGGGAAAAAGATGAACAAATAACAGAAAGAGACAATAATGTCAAATTCAATAAAAACGGTGTCAATGAAAAGATTTAAAACAAATTGACAAATCGTAAGAATTTGAATTCAGTAGCGCGTAGATCCTCCTCTAGCTCTTATGACTGCTTCCATTCATCAGGGCATGCTATTAATTAAGTTGTGAATGGTTTCCTGGGGAATATTCTCCCATTCGATAAGAATGACCTGTTCGAGTTCCCTAAAATTCATAGCAGCAGGTATATGGCGCCTAACTGATCGTTTTAGTGCATTCCATAGGTGGGGTTCATATCTGGGCTTCTTGGTGGCCAGTCTATAGTGGGAATATTCACGAATCGAAAGTAGTCCAGTACCTCTCTAACAACGTGGGCCGAGCCTTATCTTGCATAAAAATGAAATTGTCCCCGACAAATGGGACAAATGGCATCACATGTTCTTCTACGATATTTTCTAAGTAGAGATGTGCATTCATGGATCTCCCCCGTATAGAAATCAAATCCGTGCGACCGTCGAAACAAATTCCTCCCCAGAACATTATTGATCCACCAAAAAATGGGATCCTCGGAGAAATATTGCAGGCAACAAACCTCTCTTCTGGCCTCCGCCAGACTCGTTTACGTCCATCTGGTGAATTAAGACTTACTCTTGTTTCGTCTGAAAACAAAACTCGCTTCCAGTCATCGATGTTCCAATTTACGTGTTCTCTTGCAAGACGCAGTCTAGTAACTCTATGTTCCCTGGTGAGCAGTGGTGCAATGTCTGGTGTTCTACTGTTAAATTCTCCATTAAGCCTTCTCCTGATCGTTCGTCCAGAAATTGTTACATTTCGAGCTACTGCTAGGGCTGTGCTTAGCTCTAAATTGGTAGGACGCCTGTTTCTTAAGGCGACTTCTATAAAATATCGCTCATCTCTTGCATGTGTAGACTTCTTACTTTCTTATTGTCCTGAGGTTCTACAATAACTTCCAAGTTCATTGAAACGTTTAACTATTCGACTAATTGTTGATTGTTTAACTCCTAACAAATTAGCCACATATCACTGGCTACGTCCCTCGTTAATTAGAGTTACCGCTTTGATTATTTCGTCTTCTCTTAAGTTGCGTGAACGATTCATTTGTTTTGCTCTAAGTGGACCGGACGAAGTATTTTAGTCACTTACTGATATTAAATTTGGAAAAAATCACTAGAAAAACTGAATTTATTGCCTTTTACAAATCACTTTAAACAGTGTTAAATTTCTTATCAACAAGCAATCGCAAAATGGTACTTTCCTTCTGTCAAACAATTACAATTGTTTATCAGTAGTGACAGAGGATATCCTAGGCCAACTACATAAAAAGTTTAATGACTTAAAACTTCGAAAAAATAAAAGTAATAACGAGAAGTTTTGCTGATGCGTTAATTTTGTCCAGGAGTTTATTATTTCTATTATTTTTTTGAGGGTTCCAATCTCATTCATTAAGACTACCGGATATTCTGTCCATCTGTCTCTGTCTCTACACAGGGTGTAACAAGAAAGTGGGTTGCTACTTTAGGAATGTACTCTGCTCATCAAAATGAAGAGAACAGTTCATAAAAGTATTTATTGACAGAAGGAAGGTTGATAATAATTTTTGATTTTCTTGGAACTGCTTCAAACGCATAGACTTCAAAGTATTTTATTTTATATGGCCGAATGAAAAATAATTTTTATAAACATCTTAAGCTTCAACACAAACTTGGTTATGATTTTTTGGACATAGGTCTATATGAACTTTTCTTCAGTTTAATGATTCATTAAAATACGTTCCTGGAGTAGCGGGCTATATTTATGTTACACCCAGTATATTGTCTCTATTTTTTTGTGAATGTTTCGTTTCGTATTCATTTTCAATTCAATATTTTATGATTAATAGTCACTGTTTAATATGATTTGACGCCCCTTTGACTTTTTTGCTTCAGTATTTTATGTTGTCATTTTCTATTCCGCTTCCTATAGTTTTTCTTTTTCGGCTTCAACTATAAATATTTTTTATTTTTGCTCCTCCGTAAAATAGTTTTTGATTTCCCTTGTGAGCTTTTACCATTTTTTCCGAATTGTTCCCCTACTCTCTGTTTTCTCTTTTTTCAATTTCATTCACTTTTTCCCTTTCTCTACTTAACAGCAGTTTCTGTTCGATTAGCACGATTTTAGCACGTTAATGTCTATCTGCGACCTTGCTAAATGATTTCCTCAAAATTTGTCACCGTAAAGACTTTGAGATGACCAACAAAAAATAATAAACAGGAAATGTTTTACGGCACTTAATTAGCAGATGTGTTTTCCAAGGCACGTACTTCGCCATACGTTCGCGAGCAAATATTTGTAATCGAACTCAACAAAAATCTATAAGCAATAAAATAAAAGTTGACGTAATTTTCGCTTTAGTATTTAATTAACAACATTTCTGCGTCATAAGTTAGTGTTGTTAACACACTGGCACGATTAGGTTTTTTTTTTTTTTAATAATAACTAATAATTCTACTCAAGTCATTTTATGACTAAGGCAAACGCTGTCGATGAATTTTTTTCATACTTATTTCTTAAAAGTAAACTTGGCTTAAGTTTCATGACACAATCGTCAAGAATACTACACAATCGAAGAACATCATTTTAATTATTTTGTTTTTCTTTTCAGGTTTCGGTGCCAATAAAATTAATAACTGTTACAAATGGTAGAAGTAATTTCAAGGACTCGGACGTCGATTTCGGGTTCATGATCGTCGGTAATGTTGAAGATTCCACGCCATTACATCAATGTTAGACCACCCGGCCGACGAAGAAACAGCAGAACCGATTAAAAATGCTCTCGAATAAGCGCATGTTTCTCGTGATGAAGTGTTCTCTGATCATCCTCGTGTTGTATTTTTCTCTATACATGTTCACGAACACGGGCACTTCGAATATAATCCGCTCGCTACAGCAGTCCGGAAGAAACCTAGCAGCCCTAGGTGGTCCACAGGGTGCGAACGATGATATGCTACAACCCTTCGTCCCGACCAGCAAGGTGGTGGTTCAAGATTCTGACAGTAAAATCAACGAAGTCATCCAGGCAACGACGACCACCACGCAGAAACCAGAAGGTGCTTTGAGTCGCGTCAAAAAAATTACACAGTGTTTGGACAAACCGATGAGAAGTGCGACCCAACAAAGAGGTGATTACTGGGTGTTATATAATTACGTAAAAGCTGAAAGAACTTTTAAGTGCCATGAAAGTATTACGTACACGACGCACGCGGACTTTTCGTTTTTGGATAATCTAGTGCCTCTCATTGAAAGGTGGAAAGGGCCCATCAGCATCGCTCTACATGCCCCCGGAACCGATTTCAATGCCACATACGATTCTATGTGGTATTTGAGAGACTGCACTACGCCACTAATTAAAGAATACGTTACGTTCCATGTGTATTTCAGCACGAAGCACGTTCCAAAATTGGTAAGATTTATTTTATTTAATACTATGATGCTAAAATACAAATTCTGACCATAATGTAAAAGCAGGTGTTTTTTATAATTTAATTCACGTCTCGTACGACACAAGTGCATATGGATTGGAAAGGGAAAATCAATAATGTTTTTATTCGCAATTTTGGGTTCGCTGCTGTCAAACATGTACGTGTGTGTAGGTAGAACTGTATTCGTATGTTATTGATTTGTTCGTTGAGAGCAACAGCACGAGCAACGACAACTGTTAAAATTCACCCTTAGACTTCACTTACTCGAAAGCTGAAGTAATAATGTTATAATATAAATAAAATTAATAAATCACTTCAACTGCTTGGTGATAATATTTGTGCCCATTTGATACTACTTTATTAACGCATAAGACCGTTTTAGATTATCCTATTTCACATACAATCGTCTCATTACTTTTTTTTGAATATTTTCATTTAATTTGTTACTTCAAGCAGTTGTCTGTAATATTATATTGTAGTCCTATTTTGTATTTCTACGCAAATCTTTAATTTCATTGAATAAACATTAGATACTCCTTTGAGTATCTTATCTTGAAGATTTTCTAAGTCTTCTAACTGCGTCGTCCTTTGATTGCCACTAAAATTGCTACCCTGTCCTATCATTCCATTTTACAGATGATCAGATGACATTACCAAGGAATTAATTGAAAAATACAAATCAAGCTCATATAACCTTGATCCTTGAACTCAAATGTCTGTACAAGCATCTACAGTGTGATTTTTTTAAAAAGACAATTACAGTCTAAATGGAATTTGAACTGTCTGCCTTAAAATAAAGAATCGGACAAGAAGTAACGCCATTACTACGTTAGAATTCAGACTGAAGAGGACATCCAGAACATACCACAAAAACCTTGTTAAAAATCATGTTGCATTATTTTTAAGTTATTCAACGCCCTTAAAGGTGTTAAATTTAAAGGGTTGTTAAAATTTGCTACCGTAATAGCAGCCAATCACGAGAATCTGTTTTGAATTTTAACGTATCTGTAAATTTTAAAGTCCTGTTAATAAGTTACAGAATACTTCTGTTTAGTTGTTAAAATATGAATAAATCGATTAAATTTTACAAGTTATACATTTTTTGTCAATTTGTATTGTCGTTAAAAAATTGACTCTGTTAGTTATTTTGGCTATTGTGCAGTTTTAAATCTGAATATCTCTTCTCTTGAACTTGTACCATCATACTTGTTTTAATCAATAGTTTGAATCGCGACATACTTGTTTTAATCAATAGTTTGAATCGCCACATACTTGTTTTAGTTTTATTTTCAGTCGTTCTTGTTTTTTGTCGTTTTCGTCTGACTAATCCCTAATATATTAGGCATAAAAGGGATTGTTCTACTTATTAACATCAATAGAACAAGATTAAGTGAAATAATTAATACTTCTTAAAAAAACGTCCTTGTCATTCTTGATTTATTAGTGTTACATAATTCATTACTTATCTGGTTCATAAATGTAGTACCTAATAAAAAATTTAAATCGTTTAACAATGCGACCCTGAAGTAAGTTCAGTTTTATGTTAAATGTTCTTCGCAGAAAAGTCGTTTCCTTGTATGAATGCAGAATGATGAGCACATATTATTTCCAATTCAATTGAATCAATACAAAACATACATTTTTATATTTATAAGTTCATTGGATGTACTCGTCGAATCCGTTATCAATGCGACTGAATTAATTAATTTTTATATTCAGACGAAAAAGTAATTAAAAAATAAGTTGATTTAAATGAACAGAAATTATCAAACTGCGGCAAACTGCTTTGCCAGAAGGCACACTCAGATAAGAGAAAACTGAATAATTGCACTTGGTTATTAATAATATTGAAAATAATTGGCTCCGAGCAATCACGATGTTTTATTTATGTGACACCTTATGATTAATAAATTAAGGTTACATAAAACGAGATTAAGACATTTTAAATAAATTATTAGGAGTATTATGTATGATATTATTTTATAAATAAATAAAATGTATTTGAAAGGAATCAAGTTGATATGCTGACACTTTTCATCTAGATAGAAAGAGAATCTTTCATGATTATATGGTTAAAAAAAATTGGGATTATTTAGCTTGGAATTTAATATGAATTAAAAAATATATTTTGTCTTATTAAAGAACTTAACAGTTAAGCCCAGGATTGCCAATTCAAACAACGGTTTCTCCCGCCAGAAACTCGAAGCTTAAGGAGTTAATATTTATCGAATTAATTTTTATGAGAATTTAAGGTACGATGTTTCGATTGTCTTCTATCCTTTCAGTATTTCTACATATTTAAGAATTGTAGACAAATAAAAGCCTCACGTATTACGATTACAGTGTATTAATATAATTATTTTTTCAGGTGCCACGTTCAGATGATCTCTTCTCCGAATCGTATAACTGTAGTCAGCAAGCTCCATACTTCAACGTGAGCAGCGAGCAAATGTATAAGTCTCAAAAGAAACTTTTGTATCCGGTGAACGTAGGAAGAAACGTGGCCCGCGAGATGGCCCAAACATACTTCATCCTGGCATCCGACATCGAACTCTATCCTAGTCCTAATTTAATACCTCAGTTCCTAGAAATGATAGCGGAAAACAAGGGGCCGCTCTTGTCATCGAAACCGAAAGTGTTCCCCCTGCACCTGTACGAAGTCGGCTCAAATCAGCAGGTCCCGGATAACAAAACGCTCCTCAAGGAGATGTTGCTTAACGGGACCGCCTTTCCGTTCCACAAGAAGCTGTGCCCTGGATGCCACAATGTTCCGAAGTCGAAGGAGTGGCAGAACGCCAATGAAACGCTGGGGTTACATGTGTTTCACGTTGGAAAGAGGACAGGGCACTTCGTGCATTGGGAACCCATTTTTATAGGAACCAACAATGAACCGCTTTATGATGAGCGTCTGAGCTGGGAAGGAAAAAGTGATAAAATGACTCAGGTAATTAATTTTTTTTTCTCGACAATAGAAGATGGGTTTCACGATGTCAAATTAATGTGAATTTAATTTGTTTATATATAACATTTTTGTTAGAACTATCTCAAGCACAACTGTATCGTGACATTTTTTTTAATAGTTGAGAAGGAGAGATAAGTTTTTATTGACCGAAATGAGGAGTGAACTGCATTTATCGATACTGATTTTCACTGTTCAGATAAAAATACGTCATAGTATAACTAAATGATTACTAAATGTTGCATTTAGCGGAAATTAAGATTTCATATCGATTTACAGGACCGTTTAAACTTTAATCAATTCTCCTGAAAACAGTTAAATTCCGACTTATCTCCTTTTTCCCCGAAATCACGGAATTGTTTTGATAAGTTACTATGGGAAGAAACCCAAAGTTAAAGTTAAATTGTAATTGAAAAACCAGGCCTAAGAGAAGGGAAACAAGAAAAAATCTAATTCTTTCCTCACATTTCGATAGACTTATATTTATTATTTTTAGAACATTTTACTTACATTGACATTGTTAATAATTATTATTTTAGTAATTTATAATGAAATATTAATTTAATTCAATTTGTTTTTTTGAAATTACACAAAAAATTTAATGGACATTGTAAGGTCTTACATACGTATAATATATACAGTAGGTACCATTCATAAAGTTCGTAACATAAGGGAACATTTTTTTTATTATTGATTTTTTTAAGTTGCCAAAAAAGGTAATCGAAATCGAAAAGCAGATGAAAAAATTTGCAAAAAATTCAAATAAAATAAAATAATAATAATAACAAATTTGTTTACTGAAATTCAAAAAAAAAATTATATTTTACATACAGAAGAAAGTTAATTAAGCGAATTTTGCATGACATCACTCCATCTGTCGCGATAAATTACAATACAACCTGTATATAGGCGTTATTCTCAACTTTTCAAATATTTAACGACTGGAACTCGAATTCTTTTTATTACCAAATTATTATTTTTTTTTCATTATGTAGAATTAGTTTTTTTTTTACTCAGGGAACGAGCATGTAATTGTCCTGCGGATAAACATGTCTACTGATAATAAATATTGGGATTCTTGCAAATAAAGCTTGTATTTAATTGCTACATTTAATGGAATGTTTGTTGCTTTTGTTTTAAAATGAGATCGTCCTTTGATCTTAGGGTTACATCCGCCCCTGAATTCAAGGACATATGATGTATGTAACGAGTGCCTAAATTAAAAGATTGGTTAAGTTGGCTGTGATCGAGAATTTGTTCACTGCAGTTTTTGTTTTTAACTATTTTTTCCAAAATACTAGAATTGAAGGAAAGTCCTTTGTTCATTTGCTACCTTATGGCGGTTTATTTCTTTGTTAAAAGTATGAAACTATCCAAGACATAATGTCTTTGTTTGGAAATTTTTCGTCAGCCTATTTGACCAGTTTCTTATTTAAACACTCGTTATATATGAGCATATACAGGGTCACTAAAAAGTATGGATACGGCTAAATATTTTCAGAACGGATTATCAGAGCTCGTTGAAATTTGGCACAAAGTTAGAAGCGTTTAAATTCTATAATCTGCCCTTTATTTTGGAGATACAGGCTAACTTGATTTTCTTTTAAATAGCACGGGAGGTCAAATTTAATATTTTTTCAAAAAAGCATTTTTTTCTGAATTCACTGATGTAACGTATGCCCGTCTTTATTTCTATTAAAAGGTAAGAAAAAATATTTCAAAAATTTAATTTTGAGAAAGTAAAAGTAATTGTAAGTTAGCTTTGAAAAAGCTGTTATTAACAATCTGTCACTTGCATATTACTTACTTATTATTAGTTTAACAAAGACCCGTTTAAGTAAAACTGAGCGTATAGAAATTCTTATGATAATTGAATTCCAAATTGAATTTCCAAATTGGGAAGCGCGCCTCACTGGGGAGGCGCGGACTGGTGGAAAGGGAGGCGCGAAAAGTTTATTTATACATATAATTTTCATAATATTATAAATAAACAAAAAAGTGAAAATGTAAATAAACTCTTATAACAGAACTTTTATAATCCATTTGTCATTTTAAAAATGTGTTAATTATTTTGCAAGATAAAGAGGGGAGGCGCCAAGACAAGATTTTTTTAAAGGGGGCCGTAGAAACATAAAGTTTGAAAACCACTGGAATATGGCGACAGAAGACGAAGTTGTGCTCATGTAGTGACTCTTTTTAATGAATAACATCTTACTTGGGAACCGATCTCCAGGACAACGGTTTCGAAAACTACAGAGATTTCAAAAAATTGGTAACGTTGAAGACCGTGCAAGACGACTAAGAATTATTACCAACGAAGAAAACTCTTTGAATATTATGTTGGATATGATAGAAAAACCAAAAAGTTCCGCAGCACAGCAGTTGGTTTTGAACCACAATATGAGTAAGGGATCCATACAAAAAATTATAAAACGAGAAAAATATCATCCTTACAAAATTCACCTGCTACAAAAATTAAACAAAGACGATTTTGACCGTAGAGTCGAATTTTGCGAATCTATGATGCACAGAATACATCAAGATGGTAACTTTATCAATCGCGTCCTCTTCTGTGACGAGTCAACTAAATGGACATGTTAACCGCCTTAATTCTAGATTTTGCTCTGACAGAAATCCACATTGGATGGAGGGAGCAGCTTCATACGCAGTATTTCCAAAAAATAAATGACCATTCAAATTGAAGTTCTACAAGACCTCATAAGAAACGAAATTGCCAATATTTCTCCCAGCACTTTGATTGATTCTTTGCAAAATTTTGTTCTATATATTCATTATTGCCATTATGGAGATCATTTTGAGTATCTTTTGTAGAAGAAAAAAATTCCTGTTTAAACTTTTTTAAAAATTTTTATTAAAATTTGTTCTGTTTCAGTTTAATGTGTTATTTTAGCTTTTTAATTTTTGTTTTGTAGGTATCAACTTTTATTAATTTTTGGTCAGCGTATAAGACTGGACTTACATCACTGAATTCAGAAAAAAAAAATGCTTTTTTGAAAAGTAAATTTGACCTCCCGTACTATTTAAACACAATCAAGTTAGCCCTTGGATCTCCGAAATAAATGACGGTAGAAAATTGAAAAAATTACAGATGATAGAATTTAAACGCTTCTGTGTGCCAAATTTCTGATAATCCGTTCTGAAAATATTCTTTAGCTGTAACCATACTTTTAGCAATTCCATATATGCTCATATATAACGAATGTCTAAATAAGAAACTGGTCAAGTAGGCTGCCAAAAAAATTCCAAACAAGGACATTATGTCTTTGATACTTTCATGCTTAGAATAGATAGAATTTAAATACTTCTACGCAGTTATCCATAAAGTTCAAAAGTATCTTGATGCAGCAGGCAATAGTCATTTTACGCATCTGCTTTAATTTTTTTAAAGATAAATAGGTAGCTTTGTAGGAACGTCAAAGTTAATGACGGGGAATGTTCGATGAATTAAATGAACACGTCAACATGCATCGTCAACTCTAATTCATTTTTCATTTGAACACTTCTCACATACATAACACATTCTTGTAAAGCGAGAAAGTTGTTTCTCAAGAAATGATTTCCTTTTGTGTTTAGTAATTGCTAATAAATAAATAATCTGTTTCCCTAAATAATTTCGCGTTGAAGAGTTGGGTACTGGCAATAAATTTTTCAGTAATATTTCGATTGTTACGTAAAAAAACCTCTACATAAATATTTAATGACACTAGAAAAAAATATCTATTATCAAAGTAAGAATAGGAAATAAAACAAAGAACTAAACGTTTATTTCGATATAAAAACTTAAAAAACAGAAAAGTGTTAAAAATAACCAAAATTCATTTGGTTTTTTGACTAAGTTTCAAACAATTCAAATACAGATTCAACAAAGCAGTTAGCATGAACACTGAATAAACAGCACATTAAGTTCAGTTTTGTAGATAAATAAGTGTTTACTACTCTTTTTTTAATTTCTTAGTCTTACTTTGTAGATGTTTCACTTGTTGTAAAAAAACAAAAACAAAATTTTCCCTATGATAACAGGAATTAAATTGCGCGTCCGGAATTTTTTCCACGAATGTAGTTATGTGGCATAACTGAAAATATATTAAATTTACAGAGAGTAAAAGCACTCACTAGTTTTGCCTGTCACTGTACCTACCTAAATACCTATTTCTAATGAAATCAGGAGTTTTATTAAAGTACTTTTTAAGAAGTGAGAATTGTGTTTCTTAAACAGGATATAAATGAAATGTAATACCAAAAGTATAAGGCGCTAATCTGTGAGGTGCATACATTAAGAATTTCTACCTAGAAATATTGAAATTTAAGAATTTTAAATCTGGAAACCCTGTCAGCATCACTGTCAGGGTTGCATTAATAAATTATACCTCCGAGAGCAACTTGGGCCTGTAGTCGCATCTATGTAGGACAATTTTATACCTCATAAAAAATTAGAACGTTGTAAATAATGTTAATAACATTTTAAATCAGCAAGGTTACTTAAAATCATCACGTTTTGCAATAACAGGTACTAACTTTAACAGTCTGTAGTTTCAAAACTAAAGCATGTCGGACAGTAATTTTTTTCGATTTTCGCATTTTCGTGGACTGGCCTTAGTGCCACATTTCAGTAACACCTGTATATATGATCTCTAAAGAATTATAACATTTTCAACATCATTAGGTATAAAAATATCGACAAAGTAATTCACATAATACCATTTAGCCGAGTGCTTTGTAATGTTAGAAGATAAATATTGTGTGGGTGTCGAAAAAAGCAGAGGTTCTCAAACATTTAAATTTTTCAAACGATTTTTAGTTAGCAGATGTTATACAATACGAATCACTTAAGTTTAAAGTTATGATTTGTGAAAGTACGAGTGAACGATGACGATGTTATGTAGTCGCATGTGTGGATATTATAAAAAGTTATAATTTATAACATCCCTCGATAAACTTAATTTGCGTATGACTCCTTATCTCTCAACCACAATAATTCATTTCGCTGATATTTAACTGTTAAAAATAAAAAAGTCGTCAAAGCTATATAATATAAAAATAGAGTACACTCCTACATTTGCTGCTTTTTGTTCTCTAGAAATAAATTGCTTATCGTTGCTCTAAAAGCAAGTAATCACTAAAGGCATTTTTTCAGGAGAAAAAAAAACTTGTGATCTTATGTAAAAGTAAACTTTGGCACTAGTTGTTTTGGGAGTTTAATATTAATTAGTTATCAATAAAGTAACTCATTGATTTGCCCAATTCTGGTACTTACTCATCCATTAACGCTATTTCAAGGCTTTGATTATTACATGTTAACACTTTCTTTCCTCTTATCCAAATTTATGTAGGACATACATATTACCTCCTTCTTAGACTGAAGCGGTCTGTGTTCCTGCTTGAATATGAAATTTATAACAATGGTTTTAATTTTTAATGTTTTTATTTTGTGAAATTGACCTACACTTTTAAGAATTTTTCTTATTGTTCTTGATGGTTATTTAAACTTGGATTTGCAAACATAATTTTCCCGTTAACAATTCCGATATATTTTGAATCCTAAATATAATTTACATATTTTATCATCATATTCATATCAAATCGAAAATGGCACGCAAACAAACCTTTGAGGAGCACTGGAACAGTATTACACATGTTTAACAAAAGCAAAATAAACTAATTTACATGCGTGTTCGACCGAAATAGATTTTATCATTTAATTACACACCTAAAATAATTTCATTGTTTTACTGGCGTCATTAGGGAGAAGTTATTAATCCAGCTATTTTTTCCTCTCAGGGTTACGCACTTTGCGTCATGGATTACGAATTTCTGATCCTGGACAATGCCTTCCTGGTGCACAAGCCGGGCATTAAGATCTACAAGAAAGACTCGAAGCGATCCATGTTAGCCGCTAAAACCAATCAGCTAATCAAGAAGATTATTTTTCCAGAACTCAAAATACTCTACGGCGTTAGGAAAGGCTGTGCTGTGTAATTTAAGGTATTAGTTTACGTGTATGTCTTAAGATGCGACTCCTTCGTTATACGTTTTTATTAATAGTGCAATAGCTCGTACATATCATTCGCTTTAATATTTATATTTATTTTCTCGTCGTCATTTATAGGATCGAATAAAAAATATAATACTAATAATAATAATCTTAAGACTTACATATGAAGACATAAAATTAAAAAAAAAAAAAACAATCGAACGCTTAATGTACAGCATGGTTTAAAAGAAAAGACTCCATTAATAATTTGTGATTAAAATAAATAGATGATTATTTTTGTTTGTTAATGAAGAATCATGGATAGTCACACACAAAAATGTATATTGTTTATTTATTTTCTGATTTCCTATTTTTTGTTAGTCGTCATAGTTTTTTTATTTGCTCAAATACATATGGAATATACACATGATTCTTATTTCATATAAGAATTAAAAAAAAAACTAAGTAATTTAAAATTAAAAAAAAATGGAAGTTATTTCAAAATTTTTAAGACTTTGAGATTTAAGAACGTTGAGAATTTTTAAGAAAGAATCTTAGAAACTTGGGAATAACCACCGATAAATTAGTCATTGATATTTCGTTTGAGCGACGTCGATTTCCAAAGGTTTTTTTTTTATTATACTCTGCCTCTTTAAGTTGACGTTGTTGAAACAATATTAAAAAAGATGTGATCTATGTCGTTTAGCAAATGGTAGACTAACCAAACTAAAAATACTCAAGTATCAACTAACCCGTGCCGTGTTTTAGAAAAAAAAAAAACTGCCTTATTTACGTTATGAAGTCTTTGTATATAGTTTTTTCGATATCAAAACCATCATTTATAGAATGTATACATACAAAAGTAAAACTTAACCGAAAGATTAATAGGTATGCTTTTAAAGCTTTCAGTAAATTATTACAATGACGCAAGTTAATTTTTTGAAATTATTATCTCCTCGAGTACTCAGATGTGTATACAGTGAAATTTTTTTTACGTAGAACATATATAATATATGAATAAGTATTATTGAGTTTTTTAAAATCGAACATAGGCTCGGTAATTATAGATATGATTAACTTTAATTGTCATTATTTTTCTTTCACATTTTTAACAATACAATTTGACATATATTCAACGAATGAAAGGATACAAACCTAAAGCAGTTTTGGGATTAGCTCTCAAACTTCCAGAAACCTGACTATTATTTTTATCTATTTCAAAAAAGAACTTCAGTCCTAAACTAACAAAAATGAATGGTATCCATAGTAACGAAGCCCACATACCTATGTTCGATTAAAAAAAAAAAACTCACTTTTACTATTGTAGTAAAGATTCATATGTTCTCCCTGTATACCGACGCACGTCTATTGATATACAGCTATGGTCATATGTATTAGCCACCCCAGAGAAACCAGGACTGTACTTTGACTATAGCATTTCTAGGAGGGGGGTTAGATAAAATTTTTACACGATAACACATCCTGTCATCAAGTCTCGCTAGGTGATCCAATGGCTTGAGTTCTGAGTTCTGAGATTGTGCTTACAAATCGCCAAATTTGTTGAATATTGAATATTTATGGCACATTTTAAAGCAATGGGTGACTAAGCCCGTGTGTGCTAGTAAAGATCTGTGAACAGTGGAATAAAATTACACACGTGCGATGGAACCACCTAATGGAGAGGATTCTTTGAAGAGAAGGTATGTTAATAAAAGCGCAGGATGGTTAATCTAATTATATTATTAATGTTTGTTGATAGATTGCATTTAAGTATATTTTCATAAGACCGTTTCTATTGACTTCCAATATATCCTTTAAAATTAAAAGAAAAATCACGGTGGCTAATACATATGCTCACAGCTGTATGTGTATGTATGTAAAATACGTAAGTTCCTTTAATGCAACATAAATCATAAATAAAAAAATAAATAAATAAATAAAAATTTTATATTTAAAAAAAATAGTCTATTTAATTTTTCTGTTTTTTACCGTTTTAAATTTATAACTATTTATTTGTATTTAAGTGATCGTTAAGTTCTGCAAACGCATTTTATAGAGATGTGAGGGTCAAAAAATTATGGTAAAACAAAAGCTTTAAAAAATGTGTAAAATTCTTTAAGTGACATTTCAAGCTGACTTATTTATTTCTTAACAATAATTCTGACGGATGGAGACAAATACAAAACGAAATTTACTGAAATTGTTAATTGTACTAACATGAGTTCATAATTTCAGTGCCCACGGTATTACGCCTGCGGGAAAACATTTCAAAATGTCCATTACTATCTTCCATGTTGTAACTATTATTTACGGACAACTTAAAAAAAATATTCTTACCGTTTTACAATTTTACTATTGATTGGCGGTTCATTCAAGATTCAATAATGATAATTTAATATATAGAGTGTTCCAACATTGTCTTCTCGGGCAATATCTCGATAACTATTGAGCAAACAAAAAAGATTTCAACTCAATTTTGTTTTTAATATTAGAAGTCTACAAAATTAAATTCTTTTCATCTGCAGGGATTTTTTTCTTTTTTGTATACATTCCGCCTATGTATATTTTTAAAAAGAACATGTCAATGCATTGCTTTATGGCAGTCTTTAGGCAATCAATTGTGCAACTACAAATTTAAGCTTTAAGTTTCGGTCTGAAATTAATAGCAATTACTGTTTGAGTTTGTTATGAAATTCTGGTTTTTTAATGAAACCATGCGTACCAAACATGGTATCAGAATGGTAGGTAGTTTTAGAACATTGAGAGACTTATTTTCGGCCAAATATCCAGAAAGACTAATTCCTTGTAGATATTAGGACTATTCAAAATAAGGTAAAGTATGGCGAGTGCGATCAGAATTTTGAATAGCGTCGCTTTGAAAATAAATAAAAATCTTAAAACTCATTGAATATTTATCAGATTTCATCAGATGATGTTTTAGATTATTTATGAGCTATTTCTAGATATATTTGTTACAAAACCAGTAGTTAAATAATAATTATTTTTTAAAAGTCGACTGATGATGTACTTTTCCAGTTATTTTGGGAAAGTGCAATCATGGTCATTAAAACCTATTCTATCTTTAATGAAATCGATCGGGAACGGGCAAAAGAGTGTTAACATAACCCCTACAAGTTTTCAAAGGTTTTAATTTTCATAAAATTGTGTTCAAAATCTTTCCAAAATTTATTTTAGAAATAAAATCTTTTTTCAAGAGGTCGTGGGTTGAATTTTCTTGCGTAATGTGTCACCAATATTCAATAATTCCAGAAATGAAATATTTCAAGGTAACAAAAGAAAGTGTAACCATAAGAAATCCCTGATTGTGCATTTTCCCATTTTGGTATTCTTATGGGGTAAGTGCGATCTGCAGGTGACAATCCACAAAAAAAAAATGGTAAAACTAAATTAATTATAGTAAACCTCGTGCTTTTTCTAATTAGACTACATAATTAGAATAATATTTGTAATACTTTTTACTTGAACTTTATAATTTAGTGAAAACCACTGCCTCACCGTCCCTCCAACTGGAAATCGTTTGGTGTAATTCACAATTTGGGGGCCGGTAAGAAAAAAAAATTATCTACCATTGCAAACAAATGACCATTGGCATTTAAATAAATACATAATTTAATGCCAGAAAGTATCAAAATTCCAAGTATATTGCATAATTATAAGGTGCGTTCAAAAAAATCCGTTATCAAGAAGGCTCTGAACTTGCTTTTATTTTATGACGGCACGTCGTAGCTTAGTACGTATGTTGAAACCTTGAATTACTGCGTGCTATCAACAGCCTCAACCGTCAAAGATTTTATTTACATCTTCGAGATATTTGGAATAAAATAAATGTTTTATTTGATTAATTGTGTTTTATTATCCATTTTGTAGAAAATCGTAATTAAATGGATATAAAAAGTTAGGTTAGGTTTATAATAATCGTATAGTTACGACGGGACTTTACAAAATTTGCATTTGACATAAGCCTACTAGATAACGGTTTTTAACGCACTTTACTTACCTCGATTTTGCACTTACCCCACTTTACCTTGTTAGAAAATTATTTCAGAAGGCTGCATTATAAATTCCGATAAAAAGAACTGAAACCAATCATGTATTGAATGAAGAAACCAATAGTTTCACTATAAAAAGTAGTTGAATGTTTTGATGTATCTAAAATTCCGTATTTAAAATGATAGTTTCATTAAAAATTTAGATATTCAAATTAGTTTTATTCACAAAGATCATACAAAAAGTATTCACGATACTCACTAAACATAACTTCTAATTATGAAGAATAACGAATAACGTCTATTATTTTGTAGTGTGTAATGTTGATTGCCTATAAAGCCACTGTGTTAAGATGTCTTTTATAAAAGTATATAAAGCTGGTATGTATACAGGGCGTTTCAGCGATAATGCACCAAACTTCGGGGAAACGTTTCTGACATTATTTGGAACAAAATATTTTAATACAATTTTGTAATCGGAACAACTTGAAATTTGCATTAATTGGAGTCGATGTTTTTAGAAATACTGTAGCGATTTAAATCTCTGTGTCCGTGGAACAAAACGAGCGATTTAAATTTATTTATGAATGGCACACGGCTGCAAGAAAGCAATAAATCTATCGTAAACGAAAGAACTTATAAGAGGCTTTTAATTCTGCCCTTGACCGCAAGACGTGTTAAAGGTGAAAATTTTGAAAGAATGTGCATTTATTAGCGTACGTTTTCGTTGCACTGACATTTATGCAAACCGTAATTACATCAAATTTGGCGAGTCTTAATAATGTACAATAATTAACGCTTGTAACGAGTTTTTATTTATTCCTGAATCCAACGTGTACATACATCATATGATGTACACAACTATGTATGTTGGAGTCATTCTCAATCATATTGAGAAGCTCTTCTTCTATGTTTGCAACGTGACTCCTTGTTCAGGTAAAAGAGAGCCTGCGTCGCGTAGTCACTGAGCTATCCTGATAAACGTATGATTATGTGGATGACGTTCACGATTAGGAAACCGTTCCGCGTACAGACGTGCTGCCAATCGCGCGTTTCTCCGACATTTCTCGTATAACAAATGCATATCTGCGTTTTCTCGAAACGTAAAATCGCTCATCGCAAACACACCAACACATACGCAAACACACTTACATACACTAATAAACTTAAAAATGAAAAGTATAAACTATACCAAATTAACGGAAATTCTGCTTCGCTCTTTACTACGACGTTAATAAGAACAGAGTAAATGTATTTCATCATATCATCTGAGGCGCGACATTTTATGGGACAATAAAGCAATAAACCGATTCCTTGAACGAGGGTTAAGGCAGGTTAAGAATTTTGTTCGTCCTCGTCTATTGTACGTTTTAAAAATATACGATTCTCCTCTTCCTTTGTTTTTCTCAAAATTTATTCGATTAAAAACAAAATTTATAGAAAACTTTTATTTCTTTTCACGATATCTACCGTCATACCGAGTTTGGTGCATCTTCATTGAAACAGGCTGAATGTTACGCGCAATATTCGCAGGGCATGCAGAGTCAACATTGTCCGGGAAATGTCAACATTGCACATCGCTGCTTAGTAAAGTTTATTTGCGGATTTGGTCCGGTTTAATTAGGGCAAAGTCGACACTGCTCGATCAGCAGCGGCGATGTCAGTAATTAAATTGTTTATATCAGTTGAATTTGCTGTAGAAATCCTACACCAAATTTTCATTTATTACTAGAGATATAGATCTTCCAGATTTGCAATTTTACGATTTTTTTACGCCAAAACTATTCATTTTCGGACACTACTTTATTAAGACTTTTTTAATGCTTTTGATTGAATCTATCACCAGTTTAAATCTTTGTACCTACTCAATTCCATGACACCCAGTAGATAGTACCACTCGTACAAAGGTAACCCTCACCAACAGTATTATGCGATATCAACTCTGCCCATGGAGATTTTGCATTGTCAACAATGCCCACTTAAAACCGGGCGAAGTTCGCAAAGAAATTATCGTTACTGACAGTACCCACTGGCGATCGGGCAATGTTGACTTTGCCCTAAATAAACCGGGCCAAATCCGCAAATTAACTATTTCTGCGGACTTCGCCAAGCAGCAATGTGGAATGTTGACATTGTCCGGACAATGCTGACTCTGCACACCCTGCGGACTTTGCCCGTAACATATAGAATGAATCAAAACAGTTTTTTATTTTAAATGGACCATTCTTGATATTTAACATTTTATCTAATTTACAGCCACTGTTTTATTTATTTTTGTCAAATGAAATATGGATAACATCATTATAATAATTGCGAATTAAAATTAGGCATATCCAAAGGAGTTTTTTTTCCTACGTCTTTTATTGATCTCTCGGTATTAAATACGTATTAAACTGAAAACTATGTTCACTAATTTATTAATTTGCTCTAAACACTTAATATATTAAACGTTTTCCATAATTTTTAGCACTCATATCTCTAATAGTATTTCATCTATTCAAGTATTAATTTTCTTACTTATGAAAAGTCATGTATTATTTTATTTTATTGCTTACGTGTTTATGTCCTAATAGAAACTGAATTGTAATTTAGTAATCCCCAAACTCTAAGCATAGAAACTAATCGAAATTTGTACATATTACAATTTTGTGGCTAAATAAAAGACGGAAATGAATAAATCAATTGCGCAGAACTAACCATGCGAAGTGACATTCAAAACAAGATGTGTGTAATCTTGTCGCTAACTGTGTCGGTTTTAGTTGTTCAAATTATTCTAAACATTTAGCTAATTCAAAACAGTTTTATTCCAAATAAGTGTAGAATACGCGAACGAATAAGTTTAAATGAGATATCGCGAAAGGCTGGTCCTTGTAAGGAAGACGAATGTCTTTTTCTTAGTAATTATAACCTATTGTAAATATTGTGTGTGTTCCAATGGTTTAGTTTTATATTGTACTTAATTTAGGTGCGATTTAAGTATCCTTAGTACATATATTATCCTCTAAAAATTTATATATATAGGGTTAATTAATTTGCTTTCGTTTCTTCAGTAATATTTTTTTTTTAAATTTTTTGATTTACCAAATTATTGCACCTTCTATATGATATAAAAATTAAAGTTTCAATTATTTCAATTAATAATCTACACTAAATTAATTTAAAATTTAAAATGATAGTTTTGTGAACAAGATGGAATAAACAACTTTGAAACTTAAATGTTAAAATTAGTTTCACATGTAAATGAATGCAAACTTGGGATTTGGATGCATTTGGAGGCCACAGAAAAGTGCTACTGAGACGGAGCAATTTTAATTGACCCACATGTGTATATGATTGTAATTCATTTCAAATAGCTTCAATGAATGTGCCTTACATAAATGATAAAAAAGTAATGACAGAAATTAATTTTGTACCGTTATATATTCATGTAATAATAAAATGTATATAGCAAAACGAATTAGTTTTTATTTCTCGTTTGCCTATTAGAAAACCAGTTCCAATCAAATTTGATATTTATTTGCTCCCAGGTTTTTTTTCCAGAGTTAATTAACATAAGCTTTAAGACATAGCAGGTTTAATATTTATGTAAGAGATGTAACATTTTTATTTATTTTTATTTACAGCCTTTTCCCTGACTACTTTCACCGACAAATAATCAGGACTAAAATACTTTTCAATGAAAAAAGGAAACAGGACGAACAACAGTGTAAAAAATGAAATGAGAAATTTGTCTGCTGTATCAAGAGTTTAATCTTTTTGTATGAAACATTGGAGTATGACGGTATTTAAAATGCTAATCTTAAAAAAAAACTTGCGCAGGGACCTCATGCTAATTTTCCTTTTTAGTATGGGAGTTTCTTTGTTTTTTTATTTCTAAAGTTATGCTGAGGTTGATCGCACTTTGCACTTTAGCATATTTGCATAAAGCTCCGTCATACAGATTTTTAAAAATTTAAATGCCATAATTTATACTTGTTCATTCGAAATTTCAAGGTCACGTGTCATTTTCACACTATTTCAAGGTCATAATCGTGTACTACAAAATATTTAATGGAAATCTACACAAAAATTTTATGAAAAATCGACAAGTAATTAAAGTAAAAATTTACAATGATGATATCGATAGATAACGATAATTGTTAACTGACATATTTTGACCAATTGCTACTTAGATACAACGCATTTCTACGCTGATTTATGTCGCTTAAATATTATCGTTGTGAGAATAGCAATGGCATAAATTGAGTTGATAAAGTATCGACATGAATGACGTCAAAACGAATAAGGCACCACAACGATCAAATACTCACAAGAGGCGCTGACGGCGTTGGTGTAATAACGCAATTAGGGCATCCAATCCCGAGATCAAATATTCCGGAATTTCAATTCAAGATCCCAAAATCCCGAAATAATATTGTGTTCGTTTAATTATGTTTGAAAAATATTTTTTTCGTTGCTGTTGTTTTTGCATTGATCGGTAAATTCAAAACATAAAAAAGTTGAGATTGCTTCCGGCGAAACCGGAAGTCCTATAATAAACAATGTCAGAAAATTAATTTTACGTTTAATTTATAAAAAGTCTAAGGCGCGACATCTTGCAATCGCTTTTTGACCTAACATTGTATGAGGATTGACAAATTATAGCCAGTTTGCTACTTAATAAGTCATCCCATACAAGGCAGCCAAGTGTGCTGTCAAAGCATATTGAAAGTTTTTAAAAATTTTCTTGCTAGTCGGTTTTGATTGCAGTGGATTTCTCGAGCATCTTCTTTACAGCTGTTTCGGCCCTCGTCGTTGGGGCCTCGTCAGCAAAGGCGTAGCTCGAGAATTCCACTGCAAACCAAACCAACCTATCCTAGTTATTCGTAATTGTAATAGTAATGAAAAGTCAAAGGCGCAACATCTTGCAATCGCTTTTTGACCTAACATTGTATGAGGTTTCTGCTGACGAAGCCCCAAATAGGGCTTAACTCCAATAGAACTTACGAGAGGTGTCACATTGTTACCAGAAGTCTATTCTCAGCATTATGTGGCTTGCAAACTTGGGGTGGCACAAGGAACCATTTGGAAGTGATGGAAGACAAATCAGGGAGACAAATCAGGTTATTAGAGATCTAGGAACAGGCCGCCAAAGAAAACCACTGCTGTCGATGATCGTTTTCTTCGTTTACAAGCAATTCGTAATCGCACATCACTGCTCGGATGTTCAACAGGATCTGCTGCGTACTAGTGGTCATCGTAGAGCGAGTGACCAAATTATCCGTAACAAACTAAAAGAGGTTAATTTGAGATCTAGATGACCTGCAAAAGTGTCAAAGTTATCTAGACAGCATTGCTGAATGAGAACAATTTGCAAGCATTGTTTGTCTATGTTTGCAAGGCAGCGCGTCAATTGGCAACTTCGGCACTGGTGTCGAGTAATGTTTACAGACGAATCGAAATTTATTCTTTCTGGGAATGTTGTACGAATACGAGTTTGGCGAACTACAAAAAAGGCCCAAAATTTCATACTAATGCAGGGTAACGCCCGAATTGTTACTCGTTATCTTCAGAAGTACAATGTTCATACTTTGGATTGGCCAGCAAGCAGTCCTGATCAAAATCCGATCGAGCATGTATGAGACTATTTGCCAGGGAACATTAGATATCGTCCAAATCCTCCTGTAACGCTCCAAGAATTAGAATTCGCTCTAGTTGAAGAATGGGAGAATATTCCACAACAAAACCACCAAAGGCTTATCCGCAGTCTGCAGCGACGTTATGCTGCAGTTTTACAAGCCCAAGGAGGCAATACTAAATACTTCTTTTCAATAAAAGAAAGTTTTCTAAATTTTTTCGTTCAGTTGAACATTTCTTATCGTTTTAATTTATCGCATGACTGTGTTTAACGTCTTATGGCTTTACTAATATTAAATTAAATTTTTATAAAATGTTATAAATTAAATAAATAATTGTTTTAAGTGTGTACTGAATAATATTTAAAATTTTTCAGTCATATACAGGGTGCCCGTTTTTCGAGCCTAACCATGGGGATCTCAGTTATTTGAAGAGATACGAAGTCGGTTAAATTGGGGCAAAGTTGCGTATATTTATGCTGATTAATAAGCTGAAAAGAAAATTCACATACCTTTTACGGTTTTCAAGATATTTGAAGAAAACGAAAAATCGTGATTTTCGTTTTCAATTTTTTTAACAAAAACCGTTAAAGATATGTATTTTTAAGTTCGACATTATTAAGGCACTTTTTTACAAGGAATTTAATTCTGTCATCGCCTTTATCATTGCAACAAAATTTGCAGGAAAACGATATTCAACTTTTTTTTTTCTTATGAGCGCCATCTTAGATTTTTATATTTTTAAATAATATTTTTCTTTCTGATTACAATGATGTAGCACACTTGATGATTTATAGTTGCAATTTGGATAGAACACCAATGACGACTTTTTGCAAAGAGTGCTTTGGAAAACTTCCAAGCTAGTGGGTCAACGTCGTGAAATTGCTGGGAGCAAAGAGGCGCAACATAGGCGGTAAACGTAACTTATAGAAGAAAATAAAAATGAGAATAAATTTTATGTGCATGAAATTTGTTTTGGTTTAAACAATATTGAAAAAAAAAGCTATAACCCAATGGAAAAAGAAAAAACACGGAATTACAACATATGCTCAAATTGTTCACCATCCACCTCTAAGCAGAGTTCTAAACGTCTTCTTAGATTAGAAATTGCCCTTCTGACATCCCTTCTTCGCATGTGTTGTAAAGTAGTAACAATTCTTCTGCGCAGGTCATTAATGCCTGTAGGCTTCGTTTTAAAAATTTTGTTTTTCACAGTACCCCACAAAAATAATCTAATAGGTCTGGAGATCGTGCAGGCCAGCACACATTACCATTATTTGCAATTAATTTGTTGGGAAACATTTCTGCCAAACTTTCCTTTACCCTTCTAGCAAGAAGACGGCGCGTTCCAACAAGACGGCGCGCCGTCTTGTTGGAACCATAAGTTTCTCAATCTATTAAGGTTAATGTTATTATCAATGTAATCTGCGAGAAACGTTCTTATAAAATTTAAGTATCCATTGGCCGTTAATGTTTCTTCGTAGATGTATGGACCAATAATTGTATCATCCAATAAACCAACCCACACATTTAGTCCAAAGCGTACTTGAGGTCTCCTTTCGTCATGCTGTCGCGGATTTTCAATAGACCAAATGTGCTGATTATGGCGATTAAACATCCCTGAATTTGTGAATTTACATTCATCAGTCCATATCACATTACTTAAGAAATTTTGGTTTTCCTGCATCTTTGTCATTACATAAACGTAAGCGTATCTCCAAAGTGAAGAGTGTGCGTTATGTGAATTTTATATGGCCGAAATTTATGATTTTTAAGTATCCTCCATATCTTTTGATGTGGTATGTTTAGTTGCTGTGCAACTTCTCTGGTGGAAGTTGAAGGATTTTCCTGAAACTATTAGATTATTTAACATAAATTGTTTCCTACAATCAATATTATGAAAATATGTTTGACCACTTGCAAAATTTCGTCTTCATTTTCAGCTGGTCTGTTGCTATATTTTCCTCTAGGCTTAATAAAAGAACCATATTCGCCTAAGTTTCTATGAAGAGAAAGGAAATACCCCAAACTTGGCTGCCGTCTTTCTGGGAAACGTTGCAGATACATTTCTGAACAAATTTGAGCATTGCGATGAGAGGCATAATAAATTTCTAGCATATCCCGCTTTTCTTCACTTGAAAATGACATTTTGTTACAACAATAAGCAGCAATATGAACGGTGTTTAGGGCAAGTTGAATTGTAATGTCAAAAATTTTTAAGAAACAAAATTATTGTTTTATTTTTCAAGGCGCTCTTTGCAAAAAGACGTCTTTGGTATTCTATCCAAATTACAACTATAAATCATCAAGTGTGCTACATCATTGTAATCAGAAAGAAAAACATTATTTAAAAATATAAAAATCTAAGATGGTGCCCATAAGAAAAAAAAAGTTGAATGTCGTTTTCCTGCAAATTTTGTTGCAATGATAAAGGCGATGACAGAATTAAATTCCTTGTAAAAAAGTGCCTTAATAATGTCGAACTTAGAAATACATATCTTTAACGGTTTTTGTTAAAAAAATTGGAAACGAAAATCACGATTTTTCGTTTTCTTCAAATATTTTGAAAACCGTAAAAGATATGTGAATTTTCTTTTTAGTTCATTAATCGGCATAAAAGTACGCAACTTTGCCCTAATTTAACCGACTTCGTATCTCTTCAAATAACTGAGATCCCCATGGTTAGGCTCGAAAAGCGGGCACCCTGTATATATATATATATACGTCAACGAGAAACAATGACTTTTTTGAGCAGTGTATATTCACTGAATTATCACGGGGGGGCAGACTTCCTAGGGGCGTATCACACAAGAAGAAAATAGGATTCGAGATCATTTTAGGTGCAAAAATTGCATGGAGTGTAGCGTACCATAGTTACAATAATGATTATACAGTAATAACTGTAAGGGGGTTATTTTTGGCTAGCTCAAAGTAAAGTTGATAAACAATCGTGTGGTATCCTTAACCGTGCACTGAAGAAACGAAATGCATTTAACGAACAAATTCACTACGCCAAAACAAAACAAAACAATAGAGTTAACGGACTTTTGTCCTGGATCATCTGGCAACGACTAAAGTACTAAACTTATCAAAAATGAATTGTCCCTCCTTGTGCTCCCCTGAATCGGAGATGAACTCGTCCAAGTGAGTGACTAGTCACTAGATGGCATCTACGTGTTACTGACGCCCTCTCTGGATCATTAATTCGCCCTCGAAAATGAGTTAGAAGAAAGATTAACACTTTTTTCATCTTTCTTTTTAGTCTACTTCTTTCTAGGCCTTTCTTTTTTCCGGATGGGGGTAACAGTTAATTCTTCCTTCTTTACCTTATGAGGTCGCAGGGCAGAAACATGGTAACATCCCACAACTTCATTTGGCTTGTTTACGTAAGCTACTTCAAAAGTAGTTATTGAACTTCGGCGAACAATAACGTACGGCCCATCTCTTCTCGACATAAATTTTGAGGAAATATCTTTAGTAGCATTACTTAACGAGTATACTTCTACTAGTACTAAATCACCAACTTTGTATGGAGGTGGCTCTCTTTTCTTCTGGTCAGCATAATTCTTCCGGTCATCCTGTTGCATTTCATGAATTTCACGAATGGTAGCTAATGTCTTGGACATTTTCAGTAAGTAAGGGGTTACTTCAGGCACAAAGTTCTCATTATTCACTTTAGCAGTGAGATCGTGATTAACATCATCAAATGTTTTCAGTTTTCTTCCGAAAGTTAAAAAGCGGTAGTATGTCCTGTACTTTGACACACAGATGCATTCATAGCGAAGCGCACGGATGGCAATTTATCAACCCAACAAGTATGGTCTTCATGGACAAGAATGGCAAATTGACTTTTTAAGTCTCTATTCTTCCGTTCCACTGCATTCGCTTCTGGGTGATAGATAGGTGTTAGTATTCGTTGCACTCCTAGACAATGTTGGCATCACTTCACTCACAAATTGGGAATCATTATCGGAAATAACTCTTCGGTCAGTTCTATATCTCGTAAAATCTCTTCAATTAAAACTCTAGCGCAGGTTTGGGAAGTTGCTTGTACTAGAGGAAACAATTCCAACCATCGAGTTGCGATATCATCTATTATGAAAATCCATCGATATCCATCGGAAGTTTCAGGGAGCGACTCAAATATGTCAATTGGGAGAATTTCAAATCTCTGGCACATTTCGGTCGGTCATTCAAACCATATTTTCTAGTTGTTTCTGCACTGATTTTCTTCTGAATTTGCAATGCATGTTGGGCGTCAATTTTGTAAGAGGTTATTTTTGGCTAGCTCAAAGTAAAGTTGATAAACAATCGTGGGATAACCTTAGCCATATATTGAAGAAACGAATATGCATTTAACGAACAAATTCACTATACCAAAACAACACAAAACAAAAGAGTTATGTAAACAGCCGAAAATTTTCGCCATAAGTCCAATCATATTAAATTACTTATTGCTCGAATTGAACAGAGGAATTTCCAACTTAGTCGTAACGAAAACAAGTTCCTAGGCGAGTCAGTCTAAAGATCCTCTTAAGAGCCATTTAGATATCGCTAAGGTAAATATATTCCTCGATAACGAAAGCGCTGATATTTGAGAACAAAATATTCGCACGCGCAAAACAATATATCGATTAAATCAGGTTAAGGTAGGCAATTTGAGTCACTTCGATGCCCAAAATATCTTTACCAGGGAAAATTGGAAATCGATCTTACAAGAGGGCGATACCTATCAAGAGGCAATTGTTTACATAAATATCCCGCGGAGGAAAGGGATTTCGAAAAGAATTAATTAATGTTCAGCGGGTCGTTTTCGAGAGAAGTTTCGTGCCCCTCTTAAAAAAAATATATTCATTTAACCCTCGCTTGAAACGAACGTCATTAATTAAAAATTTCATATTTCTTTTGCCACTGTGTTCATTCATTTAATTTTTATTTATGTTTTAAAATTTAAATTGCGCCCCTTTGTTTATTTTTTTCCCTTTAAATTTGCTCCGCGAGTGTATTTTTAAAAATACTTGATTAGGGTGAAAGTTGCATAGAAGACGACGAAATCCCAAGGTTCTCTGTTACTGAATCTTCCTTACTATCCTGCTCGGTAGGTGTTTGTTGAATTATTATTACTGTTGTAAAGCTGTTCTCTTAGTCGTCTTAGTCAATATACTCAAATATTGACCCTAATATTAATCTTTTATTTTGAATATAGTTTTGCATTTACTTTAAACAGCTTCTGAGTCAAAGAACACACTCCTTCGAGAAATGAAAATTTTAAGTAAATAAATGAGGCTTAGCTCTAATAAAGGCATTAGAGCATGGTGTCTCTTAAAAACTCCGGTGGTGGCAGCGTAAATAATTTGAATTTGAAAGTTTTCCAAATTTTACAGTGTTTTTCTTTTGGTTTTCCTCTTTTGTCAATTGTATTTTACTATTTCTCAAAACTATTTCCTAGCTCTATTAAACAGAGTGCTGTGTTTGTCAAACAATTCCCTTTTTTGGCAGAAGCGATTCCTTATTTGTCAAATCAATTTCACATTATTATTATGTAAATCATAATGAATGCTGATAGAAGACAAAATACCAAAATCTCCAACGAGGTACGTACTCTTATCATCAGAGTAATGAATGATCGTACTTCGGCAGTCCAAATAGGACGGCAATTTAATGTAGTGTACTGTAAGAAAAATTTACCTGACGTACAAAATAACCAACGAGGTGAATAAGAGAAGAGTTGGGCATGTACTCGAGAGGAGTAAGAGGAAATCTGCAATTTGATTGATGAGGATTGCATCTTGACACTAAAACAAATAAAAATCAAATTGTTGGAGCAAAATCCGCAATTAGTGGTAAGCTTGATAGAGCGATAAAGGAATTTCACTATTCTGTAAAACGCATTTCCTTTGTGCCAGAAAGGCGTAACTCTCCAGATACTATCCAAAATAGATTCGACTATACTGTTTAATATAACAGAATGATGAGTGACAGAGAAAAACTATTTTTTATAGATGAATTTGGAATTCAAGTAAATTCTAGAAAATCATATGGAAGATCACAGAAAAATACAAAAGCCAACAAAGTCAAGGCCCAATTAAGAGGGCGTAATTATTCGGTTGCTGCTGCAATGTGTATTAATTCATTATATTTATTCACCGTTCAAGATAGGCAATACAATGCAGACCACTTTAGAGAATTCTTGACAATTTTATTTGGCCACTTAGGCGAAGATCATATAAGAGGCGCATATTTTGTCAGATTTCATAGAACGGACGAAATTTAACAACTGATAAGAGCTCATGGACATGTTCCAGTTTTTACTCTACAAATTGAAATTTGTAGAAGCCTTTGTTTCTCTCTCTCTCATTAAAAATTCCGCGGCCACAGTAAGAAGGGTTAATTGACAGACCTTTCTTACAGCTAATGGACTTTTGTCTTGGATTGTCTGGCAAGGACTAAGCTTATAAAAAATGAATTGTCCCTCCCTGTACTCCCCCTGAATCGGAGATGAATTCGTCCAAGTTGAGTAAGTAGCCACTAGATAGCATCTAAAATATGGTGAATGGCACTTAAGCCTTTTTGTCGCACAACCGTCGATATACAAAAATAAATATTATGTTAGATTAAGATAATTTCTTCGTTCCACGTAGCTATTTTGACAGTACCGCCTAGCAGATAGGCAACTGTAACATCAAAAGCATATATGTTACTTAAATATCGTTCCACTCTGAACTTATTATAGTTCTATCATTACGGCAACATATGCCTTTACAAATGTTGCCATGGTGATAGAACCATGTTCAGCGCTGAACTATGGTTCAAATGTTTGAACAACTGGCCCTAGGAGTAATAATTTATTTTAAGCATGTATATAAGATTGTAAGCGCCGTTTTTCGGAAAATCCAAAAAAGATTTTCTAATTATACATTTGAATTTAAAAATTCCAAATTTTAATAGATAATATTTTGAATATATAATATACATTATAATCTACCTATAATTTAATTACGATTGGTAAGTAACTAGTAAAATAAGATCGAAATCAAAAGTAATACACTACTCACAACACCTTGAAAAAAATATTCTTTTTTATGAAATTTTACTCAGATATAGAGAATTGGATGAACAATAATTGATTCAATAAGTAAAAGATAACAAAATAAATAAATTTAACGTTGTGCTGCTGGATATGTTCACAAAAACATCGTATTTATGGTTGCTTATCTATTAGGTGGTGTCATGAACATTTACAGAGCGACGCCGACGCTCGTGGCTGGCGGCGTGACATTTCTATTAAACTGTACATTATGCAACCAAACAATCAAATCGGGGAAGAAGTTGCCTTCATTAATAATCGTTTCATGAAATATCAAACGAAACTTGTGTATCTTATCCGCATTTTTTAATCACTTATTTAAATTATAAAATATCCATTAAAAAATTAAAAAGAATTTGTTATTAAAATATAACATTTTTTTGTATTATTTATATTTTAAAACTGGATGTGAGATTGGTTTAATTTGAGTTTTTTTTAATTAATTAAAAAATATTTCCAGACAAAAAGTATTTTATACATTTAAGAAATAATAATAATAATATTCCACCTAATAATACAACATGTCTCACAGCTGTTAACAAAAACAAAACACTTCGACTTTAGTACGACGTGTCGATTACAAGATGACGCTGAGATCTTGTACCTGTCCCCAGATTTGCTATGAGATATTTGTACCAGGTGACACCATCGTATGACGTCGCAGTAGCTTTAGTTTCTTTACGCATCGAGTGCTTATTCCTCATCTATTATTCCCTTGTTGTGTATTCCGATCTGAAAAGAAAGGTAGCGAGCGAATAACTGAAGTCGTTCGAAGTTTTGACGTGCACGGAGGTGTCTGCCAAGAACAGGCGGATTCGGTCGTAGGGTGGACCAGGTTTTTTTGTTTACGAAACGTCGTTCCGTCCGTTTGTTAACAAAAAACAACAGAGTGTGTTAAATAATTTCTATTAATACATCACCGGATTGTTTGTGTTTGTGTTACGCACGGTGCCAACTTTAGTGTCGGTCGAATTTTTAATTAAATATCGCGTGCAGATGTCCCAATTTTTAATGCAATTTATTTTCTAAAATCGGAGGCAATAGTGTTTTAAAGGAGCTCGTGTGTTTGTAGATGTTTGGTTTACAATGTTCGTAGTAGGTTTTGACAGGTAACATACAGGGTTGTCTCGATAGATTTGGAATTCGAAAAGTATTCGAGTCATAGTTATTGAAGCAGTCACGTCAATGGGGGAAAAATGTAGGTGGGGTGCATACCTGTCTGACTTAATGAATGGTCAGGTATGACCGTATTCAATTCTGCTTATTCAAGAACTAAATAATCAGTTCTGTTCTTTACTAATTACTAGAATTCATAAATCAAATATTATAGAAATAAATCATTAATTGGTGCTTTTATATCTTTTGTTCATTGTTAGAAATAAATAATTAATTGGTGCTTTATGTTTTTTGTTCATTGTTGCTTCCTTCTGTCTTGATTACTCTTGAAGGAATTAAATTTGAAATTACACAAGAAAATAATTCAAAAATTTAATGATTTTAAAAATAGGTTTATTTCCTAAATAAAAAAAAATTGACACTGTGGAGGAATTGATTTTACCTGTAGGATTTTTTTAATTTTCCACCACGGTATTTAAAATGAGTTTTAAAAAATATCTCTTGAAAAATGATTTTTTTATACATATTCCGCTATGATTTTAAAATGAAAATGATAGATTAAACATAAAAAACTAATAAATTTCTAAGAAAAGTTAAAAATTTTGAGGAAAGTAAATGTATTAGAAACCATTCCAGCCAATAAATTACAAGCGAAAAATGTCAACTTGACATAGTAAATTAAAATGGAATGAAACTTTGACATAATTAAATGACAATAAAAAATATTGACGGTCCCTGTTTTATTTTTGTTTCTGTTTTTGTTTTTGCCTTTTTCTTCGTGAGAATTATTTATTTTGACGTACTTAACATGTGTTTTCTTTTTGAAGATGAATAAACTTGTTTGATTAGAAAAGTTTAATCTCAAAAATAGAAAAATAATTTTCCTAAATTGTCAACTCACTTTAAAGGTAGTTATGTCCAATATTGGAACTTTTTTTATTTTTTGTTTACGTTTTTATCATATAAAATATTTATGTACACCAGGTGTATACAAACTCTGCCAAATATTAAAATCACGGATTTTTACATTTAAAACCGCAAAGAAATTATACAGAGTGGGTTTTTGTCCAGAAATCTCTGAAAAGTAAAGATTTTATTTTAAACAATTAATATCCTGTCGGGAAAACATTATTAATTAACAGACTTCAGACATTTCGGAGCGTTGTCATGGTTACGCAATATGAGAACCAATGAAAAGTGCCCATTAATAATAATAATATTTATTTACCATACAACAGATATTAGAAAATCTAGAACGATAACGTCAGAGTGTACAATACAATTGTATACATGTAAATAATAGGGATAGATAACATTTTGTTAATGTGTAATATTTGAGAAATTCGTCAATGTTATAGAAGCATTCTTCTTGTAAAAAGCTTTTAACTGTTTTTTGTTTTTTTTGAAAATTTTGGAAGGCATCGTTCTCCAGATTGGTGGAATTAAGTTGAATAGTTACAAATGGAAGTGTATTTGAGTGGTATATATCCTGTGTTTCGGAGTGTTAACATCTTGGTTATTTCGGAGTGAGTATTGAGTTTCCTCTTCTCTAAGAGCAAATGTTTGGCTTGTTTTCCTAGCTGCTATTAATTGTAACACTATATACATCCTGGGAAGAGTCAAGATATTGAATTCTTTAAAACAAAGTTTACAGTGACAATCACTTTTAACACCTGCTATGATACGAATAGCTTTCTTTTGTAAGGTAAAAATCTTTTTTGTGTGGCCCGATTTACCCTAAAGTTGGAGTCCATATGTTATTCTACTGTGGAAAATTGCATAATAGGCCGTAATGGCGGATTCAATATTTATTATGACCTGTTTTATGCGTCTTTTGGGATAAATGGCTTGAGGCAGTTATGATGCTATCTGCTGTACCTGGTCATGCCATGCCATTCTGGTATCTAGAGTTAGACTGAGGATACGGGCGTTACCTCTATCACGTTTCTTCTGTCGGTTGTAAAGCCAAGTTTGACTGTTTTGTTTGAATTTAAAGCTAATTTGCTGGTTAAAAACCAGTTGTTGGCTTGGACATAGACAAGATCCTCTTTTTGTTGAAGAAATGATTTGTTTTTGTCACTGAACAAGTAAAGTTGTGACGTCAGCTTATGTCCTGATGTATTTGCTGACAGATCGTTGATAAAGATGGTGAAGAAAAGGGAACCAAGGAGTGATGCCTGAGGTATTCAAACGTGTTGTTGCTTTTTCCCCCTGGAAGTCCATAAATTGTTCTGTTGGATAGATAATATGTGAAGTTTGTGTGCTGTGCCTCTAATTCCATATTGTTCATTTTGGCTAGGAGAATATCATGTTGCATGCAGTCAAAAGCCTTGCTTTACATGTCTCGTGATTCTCGATTCATAAATAAAGTTGGTTAATGAAATGGCAGCGTCAGTGGTATTTTTACCGGATCGGAAACCAAATTGATTATCACATATACAATTATGCCGGTTTAAGAATTTTAGTAGGGGAACGAGGGGCAGAATCGGGTAGCTAATTCAATTTTACTGTTAAACTCTTAAGATTTGTTTTTTATAAATGAAAGTTAACTAAACGTAAACTACAAGCACTTGCTTACAAATGATGTAATAATCGGCAAATAAAACATTTGTTGGTACTAAATAAAAGAACGGATTAAAAAGTAGTGTAATTTACGATTTTGCCCCGGGGGATGAGGCAAAACCCTATGCTTGGCGGGGCAAGGATTGAACTTTAATACAATTATCATTGAACTTTAATACAATTATCACACTGAAACGTATCCAAATCTTTTTCTAGCCAACCCGTACATATTTCATGACCCCAGTTCTTGCAGCTGATGCACTGTATCCACCTTCATTTTGTGTTGTACTAGAATATTTTTCATAAAGAATCTTTGTTTTAATCTCTACTTCTTCTTCAGAGCTTATAACTTCTTCCTTTCTTCTAGCCAACTTCTTGTTTTGCTCTTCTGGCAAGAGTTTTCTCTTAACTCTGTGAGAGTTGTTCTCCATAATTGACTGCAATTCATTTCTGTACCGAGAATCCGGTAGGATAGCTGTTTGTCCTCGACGTTTTGTGGCAAATGTGTTGTTTCTGTTGCTATGTAGAATCGGGATCGTGGTGATACTACAAACGAATCTGACTTCTCTGAACCAGCATCAGAAAATTTACTGGACTTTTTCTCTTTAGTTAAATCTGATCGTTCAGATGTTTTTCCCCTAAAGTTAATGTAGAAGGACCAGCTACTGGAGACTTGCTTCTTAAGGAAGTATCTTCCGAAGTATTTGTAGTTTCACGATTCGTTGTCTCCGCTGCAGCAAATTCGGCTTCGCCAAAAACGTTCGGATTAACAGGATAGATCACAGTTTTCGAAAAGCCAGACACAACCGTCTGAATCGTCGCAGCTCTACTATAAGCCTCCCCAAACAATCTAGCTACTTGATATTGAGTCACTATTCTTCCAGGATTGGTTCTTAACCACGATTTTACAGCTTGACCACAGAAAGTACTCAAAGGGAATATAAAACTAACGTCTAACGGCTGTAGTCTGTGCGTACAATGAGGTGGGAAGCATAACAAAATAACTCTAGCAAGATCTATCAACTCAACTGACGCTAAATGTTGTAATTCTGTAGTGGTTAAACCAAATAAACGACTTTCCATATGCTTTACATACTCAACTAGCCCATCTTCTTGTGTAAGTGAAAAAACACATGTGAATCTTCCCATTCCTTTAAAAAAATTAAATTAGTTAATTATGTTTTGTTCAACATATTCATTTTAAGTACCTTTGCTGGACGATTCGTTCAAAGTCATCCCATTCTTAATCTTTTTCACTCTACTAGGGCACACTGAGGAACGTTATAAGTGGTTGCTGTCTTTTTATATCCCATTGTATTTGTATAAACAACTTCAATTGCTTTCCTCTTGCAACCACTACTGTATATCTGTTTTTCGTTTATAATTACGCACAATTACAAATACAAATTAATCATTTATAGGCAAATTTCGACATCAGTTCTGCTTAGCAATTATGTACTGTATTGCCTTTGTTTTTTAGTTTACTTCAGTTGTATAGTTTTATCTACATTAAAAAATATAACAGTTATACTTACAGTAACTTAAGTCTTTTTAAAAATATGTATATGACAAAGCAGTTTAACTTAATTTTCAACCGGGGCACTACCCGATTATGTCCATCTGGTTCTGCCTCAAACATGATGTCACTACAAAACGGCGTGTGTTTCTCGAGAACATAAGCTATAAAGATTTTTTTTTGCAACAAAAGCGTACTACCAATTAGTTAAGTTATGTATCACATAAAAAAATTATCAACTGTGTTATTAATTAACTGTAGAAAATTCCAAAAATAGTAAAAATAACATTACTTACATGTAAAAACACTATTTTTGCAATATTTTACTTCTACTATATAAAACAATTTATTATGATGATTCACTACCGATCAGCAGCTTAATGAATAGATTCGTGACTTTGTACATAGATGACCACATGGCTACTCGAGAAAATAATGGTACCTGGTTTTGCCCCGACACCCGATTCTGCCCCCTCATATCTGGTGACAAAGGGTTCCCTTTTTTGAAGATGTGTATCACCTTGCCATTTTCATTTTCTAGGGAAATATGTCTTCTATCATACACACGTTTAAAATGTCTGCTAAGGGTTCTTTTATTATTTCTTTTCATCATTTTGATATTTAGACCGTGTGCATCTGGTGTTGGAAATAGATTAAGTCCTCGTATAATATTTTCTAATTCTGATCTTGTGACAGGAGTTAGAAAACTGTGTTGACCAGAAGATTCAGTTATGTGAAGTTACCCTGTGGGTGTAGAAAGCGAAGTACGAAGTGTTTTGATTATTTCTAATCCCGCATTACAAAAAAAGTTGTTTAATTCTTCACTTGAGAGTGCATTAGTAATGGAGTTGAATTTATTTTCATCACGCTGCGATACATCCGAAGTCTGTTAATTAATATTCATCCCAATAACGTAAAAGTATGCAATTACGAATATCAACTGTTTGATTTCTTACTTAATAAATTTGTTTTCGCGATAGGGAAATTAGCTTTCATAAACTTTAAAGCAGAATAAATAGCAACAAATCAACGCGATACAAACGAATACCTTTAGTATATTGACAAACAGCCAGTGTTGCTAACCTCTTACAATGATTCTTCCCCCTATGAACTGAAAAAAATGAGCTTTTTAATATAAAAATTCCATCCTCAACCTAAAATCAACTTATTACAAAAATATATAGAAAAACTTATATGCTCTTTTTATGGAAATTCAAATATTATCTCAGTTTTTTAAATTGCTTTTCACAACACACGTGGAGCTTAAGTTGTAATTTCGTTTTTTATGTCCATCAATTCGTCATCATTAAAAATATTCGTGCAGCTTTCGCATAGTTTAATACCAAGACTGTCAACTTTCCAAATTTAGGAAGTAATTAGAAGTCACAATAATAAGGAGAAACACTTTTTCCATTTGTTTTTATTACCTCTTTAGCTGAGAATGATGACAATTTTTCACATTTAACAGAATCATTAAAAATTTACGTTTTTTCTAATATAATTAATTCTCTTTAATCCTAAAATTTCCTGCAAAACGGGAAATTTCCTCCATTTGGCAACAACGCTAATAGCTGATAGAAATGTAGTAATAGTTGGAAAGAGGCGGAACATTTCAACGCTTACTAGGACCTATGAATCATTTATAAAAACTTTGTAGCACCATTTTCCTCTTGACTCTGGTTATGGAGTTACAGTAAGCTTCGGTAATCCGGATCAACTAAAACCTAGGTAATCCGTATTAGCGAAAAATATGGATTATTGGAATCTTTTTAAAAAGTTGACACAAGATACGCAAATAAAGTAACTACTTATAACACTAGGATAGGATACCAGCAGAAACATGGCACCCTTCAAATCGTAATTTTGCTCAAGAAAAATGTGACACTATTTTTGCTCTGCTGAAAAATGCAGCTCTTAAGACATACCTTTTCCACTTTGACGATTTATTAAAAAATCAATTTGTTTTTATAAAATGCCTGCTTTCTATTTAATTTATAAACTAGATATTTTTTATAGGAAATAATTTAATTAAATTAATTTTTGTTGCTGTTAATTAGAGTTTTGAAATAACATAACTTATTTAGTAAGTTATAAATTGTCATCATTATATCTCGGGCTTGATAATATGTTTCACAGGAAAAGAATAATTTTCATTTCAAATTATAAGTTTGTAAAAATGAAATTAAAATTTCCGCCTGTATCGAACGTTAATATCAAATCGAGTCAAGCAACATAAAATCTGAAATTACTAATAAAAGTAACTGTGTTTCCAAGCCCCATTACTAAAGCACGGATTTAGGTGCACTTTCAGGTTGTGAGTTGGCACTTCACAAACTAAAAAGATGACTACCTTATGACTTAAAATGCACTTAAATCCGTGCTTTAATTACGTTGGTTTCTATCATAGAAGACTGTGAATGAAAAAGAAAAAAGAATAATACCTCATATTCCTGATTGATTAAGATGGTCGGTACAAAGTCAAAGGCATAGCAAAAACTACTAAAGTAAAGAGTCAGTATCGCAATGTGTAGGGCGAAAACAAAATAATAAATTAACTGAATATATCGTAAGATCAATTAGAAAATGACTCAGAGTCCGTCGCATATGCAAGTTTTATAGTTGACACCAAATTCATCAAAATGTAATTACTGTTAGAACAAAAACTAGGTTATGTTGTGGGTTGGAAAAGTAAAACTTATGCTGCATTCTATTGTGAAAAAATCATTGTAATTACAGCTTAATTGATTTTCAGAGAAAAATTTATGAAATACAACTGCAGTGATAACACTTACGACTTCAAAGCTTGCAATAGACATTAATTTTGCTTTCCAAGGGAAGCCTTATGTAATTACTTTTTGAACACATGGTATTAATTTTTTTGTCTCTATTTTCTTAAATTTAGTCTGCTGTTTAAATTGTCCGTCATTGTCAACCTGCAAACTTAACCTAGTTTTAAAGTTCTATCACTAATAACATAGTAACGTCAGTGTTACCACCTTTGTAGCTGCATCGATGAGTTACATAATCATTTTTACTAAATCGTTTAATATTACAAATGCACTAAAATTTTCTTTTTTTATACCGAACGTTAAAGTGTACTTTGTCCAGCTCAAAATGGTAGATAAAACAGAATTTTAACAGCAAGGAATAAAGTACTTTAATTTTGTTATTTTAATTAATAAATATTGCAACTTAACCATAGCAACAAGCCACACTAGTTACTGGGATCATGATCATACAACGCGATTTTTTTCTTTTTATTTTTCTGCGAAATTGTTTACATTTTGTCTTTAATTTTCACTAGACGGCAAAATTTAATTATCGACTCGTGAAAACGTTTTCACTCATCGATAAAAATCCATTTTACCGTCTTGTATAACAAATAACTATTTCGTTTAAAGATAATGCGATCATTCAATTAAGATATAAGTGATATTTCTACTACGGAGAAGTGACAATCCTGTGGTAGTGCGGACTTGGATGATAAGTTATCATCTCTGATAACCACATTGAATTGCATTATTGATAACTTATCACTCGACACCTAATACCACAATACGTTTAAATTACAGTGGTTATGTGAAGCACCTAAATGACGATTAAAAATGTAAATCAGTGAACATAATAATGGGTTTCTCAACGAATCTTCAAGGTAGAAGTGCCCACGATGCACTTCTGTCGCGTCAGGACGCAGAACTCCGCTTTCTGGAGACCATGAAGAGATGCCTCGTCTCGAAGATCCGCTGTGACCGCGAATATGCCCTTGCACTGAGCTCAGTAGCCGCTCAAGGAATGAAAATCGACCGCAGTGAAGAACTCTGCGGTAGTCTGATCACTTCGGCCTGGAGGAACATGATGGAAGATCTGGACAGCACTGGAAAATTGATCAAACAGAATGCAGACTGCATAGAGAGTAAAGCGCTAGACACGTTGAATATAATGTACACGGAGAAGAGAAAGGCCAGAAAGTTGTACCAAGAGGAGCACACCAGAATTGCTCAGCAATTTTCACACGTGAGTCGTAGGTTATTTGTGTGTCTTTTAACTTTTAAGGCCGTTTTAAACTACCCTATTTCTTTTTTAATATTTGGATCCTTTTCTTAAATAATTTAATTTGTGCAACAAATTGTATCAATATTTAAATTTACTACATATATATATTATGTGTACAAAAAGTTTTCCTATCTAGTGTGTTGCTCTCATTTTTTCGCACATTCGCGTATGTTCCTTACTTGATCAGTAAACGCCAAATTGACGTTTAACCTTGACATAACGTCAACAGAAAATCATAACGAATAATTACGATTTATTACGTTTTGAAACCAAACAAAATAAAACATTGAAAATAAAGTTGAACGTGAATTCACAATAGATGTTGAAAATGGCCTCCGTCTTCTTCGAGGCATTTTCTAACTCTCCTGCGATATCCATTAAACATTTTGCAAAATGTGGGGAGAATTGTTTATTTCATCACACTTTTGGATGTTTCTTTGGGTAAGTTGCTGCCAATCATTAACGGCAGTTTTAAAAATGGAATTTTTCAAGTAGGGCCAAACAAAGAAATCCAAAGGAATTACATCGCAAGATCGCGGAGGCCATATGTTTGCTAATTATCCAATCTCCAAAAAACTTTTGAAGGAAATTTAAAGTATCTCCAGTAGCATGGGCCGTTGCACCATCCTGCTGGAAATATCCAAATTGCAACTAGTCATCATGCAGTTGATTAATAAATGGATGCAAAATCTCTTCCCGATTTCTAAGTGCTCTATTGTGCCATTAAAAAATATTGGATTTATCAATCTTCTCCGACTTAAACCTATCCAAATACCAATTTTTTGTGAATGGAGTGGGGTTTCAATGAAAATATGAGGGTTTCCTGTACCCCAGATCCTCATATTTTGGGAATTAATGTATCCTGTTAAATGGAACCAGGCCTTATCGGAAAAGAAAGTATTGTCCAACAAATCGTCATAGTCAATATTGTTTACAAACCAGTGAGAGTACCTTCGCCTTAGTTCAATAGCTACTGGAAGCAATTCATGCACGGCAGTCGATTCGATAAGGAAACATTTGCGAGTCCTTTCTTAGAATAGTTTTGCAGATCCCGAGAGAAAGATCAACTTGTGACAGGTGATGGATGGAAGTGCGAGGAGCATCAGTCATATTTTGTCTCACATTTTCAACTATCTCATCAGTTCTTACTTTAGGCCTACCTGATACTTGTTTTCACTGTCAGTTTCTCTGAATAGTCCTGCAGAGTACTGAAGTTGATTAACAAATTTGTGGTACAGAAATACAGTTTCTGGAAATTTTTCCTGAAATTCTGCATTACAATCAGAAATGGAATAGGTCCATTCGCAATTGATTTTTTGGGCGTTTCTAAAGTAGGATTCAACCGTAACAGATTTTTCTTCCAATGTGAAAACCATTGTAAAATCAAATCAATAAAGCAATTTTTTAAAGTTATGTTCGTTTACTTGTCTGTATAGGGTACGGATCAAGTAAGGAACATATGAGGACAATGAGAGCAACACACTTGATGGGAAAACTTTTTGTACACGTTATATATGTATGTACAAGTCGAGTACAAGTTGATATAATTTCAAATTTATCTGCTGATTATGGATTAGAATAATCGATTACAAAAAAATCCTTTTTTTGTATATTTATGCACACTGTTTGGCTGCGTTACGCTCCCATTACCAGACGACCTAGTGTTTGTTATCCTGTACACTATTGTGCACTACTTTATAATATATGATATAGGCAGCTTAAATTCTTTGATAATTATGTCAATATGATTCATATTTATTCATACTGACATACCACACAAAGATTTCAGATTGCATTAAAGCAGCGATCGCCAACCTTTTCAATGCATGGAGTAACTTTTTCGAATAAAGAGTGAGCTTTTTTTATAGAGGTTTAGAGAATCTTCTAAAGACATCCCCAGATACATCACCCCTGGAGGCGTGTTGGATTCACCCCTGCCTTTCAGCGTAGCGGGGACCGGCCTTCGGCATTTGCTTCCGCATGCGCCTGTCATCTACAGGTTGTCCTTCCCTTCAGTCCTCTTCATTCCTCTTCTTTCTCTTCAGTCCTCTTCCTCTGTGTCCTCCTCTTCTAGTCCCCCTACTGCGCTGCTCTTGTCTGTTGTTCATCCCTGCACTTTTTGACCATGATGGTCCTTAACATGGTAATGATGGTCGTCCACGATCTCCCATCTTTGGCCATTATGTCCGCTACCGTTTCTTTACTGATCTTTGCTCCGAGTTCGATTTCCGCCCTTAGTCGCGGCTCCTCCCATCGGGGCACACAAAAATTGTGTGTTTGGGGGAGTCCTCGTCCTCGTTGCAGTACCAGCATTCGGACGTGTCTCGCTTTTTGATCCCTTTCAGGTACTTCCAAAAGCTACCATGTCCGGTCAGCGCTTGCGTTATGTAATAGTCGACCTCCCCATCCGGTTTGTTCACCATGCCTCTCTGTTTTTGATGAAGACCTTGGCCCAGCCTTCGTATTTGTCCCATCGGGTCTGCCAGGCCTCGAAGAGTTCTTTCTTGGCCAAGGTCTTTATATGGTGTCCCTCTTTGTACACTTTATACCTTTCGGCGATTTGGAGTCGGATGGGAGGTATCTCTGTTATTACCAAGATGGTAATAGTCGATACCGTCCTGTACGCCGACGCCACCCTTATGGCAGCCAGCCTGTTAAGCCTTTCGAGCATTAGCTTGTGGTATCGGAATTTGATAGCGTTTTCCGAGATCGGGGCAGCATATAACATAATTGAGGAGACTACTGCCGCGAGTACCTTCCTCTTCTTGGAATTGGCTCCTCCCACGTTCGGCATCAGTCTCGCTAGGGCTATGTACGCCTTTTGTGCCTTGGCAGCCATCTCTCTGACGTGAGTGGTCATTTTCCATTCGCACACTGAGGTATTTTATGTGCTTTGGCGTCTCGATTTCGGCATCTCCCACATTTAGCACCACCCGCGTCAGATTTCTTTTCCCCGCTAGAATGACTGTTTCGGTTTTTTCTTCTGCCAAGGCGAGCCCCATGCTCTCCAGGGTGCCACTCAGTTTCTCTACTGCATACGTGGCCCTCTTCAGCAACAGCGGGATCGTTCTTGCACTAACCACCACGGCCAAATCGTCCGCGTACGCAATGACGGTGGTTCCTTCTCCCATTTCCAATTCCAGTACTCTGTTGTATAGGACGTTCCATAAGGTTGGTCTCAGAACGGATCCTTGCGGGACCCCGCAGGTTAGCAGATCTCAGGTTGCATTAAAGCAGCGATCTCCAACCTTTTCAATGCATGGAGTAACTTTTTCGAATAAAGAGTGAGCTACATAAGCCTAACCCAACCTAAATCAAATAACGCACAAATATGTACAACATATGACATATATCAGGTGTTCAACTCGAAATGTTTTTTTTTGTTGAACACTTACTAGTGTGCTGTGAGCTATTGGAGTTATGTATGCGAGCTACCGATAGCTCGCAATCGATGGGCTGGCGTCCGCTGCATTTATAAAGCATATACGTATTTGCGAAAAAGTATGTACTGATGTACAGTATGAGCATAAATGATTGAGGACAAGTTGAATTTCCCGCGTCTCTATCTAGTGATTTTTATTCCTTGTGTGTGGTCGTCCTGAAAATAAATTAATTTTTGTTCAGTGTCGGATCTTTTCAGAGCCAATATTTGCATACATATTGCAATTAGGTATTTGAAATGACCAAATTAATACATAATTAATTACCAGACTATTTTATTGAGTAATAATAACGCTATCCACATTGCAACCCAGTGCACGCCTATACATTTGACCAACTTAAGAAAAATATTGAAAGGCGGGAAATTCAACTTGTCCTCAATCATTTATGCTCATAGTGTACACCAGTGCAAGATAACAAATACAACTATTATTATTCCATTATTATTCCTACCATAAATGGATGTGCAGAGTGGAAAAATTAAGGACAAGATAAGGTTGAAATAATAACAATAAAAACCACACGACTGAATGATGTTTATTACTGACAATATTATTGATCATATTTTACTGTTTTATGACAAATATGGTAGAAACGTCTTTATATTTGATATCGCGGAAATGTTTCAGATTTGAATTGAGTTATATTTCTTGTAATGATAGTTTATGAAACAATCACCATACATAACTATGCATCTCGACTTTCTTTTTCTGTTTTTTAATTTGAATTTCAAATCTCGCATGACCGGATCTCTCCAGTCTAGTTCAATCTATTCCAATCTCAATTTGAATTAGATTTTATATGTATACGTAACAAGAAGCTATGAACTATGCCCCGTCATCCACTACGATTCTCTGTTTTGCCTCAGTTAGTTTAACAATTAATTTAACAATTAAATATCAGTTGTTACTTATGCCTCCACTTATTGTTTACGTATGAACTAAAACAAACAGTTTTATATTTGCTTAACTTTTAGGAGTACGAGAAAAGAACACAAGAGAAACTATTTCATTGCTTAATTGTTTGCTTATTCAACTGATATTTAAATCACGGATAATAAAGTATGCACTGTTCCACTTGAATTTTCTATTTGATTTATTTAATTCTCTAATAATACAGGAGTATTATTTTTTGATTTAAAAATTTGCTCAGCATGGTACGTAGGTAGTAGTATTTTTTAACACTTTTTGGAATTGATTTATCTTAATTTAATTGGCTTGGAGATATTCGAGGGAATATCAGATGAGAATCTGCAATCTGAACTATTCTTTCTTTAAATGTAACTCAGTTACTGTGTGATGGTTTTCTCGAAAGATATTGCAAGTCAGGAATTTTTTGCTAATGTTCTTCAGTCAAACAACAAAATCGTGGCCCTGATATTTGTTGTTTCTGGGTTTATTCCATTTAACTTTGACAAATCTCATACGAAAATCGTCATGTTACGCACTCAGTTGTAGATTTTGTTTACGATCCTTTGCGTCCGTGCCGATTTTTGATGGCTTTTCTCCTGTTACCACGAGAGAACGATTTTATAAATAGAATATACCTGTTCATCTTTACACACGGGTTAAGCAAAACGATCCTCGGACACACAAAAGTCAAGGACTAACCGTAACCGGCCACGATGCGAAAGAAATGAGCGCCTTAATTTGTGCCTCATTAGGCGCGGATTGGCGGATTTGTTTCTCCTATCAATCTAGAGTTTAGGGAAACTTTACAAAATGAATATTTTTATGTAATGCAAAAGCGTTTGGGTTGCGATGTGAAATTGTCCGACAAGATCATAAATCATGTTAAACAATACGTGTCGAAAGTATATTTTTACACATACAGTTGCGCAATGTGTGAAATACCGAATGTTTTGAGAATTTTGGTTTGGGATCATTGATGAATGATTACCACAGGTATGTCCAAAGTAGGACAATAATTTATTTACTACTGATAACCGGGATTTACGTTCTTTTGTTTTTAAATTTAATTTTCTTCTTTTGTGCACATAGTGTTTTTAATGAAGTTTACAGTGTAAGGTGCAATGCCAGCAATGGCGTAGCTATAATGATTGCAGGGATTGTGCAATCCCTAAAGTCAAGATGCCTACTCTTGAGAGTAAAAATTGCACGCAATAATTTTTCCTAATTTAGTGGTATACAAGTATTATACTCAATACCCTTCTATCCGAATAATAAAACCTATCACTGGAGGTTTAAGTGAACAAGCAAAAGCTTATGCTTTACATCTTTTATTTTATGATTTAGTTATTGCCGGTATGTTTCGCCTTTTTACAAACCTTAAGGTAACTATGTTATTGGTTTGTATAGAGTATACCTTATAAATGAGCAAGGACAAGTACTTTTGTGTATAAATATGAAATTTTAAATATTGAATTTTTTATACAAAATATAGTAAAAAGTTTGCAACCCAGCGGCTTGGCTTAATTGTGAGCTATAACAAATTGATGATTAAATGGGCATTCTTTTCTGAGGGTGTACGTCACATGCGTTGTCTTGGATTCATTTACCTCGATCTTCCATTTTTCAGTGAGGTTTAGACATTAGCTAAAAGTAAGTGTCGTTTGCAAATGTGCTTACTGATGTTTCTCTAATGTTGATAGGTCCGTTTTGTATAGGACACTTAGTAGTGGACTTACGGTACTGCCTTGTAGTGCGCTTGACCATATTAGAAAGCGGTTGAAATTTTCTCCATTGACCTTAGTCTCTCATTAACGCTTCTTTTGAAACTTTTGATTTTGAATAATAGGACGACATGCTTCATCAAATTCCTGTTAAACGTTTCAAGAAGCAATGGTATAATATTCTCGTTTTTCCGTCGATTTATTAATGATTTTGAATATTCGGTGACACTGCTGTGCTGTGGGTGTGGAGTGGGTTTGCCGGAAACTGAACTCATGATCAGGAATCCAAATATGCGGTTTGGATTTTTATTGTGTTAAGAATGATTCCTCCGATGAGTTAGGAAATTATTGAACGATAGGGTCCTTGAAATTCTCGCGGACTTAAGTTTGAATAATGAGTGTCAAAATGTTTACTTTTCGAAACTGTAATAGAAAACAAAATCTTTTTTCAATGCTTTAATTGATCAACGCATTTATGCAGTAATTAGAAGCGGTTCAATAGTTGCCGATAGATGAGTGAATTTTAATGAAATAGAAAATGTCAAATTAAAATTTAAGGATAGTTTTCGAACTGTTTAAACACCTGTGAACATTGAAGCACTCTGAGATGCCATACAAAAAAGTCTGGTCTGTGAAAAAACATTCATTATTCCTGTTCCTTTCTGAAAGAGGGAAGCTCAATAAGAAGAAAAAATCGATTTGCATTTGCACTCTATAAAATTCACACTGTAAAAGTTACATACATAACCATAATTGCAGGGTATCCGGTTCAAATATGCTAAGGGCAAAATTTTTAAATTTGGAAAAAATTATGTACAAAATTCTATGTATTATTACTTATGTCCCACAAAAATGCTCCGAGCTTGCCTATATTAATTATTGGAAATTCACTGGGTTTAAAAAAAAAATGAACCACCCTGAAGGAGTAGATGCAGAACTTTGAAATTGCATGACAATGACAAGCGCATGCAGACAAACAAATCATTAAATGGTCAATTCTAACACTATTTATTCAAATAAAAATTAATAATGTGTTGCATCTCCTCGTACTCTTATACATTCAGCGACCCTTCTGGGCATGCTGGAAATCAGGTGGTCGATTGTCTCTTGAAGGAGCTGATTCCAGGCTACCTGCAGCTGTTGACGCAATTTGTCTAGCGTGTTGGGAGAATGAGATAACTGACGCAGTCTTCTGTCCAGACATGTTCGATTGGGTTTAAGTCCGGTGATCTTGGCGGCCAAGGCAAAATGTTTACATTGTTTTCTGCTAGGAAGTCTAAAGTTACGTGGGCAATATGAGGGCGTGCGTTATCATGCTGGAAGACAGGCTCTGGAAGGTTTAGAAGAAATGGAAGAACAACAGGCTCCAGAACTGTATCAATGTATTGTCTCGCGTTTAGTGTGCCCAGAATGAATACTAAGAGAGACTTGCCTCCGTAGCATATTGCCCCCTCCCCACACCATTACCCCATGAGTTAAAGCTGTATGGCGACGCTGAGCATACTGTAAATTTTGCCTCTGGCCTCTTGGTCATCTAATCCGTACACGCTCATCAGAATACCACAAACAAAATCTGGATTCATCACTAAAGATGATTTCTTCCCATTCATGGTACATTGCCGCCTGTCTTGACTCCATTGCAGTCTGGTAGGTTTATGTTGTATTGTCATAGGTAGACGAAAATAAGGACGATATGAGCGCAGTCCCCATGAACGTATTCGGCGATAAGTCGTGCTCATAGAAACTCTTCAACCAATTGCTCTTACCCAATTGATTCGTGATGGTTCGGAAGGGTCCTGAATTGCACTTCGTCTTGAGAGGCGGTCTTCCCGTTCTTGTGTTGCTCTGGGACGTCCACTACCTTCACGACGAGCTTCTAGGTGTTCTTCCTGCCATTCTCTCCAAGTTTGTCTCACAGTAGCGTGCGGTCGACTTACACGTCTACCAATTTCCCGAAAGCTTAAGCCAGCTTCGTAAATCTCGATAATTCGCCCTCTTTCAAAGGGTGTAAGTTGGTGAAAATTTGCACGTCTTCGCACTTCGTGGCATTGTTAGAGGCACCAACAAGTACACCAGTAAAAAGGCAAACTAATACGACGAAATAATACGATAAAGAAGGTAACTGAAACTCGTCCGGTGATAACTTCTTTGAGAAATGACAAATGGCTGTCATTATTTAATCATGCTTTTATCTCCATGCATTTCCTATTTCCATGCAATTTTAAAGTTCTACGTTTACTCCTTCAAGATGGTTCATAGACAGAATAGATTAAGCTGATATTTTAGTACGCTCTAATAAAGGGTTAAAGCTAAATGAATGCTTATATCACCCTTTGTAAAATAACCCTTAAATATTTAGTATTTTGAAGAAATCTCGGTTTCTTAATTTTGGCACTCGAATATCCTTCAAATGTAGAAATTGAACATCTGAAAATCCTCGTTGGTCACAAGATAGCTTTGCATAAAATCTATAGAAATTCTATATATCATTAATTATGTCCCACAAAAATGCTAAGTTCCCAGCTTGCCTGGAATGATTTAAAAAAAAATAGAGCACTTGGCATGTTTCTAAAATGCTTTACTTTCATTTCTTTCGATGAAGAATTAAAAGCAATATATTAATTATTGGAAATAGATTAAACTGATATTTTGGTACGTGCTAATAAAGGGTTAAAGCTAAACTAATGTATATATCATCCTTTGGAAAATAACCCTTAAATATTTAGTATTTTGAAGATATCTCGGTTTCTTAATTTTGGTACTTAACCGCATACCCTTCAATAGTAGAAATTGAGCAACTGCAAATCCTCGTTGGTCACAAGATAACTATACACAAAATCCATAGAAATTGAACGTTTGGGCGGGTTTTATGAATGGTCACATATTAGATCCGTATTTCTTTGATGGTCCACTAAATAGTGAAATATATCTAGGTATTCTTTGTTTCGAACTAACGCCTGCTCTTGCCCAAATATTCCCATACGATGAAGACATAAACGTTCCTAATAATAAAGTTTTCTAAGGCGTAATTTGGTGTTAATGAATCAGGTAAAAAGATGACGTTAAAGTGATCTTTGCAAGTTTCTTTTTATACTCTTCAAAGTTCCCACGAAATGCAAATTTTGCCGGAACCATTACGATTAGATTCGACATTTCTTATGAATTCCAGTGGCGTCGCATAGAAAAGTCACATGTACGAGACCGTGCGTCTATTGAATCGGTCTCGTGTCCTTATTCCTTCATAAGGAGTGTGAGTCCGTGAACGCTCGCCGTACTAATTATCTGCGCTCAATTATTTGCCGCGGTCGACAAAAAGAAAACGTAGATTTAAATTTCTCGCGCAGTTTTAATTATGTAGGATTTAGGCCATCGAACAGTATCGACCGCCCGGTCGTGCATGTGCAAGCGGCCCGCTTAGCACGGCATACAAATTATTACGACATCCGTGTGCTGGTTAGTTACTTCGTTAGCTCTGTCTGCGACCGCGAGCGTAACCAATTCTATTTTGCCATTGTTCTCTTCGGTGGTCGCTTGCGAAATGTCGTTTCTTTAGGTCGAACAGACACATAAGTAAAAATTGATTTGCACCGGATTTATAACTGCGATTTTTTTCACTCTTTATATTTGCAAATCATTAGTGTTTGCCCAAGATTAATGAATTAATCATTAATTTAATTTAGAATACAGGATATTCCAAATTTAATTATTTATCTTGGCGCCCTTGATAATTTATTTTTTAAAATACAATATATATATATATTGGAAGTCCTATTATTAATGTAAAATACTAAACTAAATTTTTTTGCAAATGATCTTTTTTTTTATTACATGAACAGAGAGATATCCAAAAAAGAAAAGAATAATCAAATTAAAATCAAAACTATTTTGTCAGCGTGAAGAACTATTTTGATCGGAATAGAATATAAAGAGCTCAGAAATATACACTCACCTGCACGGAAAACGGAGCACCTACATTTTCTTAAAAAAACTAAAAATTTTAACATTTTTATAAAGTTATACTAGTATTATAGTTTGAATACAAATATAACAAGTTGTTGTAAGTAATTTTGAAAACTTATTGAACATTGATTTAACGTAAAAAAACTGTTTTTGGTACAACGGAAAAAAGGACGAAAAAACACAACTTTGTTGTATAGGCAAACGACGTAACATCAATTTCAATAACGTGTGTTGCCCCCACGTGCCCGAATTATTGCTTGCATTCTTCTTGGCATGCCTAAAAGCATCTTGAGGAATATTTGCCCATTCCTCTAAAAGAGCTTGTTGTAACTCATTCAAAGCTAAAGGAGCGGGAACACGACTTCGAATTCTGCGCTCAAGCATGTCCCAAACATGTTCTACTGGATTTACATCAGGACTCGTCGCTGGCCACCCTATTACAGGGATGTTAACTTCGTTTGAGTACTTTCAAGTAATTCCAGTGGTATGAGGTCTTGCATTATCGTGCATGAATAAAAAGTTATCTCCAACAAAAGAAGCATACGGGACAACAAAATCTTGCAGAACTTCTTCGATGTACCTGACAGCTGTTAAGGAGCCTCTTGGAAGATGTACAACTCTGTGTGGCTTCTAGAGAAATTCCAGCCCACACCATAACTGAACCTCTTTGGTAACTGACTCTAGGGCTAAAGGTACATTCAGCAAAACGCTCTCCTTGCCTTCGCCATACTCTTTCTTGACCATCTGGAGAACGCAGGCAAAACCTGGACTCATCTGTAAACAAAACGCGCCCCCATTCTTCCCAGTGCTCGTGGTTTCTGGCAAACTGAAGTCGCACTACACGATATCGCCTGAGAAGTTCTGGGCGACTTTTAAGATTTCCTTCCCCAAGTCTTCGTCTAACAGTCCCTTCGCTTAGTTGACATCACAGATGTGATGAAGTCGATTTCTAATTTCTACAGCTGTAGCACGACGATCTCGCAAACTTTGTGAGATGATAAAACGATCATCACGGGCGTTAGTTTTGCGTTGGGAACCAGTTCCAGGTCGTCTATTCCAAAAAGCGTGTAAAAATACGATGGACTGTACTGTTGGATACTTCATATTGGCGGGCAACAAATCGCTCGCTTGTTCCGTCTTGAAGTAATGCAACCATAGCAGCCGCTGTTTCAGGATTTACCGCCATAATTTTTGATACTAAACGGACGTAACACTTGACTCGACTTGTTTATTTACTCAAAACAATCAAAAGAATACCCGTAGCTGATTTTACAGTTTCCATTGCTAGAATTTGGACGGTTTTTGCTTTTTTTTATTTTGATACAAAAGAGCTTTTTAGCTTTCATAATGGTTCAATAATTAAAAAAAAAATACTTAAAATAAGTTATTTTGTTTAGATTCGAACTATAATAATAGTTACACAGCATTAAACATTAAAATTTTAAGTCTGTGTTTTTAATGCAGGTGCTCCGTTTTTCGTGCTGGTTCGAGTTTATTTAAATGAGATTTAGAACATATATTATAATACGAGGAAAATTTTCTAGAAAGTACACAGACGGAGTCAAAAATATCTGCGAAATTGTGGAAACAGGAGTATGTTGCATGAAGTATGTGCTTTTAGCTGAACTGTAGGCTGAACAGTTGTTACTGCAGCCAATTGGAATTCCTCTGTTTAACAAATTACATTCAGCTGAAATATAAATTGAACAAAGGGTTATCTCAAACAGTCTGGATTTATCTGTTCATCAACAATTTACATTTACTTGAACTTTAGATTGCGCAGAGGTTACTTCAGCCAATTTGGATTCTCGTATTCAACTATCTGCATTTGGTTCAACCACAGGCGAAATAAAGGTCACTTCAGCCAATTTGGATTCCTCTATTCAGTCGGTGAGCAAAATAACTGTTACTTCAAACAATTTAGTTCTTCCTCCATTCACTATTAAAAAGAGCTTTTTGTTTGTTACGGGTACGTTATTTAGGAATACAGATTGACAACAATATTGAAAATGGAGCATTTCACACCTCAAGAACGTGCAATAATTGTAACCAACAATAAGTACATTGTGTTTTTAATGTAACGTGAGTTCCGTTGCCCAACTCCAAGTCCTTTAATGATTCAACCCCTAGCGACCTAGTTGGAAGAATACGGGACAAGAGAGGATTAGACCAAGGTCTGGCAGACCTCGCACAAACCGAACTGCCATCAACATTCAACGTGTGCGGCAAAGTATAAGTGGAACACCAGAGACGTTCACGAAGGTTCGATCCACATCTTGAGTTCTTTATATTCTTGAAGTGTTTAATGCTCCATTTTCAATATTGTTCATTATTCTGCATCCTAAACAACACACCTGTAACAAAAAAAAACTCAATAAAAGATGTTTTGCTAAAGTGAAACCTTTTCTTTTGCATTTCTCCAACAAAATTAAAAATATTTAACCTACTCTACTTTCTTCCCTTTTGTGGTCGAATTTATCACATTTTTATTTAAATATAATATGGAATAAAATTAAACGCTTACCTTCCTTTATATTGTCAGGAAATACATCAAGCTTCCATTTTTTTTTATTTTAACAGATTCATCTGCAACAGCTAATTTGAATAATTAATAATTCTTTAGATGATCAACTATTTTTAAAATTACCACAGTTGGTGCTGTACTAATCTTATTGAATTGAAATTAGAAGTGACTCATCTTGTCAGCATCTAGTTTTTGCATTTTTCAATTAATAAACCGTTGTTGTATTTATCGAATGATTAATTTGAAATGACATTCACTAAAAATAATACCTACTTCAATTTTAGATGATACGCTGACATACTGAAATAAAACAATTTTTTTGTTGGATAATGAATTTTTATTTTGGTGACTTTTATAAGCACTTCAAAATTTGATAGGATCAGGCCTTATTTTGACCTTTCAATTTTAAATTTATACTCAAAGGATTTGGGTCTTCAGAGCTTTCTCAATGTAATACAACGTATACACTTGTACCGGCTGAAGGCAGTTAAAATTTAAATATGGCATCATGCACTAACAATTATAACGAAGTCAATTGGTTCAATTAAAGCCCATTCAAGTCGAGGTTGGGCAAGCAGTGCAGGCTTGAATTACGACTTTTGTTCGTTGCAGCCGGCCCGGCCTAATTCACAGGATTCATTCTTCGGCGCATCACTACCAATTATACTTTCAGATCACATACCACGAGCAGGGTATTGACTATCAAGTGAAGGCAACAGAAATTATTGCTTTTTTAAGTTCAATTCACACTGATAGATCGGTGCCTATTTCATTCTGTTTATTAACTCGTCTTATTGTTGGTTGTATGTGTGCGTTCATTGATAATTAGATACTACATGAAATATCAGGTAGCTACATAGAATTAAGAAAAAATAATGTTCGCGTACTTGTGGTTTCAATGGTAGATGAGAAACGCATTGATGTGACTACTATATTATATCTGTCATGTTATACTAACCAGATAAAAAACGAGTCAGGGCGAAGAGTGTACTAGGTGGTACTCCATATTGGAAATTTCAATTCATTTTGGAAAGGGAAACCAAAATTACTTACTGAGATTCATACATACATACACTGATACATTAAAAGAGTGTCAAGAGCTAAAGTTAAAACCGAGGACTTGTTATTGCCTATGAATAATCTAATTTATGTTTGAAGAATCGATTCTAAAAGTTGTGTCATTGTAAAACAAGCTTTATTGTTACTAGTCTAACAATACCATTATTGAATGGTCACAACCAGTAATTTTAACTACACAGTATTAATGGCGTTTAGAATTATTGAAAGGAGTTTAGATTACAGGTGGTGGTGTCATAAGGTTTATTTGTAGCCGTGGGTTTAATTCTTTTATGACGGCAGGATGGGCAATTCGTAATTTTTACTCGAATCGACCGTGTAATTGCTCACCGCAAACGTATAATTTAAAGAAGAAATTTTAATGGCCGGGTCTTAACGGTGTAATCTGCGAGGATATAAATTGGGATTAACGTTCCAGATGGTCGGCAAAACGGACGTTGCGTCCTAGTTTTGACGCGATTTTTCAGAAGAATTTACTTTCAAACGTTTGCTGTGTGTTCGGCGTCTCCTTGTAAACGATAAAGCATTTCCTGAACTAGCCGACATAACAGCAGTTGAGAATTTATTTTTACAAAAATATGTATTCTTTCTTTAATGTAATGTATTTAAGGTAATCTGATTCTATTTCATGGTTGAGTATTCGAATAGATCACATTAAAATTCTGCAATTTTTGCAATTAAATGTATTGGAAAATCCTTCGGATATAATACCGTATGTATATTGTACAAAGTTATTTTAAATTCCAAGTCCCAAAAATAGAAGGACGAATACATGTAGAAAAAAGATTCAAATATAGAAAATGGCACATGTGTGTTTATGTGTATGTATGTGTGAATAACATTTCGAATCAAAGACAAGCACAGTGCTCGCCAAATAATAATTATAAATTTCTTCTTTTAATGAAAATCAAAATAAGAATCATTACAGATATTTCTCATTGGCTTCTCCTTGTGAAGTACCAACTCAATAATTTGGGCCTAGTATAAAATGAAACATGAAAAATAACTACTTTTGAACAGAGGATTCAATGGAATTGCAGTTCTGACCCTTTCCACATTCTTTGATCCAAATACTTTTTTTAAATTTCCTTAGCTGTTCTTGAACTGTACAATAATCTGCCAATTTTTGGCATGTTCACTTTTCACTTAGACTTTCCAGTTTTATCCTCAAATAAAATTATTTTTGTATTATGAAGAAATGTATTTTGTATTCCACATAAATCTGAATTTATACTGGCAACTCCCGTGTCACTTCCCCTCAGGTTTTTTAATTCTCTTATATTAGAGAACAACTTATAGATAACACTCAAGGTCATCCCAATCTAAATTCCGTTCCATTTTTGTAAATAAGCATCTTTTGCCTACACTTCTTGGCATAGAATTTTTTTGTGTGCTAAATTTAATCGATCCTGGCTAAGAGCTTTCCCAATCTGTCATTAACAAATTTTTATTATAACTACTTGAATTGTTCCACTCACTTTTCTCTTTAAATTCTCTTATTCTTATGCGATCTCACCAACCTAACTATACCTTTTTTTCTATTGCATCTTCTAGTGGTTTTACTCTCAATGTTTCCCTACTTGTAAAATTTCTTATTAAATTTTGAAATCGCTAATATTTTCCTCAAAACCTTCATTTCGCATGCTCTCAACATGCTTTTATTTCTTTCTGTTAGGTACTACAACTCTGTTCCATAAATCAGAATTGTTATGAACACTATATTGTGAACTTTTACCTTAGTTTTTCTCTTACTTCACCTTTATGAGTGACTTTAAAAGTACAAGGTAGACATTGTTAGAACTTCTTACTCTGTTATTTATCTCTGTATCCAAATTTCCTTCTTTTTCTACTACCGAGCCATGTTCGTTACTTTTTGTGTAGTCTCATTACCTAAAGTCAAATGTATTTTCAGCTCTTGTCCTACTAATTACTAATAAATTTCAGTCTTCTTTGAGTTTATCTTCACATCAAATTTTTCCAGTTCATTCTTCCACATTCTTAAGTATTTTTCGCTCTAGGTGCACGTGAAATGAGATTGTCAGCGTACATAAGTCTTTTTTTTACTATGACGGGTTTCAGTTTCCCGTATCCCACCATCATTTCCTTCGTTCTTATCTTCACAGCCTTTGCTATTTCATCAATAACTATTATAAACAGAAGTAGACTCAGTATATTTCCCTACTCTTTGTAACAAATTTTGTTTTAATTGTGGCTTCCTTTACTTGTTCTCTCTTGTTGTCCCTGTCATCATTAGCCTTATACATTAATAACGTTGAAAGTGAATTCACAATAGGTGTTGAAAATGGCATCCGTCTTCTCCGAGACATTTTTTAACTCTTCTGCGACATCCATTAATAACATCTTGCAAAATGTGGGGAGAATTGTTTATTTCATCACACTTTTCGATGATTTTTTGGATAAGTGTAAATCATTGACTGGCGTTTTAAAAATGGAATTTTTCAAGAGGGCCAAACAAAAAAATCCAAGGGAGTTAGATCGCAAGATCGCGGAGGCCATATGTTTGCCATATTTCTACTAATTATCCGATCTCCAAAAAACTCTTGAAAGAAATTTAAAGTATCTCCAGCAGCGTGGGCCGTTGCACCATCCTGCTGGAAAGATTCAAATTGCAACTCGTCATCATGCAGTTGATTAATAAATGGCTACAAAATTTCTTCCCGATATCTAAGTGCTATTGGTGTGCTATTAAAAAATACTGGACCTATCAATCTTTTCCGACTTAAACCTATCCAAAGACCTATTTTTTGTGGATGGAGTGGGGGCTTCAAATGAAAATATGAGGGTTTTCTGTACTCCAGATCCCCATATTTTGGGAATTAATGTATCCTGTTAAATGGAACCAGGCCTCATCGAAAAAGAAAGTTTTGTACAACAAATCGTCATTGTCAATATTGTTTAAAAACCAATTACAGTATCTTCGCCTTGGATCAAAATCTACTGGAAGCAATTCATGCACGGCAGCCAAACTATAAGGGAACATTTGCAAGTCTTTTCTTAGAATAATTCTGCAGGACCCGACAGAAAGATCAATTTGTTGTGACCTGTGACGGATGAAAGTGCGAGGAGCATCAGTCATAATTTGTCTCAGATTCTCAAGTACCTCATCAGTTCTTACTTTAGACCTACCTGATACCTGTTTTCTAGCCACGCTGCCAGTTTCTCTGAATTAGGACTATTCAGAGAAACTGAACTTGTTTAACAAATTTGTGGTACAGAAATACAGTTTCTGGAAATTTTCCCTCAAATTCTGTAACACAATCAGGAATAGAATAGGTCCATTCAACATTGATTTTTTTGGGCGTTTTGAAAGTAGGATTCAACCATAAAAGATTTTTCTTCCAGTGTGAAAACTATTGTAAAATCAAATCAATAAAACATTTTTTTTAAGTTATTGTTTATTTACTTGTCTGTTTAGGATATGAATCCAATAAAAAACATACGTGAACATGCGAAAAAATGAGAGCAACACACTAGATGTGTACACATATTTTGTACACATGTTATATGCTGACTGTCTCTACCTTATCTCTTTACTTCTTTCTTCTTCTTGCTGTCATCTTCTAATTTTGTTTATTTGCTTTTGGCATTGGTCTTGAATGGATTATTTTCTTATTTAGACTTCCTCCTATTCATAATTCAATTATTTTTTATGTAGTTCCACTAAACTAGTTCTTCAGATTTTTTGTAATTCTTTGCAATGTAGGGGCTGCTGAACTACTTCAATTTTGTTCTTGAATAAATCGTCCAAATTAAACCGCAGGGTGGCAATGGACGAGAATTTATTGCCGAAATAGTAAAATGGGTTCTGATGTTAAGAACAAAAAACAAAATCGTGCATGAATATCCAGATACCCCTAAAGTTCCGTTGGAAAATCTAATCATATCATAGAACAAATAACAATTTGGACGCAAGAAATTAAAGTGATCGGTACACTAAATAAATTCAAAATAATGATAGACATGTTTATTTTAATTGTGCAATACATTTTAAATAGGATAAATTAAACCTATCGAATTCCTTCGCCTATTAAACATTTTTGGGAGCCAGTCTTGTTTATTATTTATTGTAATTGACATTATCTTTATTTGGCGAAGGCAGGAGAGCTTACAAATATTTACTAAGAAAAGAACTACCGTCAGCGTCAAGGTCACCAATTGCGGCTTCCTACTCTTGAATTAATTGTTTGCAGCAATAGTAGTAGGTATTATCGCCAGAAAAGTCGTATAACAAAGAAACTCACAAATATTGTCAAATAAACCTAATCTGATTAGAATTTTTCAACGTCCTTTCGTATTTGAAGACTCAGCACTGTCATATTTATAGCACGAAACTCTGCAATACGACCTATTTATAAAAATAAGTAATGATCCGATCGTAATCAGCTTTCGATTAGTCAGCGGAAATAATAACTTTAGTTATTTCAAAATCAGATATCAAGATACTTTAAAAACTTAAGTAATTGTAAGTAGATTATGTAAAAAGTCGTCATATAAACGAAGTAATGAATTAAGGAGTTATACTGAAGCTAATAGAAATTAAAAGAACGGAAAGCAATTGATTCGTAAAAAAATGATTTAAAAAATCCGTTACTTAACACGAACTTTCCGTAGACGTAAATGAAGGTGGGTTTACGCAACTTTACTATTTCTTAGTTTATTATCGAGTTGTGTGAATGCGGTAACGGTACATAACTGGAAATATTTATTTTACACGAAACAAAAACGCTCAAAATTAAAATTCAAGCAGCATAATTTCAAGGTTAATACGTAACTTGCTGGTAATAATTATTTTCTAATATCACAGCTTGTAATTTCTTGGGAAACGTTCGAACTTCCTTTCAAATCCATTAAATATATGCTCGTATATCAAATCCATGTTAATTTTGTATCATGGAATTCTTGCTCGTTTTCTGCAATTTTTTTTTTTGTAGAATTGAAGTAATTAATTTACGAAGCTATTTAATAATCAGCGTTGAAAGCACTTTATTCGATGTGTTGATTAATAATAGCACTGATATGTAAAGTCAATTCTTCGGTTAACAAGTATTGTGTTATAAACTTTATTAATTTCTTTTCGTAATATGTGTTTGAACGTGTCAGGGGATTTTTTTGTTACCAAGAAGAAATTTTCTACTACTACTTTAAATTAATTCCATCCCGTAAGTCAAACTTTTATCAGTGTTCTTACCTAGGGTCCTTCAAAAATTCCCTCTATAAGTTTTCTATCGCTCAAATTGGTAAATTGTTTCTTCAGATACAAAAAACCTTCGTCTTCTTTGTTCATGGTTTTCACGAAATTCTTCGTGCCTAATTTAATGTGTAATGACGGCAATAAAATTTTGTTTGCTTGAACCAGTGGTTGTTGTACTATATTCTTATGCTGTTGTCTAGGTGGCCAATACTTAACTACATAATTGGAGTTTTTTTTTACTTAGCTATTCCATTGGTAGAGAAAACAGCAGAATTTTATATACCTTAGTTGTAACCCAAGCAATAAAGCCAGTCAGTGTTTTTGACGATTCTGCCATACTTCCCGCAGAGTTGTACTAGTAATTTTCTACTTATTGTCGCCTAAAAATCCGAACGTTGCAAACATTGCAATCATTTGAATGGTTTGCTTGTTCTCTTGAAATCATTGGAACTTCTTACCGCTTCTTAGTGAGCCAAGCTCTCAAAGTAACTGCGCAACGTGCACGGGGTCCAAGATTTGACATGACGTCCAATTTCGAAACCAGAATAAATTGTGTAATTTTCTTCCTATGTTGACTAATTATAAATTCACCGCACACATAACAGAAACTATTATTTACACAGGCTGGAGACAGTTAGATAAGATTTATAACTTATTCTTTGTATTATAATATTTATTTTACTTAACCTGCCATTGATAAATTTTATTACAATTACTTGAACTCTCTATTGTATATAACTTCAAAAGCACAGCTGGTCTCCGTTTTGATATCAAGATCCCACTTCTAGGCTTAAAATCAATTGTAAAAAAAAATAATTAGGCACAGGAGAATTACATGAATTTTCTTCTACGTAACCAATGCCTCTTTTTTGACAACAATTATATCTCGAAAACTAAAACTTTTATATTTTTCCCGTAATCTGAGCCATCGATTCTCTTAGTGTTTTTTTGTGTGGAACAAATCTTAGTCACCCTGTATTTACTTGCTTACTACTTATCGGATCCTCTTCTGCTTTTCAGTGTAAAGGATTGGAAGTTGATTTGTTAATTTTTTCGATGAAACTCTTTATATTTCTTCTAGTCTTTTTTTGCCTTGGTTGCACTGTTCCACTCACTATTTCTATTCACTAATATCTTGGCCATCTAAACATGTTTTTCTCGGGCGCCTTCTTCCTATTTTTTTTCTTCTCATATTTTCTTTACCATACTTGTTTCTGGCATTCTAACCATGTGATCCCACTAGACGTTTGTATAATACTTTCTGTATTAGTGGTTTTACTCTCAATGTTTCTCTAACTGTTTAATTTCTTATTTTATGTGATTTTGAAATTCCTAACATTCTCCTCGAAGCCTTCTTTTAGCATGCATTCAACATGCTTTTGTATTTTTACGATGAGTACCACGTCTCTGCTCCATAAATCAGAATTGGTATATGAACGCTATATTGTATTGCATATATATGTATATATGTGTAACGGAGTCTAATACTAATTTATGGTCAACAACGACAAAACTCGGACGTTGTTATATTTTGACATGAGAATAATTAACAACATTGTCCTTTACTATTGGAAATTGACGTTAAAATCTGGATAATAACGTAAAATTACCATAAGAATCGGTCAATAACAATAACATCCGGTCATTAACGTGATCACCCTGTTAACGTCATTCTCCGCAACATATACGCTTTGTTTTTCTCTTAATTTCAACTTTATTTATTAGTGACTTTAAAAGGACAAAAGTAGACATTGTTAGAGCTTCTTATTCTGTTATTTATCTCTGTATCTAAACTTCCTTCTTTTTTTACCATTGAGCCCAAGTACTTTATGTTACTTACTTTCTGTTTAGTCTCATTTCCTGTAGTCTGCTGTCGTTTTCGCTATTCTTTACCAATTACTAATTGATTTCAGTCTTCTTTGAGTTGATCTTCATATCAAATTTTTCCAGTTTATTCTTCTACTCCCTTAAATTTACCTTCTTTCGCACTAGGTACACGTAAAATAAGATCGTTAGAATAAATTCTTTTATTGTGAGCAGTTCCAGTTTTCTGCATACCATCACTCTCTTCGTTTCATTTTCAGACTTTTGTTATTTCATCCATCACTATTAGAAACAGAAGTCGACTCAATTGCTTCCTTGCCTGACTCTTTTTTTCGTTAAATAACATTATAGTATAGATTTGATTAAATCAATTCAATAGACTAACTAATAATGTAGTAAGAACACTGTACCATGATACTAATTAAACTTCCCATATTTCGTTTCTATACACTAAGTCAAAAGCTTTTTGTATATCTATTAGATATTGAATTGGAATTTAATCCCTTCTGATCGCTTCAATAAGTAGTAGACAGACAAACAAACGAGCTTGCAAGTAAACAAACCAAAATAAAAATATAAGGTAAAAGAGTACACGTGTTTGTTTACTTTTTAGATTGCAACTTAAAATTTTACTGGGGAGACATTACTTTTAACATTCAAGAATATACTGTGCTTCAGTATACACGTATACAGGGTTACAACTAATTAAAGGCTCAGCATGGACATCTCGCAAACTATAAAAGATACAAAGACGATTAAATTACAAGAAAGTTGCCCTACTTTGAGGTCTATAAAAATGTGGAAAAAATATCATCTGTCATTCATTTCTGAAATTTCTTCAAAACTATATCTTGTTTATTTACGAAAATAAAATCTCAACAGTCGGTAATTTTATATTAAATTCGATGGACATTCTAATACGAGGATCAAGCTGAATTTATTGAGAATAAAAAACACGGTTAATATTTTCTAGGATATTATTTTAAATATGCTCGAAGTAATGATACACTTGACCATTCTTTCTTTCCACTGTTCAAGAGCTCCCGAGCAATCATCTTTCAGAATACCTTCAAAATAAACGTGAACTGCGGCATCAATCTCTTCTTCTAACGAAAACCTTCTACCCTGCAAATTCCTTTTAAGCCCAAGAAATAGCACATTGCTAAATCAGATGAATACGGCGGATGTTCCATTACTTTTATATCTTTTTCAGCCAAAAACTGGAGAGTTAAAGCTCCCGTATGGGACGATGTATTATCATGGTGCAGCATAATTCCCTTGTCTGGAACTCTACTGAACACTTCAGGCAAAGATTTTTTAGTGTACCATTTAGCTGTAACTGTCTTTTGTCCATGTAGCCTTAAATGCTTTTACTATGCCCGTACTTCTGAAGAATACCGCATACATAACTTTTTTCTTAGTACGCTGCTTCTTGGTCCATGTTGGAGTTTCCTCATCTTCATAACGATTCTCTTGGCGGGTACGTACGTCGGAAAAAGGAAAGTAAGTTTCGTCACCTGTCACTATTTTGGAAAAAATTTGGTGTCCGACATTATTTAAGAAATTTAAAGTTTCATAGCAAATTCTTACACGCTCTGCTTTTTGGAAGTCAGAAAGATGATACGGCTCAAAACGACTAACCACTTTTTTTAAATGCAGATAATCGTGTATGATTGTTCTACCAGCTGAGAATCCAATCTTGAGTTAATGCTCTATCACTGCATAAATGGCTTTATTGTCCTCTTCAATTAATTTTTTAACAGCAGCAGTGTTTTTGTCGGTAATAGCCCTAGGAGAATGCCCTGTTCCTTTTTAATGCTAAACAGAATTCCTTTCGCGTTCAAATTCCTTGTGCCATCGGTAAATAATAGCCAAGGAAGGTGCTTGTTCCCTAAAAAGCTGAATTTAAACTCTTTTTGCACTCATAAGTGCTTAAACCTTTTTTAAAATCATAATAAATCATGATTCGAAAATGCTCTCTGGTTAATTCCATTTTCTTACTTGTAATATCACTTTAAAAAATTAGTAACTTGGGTTCTAACTTCAACAACTAAATTTCAAATGACAGGTAAAAGAGTTGCTCTAAATAACACTGTATATGTATTGTGTTTTTCAAGGCTTACTAGATTTTCTTTTTCTCAATAAATTCAGTTTTACCCTCGTACAAGGTGAGTGCGACTTGGTCACTCTTTTGACTCTCTCTCTGCTCTTTCCACTCTTTCCATTCGTTCGAGCAGGAGCAATGAAGTGAACATTATAAACTCTAAATTTTGTACAAAAGCAGAATAAGCAAAGTTAACTCTACGAACTCCTCCTGAGGAGGTGGTGGTCGCAGAGCTATTATGCGTAAGCGATATTCGGGGCAGAATTCATATTATTCGTAACGTAACCTATTTACTTCAAGTCAAGGATAAACGAGATATAAGACATTGAATGGAATTAAATTATTGTTTGCTGAAAAATAGACAACATTACTCAGGTATCGACCGAGACTCACACGCTAGTAATGAATGAGAGCACCGTAATAATCTCAGGAAATAAAGATGATGATTTAAAACAAGAATAAAAATTATGTTTATTGAAGTATGACAGTTTATAAACTTAACAGGTTAGAATACGTCACTATTACTACCTGTCGACTCTTTTCCGTTCGGGTAACAACAGTAACGTCACGTCACTCTTTAATCACGAGACATTACTCCATGTCGTACTCTCTATTCTCTCCTTTTGGCCAAGTCGAACTCATCTGGTTAGAAGAAATAGGTTAAGATTGACAGTTTCGCAGATACTACTATCAACTTTTTTTTCTTATCTGTCTTAGATATTCATACCATGTGATACAAAAATAAAATCTGAACGCACACGTTATGATATCACACACTTATGCTTATATTTCTTAGTAATGTAATATTTTGTTTTAAAACAAAAGCATAAATGAGTCATATAACCACATTCAGATTTTATTTTTCTATCACGTGGTATGAATATCCAAGACAGCGCCCATGAAAAAAAAGTGATAGTCGTATCTGCGGAACTGTCAATATTAACCAATTTCTTCTGACTATATTAGATTGCTCGTCGAATTTAACATAAAATTACCGAATTTTGTGACTTTATCTTAAATTTTCGAAATTGAGAATTTTCAGTTTTTTTGAAGATATTTCAGAAATGAATAAAGATGGAAGAGATTTTTTTGCACATTTTTATAGACCCCGAAATAGTGTAACGTTGTAATGAGCCTTTAATTAAGAGTGGTAACCTGTATATCGGGTGTGTTGGTCCGGTTGTCCTGGTCGAAAGTCGTAGAAAGTTGTCAAAAAATTTTATATTATTTCCAAATCCTCTTCCTCCTTTTTCCAAATCTCCAAATTTTTTTCACGATTCCTTTTTGATTTTTAACCGCTTCATTCATCTTTCTTCTTTGTTCAAGGTTAGTTACTAATCATTATCTTTCATTTAAAAAGTTAATTTATCACAGTTACTAGAATTTGGAAGTGGTGTTCGAACCACCAATTTTTTTATTCCGGTCTATGATTCCGCTGCTGTACAAAGTGGGGCTTAAAGCTCTGCGTCGGTATCACCGTCAACTTCAAACTTGAGCCATTTCGTGATTTATCTCCAGAGTTTTACCCATTGAAGGATTAGATGGTTACATCTTCAATTCCAATTTCTAACGGGCCCCTCTACTTTTATTTTTGCACTTTTGGGTCTTTGATTTTCTCATATGTTGTTTTCACTTTCTTCATTATTACATTTTCATTTTAAAGCATTCAAATTATCATAAAAATATAAAATATTCCTAAATAATAACCTTCTTATTTAATTATGTAGATATGTACATATAAATAAATATTCGTATAGACTCTTGATTGTTTCGAGTTGACTGTAGGTTTAACTCGTCAATAGCATAGCAACACGACGTAAACCATTATGTAACAATAGGCGCCGCCGCCTTTGTTATTTTAAACAAATTACACGACCAACGCGTTAAGTGAGAGTGCCAACTAATTCTCGGTCACAGACGACCCTAACACCATATCTTTCGTAATTAACAAAAACGAAGCCAATTCGAAGTCAACTCAAGTTCACAATAAAGAACTGCGTGGGGCATCCTCAGTATTTCGGCCCTGAAGCCTTCCGAAAACAAGAAAGAGAGGCGAGAGGTGAACCTTCTGTCGGGACGTTGACGTGGGTGGTTTCCGTTTCACCTTGGACTTGCCTCGTCGCGACGTAATTCGGCTTTTGGGGCGGCGGTTACGCGGTCGAATTTTCAGGAGTGTGCACACGTTGGTTGAGTGAATGGGCAGCAGATCTTGGCAGATAATTATTTATAACGCCGCTCGCTTCACCGATATATTTAGATTCGAGTTCGCTGCTTTCGTGATGCAGCCGCCGAATGTCTTCGCTCATTTTATTGCCCTTACCAAAAGGATCTCTAAATATATCGACGCCGGAGAAATTTGCATGGCGTAAGGTCGCTGTTCCGTTACACTTTTAATTTATTTCAAATCAAAATACTGCTCTTCATCTCTTAATTACTTCTTTTTTCTGTTCCATCCTTCGTTCTCCACAAACCTATACATTTCCCCTTAGTTCATCATTGTTAATTTTTGATAAAGAAAGGCGATAATAGAAATGAAAAAGTATGTTGCAGCAGCCTACAATATTATGCAGTAAAGATTCTTCCATGGAATCAAAGGTATTTAGAATTACTTACTTTTGTAACTGTAACGTCACGAAAATTGAAGAGACGGGTGAAAGTCAAACTAATGTATTATCAAATCAGTAAGTTGCTACGAAGGTCAAGCTGAATTTATTGAGAATAAGAAGCATGGTTAATATTTTCTAGAATTTCATTTTAAATATGCTCGATGTAATTCCATTCAGCAATGATACACTTGACCATTCTTTCTTTCCACTGTTCAAAAGTTCTCAACCAATCATCTTTCAGAATACCTTCAAAATAAGCGTGAACTGCGGCTTCAATCTCTCTTCTGACGAAAACCTTATACCCCGTAAATTCTTTTTAAGCCCAAAAAGTAGCCAAAAGTCGCGCATTGCTAAATCAGGTGAATACGGCGGATGTTCCATTACTTTTATATTTTTTTCAGCCCAAAACTGGCCGTATGGTGCAATATTATTCCCTTGTCTGGAACTCTACTGAACATTTCAGGCAAACATTTTTCAGTGTACCATTTAGCTGTAACTGTCTTTTGTTCATCTAGCTTAATTGCCTTTACTAGGCCCGTACTTCTGAAGTATACCGCATACATAACTTTTTCCATAGCTCGCTGCTTCTTGGTCATTGTTGGAGTTTCCTCATCTTCTTGGCGGGTAGGTACGTCAATGTGACGTAAATATGAAATACTTTTGAGAAGTAGTGAAATACAATTGACAAAAAAGGAAAACCAAAAGAAAAAGACTGTATCCTTCGGAAGAAGTTTGTAAACTGCATTTCGAATGTGGATTTTCCAGTCCAATAAACATGGCATCCAATTGTCTGTCTTCATCTAAAGTCGATGGACGTCCGACTTTAGGTTCATCTCGTACATGTCCAAGATCGCGAAATTGGTTCTCAAAAATGAAGTTTCATCACCTGTCACTATTTAGGAAAAAAAATGGTGTCCACCATTATTTAAGAAATTTAAAGTTTCATGCCAAATTCTTACACACTCTGCTTTTTGGAAATCAGAAAGGCACAAAACGACTAACCACTGCAGGTGATCGTGTATGATTGTTCTGATAGTTGAGGATCCAATCTTAAGTTGATGCTCTATTACTGCATAAGTGGCTTTAGAGTCCTCTTCAATTAATTTTTTAACAGCAGCAATGTCGGTAACAGCCGTAGGAGGACACCCTACTCCTTTTTGATCCTGAACAGAATTCCTTTCGCATTCAAATTCCCTATACCATCGGTAAATTGTAGCCAAGGAAGGTGCTTGTTCACTAAAAGCCGAATCTAAACTCTTTTTGCACTCATAAGCGCTTAAACCCTTTTTAAAATCATAATAAATCATGATTCGAAAATGCTCTCTGGTTAATTTAATTTTTTTACTTGTAATATCACCTTAAAAAATTAGTAACTTGGGTTCTAACAAACGTAACTTCAACAACTAAACTTCAAATGACGGATAAAAAGTTGCTGAAAATAGCACTACATATATGTTTTGTTTTTCAAGGCCTACTAGATTTTTCTATTCTTAATAAATTCAGCTTTACCTTCGTATAATGTTAAATAAAAATTATTATAGTTTGCTCACTTCAAAAGTTTATTTGAAAAAAAACAAAACGTTCGACTTTTAATTGACAGTACAGGATCTTATTACATTTCCCAATTCTCCTATTTAATTTTTACATGAATCTTGTGTTAGAATATACAAACATGGCAAACATTTCGTTTCATGTCTTTCATTTTATAGTATAGGCTGACCTATCTCTATCGTTTTTCGAGTTTCAGTGAAACAACCGGTATGGTATACTTCATCATTTAGAATCTTTAGCATTAATTAATACAATGTTATTTATTTTAAGTATGTTATTTATTTTTCGCATGAAGTAACATTTTGTGTAAGCAAAAATTCGAATCGAACCAATTAACACTCCTTAAACGCAGAAGTATTTCCGGTCATGAAATAAACAAATATCCTCCAACTCAAGTTCGGCGACAACTAACGCAAAGAACGTGCAACATACAAAAGTACACGTGCTCGCCGTGTGGATTTGCTCGTGCGATGGGTACCAGTTGGGCTCGGTACCATCTTTCACCTTCGCAGAACATACGAGCGGTACTGACGGAGTCATTGAACTAAAACTCGTGTTCTATCCGGCCTCTCTTGCACAGCTGACCGACCACCGTTCGTTTTAACCATTTTATCGCATGTCCAGTATTGTATATTAATCGAGATCCACTATAAAAATCTATTTACATAAAAAAAAAAAAACTACGAAAACAGTTTATTGAAGTTATAATGTAAGATTCTTTTGTTGGAATCATCCAATTTTAGAATATTATTAATGAATTACAATCACCACAAAGAAGTATAAAAGATTTGATGTTCGTGGGTGGAAAACACAATCGAACGATTACGACTTCTTTCATCATAAAAACCTCATTATACGGATTATTTATTGTCATAAATAAAAAGTGAATGTGCAAATTTTAATTACTAACGTCGGCAAAAAAAGTATTGCGCAAAATGCGGCGGCAACAATTTCGGAAGCCGTTCTCACACGCAAGGAATCCAATGAATTATTAAATCGGTCATTAGCAATGTAATAAATATTTACATTATTTAACATTTGCTTTGTTGCCGTGCAGCCCGCGTGCTTTGCGCATTTTTCACACTGAGACTGCAATTTGCTCGTTTCAGCTGTGTTGTTGTGAAATGTATTTTCTCTGTCACGGTTCGAAATGTCGCTGGCGGAATTTCACAGAGTCTCTTTTTACAACCTTCGGAAATGATTATCGCAACCAGCGATCTATAATAGTAAACCATAGAACAGCGCCCCCAACTGTGATTTAAGGTATTAGCATTTGCCATGATAGTTGAGGTCAAACCGACCAGTTCAATGATGATAATTGCTTATGTTTAACTTTATTTGCTGATAAGTATAGTTTAATCCACAGACGAATTGTAAACGAATTGTTTGGTGTAAAATAAAAATTAACAATAGTATATTGAGTTATAAGTTTAGAAAATTGATAGTTTCCAGTGAGTGAGTGTAAAAGTTTAAATTCACGAGTGAGCGTAAGTCACGAGTGGATCAAATTTACACGAACATGGAAATTCACTTTTCTAACGTGTAGATTATGCTATTTTTTCGTGTAGTTGACGAAAGTAACGCTAACATTATGAGAGTGTCGAAGAATAATAATATGTTATCTTAGTATGTCAAGAATTTGTTGACATAGTAACAAAACATATGAGCAAGTAAATAATTTGTGAAAAAAACGTTCATCTAAAATGAGTCAATCAAACGAGAATAATGAAGCAATTTTACAATTGGTATCAGAAGTAGTCAAATTTATTACTTAAAAAGTCCAAGGCAAAGTACGAGAAAACTTACCAACAGTTCTGTGGCTGGAAAATGAAAACAAATGTGCAAGGGGAAAATGAAGATATTCTATTTGCGTACTTTTTTGAAAAGGTTGTTTTATTTTAAGATTTATTAGCACTGATTTTTAAATATTCTTAGATGAAAACTCTTAAAGCTTCAACACTATGGTCAGTGTACTCGATGTTGAGAAGTACTTTGTAAATAAATGAAAATGTGGATAATTCTGCATATAAAAAATTGCTGGCTTACCTGAAACGTAAAATGACGGTTATGTGGCAAGAAAATCGAGAATTTTATCGATGGATAATGTTTTTAGAAAAAGCTCCTGATGACAGTTTTTTGCTTATGATAATATTATGGTAATTGCTTTGCATGGAGCATGTCAAGCGGAAGAATTACGTTTACTAAAAGTGGATGATGTATAAGATTGCAACATTACAAAGAAAACAAACAAAGAAAAAACGAGTCTTTACAGTTACATCGGAAGATGGAGTAAACGGAATTCAGCTTCACAAAAACTATTTGAATTTAAGACCCAAAAATGTGGACCATCGCAGACTATTAATATTTTATAGACAGGGCAAGTGCACAAATCAACCAATTGATATAAACACCTTCTACAATTTACCAAAGAAAATTGCTACGTACTTAGTGCTACCGGAGCCAAACAGCTTCACAGGCCATTGTTTCCGAAGGACATCAGCGATCTTTTTGGCTGACAGTGGAGCTGACATCCAAGTTTTGAAGAGACACGGCGGCTGGCGTAGTAGTGCGGTTGCAGAAGCCTACGTCGAAGATAGTATCGAAAATAAAGTAAAAATTTCAAAGAAATTTTTTTGTAATTCGACTGAAAAGCAATCTTCGACCTCTAAAACGTTAACATTAACAGTAGCAGCAAGTGAAGTAATAAATTCTAATTTGTCAGTGTCTGCGTTGCGGTCAGTTTCCTCATCTTCTGGTGTAACATTTAATAATTTAACAAATTGTTCATTTATAATTTACGCTAATAAATAAAATGAATGAAAAAAAGTGTTGCTAACTGAAACCGTGAAGAAAAGTGTTGCTAACGAGAAAAGTCCCACTTTTCTTCACGATTTTTGATGAAACAATGTGTCACTTTTCTGTCAACTACACGAAAAAAACAATTTTTGAAGGGCGATAAACATTTCTTTTTTGTTTACTGGATAATAAACCGCAATTTAAGAAGTAAATGGAATAATAATTAAATAATCATTCGGTGGATTGTAAAGTACTGATAATAAGTTTAATAAAATTAATTTATTTATAATAAAACCTACCATTGCACAGCAAGTTGACCTTAACTACACTGCTCCAAGAAATTAACGCATCACACAATAAAATAAGAAATATTCGATTTCTTTATTGGAAATTTATAGCGGTTGACGTTGATTTAAAACAGTTCAATAACAATTGTTTAATGTTTTATAAAATTATTCTCTACAATTAAAAAAAAACAGTGAAAACCAATAAAATCGAAAAAGTCAAAAAATATGAAGAACAACATTTTTGAAAAAGTAGGCTCAGTATCGGGTATTTCCAATTCTATTTTGAATAACTGATTGACATCGACTACCGACATTCAAAATAAGTGAAGATATGTCATTCTGATCCAATCCATTGCATATTTCCACAAGCCGACGTCCCACCTCTTCCAAGTGTTAGCATCGTCTGGATATTCTCTCAAGCGCCTACCAAGCATGTCCTAGACGTACTCAATAGGACTGAGGTCTGGACTTCTTGCTGGCCAAGCCATGGTGTCGAAACCAACCTCTCCGAGGTAATTTTGAACTATCCGAGCAATATGGGGCCGAGCATTATCTTGCATTAATAAAATTTTTGTCCGATTTAAGGCGCAAATGGCACAACATTATCTTGCAGAATGTCCGTTATGTACCCATCAGCATTGAGATTTCCATTATGCAACACCATTAAGTCCGTGCGAGCTGTCAAAGAAATACCTCCCCTTACCATAACTGAACCTCCGCCAAACAATGTTGTATTCAGTGTGTTATACTGAGCATACCGCTCATTTGGTCTTCAGTACACACGAATGCGTCTATCACAGTTATACAGACAAAATCTGGATTCATCTGTAAAGAGAACTCGAGCAACTAATCCATATGAAGTCTAGCAAACTCCAAGCGAGCTCTTCGATGATCTACGGATAAGGATGGACCTCAGGCAGGCAATCAGCGTACCAAATTAGCTTCCTTAAGACGTTTACGAACTGTTTCGATGCTAATTTGAATACCATGCACATCCTACAATTGCGATTACAAATTTCTGCTCGTAACGAATCTCTGTCTTAAAGCAGAAAGTCTCAAAAAACGATCCTGAACATGGGTTGTTGTACGATGTCTACCTTGCCCAGGTCTTCGAGAATAATTACCAGTATCTTTACATCTGTTCACCATTCGGGACACCGAAGTATGGGACACACCAAACCTTTCTCCTATTGGGCAATAGCTCCAACCTTCTTCTGACAATACCACTGCTTGAGCACATTCTTCACTGGTCAAATTTCGAGATTCCCGTTGCATAATGAGAAGAAACAAAAAAATACAATAAAATTACTTTAATAATAGAAACTATGATTTAAAAATTAAAACTAAATGATTTTTTGTTTAACGAATCTCGCATGTGATTTAATTTTATGTAATCACCCTTAAATGACAACCAAATACCATTAAATGTTTGACAAATGAACGTCATACAATTAACAGTTTCAAACCAACGCTAACTGCTATAAACTTTAAATAAAAAACACGAAAATTTCTTACTTTCTTGTATGGTGCGTTAATTTCTTGGAGCAGTGTATCATGGCGCCCACTTGTCATTGTTTTGATGCTTCTGACAGCCGTTGTATGGTTTACTATATACATAGTTCTTTGATCGCGACTGGTTTCTATGAAAACGCAAGGTCCACCGCGATATTTTTGACTGTCAATATGATTCTGAGAATAATAAATAAAAGAAATTATGTGTAAGCCATACAACAACAGAATCATTGCAGAAAATAGCAGAAAACCTTTGTTTCGCTATTCTGTTATGTAATTTAATATATTACTACTGAAGTGTACCTAAATATTGAGTAACAATCACACAATTGGACATTAGATAGATAATATGAGATAATTTTTATACACAAGACCGGAGAATTACAAGTCACTACACACAGGGGTATTGTAAGCATATTGACATAAGTATGCAGATGGAGATTGTTGTTCTACATCCTTATGGTACATTATAAACAACAACGGGCCGAGAATAGAACCTTGCTGTACGTGTTTACCCCTTATTCCAAGGTCATATAAAATTTCCTGAATTACATTATGTTTCATATGTTTAATACGTACTTGTTGAGACAGGTGCAGAGCAACACTTTTAATACAAATATTATGAAGTTTAGAATTGAATTTGATGATCTAAATTGTCGAAGGCTTTAGATAGATCGTGAGATCACCATTATTCAGATAAGAAGTTATATCATGTTCACCACCCAAAGAGTGCAGATTCTGTAAATCGACCTTTAACAAGACCGTGCTGACATTTAGGTACAGCATTGAAATGTACCAAGTATGTTAATCTTAATCATAAATAAGTTTTTCAAATACTTTGGAGACGATTGGAAGTTGCGATGTTGGACGATAGTTGTTTATGTAATATTATTACTAAACTAATTTCCTAATATTGTTTATGTGGCAGATTATCTACCTAAACCCATTTATCGAATTAACTTTTACAATAGGCATGTGTCACAAGAGGGTTTTCAGTGGTAAATAAAGATTCAATATTCTAGAAAGTTTTACATGAAGGGTTACTCATCTCGGTAATAAACTAATTTATAGTAGGACGGTTCAGTATCCAACTATGCATCCTAATAGTTCTGCCCTACTATTTAAAAGTGAAATAATATAAAAGTTCCTATTGCTCAAATATTGTTCTAAATTAATAAAGAAAACAACCACAGTAAAGTAATTAATTATGTAGTCATGATATGTTGATATGCCAAATAGAAATTTCTCTTGTCGCCCTACCCGCATCTTGCTGGATATTTTAAAAGTAGAACACGACGACGCAGAATAATACATTATGTGTATGTGGGAAATGATAGCACAAAATGCAGGCTTCGAAAAGCAATTTTGTATACATATATACTTAGGCATCTTTTGTGCAACGAAGCGTTTTTTCCCGTAACCTTGACGGGCGCGGACCGTATTTGCGGTAAAAGCATTTTAATGTTGATACGATTAACGGAACGGAACACGTTACACCTGTTTTAAAAGCGCACAGTTATGCGTTTCTCCGCTGCGATAATTAGTTCTTTAAATGGTGAAAATGAACTGTTTAATTGTCTGGGCTTAATGTACACATTCTACAGTAAACTTTGTTTCAGAAACTTGATCCATTCTAAAGACTCCTTGACGCGTTCGTGGTTCGTTCCTATTTTATTCGAATCTGTAAATGCGATTCACACATAAAACCAATCACGAGCTTGTCAAGACTTATTGTTTAGCAGTTTAGTAAAGACTGACGGAAATTTTATATAATTTAGACCGTTCCAACGATTTACGATTCTATGCTAGTGGACATGACAAATATCTCACAACCATCTGTGTCGAATAATTAAAGAACTGGCACAAATTGCTACGTTGAATCTAAGGAAATATTTATACCTTTGGGTAATCAAATCTTGCACACATGTTCGGAATTTTATAAAATACTAAATTTTCCTTGTCTTAGTCCATGCATCTTTTTTTCTTAAACAATTCGCACTAGACTGTTTATTTTCAATAAGATTCTTCGTTTTGTATCACAACAAATCAAAAAACGGAAATTAGGGAAGAATTTGGAGTGATCGGGAAAGAATATAGAAATATCCATATACATACACACATGTTACAGATTTAACTAGCTACTTGCTGTACTTTTAAACATACGAGTCTATTAATTTGGAGAAAGAATCTCTGTACTCTTCTCTGTTGATGATCAGTAACTTATTTACGCTAAAATAATTTCATAGCAGCTGAGAGTCAGCGCAAACTCAGCGAATCGTTCAGCTGGTACCGCTAACTCAACTTCTCAGCTGCTAATTCCTGTTAAACATACTCACTGTTTACTAACTATTCAGTAATTCGTTCTGTGTAAATAAGTTAGCCAAGTAGTAAAATAAGCGAGCCACTTAGGAAGCTATAGTAACAGATATAGTAATAGATATAGTAATAGATATAGTAATAGCTACAGTAATAGCTATTGTAATAGATCGTGTAAGCCAGCCTTTAAATTCGCCAAAAGCTGCCTGTCGAAAATCAAAGAGACCGACGAGTAATACGCTTCTTGTTGTTCTTTGGTTACCCTTCAAACTTTGTCTCATTGAATATTCTTTGCAATTCTCTAATTTCAAAGACAATTACTGGAAAAGGGGCTGCTTTCCTTCCACGAATAACGAAATACCTGTATACTTCAAGATATTGTTACCTTCCTGCTTGTGAGAGTCGGCTTTCACGATTATGCTTTCCAATTTATTGACATAGAAACAAATTTTATTTGTCTCCATATTGTTTTTTTTTTGTAATTGGAAATCATTTTCTATATGAGGAAATTTTGTGACTTACTACATAGACAGTGCTTCAGTAATGGATAAATTCTATAAAATGGTTGAGAAAAATGTTTCAGTAAAATGTTCGGACACGTCGATTTTTATTTTTAAATCATCATTTAAAAGTGTGATTTTAAACCCCCCACTCCTCAACCCCTAAACGTTAGCAACACCAACTTCAAAAATTCAAATAGTACTCTTAGTGATGCATCATTTAATAGCATTTTTCAAACTCGGTTTATAAATATGAGGGTAAAGCTGAATTTATTGAGAATAAGAAAATCTACTAGTAGATCGTGAAAAACAAAACATATATGTAGTGTTATTTTCAGAAACTTTTTATCCGTCATTTGAAGTTTAGTTGTTGAAGTTACGTTTGTTAGAACCCAAGTTACTAATTTTTTAAGGTGATATTACAAGTAAAAAAATTAAATTAACCAGAGAGCATTTTCGAATCATGATTTATTATGATTTTAAAAAGGGTTTAAGCGCTTATGAGTGCAAAAAGAGTTTAGATTCGGCTTTTAGTGAACAAGCACCTTCCTTGGCTACAATTTACCGATGGTATAGGGAATTTGAATGCGAAAGGAATTCTGTTCAGGATCAAAAAGGATCAGGGTGTCCTCCTACGGCTGTTACCGACATTGCTGCTGTTGAAGAGGATTCTAAAGCCACTTATGCAGTAATAGAGCATCAACTTAAGATTGGATCCTCAGCTATCAGAACAATCATACACGATCACCTGCAGTGGTTAATCGTTTTATGCCTTTCTGATTTCCAAAAAGCAGAGCGTGTAAGAATTTGGCATGAAACTTTAAATTTCTTAAATAATGGTGGACACCATTTTTTTCCTAAATAGTGACAACTTCATTTTTGAGAACCAATTTCGCGATCTTGGACATGTACGAGATGAACCTAAAGTCGGACGTCCATCGACTTTAGATGAAGACAGACAATTGGATGCGATGTTAATTGGACTGGAAAATCCACATTCGAAATGCAGTTTACAAACTTCTTCCGAAGGATACAGTCTTTTTCTTTTGGTTTTCCTCTTTTGTCAATTGTATTTCATTACTTCTCAAAAGTATTTCATATTTACGTCACGTTGACATTAATATGTCAAATAAAATTCACTATTTGTAAAAACTCTTTCACGTTATTGCAAATGATTTTCTTCCTTTTTGAAAATTTAAATAAACAAGAAACAAACAGTTGAAGACACATTTTATCAAGAAAAACAACAATACTAACTATACTAATACTATGTAACACAATACTTATGTATAAAAAAATTTGAATTAGTTCAAAATCTCAATTCTGTCGTGGCAATCTCCCAAATATATCTCCATCTGTCGAACATAATTTTGGCAATGTTCTTGCGTTATAGCTTCAGAAGCGTCATGAATTTTTGCATACACTCGTTCTTCATTCGTGGGCTGACTTCTCTTTATGTTATTTTCCATTGGCTAATCAATGGGATTTAAAGAAGGACTGTACGGGGGCAGAAAAACTGGAACATGTCCATGAACTCTTATCAGTTGTGGAATTTCGTCCGTTCTATGAAATCCGTTACAAAATATGCGCCTCTTATGTGATCTAAGTGGCCAATTAAAATTGTTAAGAATTCTCCAAAGTGGTCTGTATTGGATGGCCTATCTTGAGCGGTGAATAAATATAATGAATTAATACACATGCAGCAGCAACCGAATAATTACGGCTTCTTAATTGGACCTTGACTTTGTTGGCTTTGTATTCCTCCGTGATCTTCTATATGATTTTCTAGAATTCACTTGAATTCCAAATTCATCTATAAAAAATATTTTTTCTCTGTCAATCATCATTCTGTTATATTGAACCACATAGTCGAATCTATTTTGGATAGTATCTGGAGTGTTATGCCTTTCTGACACAAAGGAAACACGTTTTACAGAATAGTGAAATTCCTTTATCGCTCTGTCAATGGTCGATAAGCTTACCACTAATTGTGGATTTTGCTCCAACAATTTGATTTTTATTTGTTTTAGTGTCAAGGTGCAATCCTCATCAATCAAATTGCAGATTTCTTCTTACTCCTCTTGAGTAAATTTTTTAGGACGATCCCCAACTCTTCTCTTATTTACCTCGTTGGTTATTTTGTACGCCAGGTAAATTTTTCTTATAGTGTTTGGCAATACATTAAATTGCCGTCCTATTTGGACTGCCAAAGTACCATCATTCATTGCTCTGTTAATAAGAGTACGTACCTCGTTGGAGATTTTGGTATTTTGTCTTCTATCAGCATTCATTATGATTTACATAATAATAATGTGAAATTGATTTGACGCTTCTGCCAAAAAAGGGAATTCTTTGACATACACATCACTCTGTTTAATAGAGATAGGAAATAGTGAAATACAATTAACAAAAGAGGAAAACTAAAAGAAAAACACTGTAAAATTTGATCCCTACAAAGTACAGTTCTTGCAAGAGCTGTCCGATGATGATTTTGATTGACTAACGCAATTTTGCGAGACAATGGTGAAACTCTCTAATGCAAATCCTGCATTCATTAGAAATATTCTCTTTTCTCTAAGCATTTTGCTTAAATAGTGCTATCAATAAGCAAAACTGGGCGGTTGAAAATCCGCATTGGATGATGGAGGCGAATACACAATATCCCCAAAATGTTAACGCATGGGCCTTGTAAACGAATTATACTTTTTTATTGGAACTCTGGGTTGTAAATAGTATTTGGACTTCCTCCGATTAGACATAATTCCGGCTTTAGCAGTGCTATTTCTTAATGCAGAAAATTCTGATTCATCCGATCCCAGAATTTGGTTACAGCAAGATGGTGCGCCTCCTCATTATGAATATCTCGACTAAATATTTCCTAATCAATGGATTGGTAGACGAGAACCTATCGAATGGCCGGCAAGATCTCCGGATTTAAACCCTCTAAATTATTTCCTCTGGAATTATTTAAAAGCTAAAATTTATTTTAATTGACCTCGAAACATTGAGGAATTAAAGCAAAGAATTCGACAAGAAATTAGCTCAATCAACTCTGAAAGGGTAAACAATATTCAACAAGCGTTTGTCTCTAGATTGGCACATTGCCTCGCCGTTAACGGATAGCAATTTAATTTAACGTTTTGTTTCGGTGGAATATATTTTTGTTGAATATCTCAGTTATTTATCAACCGATTTTGAAAGTCTTATTCATTGTATTCAGCATAAAAATGCTATTAAATGGGGTATCACAAGAAGTACTTTGCTATTTCAACTTTTAAAGTTGCTAGCGCTTAGGGGTTAAGGGGTGGGGGGTCGAAAATTACATCTTTAAATGATGTTTAAACAATAAAAATCGACGTATCCCAGGAAATATTACTATAGTTTAATATACATAAAGCAAAAACACTTTATAACGTATTTTATGAATCTGAAAATGATTTTACCAAAATGAATTACCAAGCATGTTTTGTTTAGTAAAATACAAAGGAATTTATTCTTTCCGGGAAGTTTTGGATATCACCTCGTATATTATTTACACTTTTAAGGCTTCCCACACAGAGGCTAAGCTTTGAAAAACAAAAACTGCTGCTTTCAGCAATTGAGAAATTTGAAATGTTTTTTTCTTTTTTTTCAGTTATCAGAAGATGTGTCCAGGAAAAAAACGGAATACCAAAAATATTTGGAACTGTACAAGTTGATGCGGTCCAGGTTTGAGGAACATTATATAAAATGTGAGTTCTATTTGCATTACATATAATTTTGTAAAGTCTGGAATTGTCTTAATATGTAAATTTTTTTTTTATAGCGAACGTTAAATGTGCTTTGTCCAACTCAAAACAGTGGATAAAACGGAATTTTAACAGCAAGGGTAGATAAAGTACTTTAATTTTGTTATTTAAATAAATATTACAACTTAACCATAGCAACAATCCACACTAGTTACTGAGATCATGATCATACATCGCGATTTTGACATATGATTGCTCTTTTTATTTTTCTGCGAAATTGTTTAAATTTGTCTTTAACGTTCGCTATAAAAAAATAGACTGTTACACACGACGGTAAAATTTAATTATCGACTCGTGAAAATTAATTCACGAGCGACGAAAGAGCGAGTCAAACGTTTTCACTCATCGATAAAAATCAATTTTACCGTCTTGTATAACAAATAACTATTTTTAAATTTTAACTTAAAGTCTGTGCTTGCCCATTTATATCAAGCAAAGTAAAAAAAGAGTATATTTTGTGTGTATAAAAGAACTTTTGTGATTTAACTTGAAGGCTTCCGCGGCCGTCGTCCATTGTTGAATTCTTGGCTTCCGGTTGGAACCGCGTGTCTCGGATTTCTTCACTGCCGACGTTCCGTTCTTCGTCGTTGAGACTGCTAGTCTCAACGACTAACGCGAAGCAGCAACAAGACCAACAGCAGCAGCAGTAGCAGCATCACCACCAGCAGCAGCCCTGAGGAAGTTCTTCTGCAACGAAGAACGGAACGTCGGCAGTGAAGAAATCCGAGACACGCGGTTCCAACCGGAAGCCAAGAATTCAATAACTTTTGTGATATCAAAAACATTTTTGTATCTGAGTCACAAAAATGCAGTGGAAATAGATTAAGCATTATCATTGTATTTAATAATACGGAACTATTAATCTCATTTTTGATCATGATCGTCTGTTATCTATCCGTTAATGGAGTTTGATTGCCACAAATGTTGAATGTTCGCGGAAGCGTTGAAAAATATAGTTATTGTTTATTGGCCATTTAAAAAAAGTTTGATTTTAAAAATTCTATAACAATTCAATTGCTTTTCTATAATCATTGCTTATATTTGGGGTAGCTTTCTTAGATATTCGTATGTTGTACATGTCCAAAATTAAATATGTATGAATACGAGTACGGCAATATCGATAGCATTTAATAATTCTTACAGGAGAGCGCTTTTCATACAGAACTACATTACTGTTTATGTATTACGATAATGTAAACTCGGTCATATCGTACCACGGTAGAAGTATTTACGCGAACCCGGGCCATGCGCTCAGAATCGCTATTTCGAGTGTTAAGACGTGGGGTTACTGCGCGAAGCGAAGCTAAGCAAAACGAACTTGAGATAAGCGAATCAGAACAGAGCTAAATCGAGTGAAGATAAAAATTGCTTTATATCTTCGCTAGCCTAACTTCGCTTCGCTTAGGTTTAGTTGGAACGTCCGCGTAAGATTACATTGGAGCTAATTAGTTTTGCTCAACTTCCCGTGCAGTGGCCCCTCGCCTTTAGTCATGCGACAAAGAGAATGATATAAAGGACAGCCTATCAAAGGAATCGTGTGCGGGCGTGCAGACCAGAAGCGCGTTAACAAAACGTATTAATTGAAATGATGTCCCGAATACCGGGCCTAAGTTATTTACTTATCTCACTCGCACACTGATCAAATCAAATCAAATCATTGTCAATATATATAAATTGAATCGTATACGTCACAAATACAGAAACAATATAATATAATATATATGTAGCCTAACAATAGGATTAGACAGTCAAACTTACAATCATTTACAACAGAAACATGTATGTATATAACAAGAAGTGAGAATCTAAAAATTTTGCAAGTCATGTATGGAATACAGTGCCTTATCCATAAGCATATTTTTCACCACAAGTCTAAATTTCACCATTGGGAGGTCTTTTATATCATTTGGTAATAAATTGTAATATTTCGGACCATAATAGTTATAGCCGTTTCCACTGCTTTTAAGTCTATTGAAATCTAACCTTATGTCTGAAGCATGTCTAGTATTGAAATTGTGAACATTTCTCTGCGTTATGCACAAATTTATGTTTTACGTCATCTCTATAACCGATACCTGTAATTATACGGATTGCTTTCCTTTGTAGTCCAGTTAGACGAGATATACCGGATACATGACCCCAAGCTAGCAAGCAGTAAAACATATAGGAAACAATCAATGAGTGATAGGCAACTAAAAGAACTCTTTGATCAACTAATTTACTTATGCTTCGTAATACATATATATTTTTAGAAATTTTATTGGCAACATGTTCAATATGTACATTCCAGTTTAAATGAGGGTCCAGATGGAGTCCCAAGAATTTAACTACGTCAGGATTACTAAGGTCATGATCATTAATAACTTTATGTGCAAAGATCATTTTGACAGTTTTTGACTTGTTTAATGACAAACCGTTTGAGGTGAACCAGTTATTAGCTTCATTCACAGACTCATTTATCAAGTTTTTTGTAGTCCTCGGACTCTCCCCAGATACTACCAAAGATGTGTCATCAGCAAATAGAATCGGATCTGATAGAACAACTCTTTGCTTTAAGTCGCTTATGTATATGAGAAATAAAATTGGACCCAAAATTGATCCTTGAGGGATACCATATTTTATACTAGTCGTTGAAGATACCTGGTTTTCTACACAAGTGAACTGTTTTCTATTAGTGAGGTGCGACCCCATTAGCTGAGATCTTTGATCATTAAAGTTCAAATTTTTCAATTTGCACAGTAGCATTGCATGGTCGACACAATCAAACGCTTTTTGTAAATCACAGAAGGCACACATTGTCTATTTTCTTGACCAGAAGTGATTTTGTTAATTAAGTGTAACACTGCATCTTATGTAGATTTGCCTCTCTGGAAACCATACTGATGTTCATAAAGAATATTAAATTTCTCTAAGTGATTAACGAGTTGATTTTTTAAAATTGATTTAAAAGTTTTTGAGATAGCGGGAAGCAGTGATATGACCTTTCGCATTCGTGTGCCGGCACCAAAGCGATGTCAGAGCACCTCTGTATCTTCCCCAATGTATCAAGAGGTTCCTCGCATAGTGCTTGTGACATACCGAAAATCTAATTTTTCCAAAAAATTTCATTTACTATTAGAACACGTTCTAATATGTGTACAAAAAGTTTTCCTATCTAATGTGTTGCTCTCATTTTTTGCATGTTCACGTATGTTTCTTAGTTGATCCGTACCCTAAACAGACAAGTAAACAAACATAACTTAAAAAAAAATTGTTTTATTGATTTGATTTTACAATGTTTTTCACATTAGAAGAAAAATCTTTTATGGTTGAATCCTACTTTCGAAATACCCAAAAAATCAATGGCGAATGGACCTATTGTATTGTACAATTTCAGGAAAAATTTCCAGAAACTGTATTTCTGTACCACAAATTTGTTAATCAACTTCTGTACTCTGTAGGACTATTCAGAGAAACTGGCAGGGTGGCCAGAAAACAGGTATCAGGTAGGCCTAAAGTAAGAACTGATGATGTAGTTGAAAATGTGAGACAAATTATGACTGAAGCTCCTCGCACTTCCATCCATCACCTGTCACAACAAGTTGATCTTTCTGTTGGGTCCTGCAGAACTATTCTAAGAAAAGACTTACAAATGCCCCCTTATCGTTTGACTGCCGTGCACGAATCGCTTTCAGTAGATTTTGAACGAAGGCGAAGATACTGTCCTAGGTTTTTAAACAATATTGACAATGACGATTTATTGGACAAAACTTTCTTTTCCGATGAGGCCTGGTTCCATTTAACAGGATACATTAATTCCCAAAATATGAGGATCTGGAGTACAGAAAACCATCATATTTTCATTGAAGCCCCACTCCATCCACAAACAATTGGTGTTTGGATAGGTTTAAGTCAGAGAAGATTGATAGGTCCAATATTTTTTAATGGCACACTAACAGCACTTAGATATCGGGAAGAGATTTTGCATCCATTTATTAATCAAACTGCATGATGACGAGTTGCAATTTGGATATTTCCAGCAGGATGGTGCAACCAACGGCCCATGCTGCTCGAGATACTTTAAATTTCCTTCAAGAGTTTTTTGGAGATCGGATAATTAGCACAAATATGGCAAACATATGGCCTCTGCGATCTTACAATCCAACTCCTTTGGATTTCTTTATTTAGCCCTACTTGAAAAATTCCATTTTTAAAACGCCCGTTAATGATTACAGGAACTTATCCAAAGAATCATCGAAAAGTGTGATGAAATAAACAATTCTCTCCACATTTTGCAAAATGTTATTAATGGATGTCGCAGAAGAGTTAGAAAATGCCTCGAAGAAGTCGGAGGCCATTTTCAACATCTGTTGTGAAGTCACGTTCAACGTTATTCTGAATGTTTTATTTTGTTTGGTTTCAAATACTTACGTAATAAATCGCAATTATTGGTTATGATATTCTGTCAATTTATTATTCAAATTATTCAAGAAATTTAAATAAATTTTGTACAAAAACAACTAAAAAACACAAAAAATATACACTATGTCATATAATGAAAAACGAAGTAGGTATGAAAAAATTCGTCTTAAGGAGAAAATCCTGATCGGTGGTCGTAAAACCGGTGACTGCGCAACAAAAGTTCGAAGTATAGACAGAAATTGTTGACGTACGCCTTATTACATACGATGCAAGCCAAGCTAAATGTATTCCGTGATAAAAGTTTTCTAGAGGATGGAGGGTCGGGTGCCTGTGCTTGACTTGAATTTATTAATAACAAGAAGGTCCTAATTTTGACTATTGTGAATAATCTCTTAAAATTTTAATTTATTGTAGACACTTTTAAATTAGAATTTTTAAAATATATAATAACATTTGATAAATAACAAACTTTGCATGAAAAAGAAATAGATTATTGTCAAGCAAATAGTATATTTAATTACCACTGACTTTAAATATACAGGGTGATTGAAATTCGAGGGCCAGCATGGGGATCTCGCTTATTATAAGAGATAGAGAATCGGTTAAATGGAAGCAAAGTTGCCAAATATCATGCTCATTAATAATACGTTAAGAAATTTGAAATATCTTAAACGGTTTCTTCACAATCGGAAAAAAACTAAAAATTGCGATTTTCGAAAATCGAATATAACTTCTTTATTTATGATTTTTTTCAAAATCTGTGAAAACATTCCTGAAGCCACTTTTTCTGCTTGATTGAATGCCGAGCGTACTTTATTTCTGGAGCGATTCGTTTTTGTTTTTTCAGAGCCAACTTCATTTTTTCTTATGGGCGCGATTTTTGTTGTTTAGACAGGTAGATAGCACATTTCTTTCTGAATTCATTGGTATGCCACACTTACTGTTTTGTTTTAATTTTCATTGAGAAATTTTGAAAAAACTGAAATTAGATTCTTGTGCACATATTAAGTTAGTTTGTATTCAATTATATGCTGCGTAGCCAAGGAAACGTACACATTTGTTTAATTTATCTGTCATTAAATACAGAATGGCGTATTCAAATGACGAAAAACGTGATATGTTGCGTATTTTTTATTTGTCGCAACGAAATTCTATTACAAGTGCTCAGCGGTATTTAGAAACTTATCCAGGGAGAATTCAACCAAGTATTAGATATTTTTCCAAGTTTCCACGTTTCCTTGGCTACTCAGCATATAATTGAATACAAACTAACTTAATATGTGCACAAGAATCTAATTTCAGTTTTTTCAAAATTTCTCAATGAAAATTAAAACAAAATAGTAAGTGTGGCATACCAATGAATTCAGAAAGAAATGTGCTATCTACCTGTCTAAACAACAAAAATCGCGCCCATAAGAAAAAATGAAGTTGGCTCTGAAAAAATAAAAACGAATCGCTCCAGAAATAAAGTACGCTCGGCATTCAATCAAGCAGAAAAAGTGGCCTCAGGAATGTTTTCACAGATTTTGAAAAAAATCATAAATAAAGAAGTTATATTCGATTTTCGAAAATCGCAATTTTTAGTTTTTTTCCGATTGTGAAGAAACCGTTTAAGATATTTCAAATTTCTTAACGTATTATTAATGAGCATGATATTTGGCAACTTTGCTTCCATTTAACCGATTCTCTATCTCTTATAATAAGCGAGATCCCCATGCTGGCCCTCGAATTTCAATCACCCTGTATATTTAAAGTCAGTGGTAATTAAATATACTATTTGCTTGACAATAATCTGTTTCTTTTTCATGCAAAGTTTGTTATTTATCAAATGTTATTATATATTTTAAAAATTCTAATTTAAAAGTGTCTACAATAAATTAAAATTTTAAGAGATTATTCACAATAGTCAAAATTAGGACCTTCTTGTTATTAATAAATTCAAGTCAAGCACAGGCACCCGACCCTCCATCCTCTAGAAAACTTTTATCACGGAATACATTTAGCTTGGCTTGCAACGTATGTAATAAGGCGTACGTCAACAATTTCTGTCTATACTTCGAACTTTTGTTGCGCAGCCCTCAAATTTCAATCACCCTGTATATATGGTCAGTTAATCTGTGTTTTTAAACTATACCAAATAATTATAAATAAAATCAAATTTATGTAAACCAAAAGGGGAGTGAAATATTGGAAAAAATAAATTTATTATGTAACATGTAAAATAATATATAATATAATATGTAGGTATGTACAAATAAATTATTCAAACAATTAATTAAGGGGGAGGTTTACCATTGCTCTTTTCGAAGATCTCTTATTGGCCTTATTGGAAATCTAGGATTTATTAACTCGTGTAACAGACAATTTTCGTAGAATAGTTTTAATTTGGGTAACATATCGTTAAGCCAAAATTCGTCATCTCTTGCAATTGTTTCTTTTTCCAATCCTAGAGGTGTCCAGACAATAAAAATGCAGTAATTACGTTTAGTTATGTGCAATAATTGTCCTTGCACCTGATAATAATATTTATGATTCCTCTTCCCCCCAATAATCCTGGCAAACTTAATTTCCTTATTATTGATTGCTTCAATACGTGATAAAGCAGCTGCCTTGTAGGGACATTTCACTTCAATTATGCAATCTTCATGAAACAACCCGTCTGGTATTGCCCCTAGGTAAGGAAAATCTTCGTCGCAGAATAAACCACAATCACACATAATTTTTGACCGCTCTGTATCTGGGCAGCATTTGTTTAAACTGTGAAAGTGCAATTGTTTCGTGTTCATTGCCCCACCTAGTCGGCACACTTTCCTTAAAATTTGAATATATTAGATTTTTTACTAACGAGGCTCCATGTATACCATCCCTCATAGTACAGACACTTTCAAAATTTGAAGCGGTTAGCCTTTTTCCAGAGCAAAGTTCCTTGTAAATATTGATCAACTTTTTGCTTGTTGTCTTACAGAGTTCTCTTAGTTTTGAGCAGAAATTTCGTAGTAAGTGGTTTCGACACTCAATTTTTTGTACCAATCTTGAATGATATGGCCGATTTTCTATTAATTTTTTTTGTGACACTGCTGTCGCCATCCCCTGTTAGGTATCTGTATTTAATTCCATGCATTTCTATGCTTTTAAGGAAACCCTCTACTATAATGTCAGACTCCATACTGGTGGAAGATTTGTCCCAGTTTTTAAAACATTTATGTAATATAGGTTCTACAAATTTTGCTTTATGCAAATAACTGTAATACATGTTAGCTGACATAACGAATAAATTGCAATATTCAAAGGACTTTTCTATCTGACAATATGATGTTCCGGATGAAATAGCGCCAAGATGTGTTCGCACTCATGGGCAAATTAGTGGGTTCAGTGATAAGAGTTTGTGTTTTCAGGCAAGATTTGCATTCAACTGTGTGAATGTACTAACAAAACCTGTCTTTTTCTCTTTAATTATTTCATGTATTCTAGGCGTTCAAAATTATTAAGAGTTTTAAAAAATAATTAATAACAATTATTCGTCATCTTTAATACATTAATTAATTATAACTACTTACTTCTAATAACTTATTTTACGATTATATTACACAGTTGATTATGATTTCACTAAAACTAAGTATTTAAAGGAAAATGATAAACAATATCGCTGAACAATGTATTATTTACTTTATGACTACGTGCGCTATTAAAATTAAGTTTTAAATTTTTTATTTGATTTTTTAAATTTTAAGACCTTGCGAGAAATTTAGTAAAAAATAATTACTTTGTGATAATATATATCAAATTCATAATACTGTCCGCCCCTAGCTGACATAATTTTTAATAGAATTTTAACCTTTGCCACATTTTACGAAAATTAAAAGATAAATTTCCTAACTTTTTCACTTATCAATGGGAATTTATTATTTTCTGTAATATTTATTACGTTTTTAGTCAAGCAAAAACTTTTATAAAGAATGATTTTTTTTCGAAAAGTGAAAAATAAAAAAGTAATTTTCATCTGGCAAGAAAACTTGATGTTATAATTAAACATAGAACGGAATCTGCACTAAGTAATCTAGGGCCGTACAGAGCTGGTTTTTGAGAAAAAAAATTAGTTCAACGTTTAATCGTGTATCAAACATACGTATATTGACACGTAATTTTCTTTATGACAATAAAACTTTTTCAAGAAACAGACTCTGCATGCCCCTAGAATAGAATGTTTACTTCAAAATGCTTTTTACTGCAAGTGATTTGATAGCCAAGTAAGATCAGAAAACTTGAACGCGTAGATCTTCACAATCACAGTGAAGGATGCCCCCTTTAAACAGGACTATTTTTTAAAATAGTGATTTCATGTTTCGAAATCAACAGCTCCATCTCTTGGCTAGCAGTGATCTTTGAGAAAAAGTAAACATTTTTTTTTATATCGACTTGAATACTTTTTATTGAACGCATTTTAACCAAAAGTGACCTTAAATCCATTCTTTTACAAATTACAGTGGGATATGTAATAAATCTTTGCCACTGAACAAGTGCTGTGCCAACTACCGGTTTCTACAGATTACACGAGTATATTTACCTGATAGTGATGTCATGACTTGAGACGTATTTATTCCTTGAATGACGTCATTAACTTTCCAGAAATAGATTATTTTAAGAATCAATTTAGTCGATTATTTGTCGATGGTAACTGCAGCAAAACTAATTTTTTTTATTAAAGAAAAGTTGTTTACAATTTCTTTATTTTTGAATTTTCATTCTATGTGCCTTTATGTCTATGTATATCTGGCCCAATCATGGAACTGTTATTTGAAAAATTCTTTCAACGGTGTAGTTTTAAACGACGCCAAAAACTGAATCCCACCTTTACGCAAACGGACCGTTAAAAATAACACGCACGTTAACAACACTTCAAAATAGTAGCGGTATGTCTTTAGTGCATGGTGTATGAGGTACTTTTTTTGTTTCACCGGGTCAATGGGGTAAAGAAATAAAAATAGTTTCGAGTGCCAAACATTAAAATAGACCTATTACTATAAAACCACAGCAATTAGTTGTCACTGATTGGAGATAATGAGAATGAATTGAACGAGCTAATAAAATCCTAGCAATTTTAATCACTATTATTTGTTTTTCCTCGTGTGCATAATCTATCATTAAACAAATAACTGTTAACGGAATTCACATAAATATTTGTTATATGTTCAACAAACGCACACTTTTCACCTTTGATCGGCCAAAACCATTTCCATCGGATCCATTTGTATGTATACAAATACGAGCGTGCGGTTTATTGTTTTGTATACATTCTAGGTAATTTTGTGATTCACACTGTACAACATATAAAGAGGAACAGTAGCGATTTTTTACACTGTCTTGACCTGTTCGTTCGATCAAATCGTTTTGCTTTGCAGCTGGACGAGGAGGTCGGAAATTAGATGAAGTTAGGGACAAATACCAGAAGGCTTGTAGGAAGTTGCACCTCACCCACAACGAGTACGTGTTGCTACTGTGCGAAGCTGTAGAATTTGAGAAAGACTTCCGGACTGTTCTTCTTCCTGGCCTTTTGGAACACCAGCAGACTGTCCAAGAAAATTTCATATCAGCTTGGTAAGATATTTTATTTTGTTTGGAGAGTGTTGGTCATATTTAATACAAATAATTTTGTTTCATGCATACATAGCATACTACACTTTTAAAAACATTTTCAAATTTTCTCCAAACTTCTTCAGTCAACGTCTTCATTAACTTTAATCGTCTAAATCAGAAACTATAAAGCTGCAATTATTTTTCTCTTAATACATTGTTGAAATATTGATTTTGGAAATTTTGATCTTATAAACTTATTTCAAAAGGGTTGTTGACCCTCGTCTAATTTAAAGAAAATCCAAATAAATTTTTTGTTCTTCGCGTTACTCATTAAAGCTTAAAAAATTATATTGTAATAATGGAATAGAGTTTTGATAGTCAAAATAAGAATTGGGTATAATCATTATTTTCTGTTATTTTTTGTTTTTGTAAAAAAAACTTTGAAAATCGCTCAGTTGTCTACGTTTTTTATGGTTCGGTTTACAGCTTCATGAATTCCAAAAAAACCTGATAATCTTGTTGTTCTTGTGTAAGTTCATTTCCATTGATTTTTACTTTTACATTTTGTTTCCTGTTTAGTATATTCCTTTTGCCTTTTCTGTCGAACAGAAGATGCACGCAATCCTGGAATAAACGTATCAGTTTGTCCTTTTCTGCACCTCAACAAACCCTTTTCTAGCTATTCGGATTTGATGGTGCAAAATATCACGAAGCTTTTACTCATTAAAACAACAGTTTTTATTTTTCTGAACTTCCGATCAGAAGCAGCCTCAGTAATTGTGGGGGCGTTAGGGTCTAAGACGTGACGAATATTAGTTTAAATGTGTATTAATCAAGCTAAATAATTTTACTGACAAAATTGAAATTAAAAATGCAAAATCATAATAAAAAAAAAGATTTCTTACCACAGTCAGTTTATATCCGTAACTACGCTGACATCTTCAGTACACGTACACACTTACAAATCAAAAGCACTTCATGACATCTTAGTTGGTATAAACCGGAGGATATTCTCCTCGTCAAATTTCCACAATTAGTTTTTATTTGTAGATACGTATTTCGGTAGCTACTCTGCCATCGTCAGTACACACACACACACACACACTCACAAGTTAAATGCACTTCCTGAAATCTTTGGTTAATTTTCCAAATTTGGACATGAAGATGGTAGCGTAGCTGCCGAGATACGTATCTGCGGACATATTTGTGGTAAAATATATTTTATTATTTCTAAAACTTCTTGGTAAATAAAAATACAGGGTGAGTCTGGAGAAATGAACCCGTCAATATAAGAGAAAAAATCCAAAAGTTGTAATCCGATTTTCATTTGTTTTCGAGTTGTAACATTTTAACAAAATACTTTACATAATATTTTTTTCTCAATTGAAGTATTCAGATCAAAAGATTCGCTAGCACATAAATGCAGTTTTTTACGAAATTCGAACATTTCAGAGTAGTACAATTTTTCAAGTGTGTATTTAGGCAATGCAGAACAACGAAATCAAAATATCTAAGGAACATTTGAATATTTGAAAGCAGACTTCAGTTGCTTTCAAATATCGCACCTCTAGAAGAACAACGAGTCAAGTGCAAAACTACGCATTCCTAGAAAATCGCAATTGAAAAGAAAATTTTTGCAAGAGTAACTACAGTGGCGCCAGTAAACGCTTTGAGTACATCAAAATGAAATAACGTTATGGCTGCGATATCCGCGATATTACTTATTACGGTGTAATGGTGGGGTGTGGATATGAGGGATGTTCCAGTTACGTCATTGTTCGTCCAGTATAAAACACTTTTGGTATTTGAGACACAAGTTAATGATTGCATTCTAGGTCATAAAAATTTATTATTTATTTATATTTATGTGCCTTGATCTTAATTGTCCCCTACTTTTTTCTTCCTCATCTTCCTCGCTTAAAAACCTAGTTTCCGTAGACGAAGACAATCCTTCGGTTTCTGATGGAACAAACTCATCACTCACTCGCTGTCATCTGTCCCACAAATATCTTCCTCTTCTGATTTGTCGTCTCCGCAGATTGTTGAACATTCTTTTCTCAAATTTAGTTTGGTTTCTCCAACTAGTTCGGAAACATTGACAATCTGAATCTTATCTATTATTTGCTCGTACTAACATTACTATTAGATGAAGCAGACTTTGATTCAGCTTCACTCAAAATAACAGCTTTATCAACTCGCTCGACTATAAAATCTTGGATCGGAAGTGATTCTGCTGCGTCAATTAATTGATATAAGTCTTGCTCAACTTCATAAGTTGGTAACGTCACATCATCCTCCACCGAACTTGCCATAGTATTTGACTTCAATAATGGAACAACTGTTGGGCAATTCACTGCCATATCAGTACTTTTCAATGCTATTTCCAAAATGTATTTAGCACGGTGCCCATTTTGCTGTAAACAGGTGAAAGAACTTAAATAATAGACATTAATCATAAGTTTTAATGAAATATGAATCATAATTTAAGGACAAAACTGACAGAAAGTACACTTACGTCAACATTAAGTACCTAGTTGGGGCTATACATGGACATGAAGCACACTTATGTTGTTGTAGAACTGCACATTCACGTGCAAAAATTAAGACACAACTGAATGTTACGTCGGTGTTCTTCTGAATTTTATAATTAAATAAAATGTGACATAACTCTAACTGGAGGTTTCTATAAGTACTACAGTTATGCCATTGTTCTCACTGAAAGACAACTACTTTTTGATACATTTTCCATATTGAACTAAAAATATCCGAATTTTGCATTTACGTCATTGTTCTTCTAGAGGTGCGATATGACGTACATTTACTCAAATGCTGAATATGCAAATATGGTATTTCTTTATGGTTTTTGCAACGGGAATGCCAGAACTTTGCATACCGTGAGCGCTATCCAGATCATCGGATTCCTAGCAGAAATGTATTTATTCGGGTTTTTAAAACATTATATGAGACCGGAAAATTACCCAGTGTTCATGTAACATCTGACCGTCCGCGTACTAGTAGACAAAATGTAGATAAGGTCGAACATATTCTCGATTTAGTAGAAGAGGATCCTATGATTAGCTTATGAAGAATTGCCGCTCAACTAGAAATTCCTCAAACACGAATAATCCCCACATTATACGAGCAGGGTTTATATCCGTATCGTCTTCAAAGCATCCAGCACCTGCAACCTGAAGTCGCACGCAATTTTGTCGTTGGGTAAATGATAATCGTCGTTTTGTGTCACACATACTTTTTACCGACGAAGCAACATTTACATACTTGTGATGGCATTAACAATAGTCGCAAAAATCCTCACGCAACAGTGGACATGAATTTACAACACCGGTTTACCGTTAAAATGTGGCGCGACATCATCGGCAATTGTTTAATTGGACCTTTCATTTTTGAAAATCGTCTATCAGGAGACCGATACTTGGATTTCTTACGAAACGATTTACAAGGGTTATTAGAAGAAGTTCCATTAAACATAAGAAAAGAGATGTAGTATTAGCATGACGGAGCTCCTGCATATCAGGTTACGGAATACTTGCATGCAACTTTCCAAGATCGTTGGATTGGTCTGGTTGTCCTATTAGCTGGCCTCCAAGGTCTTTAGACCTCACTCCCTTAGACTTCTGTTTGTGGGGCTGGTTGAAGACTGAAGTGTATAAAATAAAAGTAGACAATCGACAGGCATTAATTCGACGAATATTTAATACTACTGCTTCCATAAAAGAAAGAAAATAAGAACTCAAGAAAGCAACGTCTAATGTGCATAAACGAGCCAGGCACTGCCTTCAGGTCCATGGAGGCGTCTTTGAAAATTTGCTATAAAAATTAAACAGCAATTCTTGAATTTTCATTGAATTTTTATTTCAAGTGTTCGGCATCACCTAAAAAACTAATAGTTGTGACAGTACATTTCCCTGAAATGTTCAAATATCGTAACATCGTAATTCACATAAGATTTAATGTTCAAATTTCGTAAAAAAAACTGCATTTGTGTACTAGTGAATCTTTTGATCTGAAGACTTCAATTGAGAAAAAAATATATGTAAGGTATTTTGTTAAAACGGTCACAGCTCGAAAACAAATGAAAATCGGATTACAACTTTGGGTTTTTTTCCCTTATATTGACGGGTAGAATATATTCCTCCCGGCTCACCCTGTATATCATTCCAAATTGTATTAGCAAATTGTGATCTTACTTCAAAGGAACGATGCGAGAGATAGAAAATCAAACTTACAGAAAAGTCAATCACTGAAAAGAATTAAAGGAAAAAAATTGTGAAAATTGGATATGGTAAAATATGTAAAGATGGTGTAAAATGGAAATGGAATAAAATAAAGGTGAAACTCGAAGTAACGGAGACTAAAAACTAACGGAATATAACAACGAGAAACTTGGAAGGTCAGACTTGGCAAAAAAGGATAAGAATAAGGACAAATTCATATGGAAACAAAGGCAACAGAAAAGAGCAGTATGAAATGTAGAAATTGTAAATTATAAGAACAAAAACTATAACAAACCACCAGGGAAATGGAAAGATGCTAGAGTAAAAAACTAGGAATAAATAAAGCAATATTAATTAAATATAAAATGTTAGCCATAATAGCACGATGCGCTAATAACATGGGATTAAATTAATAATTAATGAATAGCGACGAGATTTTTAGATGAAAACATTTTATTATAAAGTATCTTTTTCTAGGTTTTCGATATTATCGTGCAAATTATATAAAACAGAGAAAGATTTGTTTCTGTATAATTAGAATGTTAATATCAAAAATCTGGAAAAAGATAATTTGTAATAAAAAGTTGTTTTCACCTAAAAATCTCGTCTTTATTAATGAATACAGGTTCCAAAAAAGGTATTTTCAAATTAATGAGAGATCTCAATGCTAAACTTGGTTCTGACAACTGAGGTCTTGAAAGAATAAAGGGTATAATGGCCTAGGAGAAAGAAATGAAGGGATTTAGATTATTTCAGTTTGAAATAAGAATCCTATTCATTAATAAGAACTTCCATAGTTGATTGTCATATTACCAAATAAGAAAGTTGAAAATCAAATAGACCAAATTTCTATAGTACATATAAGCGAAGCTTGGAGCAAGAAGTTAATGGACTTACGAAGTAAAAGAGAAACTGATATAATAAAATCAAATCATTATGTTGTAATGGCAAAGATAAAGGCAGGTCTAAAAAATTGGGTAACGCAAGCGTTAGAAAGAAGCTTTTAGATTTAAAAAAACACATCGTTTTAATTTTTTGCTTAGGCATGTCAAATATTTTAGATGCTAAAGCAGAATTGATTGATACCCGATATATTTATGTATTTAGTTGAGTTTTTGTATTTTGACAAATTTGTGATTTTTTTGAAGAGGGTGTAGCGCTAGTTAAAGTTTTTTCACAGGCGCTAACTTGTCTAGTTGTAGCCCTGGGACCCTATGCGTAAGGGAAAATAACTCTCTTTGTATTCTGTAAAATATATCAGAATTATTTGCGTGCACTTTGGTAGTAATTCGCCAAATACATACACAATTCCGTATTTATATTTGTAACTAACAGATACTAATTTTATTCGACTATCTAAGACATACAAAAAGGGCCTACGTCGTTTAATATACACTTCTGTGCAATAAAATTAATCAAATTGAACTATTACAGTTTAAAACTGACGTAAAGAACAAACATAAATTGGTTAAAATCAAATATGAGGCAGTCAATTATTCGCGTGCTTTTGAAAATAGTACAAAGTTTTCAAAAATTAATTTTGAATTTTATTTTATATTGTTTCGTCATAAGAGCAATATGAATAAGAAATACTTTCTTTACGATACCTTCTGAAGCTTTTGACTTTTTGCAAGTTTATTAAAATACTTCTCAATCATTTTTAATTTTCATCTTTTCTTGAAGGAAACAAGTATTACAAGAAGTAGCTCAGTATTCGGATTTCACTTCAGAGAAATTCAAAGAAATCCAAAAGAAGATAGAGAACAGTTTAGAAACGATCAAACCTTCAGAAGAATACAACGACTTTACGGAAAAGCACAAGTAAGTCGCCGACTACTTAAGTTCACACAATTTGTGATTTCCACATTTTTTTTATTTGTAACAGAACGACCCCGACTGAACCTGTGAAATTTACGTTCGACGAAAGCCTAGTAGAAGAGTCTGCGGGCAAGTTACTTCCAAATCAACTCACCGTCGACAATTTGACGGTAGAGTGGTTGCGAACTAAATTGTCGGACCTTGAGGCCAGTATTAAGGAAAATCAGGAGAAGAGGGCTCTTCTGGTCCCTAATAACGAAAGTATAGCCAACGGGAAAGTTACACCAAACAACGACGTCAATAACAGGTAAGAACAATTGTTTTAATTTTCATAATTTTTCCCCTGTCCCTCGTAACAAGTTACTTTATAATTCCTATACCAACACAGTTCTCTTCGTCTTTTAATTTAGCTTTAAATACTAATTTGTTTTTTTCTACTGCAGGATATCAAATAATAGTGAGCCAAACAAGAAAGAAATAAACGAATTAAAATGTATGGAACGGAAGATGTTAAAGCAGACTGAGCTCATAAAGAGTGCCTTAAACGAATTAGGATGTGAGGAAGTGCCTTCAGGTTTAGACTTATCGATCGACAACCAGACTTTTATAAGCAATTCCAGTGATCAGGTACGTTTTCGAATATTGCTTAAACCATCAACTCTGTCTTAACTAAATTCTGGTACAGGGGCGTACTTAATTTTAACACGAAATTGTTGATAATAAAGTTGGTTTATTCTTTGTAAATATGTGTGTTATTATCAACGACTTTTGTGTGTTCTCGGGTGCAGTGGTAACGATTAACATTTGTAGGGTGATGGTTCTGAGTCGACATTATCGCATAAACCTATTTTGGGCCATCATAGGATTATGAACGCCTTACGCAAGCCTTTCCGCCGAAAGTCTGCACCCTCTTCACCGATCGCACCCCCACGCACTAAGGGGCGCAGAGATTCGGCCACTAGAAGTGAAGGGGCAGACCCTGTATGTGTCTTGAGTCTTCGCCTTTCTTTCAAGTTATTTATTTTCATTTACTTATTCTCCTTTTTTTAACAGTGTTCATACTAACAGTGATTTATGTTTCTTACTTTATTTTTGTAATCATACCATTTCGAGTTTTGTGTGTGGCTAATGTATTTTCGGGAAATTAAAATATCACATATTGTTTGATTAATATTATAAAAATAAAATACCTACTTTTACATATAAACGAAATTCTGAACCAGGTTTCAATGAGTACCAATAAGCCTTTGGTTGACGAGGAATGGTTTCATGGGGTGTTGCCAAGGGAAGAAGTTGTGAGGTTGTTAACACAGGATGGAGATTTCTTAGTTAGGGAGACCACCAGAAATGATGAATGCCAGACTGTCTTATCAGTTTGTTGGGGAGGTCATAAACATTTTATTGTGCAAACAACAGCAGAGGTAAACTAGATTAACATGATTCTTTAATATTGTTGTAAAAGAAAACTTATGGTATCACAAACTACTTGTTTCTAACTTTATATATTTTTAGGGTCATTATCGATTTGAAGGACCTGCATTTCCCAGCATTAGAGAATTAATTTTATACCAATACAGTAGCGGTTTGCCCGTCACTAGTAGATCTGGTGCAATATTACATAAGCCTATTCCTAGAGAACGATGGGAACTGAATAATGATGATGTGGCATTACTAGAGAAAATTGGCAGGGTATAACATGCCATTTTCATCCAAATGGTTTTGAGTAATTAAATGCAATTCATTTCAAGGGTAATTTTGGCGATGTGTATAAAGCTCAGCTGAAAAGCACCAGCCAAGAAGTTGCTGTGAAAACATGCCGTGTTACTCTGCCTGATGAACACAAGAAGAAGTTCTTGCAAGAAGGGCGGATCCTTAAGCAATATGATCACCCAAATATTGTAAAGTTGATAGGCATATGCGTCCAGAAACAACCTATTATGATTGTGATGGAACTAGTTCCAGGTAATTTAAAGACGCGCCATTGTATTTGTTTCACTATCAATCGTGTACTGTCTTGGTTTAGGCGGATCACTGCTTACGTTCCTCAGGAAAAAAGCAGCGACGCTTACGGAAAGTCAACTTATGAATATGTGTCTGGATGCAGCAGCTGGCATGAGATATTTAGAATCGAAAAATTGTATACACAGAGATTTGGCAGCCCGTAATTGCTTAGTTGGTAAGTGAATATAAAAATCATATATGTATTCAGAAAAAGAAATTGTTGTAATTCTGCTCTGTTTAACTAATTCACAAACATGTTGTAATAGTGTTTGGAGTTTTAACTTTAAGATAAATAAAATAAACTCGAAAATTGTTGATTAATATTTTTTTTTATCGGACATAGGTTACGGAAATATAGTTAAGATATCAGATTTTGGCATGTCCAGAGAAGAAGAGGAATATATTGTCTCTGATGGCATGAAGCAAATTCCAATAAAATGGACTGCTCCGGAAGCACTGAATTTTGGTATGATTGATTTAAAACTACTTTTGCTGTTATAATCATTATGATTTGTAGGAAAATATACCTCGCTATGTGATGTTTGGAGTTACGGAATCCTCTGCTGGGAAATATTTTCGCGAGGTGAAACACCCTACAGTGGCCTGAGTAATTCCAAAGCACGAGAAAAAATCGACGCAGGTAATACTTTTTTCATTTTAATATTTTTTTCTAAAATAAAACTATGAATTTAAAAACTAGTGTGGATCACCCAGTATAATCTAGAACATAAAGACTTCTCATGTGATCTCACGATATTTTTTTTTTGATTTGTATACGATATCAAAAAATATGTTAAGTATTTTTTTTTAATCTTAGGTTACAGAATGCCTGCACCTGAAAATACTCCAGATGAAATGTACAGATTGATGCTCCGTTGTTGGGAGTACCAACCGGAAAACCGTCCGAATTTCGAACAAATATACACAGTAGTAGACACATTATGCGCAGCTTATAGAGGAGTGTCATTTCTTTGATTAAGAGTGTGTCAGATCACCTTAATTTTAGAGACATTCTGATTTGGAGAGCACAAGAATTACAAAATTCGCAAACTGCCATTTCGTAAAAATTATTGTAAATTAATATTATATTTTTGTCGCAATATAAGGAAAAATGAACTTCTGTGATTATTGTAAGATGACTTCGAGTTTCCTGCGTGAAGTGTCCTTATGCCATAAAGATGTAATTAAAAAATGCTCTGTATGTAATGTGTATTTTTTTAAAAGGAGCCGAGTCCATATTTTCTTGAGCATTATTATAATCTGTTACTAAAAATAATGTAAAAGAATATTTTATGTATAAGACATTACTGTTATTTTCCGTAATAGTTTAACTGCGTTTAATAAATGTTTTTATTATTCTGTAGTTTGTTTCTTTTATTATGGAAGTACATACTAAATCATGACTCGTTGCTTTCGAAAAATGAAAATTTAAACTGCGAAAATAAAGAAAGTTTAATATTTCACTTCATTATTTGTTATGCTATCCATAAAAATGCAGGTTCTCTAAAATTTGTAAAAATAGAATACACTGAGCTATTAACTGAAATGAAGCTCTCTGTTGTATATTTAAGGGAGGGGGGGGAGAGCATTACATCTATTTTTGCTACATAAATACTGGTATTAATGTGCTAGCCTGGGGCTAGAGGAATTATGATTAAACTCTAGATTGTCCTCCAGGGATCAAGATTTGAATTTGTTGGAGAATGTCTGGAACCAAATGAAGCATCACCTGGTACCATTCAGCCCAACCAACTAGAGATTGCATTAAATGTGCAAGGCTTATAACACTTCCAGATCATTTCTATCTAATCCTTTTGAATTTCGAATTAGGGTGAAAGAAAATGTGGCCTTCCACCCATGAACGTATGCTAAATTACTCGGCGCATTATGGTACTTTAAATTCATTTTCTGCCAAACCAGAATTTAAGATCTCTTTAAATAACTCATAAGTAGATCGGTTTACCTTACACATGATAAGTTATTCGATTGTGTTAAATAATTCCATGAAGAGACATTTTCCTTCCCATCTGCAATAAAACCAAAAGTCATACAGAATATTTGCTTATAACTTTTAAATTTGCTTTTATTTGATTAGATTTTTAGATTCTGCTGTTATGCAATTCATTATACTTTATTGTTAAATGTATAATATTATCTGTTCGCAAATGAAAAGACTACTTGCCTTGTCTTGCGAAAAATCCAACCGGCTATAGCTTTTGACCGCCCTATTCTGTAGCTCATAACGATACCGTTAAATACCGATTATATCGTTGACATATTTGTCCAATTAATACACAGAAATGCGTTATATCTATCACTGATCAGTCAAAATATGTCACTTAACGATTATCGTATTATTATAGTATTTAATGATGTCATTATGAGTTACAGAATAGGGGGGTTAGTTAAAAATTTGCAAATTTGATAGCAAAAATCACAAGTCTGGGAAATAAACGAAGTTAATGATTTCTGAATTTTTGATAATTATAATGGATTAGGGGTCGGTACTTTTATCGCTGATTAACTTTAACCCTTGCTTTATTCCCACGTCTACAATTGTAAAGACAATTGCCTCTATGGGAATAAACTAAAAAGTAACGTTAACCAGCGATGAAAGTACCGGCCCAAACTTCATATCATTTGAGAACAACTGCAGTTATCATTAGGTTTGTTCCAACTTCACTTACTGACCATTTCAAAACCGTTAAAATCAGTTGACCACCGAAATAATGATAGGTTTTGACAACGTTATCAACTGTAAAACTTTAATGAGTTCATGCTTTTGACAGTTTCGAAATCGTCAGAAAGTGATGTTGGAACAGACCTATTGTATCAAGAATGTGCGAATAATAAATAATGATAATATCATGCATTCAAAATTTCCCACGTTTGGAGTTGGCTATGATTTCAGATATCAGGAAACACGGTATGTATCGGGTCTTCAATGAGAAACGTACCTCAAGTTAGCCTTGGATAAAAGGATCGATTAACTTCAAAATATTCGTATTTGGACAAGATACATATAGCTTTTATTCGTTAATTTCCGTTGTTGGACGACACATATTCGTTGGTGGAAGTGGCCCATGTGAAAGATATTTTGAAAGTAATGTCTTCGTTCTTAAAAGAACATATTAAAATAAATGATCTGAATTCAGTCCCTTCGCATAATCCAAATTTTATATTTTGATAGTTCTTCCGATAATCGCAACATCAGTACAGGAGTTTTTTCTTTTTTGTACTCATACCAGCTATGTATACTTTATAAAAAAAACCTCAAAACATTGGCTACACATATGCACATGTATGTATATGTTACATCTTAGGTTTCCGCAGGTATTGTATGTTGTAATGTTCTTCCGGGTCTTCCTCCACATAGGATTCTCAAGAGAACTGTTTTTGTTTTGACGACGTTTCGGCAGAATCATATCTGCCATCTTCAGGTCTTCTCTGCTGCTTGTTTGGTTCTGCTTCTCGTTTTTATGCGAGTCGAACTGACAACTGTCGATGCCGGTGGTGGTTTATATACCAAGTTGCGGTCAGACGTCGTTACGCTCGATGGTTTTCTGGCCTGGCTTCTCGTTATTGGTCGTGCCGGTGGACTGGCTCCTCCTCTTGATAATCCCGGTTTTGTTTGTAGCGCTGGTTTCCATGTTGTTGGTAAACGTTGAGTGTCGCCTCTAGCACTTAAATTTCTCGGATATTTTTCTATTTCTATGGCTTCTCGTATGATTCTTTTCGATAAGTACTATATAGTTGGCTATAGTTTTTGTGTTATCGAAATTTATCTTCTGACACTTATTTTTTTATCACAATCTTGGCAAGGGATTTTATATACTCCTTGACTATCCACTTGGATTTTCTTTTTTGGATTAGGAACAATGTTGGAGATCTTATCCCTGTTGAATATTGTTTCGATTTTGTGCTTCCTGAAGACTCTGCATATTTTATCCGTTGTGCCTTTTATGTACGGCAAGCACGTTCTTCTCTGTTTTTCTCGTGGTTTTGTACTTTGTTGATCTGTTTTTCGAAGAATCCGTTCTGGAGTAGTGCTGTTTTTAATTTCTTCATTTCTTGCTGTTTGTTTTTAGCATCCGAAACGTCGTCAAGACAAAAACGGTTCTCTTGAGAACCCTACGTGGAGGAAGACTCGGAAGAACATTACAACGTTCATATATGTGAATATATTTTTAAAAGTGCAAAAATTACTCTTTTGAATGATATCAAAGCCAACTATGACTTCCATTGTGCTCATCATTTTTTGATATCTTAAAAATAAAAAAAAAGTCATTTGCACTTGAAGTTTTGATGAATTTTTCGTTTTTCAACTCTACCACGAAAACAGTAAGAAATAGCAAATTTCTGATTTCTGTTGTTCGTGTTAAAATTTTATGACTCGCTGACACTGGACAGGCTGTGCACAGGGTGTTTTTAGAATAGACCAACAAAACAATACTGCCGAAAGAAAAGACTTCCCAGTACATGGAAAAAATGTTAAAACAATTCTATACAACAATTTATAGTTAATTAAAAATTAAAGTGCAGTTACGCATATGCATCAGACAAGAACCATAAGTTTACATCTTTAAAAGCGTGCAGTAAACGTCCTTCCCATCTTAGAAAAGATTAAGACCTAAATATTTTCTGACATTTCTTGAATAATGAGGAGCGCTCTGACTTGTTGAAGCCAAATTTAATTATGAGGTAAAGGCAGTATTGAGTGACCACTTAGTTCTCCACATCTCCACCATTTGATTACTTTCTGTGGTTGACAATGGTATGGAGGCAATCTAAGAACTTCAAAACCGCACTCCTTCAAAATTACGTCAGTCGCGTATCGTTTTGTTGTTCCGTCTATTCTAAAAGGCTTAATTAATTTCCATAATTGTTTTTTTTTTGTAATTTTGCCCTCAATTTCGACATTGTGTTTAACTTACCACTCCTGCATTTGACTTTTTTTACAGGAAAATGTGGATGGTTTATCCAACTGCACCGAGTGATACGGTGCATTGTCCATCACCACCACACATTTGGATGGAATGGATACTATTTATGTTTTTAATTTAAAACAAAGTATTACGTTACGAAGAAATATTATCATAAAATTTCTAAACTAATTCGCGGATGCTTACAAACATTAAGAACTAGAATTATTATTAAATTAATAAATTTTATTAAACTATAGTTCGCAATTACTTATTTACATGGAAAAATGTCATTTTCTGAAAATATTTCTTAGTAATGAAATATTTTGTTTTCAAATAAAAGCATAAGTGTGTCGAATTTAATACAAAATGAACGAATTTTGTGATTTTATATCAGCGTCACTTGAAAATTTGTGCGTTTTTTTTACCTGTTAAGATTTTGCGAGAAAATCTTTATAAATAAATGATATACGAAAGTTTTGAAATTGAGATTTTTCAGTTTTTTGAAGATATTTCGGAAATGAATAAAGATAGAAGATAGATCCAAAATAGCGCAACTTTCTTGTAATATAACCATCTTTGTATCTCAAAGTCGTATATTCACCAAAGCTCTGAAGAAGTTCAGAGTTGCTTGGAGCCGGCTCGACAAAAGATCTGAACTTGGTGAGAACGCTTCTCGTGTTCGCCGGTTCTGAGCTTTTCGCGAACCGAACCCAATCCGTGAAGATGAAAGAATTTGGAGTTTGGACAAGTTTCAAGTCAGCTCGGAACTTATTTCCACTGAATATGGTAAGAACTGAATAATAGCGAAGCAGTTCAGAGCTTTTGTTGTGAACTAATTTCGAACTCCAACTGATTTTGGTGCGTATAGGTCGATAGTTCTTAACCTGTTCTGAACTCGTTAGGTCTGAACTACCTCCGAGTTATTTTTTGGTGAATACGCATCATTATAGTTTACGAGATCCCCAAGGTGAGCCTTTAATTAGTTGTATAGATAGATAGATAGGTAGTTTTGATGAAAATTAGTTCAATTTAAACTGTTTGTTTATATTTTTTAATTGCAGTTTTTTTCAGAATATTCTAGGTTTTTTCAATATAAACTCTAAACATAAAAGTATATATGTTACGGAGAATGATAAACCTGACAATAACGTTAAAGTCAGGGTAATAACGATAATGACCTAATTCGACGGTTATTAACGTTACTTACTGGAAAATATCGTTAGTAATCTTATATAACGGCAAATGATGTTAATTTAATAACAGTCTGGACTTTATCGTTACTAACCGGAGAGACGGTGATATATCTCGTATGACGTTGACGTTCATGTTACGTTTATTAGAACATTTTTGTGCATGGTTTTCTAGATATGTTTAAAGGTATCACAAATAGGCAACCTTAAAGATCCACTTACTGATTTGAAACCATACATCATACAGGTTGATTCAAAAGGACCGCACCATCATTTGGGTGGTTGTTAGAATCTTTTATTTGTCCTCAAAAATGTAAAGAAAAAGAAAATCCTAGTTGCTAATGCATAAACTATTTCCACAACCTTGTCTTTGTGGGTTTTCGTTTAGTGTGAATTGATATTTTTGCTATTATACTATCTATCGACACTATACCAGCCAAAAAAATTAATTGTATTGTATTGCATTAATCGTATCGCACATCCCTAACACTCAGTGTAGTGTACTTAATTAATAATGGATAATTAAAACTGTGCTTGTAGGTCAGCAGGAAAATTATTCAATTCAATATCATGGAGCATATCTTGCGACAATAAAAATTCAATCAATAAGTTTCTTTTTACATTTTAACATTGTCTAATACTAATTTATGGTCAATAACGACAAAACTCGGGCGTTGTCGTTTATTATATTTTGACATGAGAATAATTAACAACGTTGTCCTTTACTATTGGGAATTGACGTTAAAATCTGGATAATAACGTAAATTACCATAAGAATCGGTCAATGACAATACCACCCGGTCATTAACGTGATCACCCTGTTAACGTCATTCTCCGTAACATATACATGTATTATGATACAAATCTGTAATTAGTGTTCCAAAATATGAACTTTTCGAAAACGTGAACACTACTGACCTTAATAAGTTCACGTTTTCGCGACTACACTGTACCTTATAAACTTTTTCTTCTTCTTGATTGACTCTTGCAGATCTCAGCAAAACATTTCCTAAGTAAAAGGTTTACGTAAACTTAATGCATCGTATGTTAACTGCTTAATTAAACCTTCAGTCAAAAAGAAATATGGATATACAAAATTTTAATTACGTAAGTAACAAATTATGCTGAATCATTTTGGTTTATTTTTAACTCTGCGGTTTTTTTTTGTTTTCTTGTGAACATCACCAATAATTTTTAAATTTTAAATTATTATTTTGTTACTTTATTTTCTAATATGTAGTAGTAACATTGTGTACTTTTATACAGTGTGTCCCAGATTGAGTAGGCTACCATGGGTAACTGTCTTATTAGCGAAGTTAGAGATTTGGTTAAATGAGCAATATTTTGCAGTTTTATGTGCTGATTTAGATTTCGTTGAGAAAGTTTGAAAATTTAGAATAGTTCAAATATTATCGCAGAAAAACTGAAAATCGCTATTTTCTTTAATGTCCAAACGAAGCTATCAAACGATAGTGAAACCTAGAGCGTTAGTGCCAATTTTAGTGTCCGTTTTAAAATAATTTATTACGAATTTTCACCAGATAAGAATCTACTTTAATTACCTATTTTTTTATTTAAAATATGTATTGATTTAATTATTGTAAACAATTTTCTTGGTGTGTCAATAATATTGTAGACTATTAACACGGGAAAGACTTTTTTATTTATGTATTTATTTCAATCCATTTATATTGACGCTTGTTTCTTCACTCGCTTTCCACTGCACTTTAAAGCCCGTTTTCACGTTTACTCTCATGAAAGTACTATTACGAAGGTGAGTTCCGATGAGTTAAGAGTTTGCACGGAAACAACTATCAAGTTTTTTACACGATGATAGTTTCTATGATGGTTGGTTGCTTCATGACAGCAACTGTCACAGAAACTGTTATCGTGAAAACCAGCATTTACTTATAAGGTTATAACCAGTGAGCGTACATGGGAGAACGTTGACTGATCGACCACGAGCGTGCTATACTTAAAACCGTCAACATATTAAAACTCTCTGGCGTAGGTTTAAAGAGTTTCTAGTTTTATTTTTGTAAATCGGGCGCAAGTGGAAAGTGATCCATAAATAAAAGTAAACTCAGTTAAACGCTTTTAAAGAGGAATTTAAATAATATTATCAAGAAAAAGTCATAAGCACAATACTCGTCAGTTTCGCCGCCGATGCAACTGCAGAACACATGTACAGAAAGCCAATTGAATATTGGTAGGTAATAACTGCGTGACATTATAGTTTATTTATATTGACGTTTGATTCTTCGCTCCTCTGTGAACGAACTTTGGTTCTAACTTATAACACTTCCTATGAAATACAACGAAATTGTTTATGGTACAATTTTTTTATAGTGCAGTGTTGCTGCTGTATTTACAAAAAATCGTTTTAATGGCGTCATAAGTAATGTGATTTTATATTCAACAAATGAAAGGACACAAATCTACAACTGGTATAGAGCAGGGTTCAGTTTAAGGCAATGAACAGTTTTTATCACCGTTTGAGATGTTTTCAAACTTTCAGATAGAGAAAAGAACTTCAGTGCTAAACTAACAAGAATGAATGGTATCCATAGCAACAAAGCCCACATATACAGGTTGAATTTTACAACTAGGTGGATAGAAGTAAATTCGGACGAAGTCGTGTAGCAGTAGAGGCGGTTCTTGTGCTAGCGTGTAACAGTTCACGCCTCCAGTTCGAAGCGTGCAGGTTTTAGAGTTGTTTTTGAGCTACAAGTATATATTTTTTATTATAATATAATATTTATTTTAATTGTTCTTTATTTTTCTTCAGTACAAAAATTCAGTATGAATTATAGTGTACCTGAGAAAGTACGAATTAATTTATTCAGAAAAAAATTTGTAAATCTTCCAATTCCTTCTGCTACAACCATCCGCAGAATTAATAAAAATTTTGAAAGATATTTAATATATTTATTATTTCTTGACCAGAATTACTTTAAGTTTATTTTATTTTTATCTTCATTCTATGAAATCTTTCATTCAATTTGAGAAATCGTTTTTCAGTTACAAGAGAATCTTTTATTATGTTTTTATATTATCGTTGTGAATTCTTTTTAATTTAACCATTATCAGAGAAGATTTTTCATTTATTAATTTCTGTAATGTTTATGGAAGTATTGTTTAATTACAAACAATAATAATTGCGCTATGCAAATGTATTATGGCAATTATAACTATATTGTAACAAGAATTATTGAAATCCTAGTTAAAATAAAATTATTAAATATGCGCTCATCGTTTCGCTTCCCAATGCGAGACAAGGCCGGTCGCCTCGAATACATCCGAGGCACGCGTCGCACCTACTTGCTTCACTCAAGCTGTATATTAATTACATTCTATGTTCGATTTGAAAGAAGTCACTTTTACTATTGTAGTAAGGATGCTGAAGAACGACTTATAGTAGGCGACGTTTATACGAGTAATGATCGTAAATCATAAATCATTATAAATCTATATTGTAAATTTTATTATTTATTAAATGATTTTATTGTAATATTTTATTATTGCTTAAGCACGCAAAATGTCGACTGCCAGAAGATTGTTTATGCAAATAAATTTCATTTGGCCGATTAAATTATTTCCATTCGAAGAATATTTACACAGATTCTCTGTATGTCTGTATGCAACAGTCCCCTCGATTTATTTCGAAATCGTAATTTTAATGCTGAATTACACACGGCTCTCTGTTACCAACAATTTTTCATCATAATTACGTTAATAATTACACGAGGCGTAAAATCTTCTTGTATTTAAAACAAAGTCGATTAAACTGGGACACAATTGTTTGTTTTTATCTCGTAAAAGAATTACTAATCTTTTCGACAACAAAGTAAAAAAAGTAAACAATGATAATTTTTGTTTTAATTATTAATTAACTATTTGATTATGAATTTATACATGTTAATATATCTTTTTACGAGAAATTTAAATATACCCTTGCCATTGACATGTTAAAAATTGCAGTCATTATTTCATCTTTTGCAACCGTCAATTTTCTATATTTACATCCAATGCATTTTTTAACTGCAATGGAAAATTCACCGGAAAATTATTTCGAGTTAAAGAGATATATTATTTCAATTCAATGTGAAGAAACCATCAGTAAATTTCGACTTACAGAAAGTTCCACTGTACATACAGGATTTTTGTTTATAATTTTAACGGTATCCATACATTTTATTATTATACATATCAAAAGATGTTAAATACAAAAGTTTTGAGGACTAAGCTTAACCGCCAGAATTTACTAATAAAAGAAACAAATGACGATCGGAAACCTAACAGATGAGTATCAATTTTAATATTTTAAATGGAACACTCAGTATATTTTCTCGAATTAAGAAATATATTTTTCTCCTAATTCCAAAACTATGTAGCTTGCCTATATTTGGTTTCATTTTGTTTTTCAATATTAAAGTTTGAGATAAAAGAAAATAAATTTAGTTATATTATTATGTGTTAATTAGTAAATTTTATTATGTGTGACAAGTGTTAATTATAATTAGAAACCAAGACGCTAACAATTAAGACAAATTCACATATTGCATTAAAAAAGTAATAAAAATTCGTACAGTGAAAGCTCTCCATGTTGATAGCTCGATCTCATAAGCGGACGTCTCTCATGAACGGACAATTTTTCTGGAACCAAAGTTTTGGATATTATTTCGCTTAAGCTTTCTTGTAAGCGGACAGCTCCCATAAGCGGACAAAGAGTGCTTTCATTGTATACCAAAACAATAATAATTTCAAACTTAAATATCGCAAGAAGTATTAGACCAATTATAGGCAAACTACATATTTTTGGAATTATAGCAAAAATATCTTTCTTACTTCAAGAAAATATACTGAATATTCCATTTAAAGTAACAAAGTTGGTATTAAATTATTAGGTGTATGATCGTCAATTTGTTTTTGTTTTTAGTAAATTCTGGTGACTCAGGTAAATCCCTAAAACTTTTGCAATTAACATATTTATATGCCTGATAATAAAATGTGTAGGTGCCATTCCAAATATTAACAAAAACCCTGTTTTTTAGATTTAGATTTTGAAACGAACATATTTTTCTTTAAATTTTTATTAAATGGGTTGAAATGAGGTGAATAATGTGGGCAAATTGCTTAAATAAATCGATTATAATACCTACCAGCTCTTTCTGAGTGAGACAACAATGACATAATAAATAACAAAAAATCTTTGAAGGTAATTACTTAATCAAATATTCATCTACTATTGTGTTATAATTTTGAATGTAATTTTTAAATAGTTATAGAATATTTCGAATATACGCGTTTAACTAACAGCTGAAATTTTTCGGGATTTCATATAGACACAGTTTCTCAATCGTAAGCAATCCACGAGGCAGAGATTAAAAAGTAGACAAAGATAAGACAGAAATATTTTTTCAAAAAAATAAAATCGAAATGTAAAATATGCACACCACATGCGTCCGAGTCACATCGTTGAACAGAACATTCATAGACAGTGGCGGAACTTCAAATTTTTGGCATCTCCGCAAATTATTCGGTCTCCTACCACGCGACGTTCAAGCGACTGAAAATATACGATGCCACTCTTTACTTTTTTCAAGGTGCATTTAATTTTTATTGTTTTATGTTGATAATAAAAAAAAAGAATAAAGAAAATGTAGACCAAGAGGATTTGGGCCTCCTATAACTCTGGGCTTCCCCCGCGTCGCGGAGTCCTGCGCACTGTAGATCTGCCACTGTTCCTAGAGAAAGATTGTTTCATTTCTGAGCGGTTTGTGTGTACACGCATACTCGATGTATTATTTCCGAACGCAGTCCGAGTTTACAGTTAGGAATCGAATTTAAAAATACGTTGATATATAAAGGCGTTCTATTTAAAAAAATTACCTATAAATTTTTTGGAAGAAGAAGACGTAAACCGATAAAAAAATGTTGAAAACTGTGAGAACTTGAACTGGACCGGGGGAGGGGGCAACTGCCCCCCTGAATCGCCGCCACTGATTATATTGTTCTCTATATAGTAAACCGTAGCGGTTGTTAATCGAATATTAAATCATTTTTTTATTTGTTTTGGACCAAAATCAACTTACTACATATCACTGAATTTAGAAAAATCATTACCTACCAGACTTCATAAGAGAAGAGTTCTTATCCGGCCTGGGCAATATTTTATTTAACGCAAATTTTCCCCGTTTTGGTATTAGTTACCCAAGCAAGAAACACCATAAATAGCAAAAAAAATCACAAGGAAACTATAATTGGGCAAAAAAATACAACACTACTTGTTATAAACCGCGCGAACTTCAAATTAATTAAAAATGGAGTTCCGGATATAATCGATTTTTTTAAATAGTGCCATCGGAGAAACAGTTGAACTAATAATTTGCGCAGACCAGATAAGACATACTGTCTTGTGAAATCTAGTAGATCGTGGGAAAAATATTCTCTATCAAATAGTATAAAAAAAATGTTTCACTTGGTTTGCCTACGTTTCGTCCACTCTTGCAAGGGCTTCAGGGCTTCTCTGTAGCTGGTCTTGCCGCTGCTTCTTATTAACACTCTTGTGATTAGGCATCTACAGTATCAAGACCAGGTACAGAGAAGCTCTGAAGAAGTCCCTTGCAAGAATGAACGAAACGTCAGAAAGTCCGAAAAAACGAAGACGAGGTTCCAACCCGAAAAGCCAAATAAAGTTTGAACCACGCCCGCGGAAGACTTCAAACCAAATGTAAAAAAGATATACTATGTATTGCATAGAAAACTCTTTTGAATAATAGCTTTTTGAGTGGCATTTTGACTTGAAATTAGAAAGCAACAGGGTCATAATGACAGGAGTTTGTTTGAAGTTGTCATGTTGCAATTAGTGTAAAAATTGACGGTACCAGATTTCTATGCAGGCGATGGTATGTGTCATCGTAATACTAAAAAACGACTATAACGATGTAAAATAGAAAGACACTTCCATTTTCAAACATTTTAGTAGTGCAATATTGATTTTGACGATGTTTGTCATATATTTGTCAACTCATAAAATCTTATCCATCTCATTCGATTCCAAAGAAGTAAGTATCCTCTGTGATGTCTGTTCCAAAAGAATGCGTTGATCAAAGTTTCACATTTATCGCAGTTCTTTTGAAAGCGGTGAGTAATTCGAAGGGCGAATACATCTGACAATTTCGGACTAATCCGAAACAGCTGTGGGAACTAAGCTGTGATTAGTAATATCATCAGCTAATTCAGTTACAACTGTCAAAAAGTTCACTATAAACGGAAAAGTTTCCTTTACTTTAATAAAATTTGGTTCACTTTATTCGAAAGCCGGGTTCACTGCAAACGGTAAATAATTACGTTGGTTTTATGGAAAAATTTTTCGGTACTTGTGGTAGCATTCACTATATACGGAAGTTCACTTTAAACGGGTGTACTACATCCGGAGTTGAGTATATTTATAAAACCATTTTATATGATCTTTTCGCTTAATTCGAATCGGACTATAAATAAGAATTATGCCCTGAAGCGCTTTTTTTATCTCACACCCGATATATAAAAAAAAGTTTCTCCTTCATTTTATAAATGAGCTTACAAATTACGTAGCACTTAATATTGGACCATTCAAAATACCTCTATAAACCATTAAATTTATAAAATCAAGTTTTCTTGGCAGATGAAAATTATGAAAATTAATTAAAATTGTGTAACTGGCAATATAGAATGTGTTAGGAAAGAGTTTATACATGTATTTCGGCCTTATTGGGCTTCATCAGAACTCTGTACCTTAAAAAAATTGGTTTATTGAAAAATTTTAGAAAAACTTACCCCTTTTTTGAATTTCTAAAATCCCAAAACACAAGAAAATTTTAGAAATTCAAAAAAGGGGTAAGTTGCATTGAATTGATTAACAAACTTGAACTTGAACATGATAATATAAAACAACAAATTACATTCTAAATTGTCAAAGACGTCAAAATGAACATGTGTATATACACATGTATGTGCACATGTTTGTCGTTCACTTTAACGTCTTTTACAATTTAAAATATATACACATGTATATACACATGTTTGTCGTTCATTTTAACGTCTTTTACAATTTAAAATGTAACTTGTTGTTATATGATATCATGTTCAAGTTTGTTAATCAATTCTTAAGTCTCCAGTTTTTCTCCTGAGGAAGATTTTGATAAAAATCGTAATATTGAGATTCCAACAAAGCTTATCTTTGTAGAAATGTCTAGTTAGACCGCATCCCGTTCTTAATTGATTAATTAAATTAATTAATTATTTTTCTTGTTAAATATGTTATTTATTGCAACCCAACACTTCATGAAGTGCCTTTAACTTGTAAATGCGTATGTGTACTGAAGATGGCAGAATACCTGCCGAAATACATATATATAAACTTTTTTGATTTATTATTTCTAAACCACTGTCTCCTTTACTAATATTAAACGTTAAAGTATCTTATAGAAATTGGCGAAAATTCAGAAGCAGCGATTAATATTGTGACGAATTTAAGGCAACGAGTGAGTTAACACGCCTAGCCGGTGGCCGCGTTAAACCCGATTCCCGATCATTCTCCCGACGACATGCTCTGGAAGTTGCTGGAAAAGCCACTCCGGTATATAAATTCGCAAACACGAGAGACTTAGTCAGTTCGACGTAAAGTTTAGTTATTGTTAAATCGCTCGGCTTGTAAAAATAAATTATTCTTAGTCCGTTATAAATAAATTAGTGTTAAGTGTCGTTAATAAATTAGTTATTAGTCTTATCAAGTATTTTATTTTAAAAATAAATCATAAATAAACCTTAAAAACATTACAATATTTACCATGAGTGATATCCTGAAAGAAGATAATCTTTCAGAGACAAAAAATTAAAAACAATTTAATAAATATTTAGTTATTTAAACTGCCAAAATCTAAAAATTATGAATCTCAAAACAGAAATAAAGAATTAGAGTAGGTCATAATTTTTCGGGAAATCGAAATTAACCGACGTCAGTTTGGAGCAAACATCTGCAATACGAATTTTAAAAAAACCTTATTGAATAAGAAAAATGGACCACCACCGGTCCTTGAATTGGTGATTTCAGCTCAAACCATAAGAAAGCGAAATCGTTTATGTTTAGAACAAAATGACCGACAATTGGAATACTTTATGTAATTTTTGTGCAATTTCGATTAAATTAGCATTTACTCGTTATAAGTTCGTTATATTGGACTTGGCTTGGACACTTTTTCTATTTCATATTTCATATTTTTTTCCTGAATATACTGCCTTTCTGGTTTTAAGATATGAATCCACGATGAGATATTTACGTGAGAATTTTGTTTCATGATTACAAAATCTCAGCAAAACTTAAATTTTGTGCATCTTTCCATTTAAAATTTAAGTGATACACACAAAATTTAACTTTTGCTGAGAATTTGTAATTGTGAAACAAAATTCCCATGTAAATATCTCATCGTGGATTCGTACCTTTAGGATTATGATTTCGAGCAATGCTTTGAGATGCATTCCTGTTTATATTGGGCGTTTCATTGAAGATGCATCAAACTTGAGGGATACGTTTCTGACATTATTTCAAACAAAATATCTTAATAAAAAATTTGAATCGGAGCCAGTTGAAATTTGCATAATTTGGAGTCGATATTTTTTGAAAACTGTAGCGTGCGGAATCGTGAAACAAAACCGGCGATCTAAAGTGCATTTATGAATGGCACACAGCTGCAGGGGGGGTAATAAATCCATAAACAGCGAAGAAATTTATGACTAGATTTTATTTTGCCCTTGACCGAAAGGTCGGTGTATTCAACTTTGCCACCCGTCGAATGCAGCAGCGATGTGAAATCGCGTGGATATTGAAACTTATTGAATTTAATAATAAATTATTAATTATTAATTATTATTATTTATTAAAGTATTAAATCTAATACCATCTGTTTTTCCGAAGTGACTGGGGCGACATTCTAGAGGCAATTAACTAATAAACCGATTTCGTATGTGAATGAGTAACAATCCATTCATTCTCATTTAAAGTTCACCCTAAAAATATGCGAGTTTGCTTTCCCTTCGATTTTCTCCAAATTTATTCATTACAGAGAAAACTTTTCTTTCTTTTCCCGATATCTATCCACATACCAAGTTTGATGCATCTTCAATGAAACACTCAATATATACTGTTCAACAGCAATCGTTTTTCCAGAACAGGGTCGAAAATAAAGGTACTCTGGGATGCTTTGGACGTCAGCAGGGAATCATATGGAGGAATGGTTAGGAGCACTTGTTGAACTGGTAAAATGAAAAAGTACACAAAGTTGTAGAAATTTATCGTAGGCAGAATCCTGAAAAGTCAATGTTGAAATATAATATGTCTTTGAATCTTGGACGCTTTTGGCAGAATCGAAATCACTTGAGTAAAAGTTATGAAGGAAGAATACTGTTGGTTGAAAGCAGTTGGAAGGAAGCGGCCGCTTATAGAACTTAATTTCGAGCCCATCGTGAAACTTCCTTTTTGCCCACGTAGTTCATTGCAAACTTGCCCTTTTTCGACGATACTTTAACAATTAGGAAGTCACCTTTATCAACATCTTCTATAGATTTAAGACACTCGTCATTTTCATTGCCTTCTTCCCATTCAGAAGGAGAAAGTGATGTGATGATTTCTCCCATGTCTTCATCCGAGGTGTCTTCTTCTTTTTCTACTTTCTTCCGTTTTTCTAATATTTTCTGACCTTCAATTTCTTTGTCCTTTTTATTTGCTCCCTTTCTTCCAATTCTTCTTTCTCTGGAGTGTCTGTGGCTATCTTGCTTTTTCTGCGCTTTCGGCCGTTCTTAGATAACTTTCTTGGCCCAGCTTTAGGATACGGGGTTATTTCTACTGGAGTAACCAAAAAAAAAACTGGTTGCGTCGATGTGCAAGAAGTTGGCGTAGGAGACTGTCTTGGGAAAGATTGGAGAAGCCTGGGATGAATTGGACAGCTTGTCCAATGTATCCCCGAAGGACGGCATGATACATTTCTTGTTATCAACAAAACATCAAAAGGAAATGTTTGATTTGTTTAAAAGAGGCATCGACATACGTCTCTGTATTACTGATACGTGCACAAAATACACCAAGTATAAAATATCAAATTATCTTCTAAAGAAACCTTACGTTCTTTTCTTTAAAATTTACATCCGAAGGTTTGAAATATGAAATTTTTCACTACACTTCACAATTTTGGATTGCAGGCTATATGAATTTGTCTCCTTGTTAATTAAACTGCTGCCAACTTAGAAACCGATTGTGGTAGCAAAATTCATCTTGCCGATTGAAATATCAGCCTATCCATTCTATCCCCGTATCCAAGCCATCCCCGGTCACCCCTAATATTTTTTCATGGTTTTTAATTTTTAAAAAATATTTAGCTATCATCAACCATAGCCTATTTGAATGTAGCAATAACCATCAAAATTTTAATTCAAACATGAAAGCTCTATATCTCAAAAATCTTTTGAATAAAATATCAAGTGTTTTAAAAATTGTAAATAGAATTTTATGTTCTTGTCAAAAATGTAAAAATATATGGATATGGAGTGTTCTATATAAAAATCAAAGTTGTTGCTTATATCTCAAACATGAGCACTCTAGAAAAAAATAATTTGGAGCAATGAATAGTTCATGAAGAAGTGCCTTAAAGGAGTTCTTCATCCTGTACTGGGTGTTGAAACGTTAGACAAAAACTGGTCTCGGTTCCTGGAGTTCGCTTTTTAACACAAAATTATTGGTGAAGACCGTATTTCGATATCTTACTGCTCGGGAGCTCTCAAAATTTTGCGATTTCTAAAAGCCTTTATAACTGTTTTGTTTATGAAAATTTTTGATTTCTGTAAAAAGTGCCTTAAAGGAGTTTTTACAGTCAAAAATTACGTAAACTATCAAATTGTGGGCCATTTTATACTAAACATAAACGATTCCGTTTTGTTATGGTTTGAGCTGACATCGCCAATTCAAGGACTGGTAGTGATGCATTTTTCTTTTTCAATAAGGTCAGAATCTTTGTTTCTTTAAAATTTGTATTTCAGAAGTTCTTGCTAAGATGTTTGCTTCAACTGGCGTCGGTCATTTTCAATTTCTCCCAAAACTATGATCTCTAATTCTTTATTTCCGTTTTGAGATTCATAATTTTTAGTTTTTATCAGTTTAAGTGACTAAAAATTTATTAAACTGTTTTTAAATCTCAAGAATATATCTCTGAAGGCTTGTAATCTTTCTGGACACCACTTATGGTAAAGATTAATCGCTGCTTCTGAATTTCCACCAATTTCTATAAAACACTTTAACATTTAATATTAGTAAAGAAGACAGTCGTTTAGAAATATCAAATCAAAAAAGTAAATATAAATCAAAAAAGTTTATATGCTTAAATATAAATCAAAATAGATTGTATCCGCAGATACGTATTTCGGGAGCTACGCTGTCATCTTCAGTACACACATACACTTACAAGTTAAAGGCACTTCATGAAGTCTTGAATTGGTATAAATATTATAACATGTCGTATTTCTAGTAGTTTTCGTAAAAGTTTAATTATCTCCTTAAGTCTATTTTATAGAGATAGTAAAATTCAAGAAAAATGCAAGTACTGTAAGAGATTGTGTCAAATTTTGACAGCGGCCTACCAGGAAGTTACAAAAACTTAAATCGCTTAGTTATCGTCATCCATAGCCTACTTCAATGCTCTAAAAACAATTAAATTTTTGATTAAAACTTTCAAACTCTATATTTCACAAACTGTTTGAATAAAATATCAAGTGCTTTATATTTATATGAATGAAATTTTATACTCCTTTCAAAAACTTAAAAATATAATGGGTGTTCCATATAAAAAGTCAAAGTTCTTGCTAATATCTCAAATAATGAGCAGTTTAGAAAAAAATAATTTGGAGCAATGAATTCTGCATGAAAAAGTGCCTTAAAGAAGTTTTACAGAAATCAAAAATTTTCATAAACAAAAAAGTTATGAAGGTTTTTAGAAATCGTGGAATTTTGAGAAACGCCATGTAGCTCCTAAGCAGTACAAGATATCGACATTTTCACCATTAACTTTGTCTTAAAAATCGAGCTCCAGGGACCGAGGTCAGTTTTTGTCTAACTCTTCTAAAAATGTGTTTCCTATTAAAAGTGTCGAATTTGGCCCACCCTGTACAGCAAAATTGAGACATCCTATACATTTCAAAATAATTTTAAATTATGCGTAGCTTGAGAGAATAAATTATTTTTTCATTTATTAAACAGAAATAGCGTATTGAAGAGACTCGGTTAAATGCCACAGGCTGACCTAATATTTGAAAAAATCATTTACTCCGATAGATTTTTTTTCTGAATGAAGCAATAACGTCGTAATAAATGACGACATAGAATAAATATTATCGTTTGTGATTAAAGCGAACTGATCTAAAAGTCGATTACAACTACTTATATTTTTTAACATAAAAATAATGAATGTATTATTGCAGCTGAGAGTTCGAGGGGACCATAAAAATGAAACGGCCTGTGTAAGTAAAAACGTTTGAAAAAGAAAACTCGTTTACCCCGATAGCATCTTTTTTTGAATGAAGCAATGCTGACGTAATAAATGACGACATTCAATAAATATCACTGTTTGCGTTTAAAGCGAATTGATCTAAAAGCCGATTGCTACTATTTAATTCGTAAACGAAATCATCGTAAGTGCAAAAGTTTATTCATAAACGTTTTACAGCTTAGCGTAATGTAATACGTTTAGTCGTAACGAAACTGTCCACGTTTCGTTGACACGTGAAATTTAGGTTAAATTTAATTTTTGATAATTCGATGGTGTTTGAGCGTCGAAATGAAGGCACGCGGTAAAAACGATCGTTTCCTTTTTTCTTAGCGAACGTTAGTGCAGCGAGATAGAGAAAACACGAGCGGTCCGAAAACTCGCTCGCTCAATCGTTCGGCGTTATCCGCGTTCAACCACACCGTATATATCAACGCGCGCTTGCTTTTCACAAACATTTTCCTTGAGGACGGAATGATGCAGGACCCTCCTGTATTACCTGAAAGTGCATAATTTTTAGCGGTGTTAATTCTGTTAGAGTATGGAGCAGGTGAAAACGTCGACATCCAGGCTATTTGTGACGTCTGCAGTAGAAAATAAAGATGATTTAGAGGAGGTAAAGCATTTTAAATGGTCTAATTCGCGAATGTTGGAGCGATGAGCGGCCATTGTGAATCGCCCTGACTTCTTCTTTCTATTGTATTTTACGCGAATGTGCGCCCGCCAACGCGGGCGATTTAAATTCTGTTCGTGTTGTTTCAGAAATTAGAACGAAGTTATCAATTTGTTCAAACTCTCACATCTGGATTAAGCGATAAGGAAGCGCACGACGCATTAAACAATGCCCTTTTGAAAGAGAAAGGTTATGAAGAAGTGTCTTTCGGACTCTTAGTCACTATCCTAACCGAACCGCACAATGCAACCAAGTGTTACCGTGATCTCACTCTCATAACCCGTGATGGCTTCGGACTCGTTTTAACCTATTTATCACAGTTGGTCCTCGATAGATATCTAAAATTCAACGATGTTGTTAAATCTCAGCTGTTGTGGTTGTTACGCGAAATGATACGAAACGCAGTCTCTAACGTTGACAATCTGTGTTGGAACCTGATGAGGCATGCTGCAGGAGGTGATATATCCCCTAAGAACATAACGCTCATAGATAAATTACTGGATGTCTTCATCGAGTTTAGAAGTTGGTTAGATAAATTTCCTCTGTTGTTGGCCTCCGTTGTTTACACTTACCTCAGGTTAGTGGAGGACCACAACGTGCCGACCTTGTCTCACCTGCGTCAGAAGGAGGTATCGTTTCTCATCAGTTTGTTGCGTGAGCGATTTCACGATTGCCTTGTTCTCGGCAGAGATTTGGTTCGTTTGTTGCAAAATGTTGCTCGAATTCCCGAATTCGAACAGCTCTGGAAAGACATACTTTCGGTGCCGAAGACCCTTAGTCCATCGTTTAGCGGAATCTTACAGCTTTTGCAGACAAGAACATCACGAAGATTCCTGCAGTCAAGATTGACGCCAGAAATGGAAAGAAAACTAGTTTTTCTTACGTCACAGGTACGCTTCGGAAACCACAAACGATATCAGGACTGGTTCCAGAGACAGTACTTGGCCACGCCAGAATCTCAGAGCCTTCGTTGTGATATGATCAGATTTATTGTGGGAGTAATCCATCCCACAAATGAACTGCTGTGTTCTGATATAATACCAAGGTGGGCTGTTATAGGATGGTTGTTAACTACGTGTACATCAAACATCGCAGCTTCCAATGCAAAACTTGCTCTGTTTTATGATTGGCTGTTTTTCGATTCTGAAAGGGACAACATAATGAACATAGAACCTGCCATTTTAGTAATGCATCATTCGATGCGGTCACATCCGGCTGTGTCAGCGACTTTACTAGATTTTTTATGCAGGATAATAACTAATTTCTATCCGCCTTTAACCGAGAGAGTGAGAAGCGGGATATTTTCTTCCTTAAAACAAATACTAGATAAGCGAGTACTTCCGTCTTTGTTGCCTTTGTTTGATAATGCAAAACTCGATCGAGAATTAAGAAGCATGATCAAGGATACATTCAAGGAATTCTGTGTGCAAAACATTGAGTCGTCTTCTAAAATTGAGGATTACGGGCAGATGCAAGTGGCCAAAGATGAGATAGATGCGGGTGAAAATCGCTTCAATAGTGCCATTAATAACCACATCTTAGATGAACCAGCTTTCAGTGACGAAGAAGACGAGCCGAATTTAATGATTCATGCACCCGAAGATGACACTGATGATGATGATATACCTTTAGCAAAAGTTAGAATGAAGGAAAAAGCACAGGATAAAAGTGATGATATGCTTATAGATGGTCCAATAAGAACTTCCATTAACCTCCTACAAATAGAAAAAGATAAATACAGGCGGTATCAACTGATGGAAACCATAATACAACATGTCATAGACCTCGATGAAGACACCGAAGTACTTCCAGCAATTGCAAAATTAATTTGCAGTATACTTTTCGACGATTTCCAAACGGAAGTGTTTCCTGTGGTGGTGAGTGATGAAACTCTTTTGGACAGTGTTAAGTTTCCTGTTTTTGTCATCTTCAAAGTTCTCTTCAACCTATCTAGGAAAGAGGATGCGGCAAAAGATATTATGTTAAAATTCATCGCAGAAATGTACGCTTGTCAATCTAGCATAGGGTACTTATTACTGTACTTTTTAAAAGTGAAAGTTAGGACAGAGCAAAAAAAAGAAGAACTCTCGAAAGTTAGTGGTTTAAAAGTTAGTGTCTATAAAGATTTTTGTCAGACTGTCGAAAAAAAGATTGACAATTGTCTATACGAAGACTTAAACACATGCCATATCAATGATATTAATTTAATGATGTGGATAGTTCCTGACATATACAAAGACTTCAAGCAGCAAACCGTGAACAACGCTCAAATATTACGGGTGATAGTTTCTTCGATAGATGCCTCACAGTTAAACGACTTAATAAGTAAGATAATGCAGGGACGTTTAGTTATGTTCAAAAGTGATACTTTGCAGCCTTTGCTTAAGACCAGTCTGTCGTGGGAAAGTATTGAGCAGTTTTTTTTGTGGCAATTAATTCAGGCCCATGATATTTCCATAGATACCATAATACCATTAGTCTCTCACTTAAACTATCAGCAACATTCGGAGGCGTTGACCGCAATTACGCTTATGCTTAAACAAGACAAACCCACCGCAGACACAATTAAGTATTTGTTTTCTAGAGATATAAGAGATAAATGTGATCCGTTCATATTTACTATGATTAAGTATTGGTGCGAGAATGAAGTAGATAAACTCGGTGAATTAATATCTAGTCTGTTAAGTACTAGATATCCCGCAACGTCTCCCAATAAAAGAAAACGCAATAAAAGTCTGAGTGCCACGGTGCCGAGTGCCGATCAAGTTCTGGGACACTTGGAACATTTAAGAATTAATTGTGAGAAGCAGGACGGTTTAGGACTTTATAATTTAGAATCTATGCAGAAAGCTTTACAGTTAGCTCAGAACAATAGTACGGATAGTCAAAAGAAACAGTTTAATGTTTTGTTCGCACTAACCGAAGAAGAAGACACCAGCACAAGCAAACGAAGTCAGGGAAGAGGCAGGAAACCTACCGGGAAGAATTCTACGAAAAGGAATACGAAAGAAGTGTCTGAATCTTCAGAAGAAAGCACTGAGGTAATCTCACTTTATTCATTTATTAAAAAAAAAAAAAAGAAGTTGAATGTATTTATGCCTTAAGTAAAATGCGTAAATATTTTTGAAGTGTCGAAGCTTTGAATTATGAATTATCGCTTTTTGTTCAAGGATTATGATTCAAGGTGCTAATTATTTACACAACTTGAAACTAATTAATGGCAATAAAATAGTTTATTTTTAATTACTAACACAGGATATTTAAAAAACAAAACGAAATTTGTTGTTTCGAGTAGATGATAGGTACATTAAATATAAATTTAAACATTAAATATAAATAAGGTATTGTGTTTCAAACAAGTTTTCTTTTACTGATTATTTAGGAAGGAATGATTCTCTGTAAAGAAGAAATTTTGAGAATTTTAAATAAATTTGTAAAATATTGTTAAAATAATTTGATTTAATAAAAAAAAAAACATTTAAGTAATGGTTCGAATGTTTTATTATTTTCAATGTTATTTTAGAGTTATAATAAACAAAAAACTTACATACTTTTTTACTTTTACACATACTTTTTTACTTTTACGAATAACAAAAATCTGCAGAGTATTTTATTGAAAGAAATACAAAATTATTTTTGATATTCATTAAGTAAGTAAGAAACAATTTGAAATAAAGTAGGTACATTGTTGAAATAATTTGAAATCGTTGAGTTTTCCATTTATTTAAAGATTGACTGTTTTTTATTACTTCATTTAATGGTAATATTATGTTGTAAAAATAAACAAGAAACTTTTTTTGAAACACAACATTATTATTGTAAGGACTCTAACTTATGTATGTTCTTAATATCTATATAGAGGAAATTCATCCTCAAAATAATTTCATCATAAAAAAAAATTAATTCCATAAAAACCTGAAAATTATAATTAATTTATTTTCCTCATTTGAACCCACAATTTCAGTGTTTAAGTGGTTCTGGGAAAATAATATTAGATTAAATATGAAGTTTAATGAAATTTTGTTTTCAGGAAGAAGAGATCGTAAAGCCAAAGCAAGCGAAAAAGAGAAAAAAGCTGATGTCCGACAGCGATTGACGGAACCAAATGTTGTTAATAACTTTAAGTACCTATCGCTTGGTACCTTCTGACATGAAATGTCGACGTGTACATTCTCTGCTCGATGTCGATCTATGTAAAACACTTGAGGGGCTAGTGATGTAATAATAAATAATAATAAAAGTAAAAGGGAATCGCCGTAAAAACGTTTTTGAAATGATGGATTTAGGTAATCTTTTAATTTTGAAAAGTGCACACTGCCTGTAAAACAATTATAATTTCGGAGAGAGTGAAGTACCTAAATTTCAAACCGATTTTCTTGTTAACGGTATTGATAGATGTGGAAGTTATTTAATTAAAAAAAAGCAACCATTTTTATTAAGTGTATTCTGTATTTATGGTTCATTATTTGTACATATTTGTTATTGTTAGTCTGCCCCTGTTACTGTTTTCAATTTCAGGGTTATCATAAATATATTGATTAGATTGAAAGAAATTTTAAATAAATTGTATATTATAATGTTTTATTACATATTGAACTTGTACATATAGATTTTGTAAATATATTTATAAACAATCTTGTAATATGTAATTTTTATTTCTAATTCAATTTAAAGAATAAACTGTGTACTCCACAATTTTTACATTAAATATAAAGAGCACGTTATGTATTCGTTTTCATAGTGTAGAGCAATATGTGTTTACATGCCTGTAAAACTTAAGCTCAATGTTAATTAGAAATATTGTTTAAATCTGGGCTTGACCAATTCCCTACTTAAGTGTGTGAAGAATATTTAAATTTAACTCGGAACTTGTTGGGTCACTCTTTGTTAAAAAGTATATTAACAATTTTTTTTTTATTTTTTAGGAATTTCCAAGCTGATTTACAATGGTCATATTGATATGTAAATCTCGAGGAGACTACAAAGACCATGATTTTTGTAAGTATAATTCCTGCAGCAGGACTTATTGGACCATAGATACAAAACTGTCTTTTTTTTAATATCATTGAAATAAGTCCTTTAAGCAATTAATTTATGACGATATAGATGAGATAACTTTCAAATTATGAAGCGTGGAAAATCAGGACCAATTATTTATTTCAGGATGACACATTAATTTCTGCCAAAGCAGTAAATTTCTGGTGATATGAAGTGTCTTGGACACCAAAAATTTTCACCACATCTGTTTAATTAATTACCGACAGGTAGCGCTTTTTAATATAATTAAAAAGTAATTTTGATATTCAAAAAAGAACATTAAATTTGTTTACTGTATGTTGCGAGTAGATAAATAACGAGCAAACAAAATTATCTCAAATTCAAAAGTACACTTATCGTCAACAAGAATTTCAAGTGATCACGTATAGATGGCGCTGTGATACTAAATGCCACTTTAATTGGTTTCTTGAGAAATCGACAATAATGCTGTATTACTACATAAATACTTCTTAATTAACATTTGATGAACACTCCAAGACAATTTTCGTTAGAACTTTGTTTCAGTCTTCTATGAATAATCTCAATCACGTGATTCAGTCGATTATTCATTTCAAAAATATTTGTTTTTAAAATGGTATTAATCAGATTTGAGCTTTGAGCAGATAGAAGAAACCTAGTAAACAAGTGTATATATAAACAGTAACAGTGGGAAATGTAGATGTGTTGCTTAAAAGTAGTGATTAATTATCTATAAAATAAGGCCTTCGGTGCAGCGATAACAGAAATATCAATATAGGAAAGTGAAAGTTATTAATGTAATACACGTGTTTATAGTTTAAATATCCCGCCTGACAGTGTCGCCAATGTACTAATCGAACCAACCACTCCTTAATGATATTGATTTCAGTCACTGTTGAATTGGTGATACAACGAACAAATATGTCAACATAATTCAGTATAATGTAAATTTCTTTTTCGTTTCGTTTAGTTTCCCGTTATTATCGACGTTCGTTCAGTAAGTACAAGCCCAAAAATGAACAGCCTAGCCAAGTATTTCAAGAAGAAGGAGGTGCACGAAATCTCGGGCCCCATCATCGGCAAACCCACCAACGTGAACCACGACATTCACGTTAGCAAAAACACGGAAACTGGAAAGTTGGAGGGCCTACCGACAGCATGGCAAAGGCAAATTATGCACCAGATAACCGAAGCCGAAAAAAATATGAACCCGGGGGCTGTAATGGATGCCTTGAAGTATTACAATTATTCGATGAAGAAAAAAGAGGAACCGGAGGGCTTCAAGTTTATTACCGAAGAGGATATTGTCGAGGAGACGGAGGCTATGGATCAGTTTATGCTCTCGAAAGATGCTCATAAAAGTAAGGATTCTGATGATGAACCTGTGGATAATGCTAAGACGTTACCGCATTTGCCTGATTTTCCATCCAGGTAGGTAAGAAATTGTTAAGAAGCAGATTTGAGAATTCAATTAAAAATGGTATTTTATGACTAAATATACACGAAAACTAGATAAAATGTACTCCTAATCTGTGTTGTAAAAACAAGCTAGCTTTAATTTTGTGATGAATTTTTAAAATCAATGGATATTTTTAAGGAACATTAATAGCACTTTTACTTAGAGAAATGCGCACAGAATAAACCTCCAAACTATTTTCTAAAAGGGATTGGGTTATAAAATATCTTACCATGAAGAAGACACTTTGAAATACGAATTATAAAAATTGAGACATACATAAACTTCAAGAAATTGACTAGTGATAATTAACACAAGATGTAATTAAAGAATGCAATGACAAATATCTTCTTATGAGGCATTCATGTTCCTGATATCAGACGTAACACGTTCTACCTACTAAAATTTCATTGATTACACATGTGTATTTCTCTGAGTTGAAGTTCATTTTTTTTTATTTATCTTCTTAAGTTGATTGAAATGTGATCCTGTTATGTTCTACCAAAGTAGTACATGTCTTCAATTTTGTTTGTTTGTCCTTTGTTCCATTTGATTTTCAATCAATTTTTTTTCAGTTGCACTAGTGTCATTTGCTTGTAAATTTTAATTCTTCTTTTCTCATCAAATATGATTTTTTCAAATTCTTCATGAAAAATCTTTCTTTTTCTTGCTAATCCCAATATTTAAATCATATATCTTTGTATTTATAGATATTCTTATACATATTACATATAACAATAATTGAAATAAACAAATTTGAAATTGAATGTGAATTTTTATTCTTAATCATCGGGCGGAAATATTCATCTAATTTTCTATTCTGCACATCGATTTTTGTTTGCTTTATGATTTACCCCTTGCATCTCATATCTCCCTTTTCTTACATCTTTCTACTATTCTCTTTTCAAGTTTTTGTTTTTGATTTTTTTCACAACTCATCCATTTTTGAAAGGTGACAAAATCACCTCAAATCTACTTCCAATATTTTGGTGTTGGAGATTTGTTAGAACTATCTTCTTTATACGTCCATGTTTGACTTTGTTCTACTGGCAATTTTTGTTAAATGTATCACCCCTCGTATTGTTATTTCTTCTTAGCTTGTCTTCACCTACAAATTCATTCATTCATTTTCCGGTAAAATGTTCTCCAGATTTCCAAACAAATTTTTTTTTGTGATTTCATGCTCGTAAATCAGCTCATCATTCACCACACTCCCTTTGTTATGTGTTTTCAAAGGCAACTTTTCAATTTTAATATACACACATACATGCCATTTAAATATGGGGCCAGAAAAAAGACACTAACGCTGCAACATCTAATTTTTGAATCTATGAGCGAAACAATTAAAGTAGAGAAAAACAATTCAAGTTATTTGATTGTGCAATTTCTGTTTAATCCTAAAAACTATATTAAACATTTAGTTAAGCTGAAATCAAGTATAACTGGTGTTTCATGCTTGTAAAACTCATACTGTTATTTTATACTTTTCCAAATATTTCACTAATTTCTTATACTTTGGTGGGAACAATCTTACTATTCTTTCTCTTTAATTATAAACCTCTCTCTTAAAAATATATTCCACCAGTTTTCTTAAATTAAATTAAAAATTGCTCATTTTTCTGTTTGTGAAAAAATTGTTAACATTCAACGCTTGTGACTGCTTTTTTGTTAAATTCTTTGAAAAATATGTCTTTAACAAAAATGCTACACTTTTAAATTGTCATGCAAGCAATACGTTCTATGCCCACCAAAAAAATCTGAGGCAACTCTACACATACATTTTTGAGTTATTTTATTAGTTTGAATATAGCTTTAAATAATTAATTTTGCTTATTCAATGGTAACGTTAAAAAAAAAACAAACTATCGGACAATACTTAATTCGTCGTATAACATGTTTATAGATTTTTTGTCGGGCATAGTAAACAGGTATATTTAGAAAAAATTATAGAAATTTCCGGAAATTTTTTTAGATGAATGATCATATTGCAATATTTTGAGGTACAGATATCACCGGATGTTCATAGTATAGTAGCCAGTCGATAAATCTGATAGTAATAGATATATGGCTGGTATTACCAACATTTTAAGCAAAGCTGAAATTTAAGTTGTGTTTAGACTATGATTTTTTCCGTAGGTTCGAAAAATATCAGCGACATTCAGTTAGAATATGATTGATGATTTTTACAGGCCATCCATAAATGTCACACTCCAAACACTACTTAAATTCAAGCTCTCAAAATATTGGTAATACTGGCCGATAACCTGTTGAATGAATAAAATCCCCTTAGCTGGCCCAGACAAAGATGCAGTTCTAGCGTAGAGATAAATCAATTAGATAATACGTTTGAACAAGTTCATTGCAACAGGTGTTTTGGTATTCATATTTATATTCCAAATTTGAAAAGCTACTTTTCAGACGTTGCATCTAATAAAAATATGTTACTTGCTGAGCAGAGCACGTAATGTAGGTTGTAATTCACGAGGACGAAGTTATACACTCGCCTTCGACTCGTGTATAATCATTCAAGTGAATTGTAGTCATTATGTGCGAGTCAAATAAGATATTTTTTCTACGACTCTGTAAATTTAAAGAGATAGCTCTTAATCGGCCTGGGCAATATTTCATTTAATGCAAATTTTATTCGCTTTGGCGCTAGTTATCTAAACAAGAAATCATAAATAACGAAAGAAAATACAACTATTCTTGCCCTAAACTGCGTGAGCTTGACATTACTTGATGAAGCTGTGAAATGACATTACGGATATAATCCGCTTCCGATTTTTTAGGTAAGGTAACATTTGAACTAATAAATTGCGCAGGCCGGGTAAAGTCACGTGAAATCTAGTAGGTTGTGAAATTTACAAATGACGGTCAAAAACAATAAAGAAATCAAACAAACGCTTATAGCGATTTCGACTAACTGCTCCAGAGCACTTAAAGAGTATCTCTATCCTATGTTATTATATGAGGTTAAAACAAGATGGAAATAATTTGAGATTGCTATAGAGCAATCAGTCGAAAACGCTTTTAGTAATGTCATTTCAGATTGATTTAGGCTTTATGATTACTGCTGAATTTTAAATTTTCGGGAAGTTTAGGTTAGGCTTAAAGACTAATCAAAGACACTTAAAAATTGTTACCAGTTGTAATTTTATTTATTCATAATATGACAAAATGTGACATTGTTTATTCGATATTGCGTAAACGTACAATGTAATTAAATAATCTTTATATGAACTTATGATGTCCAGTAATTTTAACAAAAGTACTAACTCTTGAGATAGGTCCAGAAATTTATTTTCTTCCTCCAGAATTTTGCTTTAAGGTAAATTTTGAAAACATGTATTATTTTAATATATGCTTATACTTTATTAAATTTATTTATTTTGATACATTTTATTTAATCATAGTTCAAGTTAAACCGCTTTCAAGAAAGTTTGTTTAAATCACAAACATAATTTTAGTCTTGAAAAAAAACTAATTTTTGATAACAATTGAGAAAATAATTACAGATCCCAAGTAACCTGGAGCTGTCAAAAAATGTACCGCGGGTTCAATCTATGCCTTACGTCCAATGTTAACAAACATATCATATCATTCTAAATGTGAAGATAAAAAAATAACTTTCCCATTTGTCTAGCAACACTAATTTTCTCACTTGGAGAAATATTTCTGCCTTTGATATATACGGAACAAGTTTAATCTTTTAACATTTAAGAAAATAAGATTAATGTTTAATTATGATATGTCAATTGCGTAAAGATTAAAAACAAATTAAACGATCGAAATTAGTTACCTAAACGGCTTGGTTTGTAATGGAGAAGTTAGTTTGATAAAATATTAAGATAAAGGTAGCACGAAATAATAAATTTCATTTATGAATTACAAACTAAAATGGGACACAAAGCTGTCAGGAGCACATTTCAAATTTAATGTAGGAGTATTGTTTGGATATATAAGGTGATTCAAAAATGGCGCCTAAACTCTACAGTACGTTATTCTTGAGCTAGGCACTTAAAAGACGTCAAAGTTTTATTTTAACATTTTAAAATTCACAAAGAAAGCTGGAATAATGAATTTCCACATATAAAGTTTATTGCATTTATTATTTGTTTCATATAAAATTTATATAAAAATCAAACTTACAAAAATTGCCCGTAACTAGAAAATAATTGATTTCGCAGACGTGTATTTAGCTAACAACAGGTCAAATATGTAAATAAAGGAAATCAACATTAAATTGAGAAAAATTCCTTCCACGTTACAGAACTAAGTGTGGGTATGGCCCTAGTGACAATTCGCAATCTGTATACAGTGTTGGGTAAAAGTATGGAAACACCTGATTATTCAAAGAGAATAAATTATTATTGTAACCAACAATAAAAAAAAAGAAAAAGTTAAAAAATAATAAAAAAATATTTAGGTATCCATACGTTTGTCCATCACTGTATACAGATTGCTAATCGCCGCTAAGGTCACACCCGCTCTGTATATTGAATGTAGGTCAGCACGCGATTGGAGGAGTTCACACAAGCCTTCGCACGATATACTATTGCGATCGAAAAAGTGGATAAATCTAGTGGCCAATTTTTATAAATTTTAGAACTTGTGAATACGGTTTTAATATCAAGATGATATTTCATTGCGAAGACACAGAGATTGACATGTTTATTTAAATTAACAAATTTTATTTATTGAAATAAGTATATTTTGCGTATTTCAATATCAAAACCATTATTACAAAATACAAAAACAGATGTTTCCATTGTTTCGGTCGTAATAGTATGTGCATACATTTTCAAATCAAAACTAAACATAGGATGTAGTATACTTTTACCTGTTTTGGTATTTTTCTATTAAATAAAATGACTAATTAATTCAATTTATTTATTTGTAACATAATTCTTTAAATAGTTTTTACATCAGGTTGTGCCCAACATTTCCTGATACATTGATAGCTTTTCTCGAGATTTAAATTTTAATCAAAATAAAAAATTCTTAACACGTTTATGGCGACAACTTTATCAAGATTAAACATTTTTTAGTCTTTCTGTTTCTAACAACATATATAAATACCATTGGTGAGCTTGAATTTGGAATTTGTATAATAATACGTATATTTAACTCCTGTATATTTGTTTCACGAACCTATCTTAAATTCCTAATTACGTGCCTAGAGAAGCAAAGCAGTAAGGCAAAAGCAGGTGTATTTTATTGAACAAGCGAACGCTTGCGTTTTATATTCTTTGTTTTATAATGTAACCATTTTTACTCTGATTTTTTTTTAAATTTCATTAAAACAGTCGATATGTTTGCTTTATGAAAATAACTTTTAAAATTATTTTTTCATATATTACTTCATATAAAATAAGATGAAGAAAATTCTGAACCAATTAAGTACTGAATTCTCTAAGCATAAAGAGATTATGTTCTAATTTATAGAATAAATATCAAAACGAAATTTTTAATTAAATTTAATATTGACTTGGATTTAAACTAAAATAATAATTTAATTCATTTTCAATAAACTAAAATGATACATATTTTATGGTTTAATTTATGATTTCCAGGGCAGAAACACTACCAATAGTACCACCAAAAAAACAAAACAAGAATGTGCCAAAAACATATAAAAGTCAAGATAATTTGACAAACATTGAACAAGAAGATAGCCCTATACTTCGGAGAAAAACCGACGAATATCCTAAATCAGACACTTACTACCTTCAACAATTGAAATCAATATGCAGTCAAGGCAATCCTCACAATCGTTATAAGAGGAGTTTGAAAGACTTAGGAGCAGGAGCATCGGGTATAGTTTTCGTTGCCAACGATACGGAAACCAATCAGCAAGTGGCTATTAAAGACATAGACACAACGAAACAGCAGAGAAAGGAACTTCTTGTCAATGAAATCAAAATTATGAGAGATTTCAAGCACAAGAACTTAGTTAATTTCTTAGACGCTTATTTAGTCTATGATGATCATTTGTGGGTTGTCATGGAGTTATTGGATGGAGGTCCTTTAACCGATGTCGTTACAGAAACAGTGATGAAAGAAGGTCAGATTGCAGCTGTTTGCCATGAAGTGCTTCAAGCAGTCGATTACTTGCATTTCAAAGGAATCATTCACAGAGATATAAAGTCCGATAATATCTTGTTGGGTATGGATGGTTCAGTTAAAGTAACCGATTTTGGATTCTGTGCTAATATCGTTGGGGACGAACAAAGAGAAACGATGGTTGGGACGCCATATTGGATGGCACCTGAGGTTGTTACTCGTAAGAAGTATGGCAAGAAAGTAGATATTTGGTCGCTAGGGATTATGGCAATTGAAATGTTAGATGGTGAACCACCATATTTAAAGGAACCACCACTCAGGGCCTTGTATCTTATAGCTGCAAATGGTCGACCTAATATTAATAACTGGGATAAATTATCAGATAATTTGAAGGGATTCATTGATAGTTGCCTACAGGTTGACGTCGATAAGAGAGCCTGCACTAAGGATTTATTAGAGCATTCGTTTTTGGAAAAGAGAATGGCATTAACTTCCCTTATTCCATTAATTAAAGCAGCCAAAAAAATATTGCATAAGAATTAATCTTAGGGTAACAGATAAGTGAGGTATTGACATTAAATGTACTTGCATTTTAATATTCGATTTCATCAAATGCAAATCATTCCTATAAGGTTTATTTTCTCCAACAATAAAAAAAAAACAGAATCGTTTTATTGCATTAGTAAAAGTACACTTAAGGCAATCATAACATTAATTAGCATTAACGATTTTTTTAATGAAATCGAATGTAAAAGTTTCAAACCAAGAACGAGAGCTTTTATTTGATGAGATCAATTGTGTTTTTTTATGTTTTACAGTATGTTATTTAGCAAACATTGCGGTTTTATTAATTATAAGATTGACTTAAAATTACTCTTTTTATACATTGTATGTTACATGATAATGTTCACAATTCAGAAGTTACTTGACATTCCTTTCAACATATTCTAAGATTTAAATATATTTTTTGTGTTGGAGGGCCACATTCAGAGATGCTTTCCATTTGATTTTTTACTCAAACTTGACAATGCATATCTAAAAATGATTATATTAATCTGAGGATACTATTTATGAAAATCTGTTTCAAAATTGAAGGGTATTTTATTTAAATGATTTTTAAACAGATTTAGAAGTGAGCTACATTTCTGAATTTGGTCCTTCGTTAACTTTACTTATAACTTAGAATCAAGTGACCAACATTTTTACAAAATAAAGTACGGCAGAGTTATAGTTGAATACTGCAAATTTTTTCAATTGGTTTCCGGTTTTTAGGAATTCAATTGAGTATTTAATGTTGTACAATATATTTTCTAGAATTTTTATTCTTAAATAATACACGATTACAAAATATTAATGTGCCTTATAAAAATGAAAACTAGCCATTTAAAAGAGCAATTCTCAAACATTTTATTGTTAAAAATTAAATATATTATTTTAGTACAATGAAAAATAAAAAGTAGTTTTACTAGCAGTCGTTTTTTGATATTAAAAAAATTATGGAGCATCAAACTGGTTGTAGTTCTTTAAAATAATACAATAATTTGATTTTGATGAAAGCCAATACCCTTCCGTCATTATTAAAAAAGTGGAAATCTTTTTTTTTTGTTTCAAATTTTAGCTGGTTTGGTTCAAACCAATCATAGAATCAATGATTAGGTGAACCGAATCATATGAGCACCTAATGCTGAACAAAATACATAAAACTGGTAACATTTCTAGATTACGTTTTTGTGTTCAAATACAAAATTATACATAACTTGTGATTATGAAAATTGTAATTATGATCGCTTAATTGGAGGTGGGAGAGAGAGTAATCATAGAGAACGAATGCGCAGAATTGTGATCATGATTACCTGATTAGTAAACATGGGTATAAACAAAAGCAAATTTTGTTCAGCAACATAAATGTGAAATATAGAAAAAAGGACTCTCGCTTTTTAATAATACTAACAAGTAAAGTTTTGTTAAAAAAATTTTTATTGAGAAACATTGATTTACAGTTTGAGATTATGCAGTATGTTATGTTGAAACTTATTTAAATAAAAACAATCCAAGTGGTTAGCTTGGTAATTGAATTTTTCCGTTAAAAATATGTTAAGAGAACACAAATTACTGTGATAATATTAATTTCAGTTACTTCCTATACAATACACTAATGATTCAAGTATCGTATAATGTGGCCATTTTTTTACAATTAATAAAACAGAAAACATTTTGTGCTGTGTTTGTATTTGTATGCTAGATATGTAATAGACTCTTAGTATTTCATATTCGTTTTATTGGTTTGTTGTAAACTACGTTTATACAAACCACTTTTTTATCCATTTATGTTCTAAGTAAATGAAGGAAGTTAGCGTAATAAAATTACATCTGTAAACTAATGATTTTGTCAATACAGATGAAATTTTTGCATATATCTTTTCCGTCCACCTTGAAAATGTTAGAATGGAGTTTTCAATTGTTTTACACTGGCGACAAGTGCAATTTGATTTATTTGTTTAAGCTTTTGTTTCAGGTAAAATATGTACATGAATAAAGCCAGAGAAATGCAATTGTCAACACCATTGTTTTTGCTTTACTAAGGCAAACATGTAATTTCTTAATGTTTCACATAAAAGTAAATTTGGTGGACGAATGCATTTGTATTTTTCTTTGTGTATTTTCTATTGGAGACTGATTATCTTCGTGTATCTATACGATTAAGTTTTATTTTAAAGTCGTAACATAGATGGGGATGGTCATGAAAGTTTTTTTGTTTACACATTTGCTGATTTTGTAATTTTAGAAGTGCTGAAGTCAAAAATTATTTCAGATATCTTTTTTCCTTACACTATCAGGAAAATTTCATTGAGAATTATCTCAACTCCATAACAGTCTTTTTCCAAATCTGCCATATTGATGTCTCTTTATTACTTTGTTAAGTGCTCCTTGTATCATTCCACTTTTGAGAGATTTTATTATGACTGGTACATTCCATTCTCTTTGTTTTGTTTTCGAGTTTGTCTTTTCTTAACTTTCTAAATATAGTTTTCAGTGTATTGATTTCTTAACTTCCTTTTTTTTTTCTGGTTTGATATGTATTTCTATTGTGTTAATTAATGGTTGATTCTTATCCTTTGTATTTTTGATCATATATTTATTTTTTTATTTGCTGCCTTTAAGCTTATTACATTCTGGTTCTCATTTTACATAGAGATTTGTAGGATAATTATTTTTATTTCAGAATCTAGTTCACAATGATCGCGTTCAGGTAACTGCAGCGTCGGAACGCTTTAATAAAGCGTAAGTCTCCACAAGACGCAGGCGATGTGTTTTTTTGCAGCGGTCTTTGAATGACTGCCTTTGGTAGAGTTCAAGCAGAATATTAAACATAACACTGCTTTACTAAATCGCTGCAGCGCTACGCTTACCTAAACGCGACCATTGTTCTGAATCTTGATCGTTTGATTTTGTTTCTTTTTGTCTGGTGCACACAATAAGATCATTGGCATAAAATATTATTCTTCTATTTTAATCGTAAATTAAGGAACGGTGGGGTTGGGTTGGGAAGGGGTCTTATTTTTGGAATGGTTTTATCTAGGATGACATTGTATAAATGCGCTCCATGAATCTTGTTTTGTCTCTTTGTCGTTTTTATTTCTTCTGTGGAATCATTACATTAATGCACTGTATCATTGTGATGATACTATGAGATGTATTTTCTTTTAAACTTTGTCCGATCAAATGTTTTTGCCAAATATAGGAAGCATGTTGGATCACTTTTTCCATATTTTTCCAAATTTAGGAAACATGTTGGATTGTTTCTTCCACTGTTTGTTTCCTAAAGCTATCTCTATTTGAGATCCCCCCCTTTATAATGCAGCGGAACTTTTGTCTTGCATTCTACCAGATTTCACTTCACAATCTATTGGAGTTAATTTGATTTGTACAACTAACCAACCTAAAATTAATAAAAGCAATAATTTAATATGAAAGTTGTTTGAATTCAGCACTTCGTAGTCTACATAGTTTTTATCAAAGTCATTCTTTTATAGTAGGCCCTTGTAATTAGTCTCTGATAAATCAGTTGCTAAACGCTTGTACATTATTAATTTGTTAACGTAAGGACATATTGTAATTTTTACGTATGTATATAAACATATCCCTTTTTTTTTATTATAAATATCATCAGCAATAAATGACTGTACTGAACGTAACTGCAATTTTTGTTTCGAATCGTAACATTACCACTTTATTCACAACACGATTTCACCAATTATAAATGTAACTTCTAATTAAACAACACCGATGTAAACAAACTAAAGAGATTGTGTTTGATTGTGTGGCTTTAGCTATTCTTTTTCAAGAAAATTAGAGTTTTCAATCTCGCTAACATTAAACTATTGTTTATAATAATTAAGTAAGTATAAGTTGGAAAATATTATATCACGGGTAAAATATATTTATAAGGCTCTAGTTATGAAAAAAATTATTGAAATTTTGATTTGACAGGAAAATCTATGACATAACCTCAAATAAAATATGTGACAACACATGACATCTTACGAATATGAAGACTGAAAACGCACGGAATTGACGGTATTTTCGCGTTTTTATTGTTAAAATAAACAATTTGTGATCATTTGGAAGCCAGAGAAGTTGGGGTGAGCAGACTTGTGTTGTTAAAGGTAAGATTTAGGATTATTTATTGTTTATGTGGAAAATAAATTTTGGTTGTCAAATTACCTGCTGTGTGATCTTAGAACATTGCCATTAATGTTTCACTGCACAAGATGTACCTATTAATCGAGTTACTTAATTACAATTAAAAGCATGATGAAAATGGAAGGGCCCCATGGTGAGTCCACTTTGTAAATTATACTGAATATGACAGGTTGATCATATTTTCATTTATGAACGCAATCAAGGTGGTTGTTTTCTTCATTTGTTTTTTTTTCACGATATTGCGAAATTACAATGCGTAATTGCTGAAATCGTGTGAGTTTTAAATTTCCCGCGCTTTTCTCTTCATTTGCTAGCTTCGTCATGCGAAGTTCCACATGATGCTTTTTTCGCCGATAAAGCCAATGCGGTTATTATTTTTCGCAATGTAAAAAGCGTTCGTCTACGAGGAATGTTGCAAGAAGTCTGATCGGAATAGTTTTGCAGTCGTTATTTGACTCCAGCTGTGTCGTAGGCCTTGGTCAGATATCTCGCGTTTGCTCTGTTCAACTCAATGCCGCCGTCGTTCATTCGCAGGAATGGATATGTGCGTTGTTCAACTGTTTTAGTAGTAGTCGCCATTGTTGTTCAATAAAATACCACAGAGTTTGTCGAATATTGGCGAATTGCGTTGATAATTCGCGGTTTCGCGAGAGTCGCGAGATAGATTTGCGAAGTTAAATTCAGTGGCACGTAATATAAAGTGTGGCTTCGCTGTAATAAATGATTTCAGTGGTGCAATGTTTGTGATTAGGTGCGTATTGTGGGTATCAGGACCGTAGTGCGGTTTCATAAGCTCGGACCCCGTCACGTGGGAGTAGCATTTATTTTAAATTTTGTGCGGCATGTTTTCGGACGGCAAACAGTACGTTTAGATGCTGTGCATAAATTTTCATCGCCGTTAGTTGACGTAAGGTATGATGAATTGTTGTTTACAGTCGGCTCTTTTGTGCTAGCCGCGATCGAAAGCAAAGTGTACTTTAACATCGCCGTTTTCAGGATGGAATTGGCAGGTGACTAATTGTTTTGCGAGTTTTTTTTTTAGTTGAATGTTTTTTGCTATCGATCAAGTCGTCTGCCTATGAAGTTTGTTGATAAAAGACAGTGTGAGATTCTATGTAGATCACTGGATGAATGGGATTACGCACAGCCTCGGTGAGGCGCCCCCATGCGACGGTCATGGCTCCTGCCTTGACAGAGACAAGTCAAACTCCAAGCTTTACGCTCCCGCCAAACACGCAATCAGCGTCCCCCATTAACAGTTTAGATGAAGACAACTGTTATCTATCCCACGAGGATCATAAGAATGGAATCGAACACAGGCAGCATTTATCCAATGGTAAGGATCTAAGCAATGTGTTTGATAACCTTAATACACTCGCGTTGGCCACTGAACTATTAAAAGACGAGCCCTTGGATAAATTAGCTAGGGCCTCGGAAGATTCCAACCATATAATGAACAACAGCCCTTCATCTATGGGTGACCACGAAGATAAAATGGGTCTTCAAAAAACTGGCTTAGATAATGTTCCTTGTATATTAAAAGATAAAGATGTGGACCAGTTATTCCGAAATCTCTCTGACTTGCCAGTAAGTGATTATGGTGCAGGAGGTGATATCGGAAATAATGTGGAAGACCTTATGCAAGTTATTAAATGTATCGAAGGTGGCGCCGAACGTTTAGGTTCTAACAATGATATTGGAGGAGAATCTGAAACAATATTTCCATTATCAGGCAGTGACCTGACCGGAAATCTAACGTCCTTTGAAAAAGATCTCTTCAATGAAGTGGATATGATGAGCATGAGCATGGAGGAACCTTTATCTGAGGGGAACACTCTCTTAAAAGAAACTCAAACCAAAGAATTAATAGCCGATGTTCAAAAAAGAGAAATCAAATTAGAAAGGAAACTGGAATTTTTACTCAGGCGGTTGCGCAAAATACAAACTCGACATATGGGACAGCATTTTAGTAGTGAGGTTGCCGGAGTTTTCGAACATGTACATCGAACTTTGCGGAAATTAAAAGATGGTGCGTCTGCCCACAGCGATGTCTCTGAGTCATCGTTTAGTGCTTTTTCTAATCAGCCTTCGGAAGTACCAGAAAAGATGAAGCCTATCTCGAGTAGTTCTGCCAAAAATTTAGTGCGAAAGTTGGAAATGTCTTCAGTGCTTCAATCGAACGCTGCGTCAAGACGTCATAGTGCTAGGTATTTCGGTTCAGGATCATCTGAGCCAAGTGCCTTCAGGAGTAATGTATCCGGTGTGACTAATTTGCCTGCCTGGGCCCCAGAACACAAACAAGACTTGCAGAGGGTGGCTGGCTTTTTACATTCGGAGATGAGCATAGTTCAACAAGGGCTCGACTCTGAAGCTACGGCAAGTAGTTCCGGTGGTGAAAGTTGTGATGAAATGCAGAACTATAATAACCCACACCAGCAGTATCTTAGTATGTAAGTTCTCCTGATATTATGATTGATTAGAAATGGCTTAACAATTTTGTGCTGTTTTTATTGCTAATATTTTTTTAAATTTCATAATGAACGTAATGAATTAATCAAATTTTTCAAAAGTGAATCTTTATTGTATTTTGTAAATTTTCCTATTCAGGATTTTTATTCTACAATATTAATTAAATTCTTCCTTTAACTTTCTTTTCGTATGAAAATTTTCATTCATTTTTCCGTAAGTTTTATGATAACTATTATATCATCCCATTTTATTTTTTCTTTTAAATTTTCCTTTGTTTTTAATAGATATGGTAGGAATATGTACAAAATTACTAGTTAATATTTTGTTATAAGAAACGAGACCTGTTTTCACATATCAATGTTTATTTTAACTTTACAAAGCTATAGATAAGATTTTCTTTTCCACTTTTTTTTACTTTTTTGCTTTAAATTTTTTTTACATAGTTCTTGATAAACTTCCAATATATATTTGTTTTTTTTTGCTTATTATTTATGTCTTTTTTCACTCCTTTTTTTCCCCTTTAGTGCCATTATTTTACTGCAAGAGCTTCTATTAAAATTTGGATATTGTATTTTTTTGTTATCTATCTTTGTATTTTGTCTTCTTTGGTTATAACATTCTTCTTCACCTTTAAAAAAACTTTTTTATGTTCTTACTCAGTGGAAATATTATATCTTTCAAGGTTTTCTGTCAGAGGTGCACTGAATTGTGCATGGTGGGAGAAGTGGAAACCATTTCTAACACCTACAAATAAGTTGCTTTTTACTTGCATGCGAACGACTAATTTTTTTGATGCCGCTGACTGACTCGATAGCAATCATTTTGCTCGCTCATAACCTTGAAAAATATAAAATTCCTGCTCAGTAGTTATTACTTATTACGGGGTAAACTGTTGGCTGAAATCTTGTCATTACTTCTTCTTTTTGCATAATAATTCCTGGGTATTACCCAGTAATTCCTGGATAGATTTGAAATAATTTGGAATTTTTTTGAAAGCTCTTTATAGCACTACCTACAGAATTTCCTGTAGTACCTACATGATTCCTCATATTTCCTAGTAGTTTCTATAATGCTTAAGTATTTCTTAGTACTTTATCTAAGTAATAGCTACCCACTGCTACCCTATAATATCCAGTAGTTCCTTGAATGTGTACACCAAAATTCTTCAGCGGTTTACCCCTCGTTAGTTATCTAAATATCAAATAACAAAATGAGAAGAGAATCTAATCAGAAAACAAGATCAAATAATTACAACAAAGTATAAAACTAAGGATATATTTGATTTGTAAAAAAATGTATTGCATTTATAATGTGAAATTACAATTACTGTGAAATAAAATACAAATGAAAAAAATGATAAACTTTGCAAAAAAAGTTTAAAACACTAAAAAATAACTTTCAGTTTAAATAATTTTATGAACTTTTGGGAGAAAGTAATTGAATGTCCTATGTTTCCAAAAATAAATAAATAAAATGAAAGAAATGAAAATTAAATCATTTTATGTAACAATTTCATTAGAATTATTTTTTATATGTTATCATAAGTATCTTTAAAAATCATAGTGTTTAAAATAACTAATTAAGAAAAAGCCCTTTTTTTGTAAGGAAAATTCCACTTTATCCAGAGTATATTTTTAATTAAACTAGATTCTTGTTCAATGAAAATTAGAACTATTCTGTGCAATAAAATTAAATGCAGTGATTATTTTGTAGTTTATACGCCGCCAACTGATAATGCAAGGTCCATTAGGCACACTTAAGGTTTTCATTTGACTTTGCCTTGCACTTTATTGTGACAAATTTATCTTTGTTCTTTATGTCCATTTTAAGCAGTAATAGTTCGGTGATTAATTTTATTGCACAGAAGTGTACATTAATATTTTCTTATGAGTAGTTAAATATCATTCAAGTCTGTTTTGCTATCATTTGATAGCTTCTTTAGTAAGAGAAACATTTATAAGAAGATATATTACATACAATAATTCTTCATTCTTATGAATAATTGTAGACAGAAACGAGCAGCATGGAAGTACGCGACAGAACGTGCAGCAATTGCAGCAAGATGGACCTGGCTTCAAGCTCAAATATCAGATCTAGAATATCGAATACGTCAACACAGCGATCTTCACAAGCAAATACGATCAAACAAGGGAGGCGTTTCTCTTGGTGGTGTAAGTCCACCTCACAGTGTACCTTCTTCTCCATCAGCAGTGAATGGTTATCGGGGTCAACTTCCAGGCTCCTCCTCCATTGAGTCAAAACTATCAGAAACTGTTGTAAATGGAGCTGTTAGTGGTTGTCCCGATCATCAATGTGCAAGAACCAGACCGTTAATTAACTTTCGTAAACGGAAGCTCCTACAGACAAATGGATTACATGCAGTTTCAAAGAAAGCTGCGAGACCTTCAACAATTCGTTGTGGTTGTGTTCCACCTTCCGTACCTTGCGCTTTGTGTACGGGCAGGACAGACCCGACTCACCCCAGGGATCCTTCAGATTATCTTAGTAAATCAGAAAGGATATCGATGTTGGATCCTTGTTTTCACCCGGTGTTTTCTTTGCCTGAAGGTACATTTTTACATAAACATTTGTTTCTGGGTTTATAAATTTCACTTTGCAGATTGTTCTGCTGGTATTCATCTTGAGGCAATCATGAAGACCCCTGAATGGCAACAGAGAAGTTCAAGGTCTACGATGAAATGTATGAAGTATATTACCAAGGCTGACCGAATAGATAAGATGAATCTGCCAATTGACCATAGACCTAAAAAGTTAGACCAACGAAGGAAATATAGCCCCCTCTTGAAGAGCAGTACAGTTAGTGCTCTCACTGCAAGTAAGTAATTTGATTCTGTGTAATAGTTAAACAAATTAAAAGATAAAGAATTACCACAAACAACTAAAACTGGACAAATTGGAAGATTTTACAATGCAATGTACGAGAAATTTCTGTCCATTATGTCTTAGACATTTCATAATATTTAGTTTAGTAATGTGAGCATTTTATTTTCCAACAATTTACTCTTAATGGTTTCATGTTACTTAATTTATACAAAAGTGTTAAATGTTGCTTAATTTATATAAAAAAAAAAATGAAAATGACTGATTTCAACTAATTAAGAAATTTATGAGATGTTCCGGAATTTTTAAAGAATTTTATCAAAGCAATATAATAAACAGACTTTAAAAGTCACAAATTGTGAATTATATGTTTGAGAAGGTCACCTAATCTATTTTTTTTAATTGTTAACATCTTCATTCAGCATTTAATAATTTAAGATCAACATGTATTCTGTTGTTTTTTTTTGGACTGCCTACTGACACGATAAATAAGTGATTACTAAAATAAATTAATCCTAGATTAAATCACACAATATTGGAGTAAACTTTATTGACTTTTCAAGTTCAAGGTTTTAGTTGTAACTTGTTATTATCTGTTCTATAAAATTACGATCTTTTAAAAATTCTGTTTTGTTCAAATTGAAATTATTTGATGACTTAAATTATAATGAATTTGATTTAATTCAAAGAAAATATTTATTTATCATGTTTAATTTTATTATTTATCTTTAATGCTTGTTATAATATTTATTGTAGTAATGCATTAATAAGTTAATTCTTAATGTTGAATAAATTTAGATAACAGTGGGTGTAAGATTGCATATATTAACATATGTTCTTATAGACAAGTCTGTGCAAGTTTGTTTGTACATATATGACACATTATCAGTTTAGTTCAGTTGCTATGTTTCTACTGAGAAAGTTAGAATCTTAGTGATTTGCAAATATTGATTATTATTGTTTGATAAGAAAGCAGGTTCTTGTCTGTTGAATTATTTTATAATACATGTGTACACATGTTGGAGAGAAAGAAGCACCAAATTTGGCAATACTTAGAAATGTCTGAAAAATTAAAAATTAAAACTGGAAGCAGGATGCTGTGTACATATATTAAAGGTAAAATAAAAGCTAAATAAATTGCAAGTGTGGAGCTAATTGTAGTTTTAGTTATAATGAGTACTTGGATAAAAAAGCAAAGAAATGTTAAATCTTATTCACCAAGGAGGAAGAATTATTTAGTAAAGAAAATTTCAAATTATTTAATCAATACTGCATTTGCTCTCCTACAAAAAGTGAGAAACTGTATTCCTAATATTTAGTGATCAGTTTGGTGACTGACACTAATATAACTAGAATGAAGGAAAACTTAGGGGAAATAATGACATATAAATTTTCTGTTCATTTGGAAATTTAAAGATGTTAAAAAACACTGGGTTTAAAAGAACAGAAAAAGAACAAGGTAAAGCCTTCATTATACCTACTTCAAGGTGTGCTTTGAAATAATTTAAGACTGCCTTGTATGTTCCGATATGGTAAAAACTTTTAAAAAAGAAAATAAAGAATGCATAGGTACTAACATTTAGAAAAATATCAAATAATTTTTATTTATGTGATTTTTTTTGTGTTCTCCATTAGTTTTAATAAAATTCATTTTCAGTATAGTTTTCTTTTGTTTGACTATTTGTATTGTTTTAGAAATTAAGAACAAGTTCAGAGGAAGGAAATCAGCAAGACACCCCACCATAAGCAGATTCAACAAAAAGAGACACACAGCTAGAGTGGCAATGGCACAGATGCATGCATTAAATGCCGAAAACATAGATGAAGAATTGGAGTCCCTAGGAACTTCCGGACCATCTGGAAAATTCGATTCACCCAGCACATCTCCACTGCTAGCTACTCAATCCATATCTGGGTTTCAAAGGCGAAACAGGGTTGATTCTTATGACATTGATAATATTGTAATACCCTACAGTGTGGCAGCTTCAACTAGAGTTGAGAAATTACAATACAAAGAAATATTAACACCAAAGTAAGATTCATTATTTAATTCTCTTTGGAAATCACCAGTGTTGGTAACATGTATGGTTTCTTTTTAGATGGCGATTAGCAGAGCCTGAGTTCAATTTGAAATATGAAATTAAAAATAATGGAATTGTGAAAAATTCTAATCAAGATAGTGACGTAAGTTTTATGATAATTTTTGAATTAATAGTGTTTATTTAAAGAGTGAAATGTATTTATAAGGGTTTAAAGCTATTTAAAAGATCACTATGGACGTTTATAAAAAAAAATAAAAAATTGCTTCTTTCAAAAGTTAAAGAAACATCTCCAGTATTTAATACATATTTCAAGGTTAAAATTAAAAAAACTGTGTATAATTGGTGGTTTTACATTAAGTGTTATGGACATTCTAATATTAACAATAAAAATATATTTATAATACCTTTCTGTGATTGAATTATTGAACATTGCATTTTTAACATTTGCATAAAATACTTTTAAAGTTGTTAATGTTATGCTTATTATTTTTTAAAGGGGTATATTGAGTTACTTATGTAATGATATATTCTTATTTGGATTTCATTTGATGAAAGACAACATTCTTGTTTCAACATTTTAAGAAAAGTGTATTTCTACTCCAATAATTCATTTTTTGATTTTTTTCAAAAGTAATTATGTATTTTTTAAATAAAAATATTTATCTTCAAACAAAATTATAGCTAATAATACGATTTTTTAAATAAAAATATTTATCTTCAAACAAAATTATAGCTAATAATACGATTAAGATTCCTTTTTTTTATATTACAAAGTGATAGCATATGAGAGCAAACAATTCAACATGATGCCCCAGAAATGTAAAACAATCGTTTCTTAAAAATCAAGTATTGATTCCAATAAAATTACCAAAAATTGGTGCAACCATAATTATAAATAAAATATTGAGCATTTTCTAAATTGATATCTTTCAGATTATTTCAAAATATGTCAAAGTTGAAATTAGACAAATAAATTTTTTAATTGTATTTTATGCACGATAAAAATTGTATGAGAATACCATAGTGATCCTTTAATTATTGGTTGTAACCCCCCTCTATGAAGTACATTTAATTAATTAAATTTTCCAATTAAAATTGGAGGTATTTGAGTAATATATTTTATTATCAATATACTCTTTTCTTACACTCAAATCAAATTACTGTTCTTTTTTTAATATGATGTAAAACAAATATTTGATTAACTATGATATGTTAATTTTCTTCGTCACTACCACTGATAGACTTCGTTAAAACTTACTTAAAAAGAAGTTCATTGAACTAAAAGTGAATAATAAAATATTTGTATAGCTTGAAGATTTGTCGGAAGAAGCAGTGATACTTCGCCATGATAAATCCGAGCACGACGAAAAGAAAAAGTTCCTCAGCTACCTGAAATTACCCCTGGGGTATGGACGTTCACGATCACACAAACGCACTGATAGTAGGGCGGAATCAAGTGGTGCAAATACCCCAGATCCCATGTCTCCGCATGCCACTGACCACGGCGAAAATGTGGGATCACCTTTAACATCACCTCCTGCCACTCCACTGTCCGTTTCTACAGATGATAACTCAAATATGTCAGTTACTGCACTTAGAAGACGAACTGCATCTCAGTCCAAATTAATTAGAGATTTCAATAGAGATGAAATGAGGTGTTCTACACCAGAACACGTGGATGTTTTACCATATGATAGGCGAGTGTTTCCTCTAAGTGAAGAGACATATGAAAAAATGTTAAAGAGTATGCCCGAAGATCATAAATTTAAGACCAACATCCGAGCTCAAGATTCTAGAGATTTATTAAGCCCTGTTAATAGTTCAGAATCTAAGTTGGAATTCCACGATAGCGAATCAACAGAGTCAGCCTTTGGTGACGAAGATCCCAATGATCCGGAATGGATGGAAATAGAACATGTTAAGGACCGATCTAAGAGATAGATTAGACTTCTCTTTAGTTTTTTTTTAGCTTATGTTCTTTAATTTATAAACTGGGCTGGCACCGTTGCGTATGTAGAAAATTTATTTGGATGAAGAAGCGATTGTTCCTCTAGCTTAACATCCAAAGTTTCTCTCATCTTAGTGAAATGAGCTTCGGATTTTGTATTGAATTTGCTGAAGTCTGTGATGTGATTTACATGTACAATATTTCAATACTGTTGTTGCTTTTCTAGTATTGTAATGTAAGTAATTAAATAGCAGAATACAGAATTCAAAGCTTCTTAGTTAACACTCGATAACATGTTGTATTATTTCATTTATACTGTATCTATTGTTATCGTCTGTAGTCTATAATTTTGTACTGTTTCTTATAATACAAAAATTGAAATTCAGTAACTTCAGTTTATGTTTCTAGTTGTTGCTGATTTTTATTTTACGCTTCTACAGGGACTAAAATTATACCTTGAAGCTAATGAGTTGTTTATTCTTGATTATATACTGTGAAGCTTTTACTTAATGAAGTAATCAAGAATGTACAGCTTTTTTTGCCTTTTTTTTGTCTGTAGGCCTTATCCAGACAAAACTGAATTCTTATTCCAGTAATTTTGGAATATTCGACTGATTATTGTATAAACCTTTAATTTTTTAAGCTTCCATTTCTTTCTTGAGTTTACCGTGTTTGATAGTTTCTGTTTCCTTTTTGTTTATATGCGAATCCAGTATAAGCTAGTCTGAGGTAGTCCGCTAATGGAAGATGTTTGTTTTAGTTTTTGTATTCATTTTTAGTCAAATAACAGCTTCACTTTTACGGCTTTATTCTTGCAGCATTTTTGTATGTACTATTTGTGAAATTTTGTTAATGCAAGAAATGTTGACGAAATGTTTGTAGCTGTAAAGGTATAAAACATAGTGCCTAAGACGTAAAATATTTTTAACAATTTGGAAATTTTATGTTCACATCACACTAATGGTTTTATATTAAAATCTTGTTGAAGCTGTTTTCACCCATGAGCTTAACGACAGTGTTTGTGTAGGGATTAATTCGTGGACGTGACGTTTTTATATCAAAATTTAGGCAAAAAGTGACAATTGAAATCTCGTTGAAATTACCTCGTCCATAAACTTGTTGATATTTTATAAAATAAAACTTAATGCTTCTCTTAATATAGTCGAAGGTTGAAGTGCCACAAAAGGATGAGGTATTTTCAAATCAAAATTTAGATAACAGGCTTTAAGTCTAATAATTAACACTTTAAATAATACACATTAAATTCTCATTTAGTTTATTGTTTTAATTTGATATATTGTAAGCTTTTGTGTCGATGTGAATATAAGTTTTGTTATCTGTTAAAATTTTCAGCAGTTTTTTTCTTGTACCCATTTTATTTTTGCAGTAAGAAATGTGCGGAAAATTTAAAAACAGCAAGCTTACTAAATAGTTCTTTGTGAACATTTGTTTATTAACGAAAGTACTCTTTATAAGAGTTTTCAGGTACAATTTGTATAATACTGGTATATCATTAAAGTATTTACATGGAAAATTTGTATCCTAAAATTATCAACCAATATACAGATGAAAATGTGTTGCGCATTTTTATTTTTGATACATTTCTTTGCGAATAATTTCCAAGAATCCATACTGTTGTAAAACGCGTAGGTTTCGTTTTTATTTATTTTTTTTTCTGTGCTACTACTTACGTAATAACACACTTTGAAGTCGTCTATTTTTATGAAACTGTCTTATTCTGTAAATACGTGTTAGAAATAAAAATCCTTTTTTAAATAAATGTGCAATGATTCTTTTTAAAATATAAAATATTTATTTATTTTAAGCCCACTTTTAATTCGTAATGATTTTTATCATTTGTAACCAAAAGTGTTCATTATTTTTTACTGCCTTTCTTGCTTGATTTCTTACTGCCTATCTTATTATCTTTTTTCTTGTCTTTACTCTCAGCATCCAAGGTTTCTTTGATTTTCATTAAATACTCTATAAATTTATCCTTTAGTTTGTAGGCTGATTTTATTTTATTTGTTGATTTTTCTTTGTTTTCTAGAAAAAATTGCATTAGAAAAATTATTTGAAATACACTACTGAAAAAATGAAAATAAAAAGTCGTTTGTTGTCATGATAATAACAATACAATGACTACTTTTATTTTTTGAGCAGTGTAATACAGAAAATTATTTAAATTTGGACTTATAAGCATTTGAATCTTGGATTGCTTACCATCTTGCCACTGCTTTAAAATTATAAAATTCTCAATTTGATCACAAAGTACTTTATCCATATTATCTTGATAATAGTGCAACTTTTGAAGATATTTTTCAGTTGCTTCAGTGCGATTATTTTCTTCAAGCCGTTCCCATTCTTCAGTTACTATAACTCTAAAATTAAGATTAATTGAAAAGTGCTTCTGATCGCGATTGCTAACTTAAGGAATCAGTACGTTCGTTCTAGCAGGATAGCAGACAATGTTTACTGCTATCACACTGGTTCTTTAAATTCGCTGTTGCAGTAGGAAAGCAATCAGCATTGACAGTTATCCTGCTAAAACGAACACTAGGGATGAATTTATACAAAATTTATCGAATTTAAATCGGTACCTATCGTCATTTGAAACGTTCTCAATGTTTTTCATAAACTTGTCCATATCAAATGGAGCCAATATCTCAATCACTGGATTCCACTTAAGCAATCGCTCGTCGCTCGCCAATTTGTCTTCAAAGCTATTGGAAAGCGAATTCGTCCGGAAGGGGGAATCCACCGATTTCAAATCGCGCGGAGAATTCGCTCTCGATTTGGAAGACCGAGGAGATCTCATTCTTAAAGAATTCGCAGAGCGAGGGCTGATTTTCGAACGAGTGACCATTACCAAGCTCGATTTGCCTCCCGTTGGCGTAAACAAGTAAGAAGTGGCTTGATCCAGTTTGGGCAGAAGAATTGAGTCCGACCCTAATCCGATATAGTTCGCTCTATGCATTTGCAGATATTGATCCCTAAAACATAATTTACATGCACTTTTACTGAAATATAAATAACGTCACCTACCTAATTTCCCTTGACTTAGCAGCTCGATTTGGATCACTCTTATACCATTCTTGTTTAATGCTTCTTATTTCTGCTTCCCTGCGTTCATCATTTGAAAGAATTAGGGCTTCGTTTGCGTCGTAAACTACATGCAATTGCCAGTATGGATTCTCCCGTGAATTTCTTTTCTCAGTTGACGATCCTCTAGGGAGAAAGTCATTTATGCAAAATCATTCTAAAAAGTCGATTACTTCATACCTCATCTTCATGTAAAAATCGCCGGATTCGTTCGGGTACAACAACGATTTCTTTCTTTCGTCCACGACCACCATCCATTCTTTTCTGGTCAACGGCCAGGAATCGTCAAGAACGAACGCTTCTACGTAGAAGTTCTTGCTGCTGGATGTCAGTGAATTAATTGAAGGCAAACGCGTACTTGATTTCAGAGATATCTTGCTACGGAGTTTTTGGCTGGAAGCGTTCCTCACACCTGGAGTATTTTCGACTTTTTGGGTTTCTAAAGTCGGTGGTTTTTGAAGCGAATTACGTTTTTCTGTGGTCACTTCTAGATGAGTCACGGGAAGAACGATGTCGCCCATTCCAACGATTTCGTTCAGTATTTGCCCATATTCATTCATGCAGTACAATCTGATTTTGGCGGCGTTGTAACTTGTTAAAAGGCGAAGAGTCACGGTGGTGTTTTGATTAACGTTAAGGACACATTTGCAAATTTGGTTTTTGACATTGGGCTTGTAGCAGCCGGTGAGGGATGTTTCGTACGTGGCTTGCTCAGGTAAGTATATTTGGGGCGTTGCTTCTTTCTGACAGGTGATGTAAAGAGTCGAAGTAATGGTGGTCGTTTCTTCCGCCCAACCGTAACTAAGAACGGTGTATCCACCAGAGTTTTTCTTGTATGAACAAGCAACGACGTTGTTGGTCAAGCGAAAGAATTCTTCTCCTGAGTCATTATCAAATGCTCTTACAACGTATTTTTTTAAAGAACAGTAACAGTATATGCCAATCTTGATTGGTTTAGTGCTGGTGCAGAAGAATTTCTTTCTGATTAACAATACCCAAGCATTTTCATTGGAGTTAACGCTTTCTTCGAAACTCTGATTGGTAATAACTGAACGCAAATCTGTAGTAATTGGATATTTTTGTATATAGTCGGCATCAGTAAGTTGGTAAAACACGTTTCTTATCAGGGCAATGCAGGACTTTCTGTTTTGCAAACTGAAGATTTGTCCATAAATTTTCTTCAAGTTTTCATAAACCATTACATATTTTACATTCTTAGCGTCATGCAAAGTCAGCAATTTTTTCACGGATATACACTTCAAAACTGACTGGATCTTCACTGCAGCACGATCAATTTGCTTTGGGTCCATCTCATCTTCACCTTGGCAAAAAATAATGCTCACATCAGATTCCTGGGTTTTAAAAACATCCCTGGATTTTGTTAAAAACGGATCCAAGAAAAGTACTTTTAGGGCGAACTTGACCTCGACGTTATTTCCCAAAACTTTTATCACCTCATTCAAGAACGCCCTATATATTTCATACGCCACGGTTTTTGGTACCACTGAGAAACTTGATTTGTACGTGCCATAAAAGTTCCTCATTGAGTCGAGGTATGATGGTGTTCCAAATGATTGCACTAATTTACCGAAATTAGTGGAAACATCATGCGAGAGTTGCGTCAATGAGAGACTCTCGCTTGTCATAGCATTGACTAGAGTTTGGTGGTTCCCCACGACCATCGGCGTTTCGGCTAAGACCGTTACCACAAAACAATTGTCGCTCTTCACCCATAACTTGGAAAGAAATCTGCCTGGCTTGAAATAAACCAGGGCCGTCTTCGTCGCTCTCGTGTTGATGAACAAATTAATATCGCCGCATTTATTCGTTTGCCAGTCATAAGTTTCGACCGCCAAATAACAAAAGTTTTGTTCATTTATTTCGGTTTCCGATTTTTCCAGAAGCAGACGCTGGACGTTTCCCATTTGGCTTAGGTTGAGGACTACGAATTTATGGTCAAGGCTGTCCGAGAAGATGTACAACGGCTCGTTGTGGGATTCACGAAGCGTGCTAGGATAGTATATTTCTTGTACTTCCGATTTTTTATCTTTCTTGGTGGGTTTTTTCTGATCTTCATTTTTTTGCATGGTATCGGAAAGTTTTATTTTAGTGTGAAATTGAGATGGCTTGAAAAACACGTACATGACGGTGATGGCGTACTGGACTTTGCTGAAATCGATCCAAACACTGCGGTCTAATTGGGAGAACACCTTGACTTGACTTTTCTTGGACGTACTGCTCTTCGAAGATTTCTTACTACTTTTGGAAGATTTCTTACCTGAACGTAAAACGTCATTTTTGTATTGCTTCTTCTAAGCTACCTACTCAGTTAAGAGGATAGTGTTTTGCAGTTCTGATGTGCACTTGTGATTGGCTACAATTTAGAATGATTTAGAGTCAAACAAATGCCGCAAAACGCTATCCGCTTAACTGAGTAGGTAGCTTTACTCTTTACTGTAGAAATTTCTCAAATATTTTGGCTCTAAACTATTTTCACAAATTCTTGATGAAGAAATATTAAATGGGAAAGTTCTATGTAAAGTTATCAATACATCAAATTTGTGTTTAGGGTTTAGGAAAAGCAAATGCGTTTTCTATTTTGGAAATGATTATAAATTCGTTTGAAGAAACAGTTACCGATGAAAATATAAATACTTGTGGTTACGAAAAGGAAAAGGTAGAATCTCGTTTGTTCCTTATCGAAAAAAAAATGTAGATTGGAAACCGATTTCCGACATAGTTTTGTTATAATATTGTGACGAATCACGCGACCGACCGGCGCACAGTGGAACGGCCTTATGGAACGACCCGGACATCGAACAATATCACAAAAAATTGCAAATTATAATTATATTTATGCAGTAATATATGTTTAATCAGTTGTAATACCTACCAGGAAAGTGAATAATGATAATAGTGATAATAGCTTGAAAAAAAGTTCCTTTTAAAAATTAATAGTAATTAAAAATGAATTTTCAGTTCACATATATAAGGTATTTTTATTCATTTACTTTATACATACATATTCGATAGTCTAGATTAAGGCGCTTAATCTAACAGTGCTTTTGCTTCTTCAGACATATCTGAAATTTTGTATTCTCGATGTGAACCACATATTGTCGAAATGACTCAATCAGATGCTAATAACAATGAGTGTAAAATGTTCTCATTATTGGAAACTCTACTCATTTTCCTACAGTTATTTTCACGATATTTTATGGTTTGCTCCTAAAATATCTTCACTTAATTGTCCAATTGGTACAATAGCGTTTTAAATAATGTCTGCACCATGAATTAAAACTTTGTGAACTGAAGCGGGCATATAATACCAATTGTATAGGACTAGATAATGTTTTGTTGCTCGTTGTTAGGTTATTGCTTGGACAAATTAAAACTGTAAATGAAGGGTGTCATATGGGATCAGAAAGTACTCAAACATGCCGGATTTTCGGTACATTTTGAAAAAATTCAAAAAGAGCGAACTATTGAGAACCGCTGATAGTACTTACGGAGTCAGCGCCAATTAAAGAAGATGTTCGAAATTCATGCCGTCAGCTCGAACGCATGCATGAACACGACGCTGTATGCTGCCCGCACACGGAAAAAGACAATCGGATCCCGTCGAATTGCAACAGCGGCATCGAAAATGCGGACACGAAGTTCATTCTCTGTCAGCACTTCGGTGGCATACACAATTGATTTTAGATGTCCCCACAAGTAAAAGTCCAACGGGTTCATATCAGGTGACCGCGGTGGCCAATTAATAGGTCCGTTACGCCCTATCCATCGACGCGGAAAGTGATGGTCTAGCCAGTTACAAACATTTCTGCTGAAATATGCAGGGCTCCATCGTACATAAAAAACATTTCACGCCGCAGTTGTATTGGAACATCTTCTAACAATTCCAGTAAAGTTAAACGCGGAGGAATCACATAAGGGCCAAGCAAGTGATCACCGACAACACCTGCCCACACATTTACAGCAAATCGGTGTTGGAAATGTCCTCTGCGAGTGACATGTGAATTTGCGTCTGCCCAAACGTGTACATTATGAAAATTTAATACATTTCGCGTAAAACACGCTTCGTCTGTCCATAAGACTGTCGCCAGGAACTCAGGATTTCGCGTAATTGTCCGTTGTAACCACTGACAAAATCGTAGCTGCACTTCTCCGTCTCGTGGTTGTAATGCCTGTACCCGTTGGACGTGATAGGGGTGTAATAATTGCTCGTGCAATGTGCGCCAAATTGTCCAGTTGGACACTTCAATTTCACGAGCGATTTGATGTGTGCTGACTGTGGGGTCGTTATTAACCCGTTCCAGAATTATTTCATCTGCATCAAGTGTTCATTGTCTTCCGGCGTCGTGATGTGATGGTTGAAGATGTCCCGTGTTTCTTGCCCGTTGTAAAATTGCAACAATTGTTTGACGATTCGGTGTACGACGCTGGGGATACCACCGGCGATATCTACGCTCTGCAGCACGTGCATTGCACCTACATTCGCCATACGTCAGAATCATAGACAACATAACTAAAGATTAAAGATAGAAGGGAAGGTTTTGAATAAAAAAATGAATCGTGAAGCTGCCATCTGCAGGCTTGGGAGAAACTAGTGACGCAAAGCGCGGGAAATATAAATGCTCTAAAATCAAATTAGTCAGAAGTTTATTTTTATATTTACCTTTTGTTGTAAAGGTACATTGTTCAGTACCTTTAAACTTAAACTGAACGCAGAAGAAAATAGTGCATTGCGTGATCTTAATTCTACGTAAATAAGTTTCAATATACATATAATATTTAATGGCAAATCCTATTATCCTGCACTTTTTAAACTAACACCGAAAAATCAGCCCTAAGGTTGCAATTTTAACAGGTAAAATAGAACTGAAATTCTATAAAATAACAAAAACGTTTATTTCAATAGCAGTGTATTACATTTAAACTATTGTTTATTATTTTGTGATTATGGTATCACGTGTTTGATGAGTGTTTGGTTTCGGGCGGTTTGGGCAAGGGTATATCAAAGAACAGCCATACAAGGTAGCCCAACATAAAGACCTGTTGAACAAGCAAACATTGAAATAATTGCTGGCAACAGGTGATTGTTACAAACCTGAACATGATTAGCAATTTTAGATGTACGGCGGTATTCAAAGTCTTCAAATCCATCTATTTTATCTTGTACATGATTCCATGTTAACCGAGGGGCAATACTCATTTCATCAAAAATGAGAATGCAGGATTTATCCAATCTGCATGTGTATGTAGCAACCTCTGCTTTTAATAGATCAAACACAGCTGGGTTCAAACCGGCTTGGATGGGAATTTTATTTAATAATGTTTGCGGAGTTTTGCGGGAATGCAGTGCAAATATATTTGCCAACATTCACAAACTCATCTTCAATATTTTATGTCAATATTTCAGGCATAATAAACTCATCTGTATAAAACAAGTATTATTTTGGTAATATCCTTTATAATAATAATCCTTTATAATCCTTCTGTACAACATGTGTATACAGTTCATGTTCATTTTGAATAACAACATGAGAATTGTTTTGTACCATCGACATGTCTACAAAATTCATATATGAAAGGAAGGTCAACTATGACAATTTGAACTTTACTTATTGGAATATCTGCCCTAGAGTGCACTCAGGATATCTTTATCTCATATTATCATATGAAACTAAAACGAGAAAATAAATACACTCAGTTCCCATCAGTGTCGATACTCAAATATGCTATAAATTTGCTAATATCATGCCACAGTATTAAAACGACAAGCTGACAGTAACCTTCTTACCTACGTATAACTTTGGGTAGATGCAAGGTTGCAATCGATTATTATAACCAATATCTTCAGCTGTAAAATGTATGTGACAAACTCTACAGTTTGCATTTACATTGTTTGGTGTTCGAATTTAAAGTTCCTTATTGTTACATAGTTGCTTTCACGTTGAATATCTTTCCATATCCTTGCCAGAGTTGGGAAACCGATGTTTGGTAATGGGCTTTTGTGGACACGGACAGCCATTTACTACACAGTAGCCATCGCCCATGCTGCTACGAATTATATTATTGGCGATTTCTTACAATTTCGTTTATCAAGTAACGCTAACCTAAAATTGCCGTTTACCAATTACTTATTACAGCTGATTTTTTATATATTACTTACATATTACAGTTGATTGCATTGATTATTGATTGTAATTGTAACAAATCAAAAAACATACACCTATACTTTAAATAGTTCGAAAGTGATAAATAAGTGTTACATTCAAGAATTTTTGATTACGTATGCAAAAAAAACATATATGTAACAACTTTTATTTGGATATCTCGATTCCTTTGCCTAAACCGCCACATGCCGAACCAAACACGCATCAAAAACTGGCGGGAAATTTAAAATGCGACACCAGCACTCCAGCAGCTTGGGAGAAACTAATCATTTTGTCCCTGGCCTGCACACTCCAAAATATGTTAAGACACTGAACGTGCGTTATTTTCTTGTCATAAAACAATAAACCATCTGGGAATTTATGGCAAGGGATCGCCCGCTCGGATGGCGTTTAGCACATGGGTGTAACAGTAGATAAGATAAGGTGATTTTTGTTTGAATTTTTTCCGGGAAAACGAAAGCCGAAACACCCTCGAAAGTAAAGGCTTTTTTACTGTACAAAGTGTTCTCCATACGTGGTTTGCAGGTGTCCAGTCAATTACCTAACACCCTGTATGTTCGAAATTTGTCGATATTGATTGGTTGTCCTGAAGCTATTACTTGTAAGATATTTGCAAAATAATAAATAAGTTCTTGATCAATACCAGTTATTTCTGAGAACTTTTGTTTGTAGGAGCTTAGATTAGACGTTTTATATTTCATAACCAGATTCTTCTGCTACAGTTTTCAGTGATACGTACGTCATCTTCGCCAATACATACAAACCGAGTGCTTTTTCTGCGGGTACTTTATTTGAAGGTTGTTCTAATTTTTACAAAATTCTTTTATTTTTTTAATATGTTGTGAATGTTCTTGTATAAAATCAAGAATAAATTGTGCATCTGTTGATTTTAGCAACTTTTTAGGAGCAAACATTATATACTCTTTCGGAGACTGTCGAACAAATTCTGTTTTTCGTCGTTTCTGTCGCTTACTAAAGATTTCGAAATTTGTTGACGTTGAAGGTACTGGTTCAAATAATAAATGTTCATCATCAATTTCACTTATAATTTGTTGTGGTAATTCAAACTTACTGTGCAGCCACGTTTGATTTTGATTACGGAACTTGTCTTCATTGCGGAAAGCTGCGTTCCATTTATCTTTAAGTTTAGCACAAAATTTTCAAATTTTTCCATCGAAATCGATCTTAGAAAAATGTTAAACTTAAAAAGTGCTAGCTCATATAGAAACATTTTTAAACAAAATTTCAGATTAACCACTGACATAATTGTGTTGACGCACGATTAATGTGGATTTACTCCGAAGGTCGCAAAAAGTCGCAAAATATTATTGCATGAAAAGAATGTGTAAGTATCATCATTTCATACTGTGATTGCAAAACAGCGGGCATATGTGAGCGTATTACTATTTTTACGGTCAAAGTTGAAAATGAAAAAATTAAAAGTGATTGACTTTAAAAATTCATAACAAATACAATTTTTGTGAAATGTTTATTTTTGCATCAACAGGACGAGAAAATATGTAAAAATATATTAATTTAAGATTCAACCGATTTATTTTTTGTATCCGTCTAAACAACTCTATTTAAACCGTGCGTTAAAAGTACAATTATTTTCGAGAGCGAACATGGTCTACTTGGAAGTGCTATAATATGAAATACAGCAGTCCTACAGACCTGAAATTTTACTGTAATATGCAGAATATAGGCAAAATTATGAAAATAATATTCAATATTGTTAATTCAAAATTTCAAATTTTGATCGCATGTGCCTGATTACATTGGCTCGTTACACTGTGCGGCGATACGAAGTGACGTCACCGCTTCGTTGGCGCTTAGCCACATCATCGGCATCTTCGGAGACGCTCCAGAAGATCTGAGCCTCAACCAGAGGATTCCAAAAAGACTATGGAGAGATATAAAACTCGCCCTGTTGAACTGTGGAGGCAGTCTTAGTTACCGCGACCGAAGTTAACGGTGCCGTGAAAATAAATAACTCGCTATATAAATTATTGAAGAACATAAATTAGTTATACGTAGTTTTAAGTGTTAGAGTTTGTTTAATATTTCTATGTAACTCGTTACTCATTAAATATATGTTTATTTAAAACCGACTAGTTTTTAATTTATACTTTTAATAAAAACGTTACTATTAGTTCCAAGTGTGCGATTTTTGTTTAAATAAATTAAAAATTCCGGATTCTTCCAGCAATTCGTCTTGAAATTTCCAGATTGTTCTCGAAATTTCTCGTTTAAGTTTCTGGATTCTTCCAGCAATTCGTCCTTGAAATTTCCAGAGTACCTATTATCGAAATTTATCCTCCAATATTTTACTTAAATCGGCAGGATCGTCCGAGGTCTCTAGAAATGTTTGAAGTAGTCTCTGTAGCAAAACTGATTTCCTTCCAGGAACTTCTAATTCATTTTTAAGTTCACTGATTTTTAGTTACTTTAATGTAGCTCGTTTTGTTGCCATTGTATATTAATTTATTTAATAACTAGTTGAGATTAATTTTTATTTTTAATTTATTTAAACAAAAATCGCACACTTGGAACTAATTGTAACGTAAAAATTAATAGAGTATTCCATAACATCCAAATCGCCAGTGACCGAATGAAAGATCGTTACATCAAGGCCCTTAATGGAGGTTACCAACCAGGAGAGCTTGTTAAAAAAATGAAATGATTAAGAAAATCCCGAATGGAAAACCCAAAGTGGTTCATTTCGACCGGTTGGCTTCAGTGACCGAATGAAAGATCGTTACATCAACGCCCTTAATGGAGGATACCAACCAGGAGAGCTTGTTAAGAAAATGAAATGATTAAGAAAATCCCGAATGGAAAACCCAAAGTGGTACATTTCGACTGGTTGGCTCCGCACGCTAGCGAAGTAATTGAGGAGACTGTCCGTTCAATTCAGAAGTCCAAAGCAAGTTTTGAGAACTTCATGAGTCTGAAATATCACATGACCTCTTCAAAACATCACCAAGCTGCGTGGGAATCGACTTAAGAATGTCCAGGGGAATAGTCCAATTATTCGGGGTACAATATGCCCAGATCGAGGAATTGCAAAGTAAACAGCCACTGGTAGAAAAGGTACTGAAGATTAAAGACACCCAGGGAAAGAAATCTATATTACTTGGTAATTAAGCAAGTATCCCAAGGAAAGTGTAACTATCACTCCATGCAAAAGCTTATGTAATCTGAAGTCATCTGCTAGTGGACAAGGTAAACTAGTTAGCCATCCTAAAATTGGGTTGAAAAGATGTTTTAAATGAAGTTAATCATGTTAATTATTGTAATTGTGAATTATGGAACTAAAATTTTGTAGAAATTTCTAAAAATTTTCCAATAGTTAAATTCCAAATGTCACTATAACAGTGCGTTAAAAAATATTTTACGTACTTTTATCACTTTTTGTATTCTTGGCATTAATCGTAGCATCCCTGTCTACTTCTGGACATTTGTTAAGACTGCTAAACAATTTCAGACACTGAACATTGAAGTTGTCATCAGGGGAAATAATTCCTTTGCGAATAGCCCACGCTATCCACCGAAATCTTTTCCAGCGTGCAAATTCTAAAAAAACCAAAAATAAAGAATGAAATAATTTATCTTCCTCGCCTAATTTCAACCTGCTTTGGGCGGTGGTTTATCCAAGGGTATGTCTCTCACTTGTTCTATGAGTATATCACAAGACCAAGTGGCAGGAATGTCTTGCAAGGTTTCTTCATCTGTTAATTTTCTATAAATAAATGAAATATGTTTTTGAAACTGTTTTATCCAGTTTGACGAACACGTACTTTATGTCGAAACAGGTTGCAACTATGGCATATGACAAAATGTTATTTACTGATAACTTGCTCTTAGATTTGGATTTTGCTGTGCCTTTCGAAGACTTGGAACTTTTTTTCGAGCCTTTGCTGTGCATTTCTGATGTTTCCTTTTTACTAGCGGTCGATTTGTCTCGACCTATGTCCCATTCGTATTTGGGTGCGAAGGATTCGCAAATTTTCCAAATATCCAAGGAAGACATTCCTGAAATCACTTATCACTTTCGTTTCACACTTGAAGAAAACTTACCAAGAGTATCGAGCTTTTGGAACACCCAACCCGTTAGACAACTTATAGGGCAAAAATCTACTAATTCACTATTTTCGTTCCAAGATAAGCTAGCTATTTTCAGAAGGGCTTTGCAGAGAATGAATTGCCAAATTTCCACGATCATTTTTGGTGGATGCTTTTCGTCTTTGTTGAAAAGAAAGATTTGGTTATCGCTGTCTAATGTTAAGCATCTCTTACCTTGTTTATCAGATTTATCTTTTTTCGATTTTTTATCTCTTTTATCTTTACCATCTTGTTTTGATTTGCTCGGCTTTGCAACCATGTCTGACTCGACTTCCGGTTCTGGTCGTTGAGCAAAATGTGGAAGCAGTACATTGTTTTCGTTGTCGACTGGTAAGTGGTCGTCTACGTATATTTTTCTCCAACAACCCATCCAGTGTAGTCGTACGATGTATTTTCCTAACAAACAGAACTAAATACTGAACATTTGGACCGGTGAGTTTACCTGAGCGATTAAATTTTGGTGAGTGTGTCCCTTTTCCAGCTTTGCAGAGCGAGTAAATATGATGCCAAGGTTTCCAAGACTCTTTTTCAGTATTGGGAAAGTAGTTGGAAGTAACGGATTCAACGGGCCAAGGATTCGCCACGCTCATGTACTCCAAAATGCCAACCATCGAAATGAAGGACCGCATGAATTCACTATGCATGACGTTCTTGCTTCCATCTTTTAGACCAGCAAAGTCAATAATACCTTGCGTGATTACAAAGTCTGCCTAAAAGATTTGGATGTCAAGAAGATGGATGGGCAGCCTTTATATTTACATTCGGGTATATATCTTCCAGACGTTTCCACTTGCTTACATTTACACTAGAAGGCAAGAGCACAACCTGCTCGTCTGCGAAATATGTTTTCTCCGGGGGTATTTCAGTTTCGGGAAGGGTACTTTGTTTGGTTACATCGCCCTTTTTTTCCTGTAAGGACATATTTGTTCTTACGTTCTAGGTGATTTCAGAATTGCATGTGCAACCTTCGTTGTCGTTTCCCAGTGTTCTTGATTGACTTCCGAGTCGGACCATTCCGGAAATGGAAAGATAGGATAAGTGGATTCCGGTAATGACTCCGTGTTGTCTTTTAAGGACATAGCTTTCAAAATAGTGTCACGTTGAGGGAAAAACGTGGTAACTAGGATTTTTATGAGATAAATATTCCTTGTCCAGTCCAATCATATTAAATGAAATTGTTATACTCATTTTTATATTACAGACCTAAATATGTAAAAATTATAATATGATGGCATATCGGATAAAATTAGAAAGAAACTAGCGTAATGATAGAATAGATAAAAATAAATTCTATTGTTTCATTATCTATTCTGGTTAAATCAGAACGTCTTCTTCACATTCATTTTGCAAGACAAGTTGAAAGTGAAACGAATGCAGAAACAAAGGCGCAAAAGATGAAAAGAAATATGGAACAGGAATTAGAAATAAAATTCGGAAAGAAAAACATTATTTAACTCGTTTCCAAATGTGTTCAAGATAACAAGTCACAAAGATTTAATTTTTCCACTTAAATATCTATGTTTGCGTAAAACGATTACAGTAAGGTCGGTGATTATAATAAAAAGCGATTCTTTTTGGAACAACTGAAACTCAACTGAAGTCCAAAGATTTAAGAGTCAAGAGGTGCTTGTTTTATAATAACTAAAAAGCAGTTTTATCTAAACCGATATTATCTGCTTGATATATTTGTGATAAACTAAAACGAGACATGCAAAAATAATTATAAATACAAAACTGTTTTTGTTTTAATCAATCACTCTTCCGAAAACTGTACTTTTGTGCACGCAAGTACACGGAGAAAAATAATATTGCATTGAATTTAGATTTTCTCTCCGTGATGGTTTCTTCATGAATATCAAGAAATAATTTCTGGAACCTGATATATGAGATTTTTCGACCGACTTTCGGACAATATAAAGGCTTAGAGAATTAGTAATGCAAAACTGAATTAAAAAGATATTTTAAATTTATAAGAAATGTTGCGATTACTAATTTCACTAAAAAAAATCAGTTAACGAGTGTGATTGATATATTTCTTTAAATATCGAAATAAAATACATATTCTCAACTGATCAACGGTTCATTTTTTAGTAAGAAATTTCTTATATTATTCATGAAGCCTTTTGCTATGAAAAATGTAAAAATGTATATTACAATTTCTTCCCACTTAAATATTCATGGTTCCTGGGAATCATCAGGATAGTGTGCATATTCGAATCCTCTTAACTTCGCCAATTCAAATTCTAAATTCAACTGTCGTTTTGTTTTCTCGGAGTAGTATGTAGTTTTATTAGGATTAAAAGTGTAACTGCCGAGAAGATGCAAAATTGCGAGACAAAATGAACTTTTAATCCCAATAAAACATACTATTTTTTCTGCAACCCGATTCAAAAGAAAGTTATTCACAAATCGAATCTTAACTAAAAATGTTAAAAGTAAAAATTCCTAGGATGAAAAGTGCTTTTAATCCTAGGAACTAAAAGTGTTACCTAGCAACACGACTAGTGACAAAAACATCAATTTTGCAGTTTTTGGTATTAAGGACTGTTCATTTTACTAAACGGACACTTTTAATCTTACGCTGAATTTCCAAATTGTAATTATTTTTTTAGTAATAGGCCTTGATAGCTTCAGCCAAGTGACGATTTCAATTGTAATTATTGTTTACGACAGTTGTCAAAGATTAGCAATAATGAAGCGAATTGATATCGAAATCAGAAAACTAATCGTGCAAAAGTGGTGTTCAGAAAAGTTATCTATACGAAAACTTGCCAAAGTTGTAAAATGTTCAAAGTCGGCGGTTTTTCAAATAATCAAAAAATTTGGGGAGCATCACACGCTTGATGATTTATCCAAATCGCGGCGCAGAAGAGGCCCGGTAAATGCAAAACAGAGAAACATGTTGTGAAGCTGTTAAAATCAGAAAAATGTATGTCTGTACGTGGAATAGCTAAAAAGGAAGGTGTTAACGTAGGTACTATACCAAATATCAAAAAAAGAAATAACATACGAACTTACAAAAAAACAAAAAATACCGAAGAAAAGTGAGGACCACCAACAAATACGGTCGAAGAAACGTTGCGGAAGGTTGTACAGGATTTTGATTCAAAGCAAAACTCGTTGCGTCCTTATGGATGACGAAACATACGTCAAAATGGACACCAGTACGTTACCAGGGCCTCAATTTTATAATGCAGTTGTGGGAGAAGATGTACCTGATAATTTGAGAACAATTAAAATGGAAAAATTCGGGAAGAAAATTCTTGTATGGCAAGCCATATGTTCTTGCGGCCTTAAAAGTTCAACATTTTTTACAACTGGTACAATTGGAGGCGATGTATATAGGAAAGAATGCATACAAAAACGTTTACTACCTCTTTACCGTAAGCACAACATTCCTCCATTATTTTGGCCAGATTTAGCATCTGCCCACTACTCTGGCACGACGTTGGAACTGTTGAATTCTAACAATGTCGATTTTGTGAAAAAACTGGATAATCCACCAAACTGTCCTGAGCTTCGCCCCATTGAGCACTACTGGGCTATTATAAAAAGATACTTAAGAAAAGATGGCCGAGAAGCTAAAACAATTGAAGAATTTAAACAAATGTGGGGTGCAGCTAACCGAAAAATGTCAGTGGAGACCGTGCAAAGGCTTATGGCTGGTATTCCAGTAAAAGTTCGAAATTTCTATCGTTCTTAATTATGTTTAGTTTTTGTATAATTAATATAGACTGATAAGTTGTTTTGTAATTTAGAAATGAAATGAAGTGAAATTCAGAAAAAAAATTAAATACATAACATTAATTTAGTGTCCGTTTAGTAAAATGAACAGTCCTTAAAGGTCATTACATTTCATACAGTTGCAGAAAAAACACCTTTTATAATGATTTATGAAATTTGTTGTTATGAAAATCTAAATACACTACAGTGATGTACGCAATCTAGACGTTATTTGTTTTCAGTGTTGAAGCTAAACAAGAATAATAATAACAAAGTTAATCTAAAATTGTGATTTGATGACGTAATAAAACAAATGTAGAATATCTTATGGAATGTAATTATTTGTTTTAATCGTAGAGATCGCAAACATTGATTGGACGCTTTTTTTACGGAAATACAAACGTTATCTCGAGTACACATCTCTCAGTCCACTTACTTTCTTCAATTATTATTTTCGTCACTAATTTTTACATATTTGCCTTCCTTTGTAAGTTGGAATAAAAATGTTGTTGATCTTGACTGCGAACTTGAGGAAATAAACACAGAAGTAATTGGAATTTATGAACAACAAATAATTCTCGTGTTATCCACAGTTTAGTTATTGTAGTTGTGAAAAAAATCGTAGGCGAAACAACTTTGAGTAGAACATTATATAGGGTGATTCTAAATATATTCGAAAAATTTTAAGGACTTCTTCTCCGAGTAATTTACATCAAATAAAGTTCAAATGTACAGGTGTTCAAACGATGCGTATTTCTTCTGTGAGGCCTATACAAAAAAAATTAAGAAAAAAATCGATGAATAAATTTATACTAGGCAATACGCGGCATATTGTAAAATTATTTTCAATTATACAGAGTGATCAGAAAATTAGTGGCTCGTGGAAACCAATTTTTTTTAAATAGAATACTCTGCATATTTTTAGATATTTGGATGCGCCGCAGTAAGGTGAGTACAACGCCATAAATATATATAGATTTCATTGAACTACTTTCGTAAAATAATTTTTTTTTATTGAAAAATTCTTCAAAACTTCACTCAGTTTGCTTATGAATTTCTGATTACTGTGATAACACAGATCAACGAAAATTTAAAGCGATATTTTTAGGACTTTGGCCTATATGAAAATGTGAACAAAATTAAGATATCTTTTTCCATTATACCGAGCGATCGATACTTACGGAACATTCGGTATCTCATTTTTTTTTAATGGAACAGCCTACTTTTTATTTCAGAAATGGATAGCACTTAAATGTAGCTCTCTGCTGATATAAGATTATTTTTTAACAGTTTCGTCACTAGAAATTTTTTTCACAAGTTTTGAATGGGTCGCCTTTTTAAACTACACATCCGATGTCACCACCAGTCGGAACAAGTACTTTTGCTATAAATTTAAAATTTACGTCTGTTAATTAAGTCTACTGTTTAAAAAAAAAAATTAAAAATTCCGAAAGTTCGGTAACAAATATTAAGTTTCAATTAAAATTTTCTAAAATTATCGCCTTAAGTAAGAGCCAGTTTCATAATGGAAACTAAAGGAGGCTTTAAAATTAAAGGCACATTCAGATGTTTAAACAAATGTGTTTTCATATTCGTTTTTAAAATACGAACAATATTAAGATATCTTTTTGCATTATACCGAGCGATCTGTACTTACGAAAAAATTTGGTTGAAAACATTTTTCTATTTTGAAAGTCGTCGCCATGTAAAATTTGATGTAAAGAAATATAGTATGGGTGATATTTATGTTTTTTTTTTAATAATTCTTTGGACACTAGTCTTATTGATATCTGTAATCTTGCTTATTTCCTGTGAACTTATATTTAGATTTTCTGTTATTGTTGCCAGGATTGTAAACTGATTATCCTCATGTGTTGTGTTGTTCAAAAAATCTCTTTAGGCTTCTAAAACGTTCTACTTGAATAGGGCGACGGTCTGGATATCTTTCACTATAAATTCTGGAGGCAAGAAGACAATTTCTATTACACCTTCTTAATGTGTAAATCATATGAACCATATCTTCTTATAACTATAACTATAACTTTCGAACGCAGTCAAGAATTACATTTGTTAAATTTTTAAAATTTTGTTTTCACGACATAGGGTAAAGGTACCCTTTGTGGCCACTTTAAGGCAACTTCCAACTTAAAAATATTGTAATATATTACAAAAAAAATTTTTTTTCACGTAATGTTGTGAATTTGTTATTATTAAATTTTTTAAAGCAAATCTTTTAAATAAAAAAGGTTTGAAATACATTATATTCGAAAAATTAAATAAAATAATTGGAAAGTCAAAAATCACCATTTGTGGTCACCATTGCACCGGATTTGGTCACTTGTTGTTCCTTTTGTGGCTATTAAGTGTAAAGTAATAGGAATATTTGAATAGAGGTCAAAATCAAAAAATATTTATTAAATCAATTTTTACATTTCTTTTCTTTTTCATTTAAACGAACTTTAAATAGATTAATATTAAATATTATTTTAAATAATACTCCTATACATGATTATGTCATGGTATTTTTATTTCTGGAACTGAAAAAGCACCTTGCGTATTGATTGCAATAGGTTCCTTGATTTCTTTTATTACATCTTTTAAAGAATACCATAGCAAATCTGGCTGATTTGGCCATTTCCAATGGTACTGACCGCTTTTTTTCATGGCACAACAATAAAATTCTGTTGATAACTCACTTCCTTTCGTATTTAACACTTTGGCTGGATAAAACGTTCCTTCATACGTTATCATCACGTAAGAGCCTACTGTAATTGTTCCTTTAATCTGTTCCTTGTTAGCAGAATTATCAGAAGAATATATACTTCTGTTAGCACTTGAACATCCTACCGTTTCCACGTTCTTTTTTTCGACTGCTTTACCGTTTTTCTTTGCCTTTGCTTCGTTTTCTATCTCTGATGACCTTTTTGATTTCGTTTTCTTTTTTAATTTTTCTTCTTCTTTAGCATTCATTATCTCAATCCATTTATCTGAAGTAATTACTGAAGGTAAATGGCGTCTTTCTTTCTTATTTTTGCTTGCTGAAGTATCTACATTAGTTTCAGAAGGCCAAGTTACAATATTAGAAAGAACTTCCGAAATATTTCTTTTTTTCAGAACCGCAAATCAGATTCTTTCTCTGTATGTCCGTCGGTTTCTTTGTAGCTTTCATTATAAGTCTTGCACGTATCATTTTCTGTACTGACATTAATTTTCTCAACTTCCTGCTTATTATTTCTTTCGTCTGTCTGTTGATTTTCATAGCTTTCGATAGTTACGCTGTCTTCTTTCTCGCTGACAATTATCCAATCACTTTCGAGAGCATCTAGAGATTCTATTATATCAATATTTTCGACAATATGGTTATTTGATTTCAGTTCTTCCTCTTGCTTTTTTGTTTTATTTTCTCCTTCTTGTACTAATCCTGATCTATTACTTTCGATATTTTTTCCTGGGCAAAAGTATATTTTCTAAAATATTTACATTCGAATGCGACTGATGAATTTCTGTTGCTTCTGAGTTTGTAAATTCCGGAAAATCGAAAATAAAAAAATCTTCTTGTGATGCAGTATTGTGATTAAATGGACCATCATCGTCAGTTCCATCATAATTTGAAGTCGTCACACAAACTTTAACTTTCTTCCAAAACTTGTATAATTCTAAATATTCTACACTTCCTAACCACAGATTAGGGTGGTTATTGTAAGTTATTTTAAATTCTTTAAGTATTTCATCCTCAAGCATACTTTCAATGAATGAAAGATGTAACTCAACATTTACAACGTTTCTCGCATTCAAAGTTTCAGTTTCATTTTTGGAAGATTTATTACCCAAACATTTCGTGTAATCAGGAGCGTTTACATCGAACTTGGTATAACCCACATTTCCTAAAACCTGATTTTATCGTAGACGTAAAGTCCTTGTTTTTAATTATCAGCTTTAAAGCCTTCGGAATGTCTTTTTTTTTAATGGAATCTCCATTATGTTCATATCGCCACTGATGGGTTAATCTGCGCCAGTGTTGTTTTAAAGGAAAAAAAAATGCTACATTTAAGGGTTGTAATAGATGTGTCGTATTAGCTGGTAAACAACAAGTCAGTATAATTTTATTTAATTTGCAGAATGTGCTTAAATTTAATAATAAATAAATCCATGAAAACGATTACAGGAAGTGGAATGTTCTCCCTTTGAAGGAAAGGTAAAAATATATTTGCAAAGTATTCGTAAAACTGTTTACTTTGCATCCATCCAGTTTCCGATATTCCAATTCCCCATCCAGGTGGTGATTCTTTAACGTAAATTATTGGTAATCGCTGAATTTTAAAATCGTCAAAGGAGGAGCAATCAAACCTTCTGCATTTACGGCTACTGAGGTGGTTACATTTTCTTTTTCAGAATTACCGACATCATAGATTCCCTTCCCTCTTTCTCCTAGCACAAGGGTGCCTTTTGGATTTAAAAATGGAGCTGTTTCATCCATATTAAAAAGTCGATTTGGATGTTTTAAAACGGATGCATCTTTATCTAATAAGTCCTTAGTTTGTTGAAACCAGTTGCGGATAGTTTTTTCTGAAACAGCTGCGCGTGCTTTACTTAAAAATTCGGCGTGCTTCTGGCTAACTTCTGGATGACGTCTTAAAAACTTTTCGAACCATTTTCGTCCAGGAGTATTATTCGGAAAAGGTGTTTTGATATCTAATTCTTCTATTAATTTTTGCACAGAAAAATATAATCCCTCGCGGTTTATAGGAAAACCTCTAGCAGCTGAATCTAATATCCACGAAACCAATCTTTTTTCCGTTTCGTCGCCCAAAATACTTTCAGGGCCAACGTGCCGACAATCATCGGCAGTTCTGCCTGTTAATCTATTTCGCACTGATGTTCTTGGTACGTTATATTTTTTACATGCCGTTGATATAGGCACATTTCCTTCTCTAATTTCTAACAATGCCTTTTGCATTGATTCTTCAGAATAATTGAAAAATTTTCTTAGAGACGTACCTGGAGAAAGAAAGTAGTTCGCTTAATAATCAACATAAAATCTTAATCTTTTTTCAAGGTACCACAAATGGATTTTGTTGTTCCGCTTGTAGCCACTTGATGACTACAACTGGCACTAGGTTTCATTTCCGAATCCATTTGTGGCCAGTCAATTTCTTTAGAAGATGTATGAGATTTAAAAAAAAACTGTTACAAAATAAGGTTAAAAATTTACTTAGCTAACAAAATTTTATAATAAAATTAAAGTTTTTCAATTATCAACCTCCCACTATCAATAATACTTACCTCATGTACATTAACAAATATGTCAAGGAAACTGGCGAAAACAAACGAGCTGATTTTTTAAGACGTATAGTGACACTATCTGCACTTCTCACACAGCACACGTACAGAATTTCGGTAAAAAACATCTAATAGAATCATAAATTCACACAATGAATCCACAGATGTCAGGATATTTTGAATTATATTACTTAGCTTATTCAAATGGCCACAATAGGTACAGTGGCCAGAAAGGGAACCTTTACCCTATTTTTTAAAATATATTTTACTAAGGACCAGTTTCATATTGGAATTTAAAGGATTTAAAATTACTTTCTGATGTAAAAAGAAATATGAAAACACATTTGTTTCCACGTCTGAATCTGACTTTAATTTTAAGCCTCCTTTAAATTAAAAATATAATAAAAAAATAAAGGTACATAACCTTATATCAGCAGAAAGCTATATTTAACTGGTATCCATTTCTGAAATAAAAAGTAAGCCGTTCCATTAAAAAAATGAGATACCGAATGTTTCGTAAGTACAGATCGCTCGGTATAATGCAAAAAGATATCTTAATATTGTTCGTATTTTAAAAACGAATATGAAAACACATTTATTTAAACATCTGAATGTGCCTTTAATTTTAAAGCGTCCTTTAGTTTCCATTATGAAACTGGTCCTTACTTAAGGCGATAATTTTAGAAAATTTTAATTGAAACTTAATATTTGTTACCGAACTTTCGGAATTTTTTTATTTTTTTTTTAAACAGTATACTTAATTAACAGACGTAAATTTTAAATTTGTAGCAAAAATATATATTTCGACTGGTGGTGACATCAGATGTGCGGATGTGTAGGTTAAAAAGGCGACCATTCAAATACTTGTGACAAAAAAACAAAACTATTAAAAATAAAGGTATATAACCTTTTATCATCAGAAAGCTGCATTTAAGTGCTATCGATTTCTAAAATAAAAAGTAAGCCGTTCAATTTAAAAAAATGAGATACCGAATGTTTCGTAAGTATCGATCGCTCGGTATAATATAGAAAGATATTTTAATTTTGTTCACATTTTCATACAGGCCAAAGTCCTAAAAATATCGCGTTAAATTTTCGTTGATCTGTGTTATCTCAGTAATCAGAAATTCACATTAAATTAAAATAAGTTAAAACAATGAAATTAGTTCTTATAATCACTTATTATTTTTCATTATCATTAAGGGTATTATAATTTTTTTTTACTCATTATCAATATTATAATTATAGTGTTATGGCGTTGGTTGAGTGGTCGAGCAGCAATTTTGCTGAACTCCGCCAACAGAAATAAAGTCGATATTTATTTATAAATAAAGTCGATATTTATATCCAAACTGACTGAATTTTTGAAGAATTTTTTAAGACAAGAAATTATTTTACGAAAGTAGTTCAATGAAATCTATATATATTTATGCCATTGTAATCAGCTCACTACGGCGCATCTAAATATCTAAAAATATATAGGGTGTTCCATTAAAAAAAAAATTGGTTTCCACGAGTCACTAATGTTCTATATAATTGAAAATAATTTTACAATATGCCGAGTATTGTCTAGTATAAATTTCTTTATCGATTTTTTTCTTAATTTTTTTGCCCTAGGCTTTATAGAAGAAATACGCATCGTTGGGCCACCCTGTACAGTGTGTAATTTCGTTATTTTAAACGGAACACTATGTTTTATAACGAATTTGAGTTTTATGATAAGTTTGATAGGGTTCCCTGCACCTAAAAAAAATCATCGACATATGGACTAATCAATGTATCGATAAGTCGATAGTTTTCAATCATCGATAATTATCGATACATCAATATTTATCGACATTTATCGATGATTGAAAACTATCGTTATTCGACAATAAAATTTAAGTCGTTATTTTAGACCACGACTATACGCACATATCGGTTGTTTCTGAAAGAATCCTGAAAAGACGGAAACAAGACGGAAATGGCTGTTATAAACAAAAGATCTAAAACATAAACTTTTTCTTGCTCGCTAAATCTTGTATGGCATGCATGTACAGAACATTTCAAATTGTTTGAAACTCATAAAACGCCTAATGAGCTATGATGGTCATAAACAGATTGCGATCCGTAACGCTTAATAAACTTGACAATCGGTATTATTTGTTTCAAATGATTTCAAACGTTCTATATTTTTGGACAGCCTTTATTTCTCGATTAAAATGAAATAAAACTACAGTTACGTTACGTAAAATTAAGTCTTTATATTGTAATGAACATTATAATTTTATATTGTTATAAAAAATCATTAGAGGCTTTTAATCAACATTTGATCAATAAGTAAACCCTAATAGTATTTAACGGGATCAAGGTTTATTGGATCACTTGATGGTAATGATTTTAATTTTTAATTTTAATAATTCAAACAATGTTATAACCCGTAACACAAAGGTACGACATTTCAACCAAAACGCCATAAAAGAATTTAAAACTGCCTTAAGTTTAGAAAAGTTCGACTTCATTACGCACGAATGTAATTTTAACCATAATTTCACGCACTTTTTTAACACCTTTCTTTATTATTTTAATTTTAATTTTTCTCTTGAACACAAAATGCTCAATAGTCGGAGAAGTAAAGGCTGGATTGCCCCAGAACTGATTACAGAAGGTCGTGAACTTAGAAATACTTATGGTAAGCTGAAGACCCGCACTGGTAATGCTAATAATGTGCTTGTTCAAGATTACAATGGCTTAAAAAAGAAACATCAATTCGGCAAAAAGAACATTTAATGACAATTATATAAACAATTCGTCCAAGAAAGTTAAAGCTGCTTGGAAACTACTACAGAATAAAAAAATTGATACCAATTCACCCAATTTTATCACTGATTTGCACAATACAAATCATCATAACGCTGGTGCCATATCTAATGCCTTCAGTAAACTATTTTATAAACTCAGTCGAGGAATTAGTGCATCGCTCTAATGGAAAACCAGCTAATATAAAATATAATAGATCTAGTATAATTTTGCGTCCTGTCACCGAGTCGGAAACCTATAATATAATTATTTGTGCTTCTAATAAGAAATCTACCGGCATTGATGGCGGTCCCTGTATAATTTTAAAGCATGTCGCGCAGTTTGTAACTATACCACTATGTAAATTGATGAACCAGTCATCTACCGAAGGTGTTTTCCCTTCGTTTTGAAATCTTCAAAAACTATCTCTGCTTTTAAAAAAGTGGGTAAAAATGATATAAAGAATTACAGGCCGATGTCTATCCTCTCTGTCTTCTCCAAAATATTCTAGAAAACTATTCTGGTTAGACTAACTAGTTTCTTTGATGTCAACAAGATTATTAATGCCAATCAGTTCGGTTTCCAAAAAGGCTTATCTACGAATGATGCGTTATGTCAGGCTTACAATGTTATCCTGCGGAATATAGAACGCAGAGACAAAGTAGCAGGAATATATTTTGATTTCACTAAAGCGTTTGACACCGTGCATCATAGCACGCTTTTACACAAGTTAAATCAATACGTTATTCGAGGCCCTGCTTTAGATTGAATTGCCAGTTTCTTAAGTAACAAAGCCCAAAGTGTTATATGGGATGGTGCAGTGTCAAATATTACTGCTGTGCAGTTCGGTGTAGTATACTTAGACCTTTTCTCTTCGTTGCTTATCTAAATGATTTGAATGCTTTTATTGAATTGGGGGATACCCTTCATTATGCAGATGATACTTCCACAATCCTGAGTTATAAAAATGAATAGCAATTGACCCTTAAGCTTAATCAAATTATGACAAAGATGACTGATGATTGGTCCTATCGAAATAATATGTCTTTAAATATCGGTAAAACGGTCTTAGTGCCTTATTCCTGGCCATTGTTAATTCAAATATTCAAATCTTAATTTCGATATTCCGGTTGATACAAATGTAAAATTTTTGGGTTTGACTTTTGATTCCGGCTTAACCTGGAAGAATCACTGCCTCCAATTAACTAAATCTCTTAATTTTTCATGTTATACATTACGTAAATTACGTGGAAGTGTGTCGTTAGATACTTTGAAAATTTTTTATTTCGGTTGTGTTCAATCAATTTTAAGCTATGGCATTCTTTGTTGGGGAAACTCAGCTTCTGCAAACTCTTTATTTACAATTTAGAAACGAATAATTAGGACAATTGCCAACATTAGTATGCGCACAAGCTGTAGAACATTCTTTAAAGATTTAAAAATTTTACCTTTACCTTCATTATTAATTTTTAATTGGCTATTATATGTAAAGAAAAATGAGCACTTACTCGTTAGAGAGTCACAAGTGCGCTATTATAATACAAAATCTAATAGTAAACAACTATTTTACTTACCCCAACATAGAACTATCACAGCGTATTTTACACAGCGGTAAAACTATAACTTTACGAGCTATGGATTCCTTCCGAACTTTTAAAAAACAAGTTAAACCTTGAAGACCACGTCTTCTATTCGATTAACGAATTTAAAAAAAAACGCGAATTCTCGATAACACTTATTTAGGCAGTCTCTTAATTGTATTTTGTCTATTAATGCATTCTATATTTAGCGATAACTGTGGACCAAATTCCTATGGAATGTAAAAATTTTTCTGTTATTTATTGTTGACAATCGCTAATATCTCTCTCTTAAGCAATAAAGTGTTATTATTATTATTATTATTATTATTATTATTATTATTATTAAGTATTACGAAAAATATTTTTTCCTAATATTAGAATATGCATATAACAATCTCGGCTAATTTAATGTTGTTCATTTATTGTCTTTGTTTTATATTGTATTGCACTCTATTGTATTGTTTTTTTTTTTTTTTAATTTGGGAATCTACTGAATTGTACTGTAAAATTGATTGCCTTCTGTTTTTATTATTATTTTTTAATTTTCTATTAGTTCTAACTATTTCTAACATAAGTAAAATTCAACGCAATTAAATTATCGAATTAAAAAAAACGGATAAATCGAGGTAATCAAAGAAATTATTAAAGAAGCTGTAATTAAAAAAAGTGACGCAAGTCAATAAAGAATTTAAAAAAAATATATTTGCGTCATTGTGTCACTTTTCAAATTGTTTCTTGTTTTTATTTGTGAATTTAGTAGATTCATGAATTAAAAAAAGAAACAATTAAAAAAACAAACGTTGCTACAAAAGCGATTGTCTTTTGTTTTGTTTTTATTTTTTCCAACATTGCTATTTATTTTTTAAAATTCTCTTCATTTATTTTCTTTGTTTTGTCACCTTTCGTACAAAACAGTTTCTTTTCTAATTTATGAATCTACTGAAATGTACCATATAATTGATTGCCTTGTTTTTTTTTTTTTTTAAATTTATTAATCTACTGAATAGTGCTGTAAACTCGATTGTCTTTTGTTTTTATTGCTTTTTTTTTAATATTATTATTTAGTATTTCTTAAAATTCTATTATTTCTAATATAAATAACATTAAAATCAAGTTTTCTTGCCAGATGAAAATTATGAAAATTATTAAACCGCGCGAACTTGATTTAAAAAAAATAAATAGCTATTATTGAGGTGAAAAGAAGAATTTCTACAAAATCGAAATTTCTATACACTTTACAAATATCTACAGGGGTCACTCTAAATATTCTGTGGGTTCGCCATCGCTGATCACCTACATCAAGCATATTAGCCAAATACCAATATACGATATCAATTTAACGATTAAAATTGTGAACTAGGTGAAATAGAAGTTGAATATTAATCTTGTCTCAAGTTCCAATGCAAGCGTCAATCTTATCACGGTTATTTTCAGTCGTCTGTAGTAATTTACGTCACGTTTTGTAAAGCTATTGTAGATAGGCGCAGGTGTTTAGATTAAAAATTCAAAACGTCACACGGTCGACATGATCTTTCATCTACTTCTTTTAATTAAAAAGTTAATTTTATTTCGAGAGCGGAAATTTGAAATCAAATAGATTTCGTAAATAATGAATTACATTATTCAGGTTATATAACTTTTTAGATTTCGAAATTTGACAAATTTTTCATTCAACAGATCATCAAAATAATTTAACTTGAAGGCTTCCGCGGCCGTCGTCCATTGTTGATTTCTTGGCTTCCGGTTGGAACCGCGTGTCTCGGATTTCTTCACTGCCGACGTTTCGTTCTTCGTTGCAGAAGAACTTCCTCAGGGCTGCTGCTGGTGGTGATGCTGCTACTGCTGCTGAGACTGATCAGTCTCAACGACTAACGCGAAGCAGCAGCAAGACCAACAGCAGCAGCAGTAGCAGCATTACCACCAGCAGCAGCCCTGAGGAAGTTCTTCTGCAACGAAGAACGAAACGTCGGCAGTGAAGAAATCCGAGACACGCGGTTCCAACCGGAAGCCAAGAATTCAACAGATCATCAAAATATTTACACAATTCACAATTGGTTGTATAAAGAAATTATCAAATACAGTTATCATTAGCAGAAGATACATTGAATACAATTCAGCATTTTGATCAATTATTATAAATTTTTCTTCTTGGAGTCGCTCTGAGACACTAACAAGAGAAGCAGTAGCATCAAAACCAACTCTGAATAAGTCCAGTGCAACTTGGACGAAACGTCGGCATCGCCACAACTTCAACGCGGTTTTATCAAGTTTTAATGTATCTACTTCTTTTGATTCGTTTCATAAATTTGATTATTTTTCTTTTTGTCTTTAACATTTGTTTACACAAATTTTTATTTACGTATGACATTATTTTTACTTATCGTTCGCAGGTTATTACTGAGGCAGTCATTTGAATTTTCAGAGCAGTAATGCACAAATTCCAAAATACAAAAAGAGAAAGCGATAAGAACAAGCACTTAAATTCCACAAGTACTTATAGAAATGAAACCTTTTTCTGTTGTATTAAATTGCTTTCGTAACAGTGCCGAGATTCGTCTTGTATCTTATCACATCAAAGAATATAAATAATAGTAACCAACGCTTGATAGTTTCAGTAATTTGTAGGCATAAACGTGCAGATCACAAAAGTGATGACAAAGTTACTACATATTTAGTTAAATAAAATTAGGGTGTGTTTTCACTTACTATTTACAGTAATTTTTTTTTATTTCGGATACTTCTAAAATAAGGTAATTTTTGTTTATGTTTCATTTTATAATATTTAAAGAATATAAAAATGTTTGACTTAACTTTGCAGAGTTACAATTGTGTATATTCTTTTTTAATACAGAGCTTTATAGCAATCCTCGTCCTCTTTCAAATTGACACTTAATATTGTACCCAAAAGCTCATATAAGAGAGAAGTCCATAATTTTTAAACAATAATAAATCCTCAATAAAAATTTATAATAAAAATAGTATCATGTTATTTTTTACGGTTTATAAGGTTAATCGGACCAAATGTCCTCCAACATTTACGTAGCAATATTTTAGAGCCCTATATTTTATCAATAGTACTAAGTATTTGATTGATCATTTTTACACAATATCTGTACAGTATTAGCAGAGAAATTTCGAAAATTTACTGTAATCTGGTTTTTTCTAACAGTATTATCAATTTTTTAATTTTTTGTGTCGATTGGTTCCACTTGCCCCACTGAAAAGGGCAAGAGCAAATTTGTCTAAGAAAATTATTATTATTATTATTATTTTCATTGAAATACGTTTTGCTGGGGTAAGAGAGTGTTCTGTGTTACATTTAATTCTAAAACTAAAATCACATAGAGTATTCTGTGTGATTTTAGTTTCACTTGGAATTAATCAACGGTTTTTGAACTACAAACTCAAACGACCGGATAAACTGTAGGTGCTAAATTCTACAAAAACAAACAGAATATAACGATGTTGAATTCTTGGCTTCCGGTTGGAACCGCGTGTCTCGGATTTCTCTACTGCCGACGTTTCGTTCTTCGTTGCAGAAGAACTTCCTCAGGGCTGCTGCTGGTGGTGATGCTGCTGCTGTTGGTCTTGTTGCTGCTTCGCGTCAGTCTCAACGACTAACGCGAAGCAGCAACAAGACCAACAGCAGCAGCATCACCACCAGCAGCAGCCCTGAGGAAGTTCTTCTGCAACGAAGAACGAAACGTCGGCAGTAGAGAAATCCGAGACACGCGGTTCCAACCGGAAGCCAAGAATTCAACAATGGACGACGGCCGCGGAAGCCTTCAAGTTAAATTAGAATATAACGATTTTAGTAATATTAACGACTTACAAACTAATTATTGCATGTTATACGAATCAAAAGTTTTATCAAAAATCAATTCTCCTCTGCGGCTACATTTTGGAGTTGGTAGACACAAACGATGTCATCTTCTTCTATGCTTCTAAGATTTTCAACTTGTGGAAATTCGAAAACAAATTTTCTTTTAAAAAATATTGATTTTTTTCCAAATCTAATAGTAATAATTTGTCTTTCTATTGTAGTTATCTTTCCAACAAAATATTTTACAGATGTCCTCCCAAGTAATTTAACCAGTACCCAGTCATCAACTTTTTGGTCTGATGGAGTTCTGTCTAAGTCCACAAAATCTTCTTCTTAGACTCTTTGAAAAAAAGTTTCAGCACTTTCTGTATAAGCATTGTCTTCATAACTAACAAATGAACCCTCTTCATCACTTGAACTTTCAGTTTTCTGTTGTTGTTTAGTATTAGTCTTAGTTTTTGTCTTGCTTTTAGTCTTAGGTTTAGTTGCTATAGCCTTCGTTTTTTATAATCTTTCTACTACCTCCTTAGAAGTAATTATTTCTGCACTAGAAGCAATTTTCTTTTTCTTTGAGTTGAGTTAGAGTTTAGTGTATTTCTTAGAATTTCTTCAAAACTAATGGTGCTTCCTTCTAAAGGTTCAGTCAACCATGTTCTAGTTTCGGTTGAGATGCTTGCCACTGGCTGCTCTTAGGCGTGGTGGAAGTTTCTTAGGGAAACGTGTGATTTGTGTCCATCATATATTAAAATAGCAGGCCCTTCTTGACCTATAACGGGTATAAATGTTTTTTCAATATGATTTGTAAATAAATTTTTTTCCATCCATCGCGGCATATGCAATTCCGAGAAAAGAGGACTCTTCACTACAGATCCATTCATTCCACACGTTTTTTCCCATAGTGGAGGAATTTTTTCATCAGCAGCACTGCAGGCCATGAGAACAGTAGTATTTTCACGTCCAGGACCACTTATAACCCTTGTAGATAATTCTCCTACTTTGCCAACTACTTTGGTTCTTGATGGATCTGCACAAAAAGATGATTCATCAAGATTCTAGATTTGATTGGGGTTTGAATTAAACAAACCAAATTCTTTTAGTGTTCGTTCTAAAAGTGAAAAGTAATCTTTTATTATGAAAGGGTCGAGCTGTTTTTACGAGCAATTTCAACCCCCTGAGGTTTTTTGACAGAAAGTACTATTATATACCTTATCTATGGTCGATGACGTTTACAAAACTTGACAAACCAATCATTACCAGGCCTGTTGTTTTTGAATTGGGTTTTCAAGTTACTTTTTGCAATAAATTCACCCACTTTATCTAGAACTTCGGTCTTGGATAACCCGAAGCCCCATTTGTCCATAGCAGCAATTCCTTTGCTATTTTTGATTCTATTTCAAGTGGCATGTCCGGAGCCCTTCCATAACTATTGCTTTTTAACCCTCGGCGGCCGTAAATATGATTTTTTATGGTCGATTTTGGAATGTTAAACTGTTCTGAAGCTTTTCCGATGGACAGGGTATGCCTCGTTATAACGTGAATAGCATCTCTTAAGTTCTGTTTTGTGTACCCGCTGCCGCGAGCTGATTTTCTCACATATGTTCATACCATTGCTAAATGCAAATAAAAAACAGTAGTACAGGGGCAAGTGGCTTCACTTGCCCCGAGTTGCATATTTACCTGGGCAAGTGGACTCACGGACATGATGCCGATATGGTGGTTATGAGCACAATTCATCAAAATTTTAGCGAAAATTGAACAAAAATGAAGATAGCAGTTCATGCAAATCGATTTACAAATAAACATTTTAGAAATAATTTAAAAGAAGATTCTTTACTCACAAGAAGAGTTCTTATAGTACTACACCATTGTGAGGAGTCTAACTCGTCAGAAAACTAAGATGGTCACAACCAATTCAATGTGCAGATATATGTGATGGTTTACTAGGCGTTCCTAGACATGGGGACACCAAAACTACTACCTTTTTTAAAATTTATTTATTAGACCCACTTACCCAAAAATCTCACTTACCCCGATTAACCTTTTTTTGGGTCTTACGGTCCCAAATTATCTACAGTGCCCGGCCCTTTTTTTGTTTATTTAATACAAATGTCAAGTATTTTGAACACTGAACTTTGTTATTCCATTTAATAGAACTATTTCTGCTTATCTATAGGAATCGAAAAACAAACACAGATTTTCATAAAACTTTGAAATGTGTGCTCATGTTCCATCTATTTCTTTTCAGATTAAACAATGCTGCTGACTTTGATACCGTTTCAAGAGATTATAACAGTATTAATAGCTCTGGTTGTGATATCTATTGGATACTTCAAATGGAATTACACCTACTGGAAGCGTAAAAATATACCCTTCATCGAAGGTAAAATACCCTTCGGCAGCTTACCTAATCCGCTGACACGCAAACTCCCGCTCTATCGCATATTCAAAGACTTCTGCGATCATTTCAAAGCCCAAGGTCTTAAACACGGTGGCGCCTATGTGTTTTCCAACCCCGTGTACATCCCCGTCGATGTGGCGTACATAAAGAACATCTTATCAACGGATTTCTCCCATTTTACCGATCGCGGTTTTTACCACAACGAAAGAGACGACCCCCTATCGGCGCACCTCTTCACTTTGGGTGGGCAGAAGTGGCAAAGTCTCCGCCAAAAACTCACCCCGACCTTCAGCTCGGGCAAAATGAAAATAATGTTTTCAACTTTATTGGAGTGCAGTTCGCAAATGAAGGACGCCATCGATAAATTAATCGTCGAAAAAGAACCGCTCCAAATCAAGGAAATCAGCGGACGTTACACCACTGATTTCATTGGTTCTTGTGCGTTTGGCTTGGAGTGCAACAGTTTTAAAGACCCAGATGCGGAATTTCGGCGATACGGCAAGAAAATACTGGAGCCAGACAGGTTGCGAGGGCTTGTAGCTTCCCTCGCCTTTAATTTCCCGAATTTATTCAGAGCTTTGCGCATACGAGTTACTCCCAGAGATGTAAACGATTTCTTTGTGAACACCGTGCAAAATACAGTGGCGTACAGAGAACAGAACAACATCATGCGAAAAGACTTTCTTCAATTGTTGATCGAGTTGAAGAAACAGAACTTCATAACAGAAATGGAGTTGATATCTCAGTGCTTCATCTTTTTCTTCGCGGGATTCGAGACGTCGTCGAGCACCATGACCTTCTGCTTGTATGAACTCGCTAAGAATCCAGATATTCAAGAGAAGACGAGGAAAGAAATTCAAGCCGTCTTGGCGAAGTATAATGGGGAAATTACCTACGAAGGCATTAAGGAGATGAAATATTTAGCGCAAGTATTAGATGGTGAGTTTTTTTTTGTCGTATATGTATGTATAATAAAGTCTAAAAGTTAATCTGAAGACCTCCGTGGTTGTTATCTATTTTCTCTTTGGCTTCCGATTAACAGCATCTCTAAGGTAAGTACCATTAAAAGCCATAAAAGGAAGAACTAAACGAGTCCTATTATAACATACATCTAGCCAACATTGACTGGTAAATTTTAACTTTTTTTACTTTAACCAGCCATATCAGATACTCATAGTTTCGAGTAAAATACTCTAGTTAAAGGCCGAAACACAAAAAAGTGTTCTGTTTTGATCTTATTGAGGGAAGCCTCAAGGAAGTTGAATAAATACGTCCAATTGGCAATCAACAGAATCGATCAGTTAAATCAAGAGAAGTGATTACTCTTAATTAAACTCTGACAAGACCTTTGAACTTTCGTCAGGTTTAAAATATTCTCGTAGGTCTCTTAAAAATAGTTATGAAAAATACCTAACATTTATGCTTTGACTTTCGTAGTGAAAAAACTTTTATTTTATAACTTGCAGATTTTATCAGAGTGAACTTCTCCGTGGCCTAAGGCGAAAACGTGTATTGTACTTGTACTGCTGATGTTTCGTTCATTTTAGAAATTCGTCGGAACTGCTGATGCTGTTGTTGTTGTTGCCAGTGCCGGCCTTAGCCCCTAGGCGCCTTGGTGCGACTCCTAAAGAGCACCTTTAAAAATTACAAAAAAAAAATTTTAAAACCATATGGGGTAAAATTTAGGTTTATTAATTATGTATAATTTAACATGGCCATGGGCTGTGGGCAGGTAACTTTTTTTTAAGTAATAATTTTGTAATATTACTATTTTGACTATTTGTTTGTTTTTATTCGGACGATTTATTTTTCTCTTTTCGATTCGGGTCTGCAGCGCTCTATTGCCTCGGCGCCCCGGTGCGGTGCATACCCTAAGGCCGGCACTGGTTGTTGCTACCCACCTTTTCCATTTTCTGGTGGAACCGCGTATTGTTTTCCGGTTTTTACCAACGTTTCGTTCTCCGTTAAAAAAAAACTTCTTCACAGCCGCTGATCTTGTTGTTATCGGCATTGTTTTCTTCTTGAAATTTCTTGGTGTTTAAATTTATTGTTGAGCTCCTTCCTCAGCAACTTTTCTTAATAAATCGGATGTATCTGCCACACTTTCCTCTGTAACATCCTCATTTCTTATTTAATTTAAATCTTTCCTTATAGTCTTTATTATGTGTTCATTTCACTAGTTCTTATTTTTTCCAATGCTCTTAGATCTTCGGAGACAAAAACACACGGATCATTTTTAACCGTCAAGATCGTTTGGCGATGATCATGGTTTGATACGGAGGACCAGCTCCTATTTCTTTGATCGTCAACTTAGTGGTTATTTGGAAGCGTTTTCCGCCTCCGACTATTTTGGCCGATTCTTCGCTAATAAATTTATTTCTTCTTCGGTTTTCCTTAAAGAGTTGTCTGTTATTGCTGTGGCATTTTCATTTCGTTGGTGCGCACCATCCGTTTAAATCAACCCTTGTCTCCGCGCTACGTGCCGTTGCTGATCTTACAAAAGGTCTGTTCGTAGAGCAGTTTGTAATTAGTTTGGAACCAGTCGCCCATCGAAGCAAAGATCAATTTCGACAGTTGCATTAGATGTAAAACGTTCATTTGTGCATATTTCCAACGGTTCCAAACTAGTCAGAAATGCTATACGGACAGACCTAAAGAAAATCGAGTTAATATTATTTATTTGAAAAACCATTTCTTCCTTTAGAAACTTTGCGAAAATACCCCGTAGTTCCGGCACTTCCGCGTGTCGTCACCAAAGACTACAAAATTCCGAACGAAGAAGTCACCTTAGAAAAAGGCACAAAAGTATGGATTTCTGTCAGCAGCTTACATTACGACTCTGAATACTACCCCGAACCTGAAAAGTTCGACCCCGAGCGTTTCAATGAAGAAAATAGGGCTAAGATACCGCCGTTCGCGTACATACCTTTCGGAAATGGTCCGAGAATCTGCATTGGTATAAAAACTCACCCGGATTTTTGTGTGGCTTGCGGTTTAAATCAGTTTATATTTTAGGCATGAGAATTGGTCTTCTTCAGACGAAGGTCGGGCTTGTTACTTTGCTCCGAAATTACAAGTTTTCCGTAAACAAGAGCCAGGCGGCGCCTTTAGAATATGATCCGGTCTGTTTCATCTTGACCGCCAAAGAGACCGTGTTGTTAGATGTTGAAAAACTAAGTTAATTTAAATAATTAAATTTGCAATGTAACGACTATCTGCCTTATTCATAGAGATAATAGTGACTACTTAAGAATGCAAAGCGTAACCGAAACCATTACACAGTTCCAGCTGCATTCAAAGGTTCCAAAGAACCGTATTTACATTACGTCTTGCATCCCTTTTCCATTAACGGCGCAGAAAAGTGTTAATAGAATCTTAGTTAGTCACTATTATCTTCTATGAATACAGCAGTATTTTGTAAGCATATATGCTTTATTTCTTATTATAATAAGAATTTTGTTAAATCAAAAACTTATAAATTACGACTGAATAATAAATAATTTAATTAATTCAGGTATATCAGTATTTTAAGTCTTAATTTTGCTATTACGATTTAAAGACAGATAATGTATTGCCATGAAATTGACATTTTTTAGTGTTTGTATCATTTTTTAGTGTTTGTATCTATGAATTTAGTATAATCAATAAATTTTTTATGTACTGATTTTGTTTCATATGTTCCCAATTTGCATACATAGTTAAGGATAAGTAGTTTTTCTACTTTTTTTCCTTCTTAAACTATTTCTAACAAGTTCTGCATATTTACAAAAATTTCAAGTTTTAATTGTGTTATACAATTACAATTTTTTTTGCAATGAATTGATATTACTTTAGAAAATAGGTGATATAATTAACATTACATCAATTAATTTTAATTTTTGATTTATTTTATTTCTCCTTATAAAATTCTTACATTTTAAGATACAATCACATTTACATATTGAATTAATGCTATACATACACTGGAAATATTTTATAAGCATAATTAGCTTCAACAAAAAATTATACACATTATAAATGTTTTTTATATCATGTGAAATCGTTTTGTTTTAAGAAGTTTCACTGGCTACCTCTTATTGTGTACTAAAAGAAAATATATTGAATATTTATGTTTTGCATCCTAACTAAATAAAGGAAGAGACGACTGCGGCCCCTTTCTAGTACCCAACTGAGATATATACCCGTTGATTTGTTCAGAAAGACTGGATTGTGGGGGGCACTTGCTTTGGACGTGCAGTAATCCTTGCACATCCTTTTGTTCAAGTGCAATTTGAGCAGCTTCATTCAATTCGCTAAGACAAAATTGTGTTTACTCGAGGTTAACAGATTTTATAAAACGCTTACTTTGCTTTTACATAGTATTTAATTTTGAGTTCTTCGCTGACTTTCGGCAAGTATTTTACTGCTTCTAATTTTTTATCTTTTTGCAGACACACGTCCACAAATGGCGCATAACCAATGGGTGACTTTTTTACCTTGGAAAATTTGTCTAATTCTTCCCATTCTCCTTGTTCAGCTAAACACTGAATTCTTAGCCACCAATATCTGAAATTCAATATAATTTTGAATACGCATCTAGCTTCTTAAAAGGCTAACCAAAATAAATCCGAATATTCTTCTGAAGATAAAAACACAAAAGAGTAAAATATATAAACACTAAACCTACCTTCTATCTGGAATTTTGTATTCTGCTTTAAGTTTCTCGGCAAGCTTGATCTCTTTTAATTCCAATAATAACTTGCAGGTATCATGTATAGATTTTCCAATAAATTTCGTTTTCAGTTTATCCTCTAAAGTCCTCTGATGTTTAAGCACCCTCAACGTATCCTCACACATGGAAGCACATGAATCATTGCGAGCTTTTTTATATGCTTCCATTGCAATGCCTAAGGAAGCGTCTTTCGTGTGTGTTTTCTGAAATCCAAGTTTTCAGATTTTAACAACAAGATTTAGATGTCGGTACCTTTGGATCTAGACTTTCAATGAGAGCTAGTTGACCTTGTGCATTGTAATCATCCCCTTGTATCAGGATTTCATTGAGTGCTTGAGTGTTATGTTCACGACAATATTTCACATACAGAGCTAGGGCCACAGGAAAATCAGGTATCATCATCTGAAAACACCTTGATAATAGTGGTATGTCAATATAATTGAGGAGAGGAATACCTTGAAATCACCCAGGGGCATGTTCTCTTTCAGTTTTAGAATTACCATGTAGACTAGATCTGTATCACCACTTTCGATTGCTTTAATTAATGCCTGTTTGTTTTCATCTAAAGCCAACAGTAACTGCACCTGTTCACTGGCTTTTGATTCATATTCTAACAACTAAAATTTTCGTTTTATTATTATTTTTTTTAATGATTTTGAATAAACGTTACCCTAATTGCTAATTTTTTTCGTCCTGATGACTTTGCAGTGTTGGCTATTTCACTGTATGAAATCCCAGGTGTATACCCTAATTTGTCTGCTATTTGCTTGGCAAGGGTTTCATCATCGTATATAGACTGGCTCACCTGTTCATAACATTAAAAAAGGATTTGTTGAAACAAATTCTATAAACTATTCTTACTACTTAATATTTAAAAAAAATAAAATAAAGGTATTAGCTTCAAAGGCCCCTGGCTATCCCGTTTCCCTAGAATGGGGACCTGGAGAGCTAAATAACTTGTTTAAATTGAATGGCTACTCTAACACTAGACCTTGCAAGCAAGCTTGACATTAGTAATCCCTTGATTACTTAATCCTTGTACTGCTTAGGTTTCAATTATTTGATATATAGCTTTTCCTTTTACCTTATATTTTGCCCAATGTGCCAAAATACGACTGCTTCCATCTTTGTCAGGCATTTTCAAATATTTAGCAGTTTCAATGGCTAAATAATAATGATGGCGAGCAACCAATCTGTCCAGCAAAACTTTGTGACCTTGGAACTGCAATCTGCCAGTTTCAGTTATGCCAATTGTATTTCAGCTATTTCAAATGAATGACTTACTCAGTGATTGTGAGTGGGATTCCAATTTTGCGGTCACGGATCTCATTTAAAACTCTCAAAATCCTGCACATTTTTACATACTCATCCGAGTCGATGTTTTCAACAAAACATTTACCAAATTGCGCGGCCTGCAAACATAATGATAATCTACCTACAATCAGCACTTAATTAATACAGCACACTTACTCTAATCAACATTTTTTGAACATCTGTATCAAACTCATATCCAGCTGCTTCAATACATTGTTCAACTGCTTTCGTTAAATTGTCTTTAACTAAGGAAATATATTCATCAGCTCTATAACTGCGCTTCTAGAACAGCAATTTGTTTAGTTTATTATTTTAGATGATATGCATTGTATTTACTTGGAATTGTTTTGATGCCTCAAGTAGAAAACTGCCCGGCTCTGTGCTGTTAATTCTGAATATTTTCTGAACAACATCGGGAACTTTCTGTATCAACTCATGTTGTACTGTGGACAGAAGTCGAACTCCGTCAATTTCAGGAGTGAGATGCACCATTCCATCGTATGTAAAAGTAATTTTTTCTCCATGTTTGCCTACTACTAGGAGAGTATAGTCCTTTTCCCAGAATGCAACAACAGCTTCAGTACCACACCTGAGAAAATAACCTTTTTCATGAGCATCTCTACTTTCAATGTTCAAATCAATTAAAGGTCAAGCTTAACAATATAACTCGCAGGTAATGCCAAATTTGCAACATAAAATAATTAGATATGCTTTTTCTTTACAAAGCCGCTTGTATTTTGTCTAAATATAAGAATCCTTACTTCTTACCAGACAAGCCGTTTAGGTTTGAAGATTGAATTAGTATCAATCTCGCAGTACTTAATTCTTAAATCTGATGAACCCAACCAGAGGTAACCACCATCAGTAAATAGTACGATATGCCTTGCATTTATTGATACTGCCATATCTATTATAGAAGTATATTGATGTGTAATATCTGGTTCTAACTACAAAATAAATTAATTTTAATATCAGCAACTTCACTTTTTACTGTATATTACCATAGTGCTAACATGTTGTTCATCCTGTTTTAGTCGATATAATTCCTTTTCCCTTGCAATTAAAACTTCTGTTGTCCTCTCCTCAGAAATGACGGCCCAACTAGTAGGATGTAAGCTAGACCCTATAAAATAAAAAATATAATCTATGAGGAAAAAAAAACAACATTCTTACTTTGCAACTCTGAGAGCGGTCGTTTCTTGGGCTCTGAGATATTATTAACAAAAAATATTTTATATGATGTTGTCATGATCGCCACCCCGGTAAAATTCTGTGGGCTAATAAAAATCTTAGCGTCAATAACTTTAGTGTCCTGAGCTTCTTGACTGATTGCAAAGTTTCGCAAGTACTTCCCGAACATATCGTGAATTACGACGACTCCGTCGTCTTGAATGCACAGAAATTCTTCGTTATTTGACCATCCCATTTTTATAATTGGCTTGCCAGTCCACTGAAATTTTAGCCGTCACACATGTGGAAGTAGTAATTAAATTTACACAGACTTTTATTGAAGCCATTTGCTTTCCGGAGCCGGAGAAGATAGCAATTACAAGTTGTCCACTGGTTTGCACTTTTACGAATTTTGATTCGTCTCGTTTCACAGCGATGGGGCCCCCGTAGGGAGCTGCAGCAGCTATCACATTATCCATGTTTATGTCTTGCTGCCATCCCATGGAATATATTTCAAATTTCCTGAAGAATTAAAAAAATGTATTTCGCTGTCACTAGAGTTGGGTTGGGTTAGGTTATGTTTAACCTGAAATATAAGTCTCTGCCGAGTAGAAACCAGTCCGCAGTTAACATCGCTGACATTTTCAGTTAGATATTGAGGACAGATGATTCTAAATTGAAAATTGTAATTTTAAAGGTATTATTTGATCATTTTATTTACATAGAAATAGTTTTAAATCGATTAAAAATAATTACTGACAAACAATGTTACCAACTACCGACAAACAATGTTATCAACTACCAAGTACCTAGTACCGCTGCTAGTACCAACCTACCAACATAAGATCCTTATTTCACGAATTGACAAAAAAGAATAATTTTAATTAAGATGTAAGTTTATATCAAATTATCTGTATTTACATTTGCGTTCTAAATATACGAAAGAGGTTTTTAAATTTTAATTAATAGGCGTTCACAAAAATTGGGGTGATACCCGGATTGAGGTACAAAAGTGAGATGGAACGAATGCCTTTAACGCAAGTAAGAGTGAGAAAACAGACTAACCGGTATATACCGCTCCAATTTTTTGTAAACGCCTACTGATGGCTCTGTTGACCTTTGTAACTTGCTGTTACCAGCTTTATCGATTCGGTAATCTGGATTTAAATTTTTGAAATTATCAAAAGAAATTGGATTTAAAATTTTCGCCAGTTATGCATCCTTTTCAAACAGACATTTTTCAATTTTAAAATCATTTGCCATTGCAATCCGTGGCCTACTACGATTGAAAATAAACAAAATTACAAAAATTAAGAAAACATAGTAGACCTTATTTGATCAAAAGTAGTTAAGAAAAGTTGTTTAGAATTACGAAATAACTGCAACAAAAAAACAACTAGAAATCATAATTTTTTTCTTGAAATGCCGTATCTAAGCAACATATTTTGTTTGTTAATTTTTGAGACTTTTCATTTAAGTGCTGTCAATTTTAATTGAACTAGAAATAGGTGTTTCCCATTAAAAGTGTCAAATTTGGCCCACCTTGTACATGAGATTTCTTTAGGTTCAGGGCGTAACTTTTTTCTTTTGTTTTAATTTTTTTGGATTCTTGCACGTTCGTATATAACTACTCATACTTACAAATAAATCAAAATAAATGCTGCTCAAATTAAAATTCTTTATTAAAATTAATTAATTATTTAAATTAATTAATTAAATACGTATATCACAAAACAGAATTTGAATTAATTGTGATTTTAAACTAAAAGACGATCGTAAAATCAAGTTTTCTTGCCAGATGAAAATTATGAAAAATTAATTAAAATTGTGTAACTGGCAATATAGAAAGTGTTAGGAAAGAGTTTATACATTTATTTCCTGTTCTTGTGTTTTGGGATCTTAGAAATTCAAAAAAAGGGGTAAGTTTTTCTAAATTTTTCAATAAACCAAATTTTTTTAAGGTACAGAGTTCTGATGAGGCCCAATAAGGCCGAAATACATGTATAAACTCTTTCCTAACACTTTCTATATTGCCAGTTACACAATTTTAATTAATTCTTCATAAAAGACGATTGATTTTGACGTTGAAAAAAAAACTGGTGACCATTAAACAAAAGAAAATCTGATTCTGATTCTGAAAAGTGTTTCGCTTTTAAAGCAAAGATCAACCGATTCTTAAAACAAAACACAGTCAAATATTATGAAATAAAAAGAATCGTCGACTTCAGAAATGGAGTTTAAAACAAAAGACGTTTGACGTGATAGATCAACCGATTTTTAAAACAAAACACAACCAATTATTCCGAAATAAAAAGGATCATCGACTTCAGAAATTGACTCTAAAACAAAAGACGATCCATTTTGACGCGACAGAAAAAAATAAAACCTAGCGAACACAAAACAAAAGAAAATCTGATTCTGATTCTGAAAAATAATGTTTCGATTTTAAGGCAAAGATGAACCGATTCTTAAGAGAAAAAACAGTCAATTTAATCTGAAATAAAAAGGGGCGTCGACCTCAGAAATTGACTTTAAAACAAAAGGCGGTCGATTTTGACTTTACAAAAAAAAAAAAAAAAACGCAACCATAAAACAAAAGAAACTCTGATTCTTGTTCTAAAAAATAATGTTTCGATTTTAAGGCGAAGATGAATCGATTCTTAAAACAAAACGTAGTCAATTATTCTAAAACAGAAAGGGTCGATTTTAACGTTATAAAAAAAAAACTGGCGTTCATAAAACAAAAGACAATCGATTCTAAAAAATAATGTTTCGATTTTAAGGCAAAAATCAACCGATTCTGAAACTATCGATTTTAAAAACAAAAGGCACCCATTTTGATAAGTGTAAATGGCAAATGATAATTACATAACAATTGAAGGCATTATTATTATTGTTATTTAAAAAGTTGCTTATGTACAGGCTGGGCGTAATTCGATACTTTTAATAGGAAACACCTATTTTTAGAAGAGTTAGGCAAAAACTGACCTCAGTCCCTGGAGCTCGATTTTTAAGACAACATTTATGGTGAGGACTGCATTTCGATATCTTGTACCATTTAGGAGCTACAGGGCGTTTTTCAAAATTCTACGATTTCTAAAAACCTTTATAACTTTTTTGTTTATGAAAATTTTTGATTTCTGTAAAAACTTCTTTAAGACACTTTTTCATGCAGAATTCCTTGCTCCAAGTTATTTTTTCCAGAGTGCTTAATATTTGAGATATAAGCAAGAACTTTGATTTTTTATATGGAACATCCTATATATTTTTAGATTTCTGAAAAGAGCATAAAATTCTATTTACAAAAATATAAAACACTTGATATTTTATTCAAAAGATTTTTGAGACGTAGAGCTTTCATATTTTAATTAAAATTTTGATGGTTTTTACAGCATTCAAGTAGGCTGCGGGTGATGATAGCTAAATATTTTTTAAAGATTCAATGAGCCATGAAAAACCTTTATTAATATATTAATTTAAAATATTTATTAAAATATTACTTTATTTTTAATAAATATAACGAAGTTATAACGAATCAATACTAATGTAATTGAAATTGGACAAAAATTACATAAAGTATCAAATTGTCGGCCATTTTGTATTAAACATATGGTTTCAGCTGAAATCACCAATTCAAGGACTGGTAGTGATACATTTTTCTTATTCATTAAGGTCAGAATCTTTGTTTCTTTAAAATTCGTATTGCAGAAGTATTTGCTAAGATATTTGCTCCAATTGGCGTCGGTCATTTTCGATTTCTCCCAAAACAAAGACCTCCTTTAATTCTTTATTTCCGTTGAAATTCATAATTTTTAGTATTTATCAGTTTAAATAACTAAAAATTTATTAAATTATTTTTAAATTTCTACGATATATCTCTGAACAATTGTCTTCTTTCAGGATACCACTCATGGTAAAGATTAATCGCTGGTTCTGAATTTTCGCCAATTTCTATAAAACACTTTAATATTTAACATTAGTAAAGATAACAAGACAGTGGTGTAGAAATAATAAATGAAAAAAGTTTACATCCGTAAATATAAATCAAAATATAAAAGTTCTTGCTTATATCTCAAATATTGAGCACATGAAAAAGTGCCTTAAAGAAGTTTCTACAGAAATCAAAAATTTTCATAAACAAAAAAGTTATAAAGGTTTTTAGAAATCGTAGAATTTTGAAAAACGCCCTGTAGCTCCTAAGCGGTACAAGATATCGAAATGCGGTCTTCACCATTAAAAATCGAGCGCCAGGGATCGAGGTCAGTTTTTGTCTAACTCTTCTAAAAATAGGTGTTTCCTATTAAAAGTGTCGAATTTGGCCCACCCTGTACAATTAAATTAATGAAATTTATTAAATTTCTTACGATTTTATACATCAAGCTAATGTTTACTGTCACCTTGCGTAATTTAATTGATTCGGGATTATTGCACATTAATATTTAGTGTTGCTTCATATGTTCAAATCCGTGTATTACTCCTCCGCAATTTAACGTTGCTTGTATTTATAAGCTACGTTAAAAAATTGAAATGCGTCATGCAATGATGAATGTAATGTAAAAAATAACTTTTTTCGAAAACTGACAAGAATAGTATATTGATTTATAAGTTTGAAAAGTGATAGTTTTCCAGTGAGTGTAAATATTTGAATTCATGAGTGAACGTAGCTCACGAGTGGATCAAATTTACACGAACATAGAAATTCACTTTTCTAACGTGTAGATCATGCAATTTTTGTGTACTTGACGAAAATAACGCTAATTATGAGAGTGTCGAAGAATAATAATATATTATTGTAATGTTTTTAGATTTATTTTGATTTGTTTTAAATGAAACACTTGATAAAACTAATAACTAATTTATTTACACAAGACTTAACACTAATTTATTTATAACGGACTAAGACTAATTTATTTTTATAAGCCGAGCGATTAATCAGTAACTAAACTCTGCGTCGAACTGCCTAAGACTCATCGTGTTCGTGTATTTTTCGAGGGGCGGCTTTTCCAGGAACTCCTAGCGTATTCTGGAGTGCGACGGAACGTGGTCTGCAGAATCTTCGGGAGTCGGCCAGACTTCAAGGCGCTCGTCAGGTCGGCCGTCGGCGGAATGCATGACTCACTCTTAGTTCGTCACATTATCAAAGTATGTTAAGCACTTGTTGACATAGTAACAAAATATATGAGCAAGTAAATAATTCGTGAAAAAACGTTCATCTAAAATGAGTCAATCAAACGAGAATAATGAAGAAATTTTACAATTGGTATTAGAAACAGAATCAAGTTTATTACCTAATAAAGTCCAAAGCAAAGTACGAGAAAACTTACCAACAGTTTTGTGGCTGGAGAAATGAAAAAAATGTGTAAGGGGAAAATGAAGATATTCTAATTGCGTACTTTTTGGAAAGGTTTGTTTTATTTATAAGATTTATTAGCAATGATTTTTAAATATTCTTAGGTGGAAACTCTTAAAGTTTCAACACTCTGATCAGTGCACTCGATGCTAAGTAGTACTTTACAAATAAATGAAAATGTGGATATTTCTGCATATAAAAAATTGGTGGCTTACCTTAAACGTCATAATGACTGTTATGTAGCAAAAAAATCGAGAATTCTATCGATGGATAATGTGAAGGAGTTTTTAGAAAAAGTTCCTGATAACAGTTTTCTGCTTATGAAGGTAGTGTTGGTAATTGCTTTGCATGGAGCATGTCGGGTGGAAGAATTACGTTCACTAAAAGTGGATGATGTAGAAGATTGCGGCCATATTTTAGTCATAACATTATATGACACGAAAACAAAGAAAAAACGAGTCTTTACAGTTACATCGGAAGATAGAGTAAACGGAATTGAGCTTTACAAAAAGTATTTGAATTTGAGACCCAAAAATGTGGACCATCGCAGACCATATTTTATAGACAGGACAAGTGTGCGAAGCAACCAATTGGTACGTCTACAATTTACGAAAGAAAATTGGTGCGTACTTAGGGCTACCAAAATCGAACAACTTCACACAGGCCATTGTTTCCGAAGGGTATCAGCGACCTTTTTCGCCGACTGTGGAGCTGACATTCAAGTTTTGAAGCGACACGGCGGCTGGCTGTTTCAGAAGCCTACGTTGAAGATAGTATCGAAAATAAAGTAAAAATTCAAAGAAATTTTTTTGTAAATCGACTAAAAAGCAATCTTTGACCTCTGAAACGTCAACATCAAAAGTAGCAGCAAGCGAAGTAATAAATTCTAATTTCTCAGTGTCTGCGTTGTGGTCAGTTTCCTCACCTTCTGGTGTAATATTTAATAATTTAACAAATTGTTCATTTACAATTTACGCTAATAAATAAAATGAATGAAATCGTGAAGAATTTTAAAAGGGTCTTCCTCTTTAATTTCTTAATAAAGCAGTTAAGAATGTCTGTCGTTATTATAAACAAATCGACGGTCCGTCGAAGGATCTCAACGACGAATTGGAGACAAGAGAAAGGCACTTTAGCGGCGTTTCGCGCACGACTCACGTTCAACCTTTCATCCTACTCCGGCGAATACATTCCATAAGAACAGTGTCCGTAAATTGTCCCCAGGTGTTCGCACATTTCGGTCTCACCTGCCTTGTTTTCTGTGCGCCTCGGCCGTTCTCCAGTTGTCCGCCGGGTTCTTCAGTTCGCGTAGCTGATTTTCAACTTGAGCTTACGCGGTTCTAAGCTGTTGAGTATGTTTTGATCAAAATCGGTGACGTTTTGAAAATTTCGAAATAGGAAGAGACATGACTAGTTCCGGTATCTTTTGAGCAGCTGTGGTGTTTTTTTTTTTTCGTTTTAGGAATGCTTTATCATCAAAGTAGGTAAGTCAAGTTTGCATTGTTGTTAACATCTTGTTTTTCATTGACGTATCATTTCTCGCGGTTTTATGATGACTGTCTGGCCATTTATCACAGACCTTGAAACGCAAAGAATTTGATTTTATTCTTTGACATTTCAGCCAGTCGAACTCGTGATTCGCACAATTTGCACATCAATTAGTATGCGTGCGGTTTGGATTAATTCCAAAGAAGGCCCCGTTGGAAAAGATTTTTTTAACTGAAGTGAAGGAATAAAATTATATTTTTTAAATATTTGAATGAGAAACAAGGAGAAAGGAGGAATAATGAAGTAATAGATAAGACGAAATTATTTTCTAAAATTTATTATTTCTCTGGGGTTAGGGAAAATAGTCACGAGAAAAAAGTGGTAACTCCTTTTCTGTGAACTACCTGTATATATTTTTATTAAACCATTTAACCGCTTCAATTTTAAGACGTCTTATCTTTTCTTTCATAAGAAATTATTCTATTTCTTTTTTTAAATAACACATAATTAGAAATAATGAGTAAATTAAAAGAAAGGCTTGACCTAAGTAAAGCAAAGCGGATTTTCTCGATTCCTTTTTTTTGTTTTTAAAGAATGTTCTACGTGCTAAATGTCATCGAGATGTTTGCATTTTAAATTAATCGGTTTCTTCTCCTGCAAATAACCGTTACATCTAATTTCCTTTTTCCTTGATAGACATATAGGTTTAGGTTACACATGAATAAAACAAAAAAAAAGTTTTAAATGCTAAGACATATAATTTTGTAAAACAAAACATTAATTTTTTTTTCACGTAAGAAAAAATTGTAAAATATTAACTAATAAACTTAAAAAGCAAAATGACAAATGTTGTTTTCGAATAGTCTCCATTCTTTACCTTGAAATTCCACCAAAATAGTTCACCCAATAAAACAAAATTCTCAAGCCACCTCTATGATGTTTACGTAAAATATTTCATTTTTAATTTGATTGGTTTTGTAACGCGAAAGAAATGTCACTCACCTGCCAGCTATTCGGTCACAATGCAAGGAGTGTCTAGGGCAGCATTATGATTCATTTTGTGAAAGTAAAAAATTTAAATAAAATATTATATTGCATCGATGTGTGGGGCGCGAACTTGTGAAGTTTGCAAAGCGCTCTTCGAATTTGAAGATCGAAGAAATTGGACCAAGTTCAAGGCCCCAGGGGTTCTTAATGTGCGCGCGATGCGTAACAGTACATTTTCGTGTTGTGGGCCGTTAGTTTTGTTTATTACACGCTAATTACACGTTAGGAAAAATTGGGCAGAGAAAGCGCCGTGCGTTCACGAAAGGTGTTTACAAATTGTTCTGTTGAAGGTTTCGTTCTAATTTCGTTCTAAATCATCTTAATTTGAAGCAAAGATTCTTAAATTTATTTATGCTTTCAGTTCTGTTTTCAAAGATCAACCGGGTTAATCAAAGAAGGTCTTCCAAGTATCCTTCAAGATTTTGATGAAACTTGATGTAATTTATTATTACTTTCCCTTGCTATCCAAATTCACTTTGAAGGGATGTAATGGTTACCTCAACATTAACGATTTTTAAAATACTTGTAAAATACTCTTTTTTCTGTTGTATTCCATTTGTGTTTCTGTTTCTTTTCATTCAATTTACCAAATTTTACGGTATCTGCATTTTCTATTATGATATTTAGCTGTAGTACTGCTTCCAAAAACTCCTAAGTGGTTTTCATCTGTTATTATAATTTACGTTTCACACGCCAATTATATGTTCTATGATTTTTAATTTGTATTCTCTATTAAGTAATTTGCTGTGCGCTTAAAAATGTAGTAGAAATTACTTTCACTTTGAATTCTTGATTTAATTACCATGTATTTAGTTTTACCGTCATTAGAGTATGGAAGACTCTTGTTTCGGTTCTTAAATTTTCTGTTTGAGGTTTCTTCTTTTATGAAAACTAATTTTATCCCCCTTTTGAAACTAAAATGAAAATTACAATTGATAACGCACCTTACGTTTGCAAAATTAATTTGAAACTCGCCAAAAGGGTTGCAAGTAATAATATTTTTAAGATTAGTTCGTGAAATGGAATTTGCTAAAAATTTCATTTCTGTTCGTTGATTTTATTTTAACTTAAAAGGTTTAAAGCGTATTACATAAAAAATCTGTACGTAATCTCAAAGTCAGGTATAGTAAAGCACCGATAATTCGGACACCCAATAATTCGGATTTTCCAAAACATAACATTACATTTTTGTACTATGTCACGCTGTAATCGCATCAGGGAATCCCCTGATCGTTAAAAAGTAACATGGCGCCAAACAGACCTCACAAACTATTAACTTTCATGTTATTCGACTGTTTAAACTTCATTATCGTAACCAGGGTTCCGTTAGAAGATCTGACACCCATGTGCAAGTTCATATCAACCGCCCTGTCTAAATAATGTAAATCCAACTGCAAGTGCCCCAAGGGCCGCTTTAAAAAAAAATACGGTTTGGAGCGTGGCATTATAAAATACTTCGTATGCAACTTTATCAGTGAGTTTTAATACGTATGGTATACGTATACAAAGACAAAACGCTTTTATATTATTATTTTAATTTATTCAAAAATATCAAATTACAAAAAAATTACTGGGAAATTTGAGGATGTTGGTTTTCACTAAGTAATGCATCAATGTTAAATTTAATGTTTGTTGTTGATAAACGAAGCAACTGAGTAAGTGACTTATCAGAGAGGGAATATCTATATTTTGACTTTATAAATTTCCTGTTGGAAAAGCTGCTTTCGCAAAGATACGAGCTTCCCATTGAGCCCAGTGTAAGCCCTAAGTTTTGCAAGTTGGGGTATCGTTCTTCTGGCAGCAACTTGAAAAAGTCCAATCCAGTTTCAGTTCTTCCTTGATAAAAAGAATCTGATTGCAAATCGCACAATTCCAGTTGAAGGTCTGCTCTGCTTACATTCTCAACTGAAATTGTAAGGGGTTGAGTAAAAACTGAAATCTCTCTTTCGATTTTTTAAAGTCGCTAAATCGATTTTTGAATTCTTCTGTAATTGTGTCAATGCATTTTATGTGAGGTAAATTTCAAACTTCCTCAAAATTCTCTATTTCTTCAAAATGCTCTTTAATTTACACATTTACAGGCCCGCAAAAAGTGAGGTCGCCTCATGTTGGACAGCCCTGATGTAAATTCAAGAAATATTAAAATTAAAAAAAGAATTAAGAATATATTAATAATGTATCGAAATGGCAAAAATAAATAGTCATAAAAAGGCTTCGTGAATTTGCCTACCATAATAGTAGTTCATGAATTTACATTTACGTAGCAATTAGTTTTAAATTAGTAATTACTTACAATCATGAGTTAATAATTTGTAAGATCGTTGTTTAGAAAGAAAAAAACGAATGTATTTATTTTGGTGCGTCCCTAACAATTTGAATTATTATATTTCTTCGTTATTAATAATTAGAAAGTTATTTGTAAACATTTGTAATCACGAAGCAGTAATTGTAAATCATTTTTAAACATTATTTTTTAAAATAAGCACCCTGGGCGAGCGCCTTCATTTCAAGGGTCTTTTAAGTTTTCTTTTGCGTAGAATTTAGTAACTCATTAGTAAATATTTAGTTAGTGAGAAGTTGTAATACTTGTAATTTGTAAGTTCTTCCCTAACAATATTTTTACCAGAAAATTATAAGAAGTTGCAAAATTTGGCTGCACGTTGGCTGGATTGTAATGGAGCCCCCAAGCATCCTCTGTATGGCTATTTCGTCCTAATTGGGGCCTCATCAGCAGAAGAGTAGCTCGAGTACTCCATCGCAATCTCGACGACCACATGCAACACGGTCGAGACGCCGCGCGAATAATTTTTGACCTGCATTTGTGTGAATAGCAAAATCGCAGCAATATCGCTACAATTGCGGGTCAGAAACTGTCGCGACATTGTGACATGTTTACATCTACGCACTATCTTTGTAAGTCTCGTTGGTCGTCGGGATTGTCAAGGAGTTCTCGAGCCACTCTTCTACTGTTGAGGCCCCAATTAGGGCCTAAATAGCTACACAAAGGATACTCGGGGGCTCCATTGTAATCTAGTCGACTTGCAGCCAAATTTTGCAAGTGTGCGATGACATACTATTCTCCGCACTGGCCATATAGTGTGTGGTAGCTTAAGAGGCAGCGATATTTATACGATTTTGCTATTCACAAACAATTGCAGGTCAGAAACCAGTTGCGCGGTGTTGCAACAGTGTGGCATGTTTGCATTTACGGGCTATCTTTACATAATTCTCGTTGATCGTCAGGATTTCGATGAAGTGCTCGAGCCACTCTTCTATTGCTCACGCCCCAATTAGGGCCCAAATAGCTACACAGAGGATGCTCGAAGGGCCATTACAATCTAGCCGACTTGCACCCAAATTTTGTAAGTTTGCGATGACACGCTACTGTCCGCACTAGCCATATAGTGTGTGGTAGCTTAAGAGGCAGCGAAATTGTTGCGATTTTGCTATTCACACACAATTTCAAGTCAGAAACTAGTCGCGTGGTGTCGCGTGGTGTCGTGGAGTCATTTTTTCAGACGCTTTTTGATAATATTTTCCGATATTTTTTTTAAATAGTGATTGAATGTTGATTTTTAGAGAATGAAAAAATAAATTTGTTTATTGCAATATATGCAAGTATCTTGAAACGGTCGTTTGAAAACAAATCGCGTTTGTTTGATTTCTTGATAATAAAGAAGAGAAATTTTACAAGTCGGAGAATGCCACCGGAAACGACTCGGTTTCCAAATTCATGGTCTTTTAGAGCACCGAGGGCGTAAAAGGCACTTGAAATAGTTGCTGTCATATAAATCAAGGGTTGTCTTTGTACGCGTTAGAGTCTTTGAAAGAATTCGTCACGCAAGCGCTCAAGTTATTGTAAAACTTAGAAAAGGATCATATGGCATTGCACTAGACAAGAATTTGGCTTTTGTTTTGAAATTGTTAAACGAAGCTCGGGAAGTAATAAATATGTCAATCGACACTTGTATAGCGTCGCGCTATTTTGAAAAATTTAGAAAATTAGAACATGTGCAAGACCACCGGGGAACCAAGGGTCTGTCAGACAGTTCGAAATTTATTAGTTATGTAAAATGAACGAGTGAGAAGCGTGATAGTTTCTGAACTAAAAGAGCGATTATTGGTCAAAGGTTTTTTTTAAGTTTGCTTCGGGGGATGGGGAGGAGTCTAATTTGTCACTCGCGAAGAAAAAGTCAAAAACTGTGGCAGTAAGATTCGAATCGTTCGAACGGACGGCTGACTTTTAATTTAACTCGAGGAGTTTTTTCCTGAGTGCTTTGCAATTGGTTTAATTTATTTTTCATAATTAGAATTAAATCATATTATTTCGGAACGGTCAAAATACAGTGTTAAGAGAAGGACAATCAAATAAATCAACGTGAGCCGCGCCGCGAATTCAACGCCGCGAAAAGGATTATATAAAACAAGTGCGCGAGTGTTTGTGAAGTACGCATCGTGGGCCGCGGATAGGTAATAATTGCATGAATTTATATTTCTTTTCACATACTTGGTGGTATAAATTTGTTTAAGAATTATTTTAATTGACTCATCAATCTGTGACTCGAAAAATCTGTTCAATCTTTGCATTGCTTAGGCAATTTTTTTTTTAATTTTTGGTACTTGCGTTTGCTTTTGAATCAAGGTTAAAACTCAATAAATTCAATAGTTTGCGCGATCTGTGATTTAATCAACCAGAGCAAATTAACTACACATAAAATCTATTGGTCGATTTCAAATACAGTGTATTTTTTTTATTTAGTTCTACTTTTTCTGCGATATTCTCTGGCAATTCGGAAACACGTTATCGGTGTTATTTCGATTTGTTCAGGGAAATCTGCAGCTCAACCCACTGGCCAGGCAAAGTTATATCTGCCAACGAACACAGTGCGGCCAGCACCGTCTAACTCAGAAATCAAGGCAAAATTAATACTCGTTACGAATTCTGTAGAATTACGAGGCCAAACAATTGGAACTATCTATAAATAGATATCTTCTTAACCGAACTTCTCTCACACCCTGTGTGTGTGTACTAAAGTGTTGTCTTTGCTGAAAGATTTGCAGGTTAATTGAAAGCAATTTGTTGAGCGACTGAAAGTGCCATAACCGCAAAAGCGGAGTGCCAATAAAACAGTCAATTGAGTCCTTGTGCAACAAATTAGTTCGAAAATAGATTTAGCCGACGAAAAACGACGCAGAGGGATCTGAAAAAAGGGGTACATTGTACCACCCTCTGGACTCTGGAGAACGTAGTTGATACGATCCTACTCCCAGAAGTCTAATTAATTAGGTTAACGAGCTAGGTTAGTTCTCCCATCACCTCTGAAAAGAGTCCGTGAAAAACTAGCGGCAGTTGCTGTTAATTATCGAGCGGCCTTTCGTATCACATACTTCTCCGAACATCTGATTAATCAATTAATAATTCCCATTAATAAAGTACACTGTAGACACACTGTCACACTGTGCGCTGGTTGATTACTCATAGCGTCTTCGAGTACTATCTAAGGTGACAAACACGAGTACCAAGACAAAGCTATCTTGAATAAAAATTAATTGTTGATCTCATTTAAGTCACAGGTTGCCACAGCCATTAATTGCGTGTGCAACAAGTCCCCAACTGGGTGAATTGAGATAAATTAGTTCGCTACGATATTCGACGTGAAATACGTTAAGCGAATTTTATTGTACTTCTTTGAAAAGTGTATATTTTATATTGGTTTTTATGCTCAATCTCCCAGATCCCCTAGTGGCTGGTAGAAGTTTTTTACCTTTTTTTTACAATAAATAATTAATTAAATTTCAAGTCTTGCATTTTTATTGATACGTATTTAGTTCCTGTAATCTCTCAAATTTATTGACCATCTCAACAGAATTAGAATCCAGTTATGACAACGCAGGGTCCAGTTTTAATTAGACGATCACGAACAAGCGGCATAAAAGTTTTTTAATTGTGGGGATTCCAAAAGGGTCGAACAGTAATATTTGTCGTAGAGGATTGTTCTTGGCGCCAGTCGTAAATGTAATCGTAGCAGGTAGCTAGGGTCTAGGTATTACAATAGCATTGTCAATTTTTTTTTGGAATCCCTCCGAAGGGAATCTTTGGGTAATTACGCGGTTATTTTTTGTTGAGTACAGTCAATAAATTTTTCGGTCCAGTAAATTAATTTGTCAATAAGTTTAGTTTATTTTTGTTTGGACCGTGTTTATTAGTTATTTAGTTGTCTGTAAAGTCAACAAACAACCTCAATCTCATTTAAATATGACAATAACTTCAGTCAAAAACAAATCATTGAGAATATAAAGTTTGCAACTCAGCTTTACTATAATGCCGCTCCTAGAAATTTGCGCAAATTTGCAAACTCACAAGTGTACGAGGATATTCGCATGGACATTTGCAGATGTTTGAGATCATTATGTAATTTGTCAAAACGAGCCAGTTTTGCTTGCGCGAAGATTTGCACACAGCTCTGTACAAATGTTTGCGCGACATAAGAATAAGAAGTTGTTATAACATCACTTTTATTCTTACACGTTAACAACTTTGAGTTACTATTACTAGAGACGAGATTTTTAGAGGAAAGCAACTTTTTACTATAAATTACCTTTTTCTAGGGTTTTGACAATAACGTTCAAATTATACAGAAACAAATCTTTCCTTGTTTTGTATAATTTGTAATTTGCACGATAATATCAATATCATATTCATAAGCCCCAAAACAATTTATTTGAGTACCAGGTGATACCTTTTGTAAAAACTTAGCAGATCCTACTAAAATTTTGTCTAATATGTCCAACATTTCAAATTATAATATTTTTTGAAATTTCGTATTTTAAGTAGGTACCATTTGGCCACACTAAGTATTGGTCACCGGATCTGTCCTGCTTATATTTGACTATCGAACATGCACAAACTATTAGCGCAAAAAGTTTAAAAAAAAAAAACCGATAAGTAATAAAAAATTTTCCCATATGAAGCGAACTTTTTGGCGGTCACTGTATAACAAATTCTTTTAACGGATAAATTTTAATTAATTTGAAGGATGTATGTTTCTGCTGATGTAATAATTTTTTTCTATCAATTTTAAAGAGGTTCCAATAAACCGGATTTTTGTCTAATTTGGATCGCCTAGATTTTAATTGATCCGGATTAACGAAGCTGTAGTTAATTAATTAATTTTTATTTGATTAATTTAAAATTTGATATTTCTATTAAGTAACATAGACTTTTCGTTTATGAACCTTGGAAAAATAGATTTATTGTTTGTTTTATGTAATTGCCAATATTCTGGAAAACCCGTTAGAAACAGTAACTCATTTATCAGCTCATCGACATGACCAATCGAAAAAACCATAAAAATTCCACCGCGTTTGAATCCGACATAAAGGCACCCGTTAAGTGCCATTTAAAAAAGGAAAATGTCGCATGTTTTCCCAACGCTTGTCGTACATGGTAACTACCGTTCTTCTTCGACGAAGTGAAAGAATTTCTTGCACGCGGTTTCTAGATTTTCACCGTGAAGATTTCTTCACTTTTTGCGGCGATCCAGCGTCCGTTACTAAACAATTACGACAAATCTTCGGATTTTATCGTCAACTGAGGAATGTTAGATTTCATATGTTTTAATTGCTAATGTTTTATTTACATTTTAAAAAAATTAAAGAAAAAATTCTTGTCTATGATGTCTTAATAAAGTTTGCAAATAATTAGGTAATTTTGTACAGGTCTTAACACTTTTTGGACACGATTCAAAAACTTAATTTGTATAGCATTAATTGTTTCCAATCGATGGCAATTTCACGTTCCACTTGCGATTACGTTAATCTGACTCTGAACTTTCGTTGCGTCCGAAAAACAGCCTTCCTTCGATTTAATTACGCTTTGGTTTAGTTGTTAAAAACTCATTAGAACGCTTACGTGAGTGACCACTTCGAAGAATGTCCTCCAGTTTTGAAACACACCTTCCATTAAATAGCGTTGGTACAGTTATTATATTTTGCCCACGGCTTTGAATAAATAAATTTTGTAAATTGATATTTTGCATTTGATCCATTTCGAGAAGTCGACATGAAAACTGGGTTTTACTGTTATACCACTTAACACTAAACAAAATCCTAATTGATCAAACAGTTATACGGCGCGCGTAATATGAACTGACAAAACATATACGGGTGTTATTGTAAATCCGTTGTTTACAGTGGTTTTGTAATTTTTATAATGTGTAGGCTTCTCTAATTAAGACACTTTGGCTTTACTACAACTCCTTTAAACAGGTCAGTAATTAATGAATAAATTTAATGGTTATTATTTAAACGTGGTTGTATAACATCACTTTCTTCTGCTGAAGCAGATGTTAATTACTTACTTTTAACGTTTTTTTTTAAATAGTTTCATTTTTTATTTCTACTTAATGAATCCATTATTTATTTAAATGTTTGTTTCTTCATTTATAGGTTTCTTTAATGTAAGAAATCGTACATCATCCCATTTTACCGAATCCGTACGTCTTATACGAGGGCAAAACTGAATTTATTGAGAATAAGAAAATCTAGTAGGCCGTGAAAAACAAAACATACAGTGTTATTTGGAGCAACTCTTTGTCTGTCATTTGAAGTTTAGTTGTTGAAATTACGGTCGTTAGAACCCAAGTTACTAATATTTTAAAGTGATATTACAAGTAAAAAAAACGGAATTAACCAGTAGTTTCGAATTATGATTTATTATGATTTTAAAAGAGGTTTAAGCGCTTATGAGTGCAAAAAGAGTTTAGATTCGGCTTTTAGTGAACAAGCACCTTCCTTGGCTACAATTTACCGATGGTATAAGGAATCTGAACACGAAAGGAATTCTGTTCAGGATCAAAAAAGAGCAGGGCGTCTTCTTACGACTGTTACCGACAAAAACATTGCTGCTCTTAAAAATTAATGGAAGAGGACAATAAAGCCACTTATGCAGTAATAGAGCATCAACTGAATATTGGATTCTCAGCTGTTAGAACAATCATACACGATCACCTGCATTTAAAAAAGTCGTTAGTCGTTTTGTGTCGCATCACTTTTCTGATATCCAAAAAGCAGAGTGTGTAAGAATTTGCCATGGAACTTTAAACATCAAATTTTTTCCAAAATAGTGACAGGTGAAGAAACTTACATTCTCTTTTTCGACGTACCTACCCACAAGAGAGTCGTGTATAGATTCACGAAGATGAATAAATTTAAAGTAGTCTTCTTTGGAAATATATTGAAGCAAAATAAAGAGATGGAAAAGTTCGTCACTAAAGAGGAGCACTCGGAGTTCTTTAAAAACTGACAAATAAACTGAGGATTCAGATAAACATGATGTCGACCGCAAAGGAGAAGATTAAAGGAGGAAACAAGGTGAGGTGGACAAGGATATAGAATATAAAATATGGTATGAAGAAGAGAAGAAGCAAAAATAGGTGAACATTTATCGTAAACCAAGAGCTTAAAGATATGGTTTAAGCTGATAAGTTCTAGTATCAAAGATTTAAAGAGTTTTAATGTAGATAACACGGTGTAACAGCGAAAAAATACTTTTGATGTCATCAAAGTGTAGTTTGTAGATCTGGTCGAGTAAAGAACTTTGGTATGTAAGAAATGATCCATACACCCATAAAAAATGATGTTGTTGCTTTATTGGATTTTTGCTCTCACTTTTATCTAAAATTATGCACAATTGTACGTTCAACGAGCCTAAGATCATTAAAATCCGTTAATATATCACTGAGATATGGAGTTTTGAATAAAATTTGAAAAATATTCTACTATTTTTGTATTAAATTAACTTTTTTGATTGATAATTATTATATTGCTAAAATATAATTTAAAAATGTTTAGCTGATCTTTACGTTTATAAGATAATCAGTGACTCGTTTTAGAGACCAGCAGAATTCAGAAAGCTGATTTTGTTCTTTCCTTGAAAACGTTTTTCAATTTCTGCAATTTCCTGATGGAATCGTTCTCCTTGTTCGTCGCTGAACAGACCCAGATTACTTGGGAATAAATCCAAATGGGCATGTAAAAAATTTTGGGAATACTGCTTTAAGGTGATGAAATGCTTCAATATTATTTTCTAATTTTTTAACGAATTGTTTTATATAACCAAGTTTTAAATGCAATGGGGGGCAAAATGACATTTTCAGCCTGTACCAATGGAATATTCACGACATTTTTTTTGCCAATTTGGAATAATGTACGTAATGGCCACTCACTGCGTTGATACTGATTCCCAGCACGACTATCCCATTCACAAAGGTAGCGTAGGTGCATTGTATAGCCGCCTTGCATTCTAGAGAGAATTGTCAATACTTTTAGATCGCTAACAATTTTCCATTTATATGTTTTATAATCAATGACATGAAGTATTTTCTCCATTGTGCAATATGCCTCTTTCATTGTCGGTGGCATATTAATGGAACTGACGAAAATTTATTTTCATTGTGCAGCAACACTGCTTTCAAGCCTATATAATTATAAATCATAAAAATTAAATAAATAAAAAGTGTAATAATAATTCATTCGGTTTATGTGTCTGGTTAAGAGAAGCAAGTAATAGCACCACATTTGTGCAAAACACAAAGTTATCGTTATTATCGTAAACTTTTGAAATTTTGATTAAAAACCATTCGTTGTTTGTTTCGGCCAAATGTAATTTTGGTATAATTTGCCACTACATTCCATTGTTTTAGTCAAGAGCCGAGCATTTCTGTTTGTCTGTGTGAAAATCTTAAATCACGAACAAGATCGTGAAAATCAGCATTCGAAATTGTATGTCGTTCCATTAGATACGATCCGGATGGAACAAACTCTGTCTCTGTTCTTTTATCAGAAGAAAATCCATCGCACGATTCATCATATTTTCGACTTTGCTGAACTGTATCATCGAATGGGACAGGTTTCGTTACAGTGGCATATTGTATATTTTACGTGTTTTATAATGATGGCCTTCAATGTTTGTTTGACAGAAATAGCAATCCTCCGGCTTATGATACAATTGACGATGCCACATCATTGGAACAGAAAATGGCATGCAAGACACATTTATTTTTTTGGATTTCCATCTCTTCAATGCTAATGAGCAACTCGTACAAACTTATTCAGGCTCAAACCACTGACTGCCACGATATGTATGACTGAAGAACGCGCTTTACCCCTGAACTACTGCCTTATTTGTTTCAAACTTCAACCGATGTTGTTTGTCGACAAATAAAGCGCAAATGTAGCAAAACTTATCACGTTTATCATACATTATATGATTGATTGATGATCGGTAGTTTTCTTGTTTGTTTTTCTTCACTGTTAACAAATTGCTATCTACCTTTCCTGGTGATCAGCAAATTGGATGGGAGGGCAAATTAAGTTCTCGAATCACAGCCGGCTAACTTATAGAGAAGGGTCGAGGTTATGCGGAACCCCAAGGCAAAGAGTGGTAATGTAAAATAAAATAAAAGTCACCAATAATGCACCTTTGTATCTATTTATTTGTAACGTTGCTACATAAATAATAAAGCAACGTTCAAGTAAAACGAATATTTAGCGAAATTTTCCATAGTAACAAAATATTGTTGATATAATGACGGAAACTATCAAATTAAAAACAAAATCAAACATGCTGAATATCATCTTAAAATAAACAAATGAATTATCTTCATTCACGTTAAATGTTGACTTTTAACGATATATGTAATCCAAACTCAATATCTCGGTCAAATCGATCACGGACACAATTGTACGCAGTTTTAGGCTAAAACTAAAAGAAATATTCTATACATTAAAATTTTACAGAAATTGCCGATGAATATGGAAAAATGTGCAAAAATAGTAAAAATTTACAATATCTAAGAGTAGAACTCCGCCATTTTTTAACCAATTTTCAGTTTTTATGTAACGTTGGAAAGGTACATTATTTCTCTTTTCAATGTAATGTTGCAATCAAAAATCGATGATGGAAAAGCGAAGTTATAATTTTCTAAGTGCACGCATGTACCGAAAATTGGTTTTTTGATCATAGCATTTTTTATAGATGTATGGGACATTTCATATAGGCCAAAATTTATTACTCAACCAAATCTAAAACTTACGCTATATGGCATAAAAAGTATATCCAGATTTTTTTTGTAACACAGTGTAATTGATTACTTTAGGAAGTTATCAAGAAAATTACACTATCGGCAAGAAATTTGTTAATGGTCATTGCTCGGTGTGATTAGTTTTTTGAGTTCTAAGTCAGATTGCTTTTAGAGAACCTCATCAAATATCCAGAGCATTTGAGCAACATGATTGCAATTATAGGACTGTTTTCTGCCACAGGCGAATTTAGTCATTTAAGCTTAAATCTAAATAAAGCTTCCTCTGACCAGAGTTCACATTATGCTCTATCTGAATCGGTTTGTCAAAATAGGGTAGCAGTATTCTCTTGTGATAAGTCTTTATGGAGATCGGATACAAAAATACACAATGAAATTTGTGTAAAGACGTCACAGAAGTAAATGTTTGAATTGCGAACCTAACGATTTCTGCTCTCAAATCTCAATCATATTTTACTGCGTTACTTTCGTTATTTTATTTATTTATTGAAACAAATGTGTAATCAACAGATAAACAAAACTTAGTATAAATATTAAATTATGCTGTTGTTTGGAATCGTCTAGGTTGGTTATAAACGCAAATAAAAATTATAGCTTATTTATAATAGCGTTAATTAAGTCAGCAATTATTTTTTGCTTCGCTTTAATATTAACGTATAACTTTATTTTCCTTGCCTTATTTCAAATTATTTGAATTAGTGCTTGAATAAAGGTGTGCTCATTCAAACACATTAATCATTTTGACAAAAACGATTGGATGGATGTATGTATAAATAAACTATAAAGAGAAAGATGAATTACTTATGTATGTATAGTCGTGGACAGTTAGATGAGAACGAAAAGCAATAAAATTGTGTCAAATTCGACCTTATCTCTATTATACATTTCTCTTTTAACTGTTAAAGACTATACATATTTATACGCCTTAGATAACGAAGTAAACCAACCCTTTTGATTTAATTTTTGCTTATGAGAGCTGCATGCAAATGCAAATACCTATTGGTTTTCTGTATTCTCGTATCTCGTTATTTCAAGATTAAACAGTAAATTGTGCTCACAGAAATGAATCAGGGATTTAATAAAAATTGATGAATATTAATGTTTAAGTTAACAATAATGAGAATCTCTTTTCTATTGCTAGTAATAATAATAAATTTGATGTTAATATGCACGTATAATGAATTATGTTAACCTTACTCAATAAGCTCTTAATCCCGTCTTACACTACTTCTTATACAAGATTTGATTCAATTTTTTGAACAATTGAAATTATAGAGACTGATAGTCGTGCAAAGTTTAAATGGTAACGACTGAACTCATATGTCCTCAACAAAAAGTTAATAGTTTTCGAGTTGAAAATTTTTCAGAAACTGTTTGAGATCACTGGCCTTGCTATGATACAACGTTAAAAGAAAAAAATCCCACCCCAAAATCTCAAAGTTCTCAAACGGTTTCGGAAAAATTTTCAACTGCGATTTCCGGAAAATTACTAACTATCTGAAAAAATAGAACGTGTTATATCTTCAAAATCTAGTTGCAGCCCAAAAACGTCCTATTCCAAATATTTATTATAGAAATCCAACCAAACAAGAAATAGTAGTTTCAAACGGCCTTTAGTGAACGGAACAATTGTTAGTTTAAACATTAATAATATGTAAACCTACATTTAAATAAACAATTTAGGAAGTTATTTAAATTTTGTTTTTTTCCGTCACCTGTTAGCTTTTTATAATGATATATTTTTTCTGCTGATTAACGCTTCCTAGCATCACTCCCATACTTTCACAAAAAAAAACTCGCAAAGGATTTCCGACAGAAAGGTAATAATAATTAAATTTCTCTCTACGAGCTCGTTTTTATTGCCGTATTTATTAAAAACAAAGTGCACCGGTTGACTTGAGAAAATAATAATTTTTCAGTTTCACCCATAAAATGCCGGCGATTGGATTATTTATTCGAGCGATTAAGTGATTTTAAGGATTTAAAACGATTTTTCAATTTTTATTAATTTTGAAGTATGGGTGCATTTTCGGCTATTCGGAGTCGACGTTCTCTTCCTGATTCAGTTCAAAGACCTCCTGTGAATTTTACAGATTAATTAGTTTGTGTTTATTTGTTTACGTTGAATTTGGTTGCGTAACGAAAGAATTCTTGTTACTTTTAAACACACATACATATGCGTCACATAAAGAATCGAAAAAAAAACATCAAAAACACGACATTTCCACTTTCTTTAATTGAAATATACTACTTTCCATAGAAAATGCATCACCTAGAAACAATAAATTGCGCCACTAAAGCCATTTAATTGAAATCTTTAAAACAATTTTTGAAGTTTTCCTTCAACTTAGAAACTGTTTCTACATGATATTTACTGTCATAGGGAGATATCTTTTCTGAAAGAATAGGAAAATGCCTATTATCGCGGTTGATTAGATTTTGTTCCCAAAACTCAGGCTTTTTGATAAATGGTTTTATATCAGAAATCATTTCCGCTAGTTCTTTGCCCCTCCTTGAAGCTGTAAATTAAGTTCATTTAATTTTTCGGTAATGTCCACAAGAAAACCAAAATCTCTGTCAGATTGAATTTTCCAGTTCAGGAATCGGTTCATCGCATTGTTTGAAAAATTGAACTATGGAAAATAGGACATAGTTGAAACGTTTCAGCACTCGTTCTCTACTTAACCATTGGACTTAAGAGTGAAGAAGTAAGTCCCCGTACTGACAGTCAATTTCAAGGTTTTGAATAATCTTCTTTGTAACTAATTTCATAACGTTGTTTAGTTTTAGAAAGTTTCTACATAAAGCTTGCTGATGGAAATGGAGTGGTGACAGTGAAATTGTGGAAAACTTTCATCTTTACGACATAATACCCTCATCACAACCCACCATAGCTGGAGCGCCATCGGTAGTCAAGCCTACCATTTTTGATATGAGAATTTTCTCAGATGAAATAATATTTTTGAAATGAGAAAACAACTCCTGACCAGTAGTATGTCCTTACAGTGGAATAAACTTCAAAAGATCTTCTTTTAACGTAAAATCGCTAAAAACCATCCTTACAAACACGGCCATTTTTTTCAACTGTTTCTAAAAATATTGACTGTTGTCCAATTAATTAATTTTTTAATTGTTTCAATTTTTCCTTTCTGGCGGTAGAATGTAATGAAAATGATTTCTTAAAATTTGAGTGTATAGTTCTATGATGCCTCTCGATATTCCCTGCTTTGGCAACCGAGATAGAAGTTTACACAACAAACATACATTTTTGCCTTTAACTTCTGTGAAGAATTATTGTTGTTCCGATTCCGAATGGAAATGGTATGTTTTCACCTTCTCACTACTGCTTGCCATAATATTTTTTTACTGCTTTCTGCTTCGCTACGGACCCAATTGCTGAACGTAGATTACGTGATGTTGGGTTTTAAACTGAGTGCAATGTCACCGCTCAATGCGTATTTATCCCATTCAAAGCAAACCAGATCGTTCTCGAATACTAGAGCGCTGCGGTTCTAGTCGATTCTAGTTTGGTGACGTTGGCGGCAGATCGCTTACCGCAGTGTTGCCACTACTTGTGTTTATTATGAGAATTTGCGAAATTTACGGAGGCTTCTATGATTTTTAACAGTTTGTATTTTTAAAATGTAAAATACCAGAATTGCTTTTGCGAGCTACAGGTAGCTCGCCATCGACGGGTTGGCGACCACTTTATTAAATGATTACGTTCTCAAATAAATTGATTAACTGCATCAAGTTATCTAGGTGTATTGTTTCTTTAATTTTTGTTATCTTCGTGACAAATATTTTCGATTTCCTGTTTTGGCACATTGAATTACAGTCAAATTTAGTGTTCTTAAGAATTTAGGAAATGCTTCGAATAAGAAGACGTCCACAATTCCACCAACTAACTGAATTTGAAAGGGGCGGAATTGTGGGGTTACGCGAAGCTGGAATTTCCTTTAGGGAAATTGCAAAAAGGACCGATCGGAATATTGCCACGGTCATCAGATGCAATCGTGCTCGGAAAGAGGAAGGTCGTCGTAAGGGTCGCCGAGGTACTAGAGCTCAGAAAAGAACTACGGAGCGACAAGATCGAAATCTTTGTCTGCTTTTCTTCTTAGGGACCGATTTTCTTTAACAATACGGATTGCCAAAGTTTGGTATAATGTAGTGGGAAGGCCGATCGCCATGTCGCAAGTATATCCTAGGATTAGGGCATTTGAACTATATTCGTATCGAGGTTACCAAAGACAACGTCTCCAATGGTGCCGTGACCAAAATCTCTGGAACCATGAATGGGATTCAGTTATCTTTAGTGATGAGTCTCGTTTTTGTTTGGGAACTCATGATGGACAACAACGTCGAGGTGAGCGACGTAATTTATAACATACTGTAGAACGTCATGTAGCTCGCATCGTGGGACTAATGATATGGGGTAGTATCAGTGCAGGAAGTAGGTCTTCTTCAGTATAGACCCATGGTACTACGACAGCGGAAGCTATATTCGGGATGCTGTACAAGAAGTTGATCTCCCTTATGTTAGAGACATATCAGGTGCCCTTTTCCAATTGGATAACGCTCGACCTCAAGTTGCCCATAGGACAATGGGCTTCCTGGAGTAATCAGAAATAATAATAATAATAGAGAAGACATAAGAGCATACCTAAAAACCCAGATTGTACAATCCTGGCAGAGACAGTGGGACAATGTTGTGAAACCTTCCGACTAATTAAATCATCTACGAGATCCTGCTACTTTCTTTTAACATTAACGAGAAGAGAGTAAGTCACAATCACACGTCTTAGAATCGACGACACCAAATTTTCATCTACTCACTTGCTGACCGGTGAGCCCCAAATACTCTGTACCACATATGGTCTTCCCTTTACTGTTGAGCACATCTTTTTACAATGCCCTTCGCTCGACCAACACCGCAGAGTGCACCACATTAGGGGTTCTCTTCTTCATCAAAGCAGCCCTCATCCCCACCTGAATGACGGACCCATCTAGTCATCATACACCCCTACTGCTTATATAACCCGTATCAGCGTTATTACTCATAACTTGTGATGCTTACACTACCTGTGATAAATTGCTCTGTGATACTCCCTCTGTGATATTTTACTTGATGTCCCATCTAACTATATTCTGTGGAACATATTGATCTCATGATACCCTGGGCAAATGACCATTGCAGTCGAAGCCCATTAAAATAAAAAATAATAATAATAAATGCCTTTATTAAGTCACATATTACTAAATAAATATACAAATATATCGTACAATTCTATCAGTAGGGCGAATTTCAGAAAGCTACGTACTAAAGGACGTGCATTCTGCTCTTCCACTTAACCTTAAACGCATTATAAGAAACAGTAATTTGGCAGCAATGAAGTAACAAATTAATATTGAACACACATTTCCAAGTTTTGCTTTATTTTACAATTTAATTTAATTTAATTTTTTTATTTATTTTTCCTTGTACAAATTAAAGCAATTAAAAAGATCAAATTCATTGATTTAGGTATATTAGCTTCTTACTCCTTTAATAGTCCCCAAGGAGTCCTGATCTTTCTCCCTCTGAACAGGTATGGAATATGAAGGGAAGAGAAATTAACAACTTACTTCGCTCTCCTCTTACTTTAGCAGCTTTACGGCGTGAGATACAAGTGTCTTGGGATTCTTTGCCTCTAGAAGAAATTGATCACTTAATTAAGATCCTGCTACGTACCAGAGGGGTACGGCAAATTCTACGGAGGGCAAATTAAGATCTCCAGTAATACACCGGCTAAACTCCTGGAGAAGGGGTGGTTCTACGTAACCTCGTGCAGAAGGGGGTTTACAAATTAACAATTAAAAATGCACCAGCTGAGTACACGTATTTATTTATTTGACATGGTAATAAATGTAAATCAAACTAACAAACATAAATCCAAAAAGAACAATAATCTCGGTAGTGTACTCGAATCAGATCTGGTTCGCGTTTACAAAAAAAATATTAATAAATCTAAAAATACTGCAACAAACGGTTGCACACTTTAATAAACAAAATAAAATAAAATAGCTCCGACCTTAAGAAACGTCTAACAATGTCTCCACCGTAGCTGTCGTAACGTCAATGTATAGATCAGCTGTCAAATCCACGACGGAGTGGGACGGAGCACCAGGTAAACGTCGCCCTCTAACGCTGGCGTTAGCAACCACCGGGGGGACAAGATGGAGGCCAAAATGTCAGGCGGTCTACGCGCCCCTTTGTTCGCAACAAGGTCACCTCTCGGATCGGCCCCGGGGAAGCACAGTGGCGTAAGAAATGTCCAGCACGGACAAAGCCAAATGGAGATAATCGAAGTAAACGTAATAGAAAAGCCAAAACAAAAAGCCTAAGGGTGAAACAAAGAAATGTTAGTCATAACTACGCAGTAACTTCATGTTTAAATTACCTGAATGATACGGTGGATTCAGGCTTTGAAAAAGCAGCACAAGCAGCTTTAATTCAACACAGGGTGGCAATTTAAGATCCGGGCAATTGGACGCCGTTCACAATTCAATCGGCAATTTCAGCCAGATGAATACACCAAAAATGAACACACCAAAACACACAAAACGATCTGCCCCTTGTGCGTGTACGAAAAGTACTATCTGCGGCACGAAGGAACGGAAAGACTAACTGAGTGGGAGGGAAAAGACAAGTAATCTAAGACGGGGTGCGTTACGGCAGAGTTAAACATAAAATGCGGACAACAGAGTGAAACAGAAAATGCACAAAAGGTGGTGGATGACCCCACGCTAAAATCACCTTACCAGTCACAAGACTACGACGGTTGAAAATTCCCATGAACTATACAGGATGATCAGGAAAAATGCATAACTATTTTGAACGAAAAACCGCACCGTAACAATCCATGCCTAGGCAAGTTCAAGAAACAAATATATCCATCAAGTTTCGTTAAAATATTTCCTTTCCTCCTAGGTGATGCATTTTCTATGGAAAGCAGCATATTTGCCATATTTGGTGTATATTCAAATATTACCTATTTCTAACTTATCAAAATATAATAATTAGTATATATTGAATGGTTAGTAAGAAGTGTCTAATAAAATAAGACACTGTAGGAGGAGTCTAATGAATTTCATATCGTACGCAATATCACATATCAGTTGTTTGTTGTAATAAACCGATTATGTGAAGAATTTACTCAAATTGAAAGAAGTTTTTAGTTTAAGAAAAAAAATTATCATTTTTTATTTTGTTTTGTTTTTTTTTTTAATAATGTTGCCTCTTCGGTTTTCCTTTACATTTTAGTTGTATGTGCCCCATTCATTAACATTTTTTGTTCATATAATTGAACATTATAATAAAATAATGCCTTCTAAATCATCAACAACCGAACTATTTGTTCTGCTTTCTAATTAACTAAAAACAAAAACAAATATATTCCATATTCCGTGACTTCTGGAATATTAATTATTTTTTTTACCGATGTCACATCTAAATATAAATTATTAAGTCTGTATCTCTTAAGGAAGTGCTATTTGTTTCACATATAGGCTGTTTCAAATTTGCTGCTCACCGTTGACAGTTATTTTAAATTTGAATGCGAAATCATTCAACTTTCTTTTCTCATATAAATAACTTTCATTTTTGACGTTATTTTAAACAATTTTGTGAATATTTACTACATTTGCGTATTTGACACATTGAATACGTTCTTTTAGAATTAAATTTTAACATATTGTGCCCTCGCAAGTGGCCCATAATGACAGATGGTCACAAAACGTCAAAGTGACAATTGTCAGAAACGTCAAATTGACAGAAAACGAGAAACGTCAGATTGAAAACGTCAGACAATGTCAGACAGACAAATACAGGTGAAGCGTCACGTAACATTTGTGTAACATGACAACATTTACGCCGCTCCTTTACGAATTAAAGTGAAATGTTTGACACGCAAAGAAGATCGTATTCTCTCAGATTACCCTCTGACAAAAGAGATACATCTCTGATTATCGATGATTCGTTTACACCCTTAAACTAATGAAGTAGAGTTACATCATCCTCGCAAGAGAAAAGGCTTATAAAACCGAGAGCACAGACCGCTTTAGCTTCAGTTAATCCTGTGCATTCAAGTATCGGGAACACTCACCAAAGCCTCCCGTGCATTACTTGTCAGGAGCCACACGCACAACCCTTCCGTGCAAATCATTGTCGGAAGCACATCCAAAGCCTCCCGTGCATCAATTGTCAGGAGCAACACACACTCTCTTCCGTGCAAACCATTGTCGGAAGCACATTCAAAACCTCCCGTGCTTTAATTGTAAGCAGCCACATACACCTCCTATCGACACAACCATCGGCGACATCAAAGCCAGCCGTTGAACTATTGTTCATTCGTTATTTTTTATTTTGTTATTAAAGTTACAAGTTATGTTAAAAAAGATATACACCATAACACGCCCATAATATAAACACAAATAATTAAATTTTTTTTTATCACCTTCTGCAATGAAATCTAGATGGCATGTTTTAGCTTGAGTGAAAAGTACGTCATTGCACATCTTGATGCTGTTTTACAGTAAAGCTAAGATATACCGTTCAAACTCCAGGGCAAGAGTTGATAAAAAATTTAAAAAATCGCTCAGTACATCTTTATACAGGTCGTATAAGTTCACAGTTTTATTATTTCTTTCCATGTCTTAGATCCTCTATTTGAATATGTAGCATCTTTTATTCTCTCTCTGCTCATTTCGAAATTTCAGTGACAGATTTCGTGACAATTCTTCTACTGTTTCCGTTACGATATCTTTAACTTACGGATATATTGACGTGCGCTCTTCATGAGATTTCTTTGATCAATATTAATATCCCTTGAGTACAAAATTTATTTTGAATTCATCATCTATTGCAAACCATATCTGTTTAATAACAAAATTTAATTACATGTTACATGACAGTGCCATCTCCTTTTTCGTTTCCACTTTCACTCTTTGCTATTTGCCTTATTTGACCTGATCCTGCTGCGCGGTCTGATTTATTGGGTTGGTGCGAAATGGAGCTCTTGAGGGTCTTTTTCGCGTAACTATTTTAGCATCAAAGTAAATTATGGAATGATGAGTGTGCGTCGGAGCGTTTCGTCTTCCACGAAAACCTGCTGCCTCTTGCACAACGGTTACAGAGCGTTAAAGCGCAGAACAGGTTGAATGTATTCCTTACACGGCTCGTGCGATTTTTTTTTCATCACAAAAACAATACTGGTTTGTTTCATCTTCGCCATTCATCGTAACGGGATGCATTATAAATCAGTACTGCGAACCTCGCCTAGAACGTATTACATCACCAAGAGAAATATCTCATTACCGTTGGGTCTTTGCCTCTACGGATTCCGGGTAATTGTAGTAAACCTACACCGTCCATATTTAATTTTCCATTGATACTGACAGTAGTCTCAAATAGAAACAGAGCAATATTTGGAACAGCCTGTATATAAAATATTTCAGTGTCAAGTTCATTCTCGATTGTTTCGAATATAAGTAAATTATGTTATTATGTTAACTGTAGTAGTAGTTAACTATTGAAAACTAAAAATCAAAATGGAACAGCCTGTATATTAAATATTTCGGTATCAAGTTCATTCTCGATTGTTTCGAATATAAGTAAATTATTTAACTGTAGTAAAATGTATTTACTATTGAAAACAAAAAATCAAAATCGTCGCATTCTTTTGGTTCAAAAAGAATGTTGGACTAAACATACTCTTCTTAGAGATCTTTAGGATTATTAATTTCTGACGTAGAAACTAAGTGAAATCTGCAATGAAATCAAATCGTTCGTGAGTTTCAGTTTGTTTTCTTTCTGAACAGAACAGTTCTGAAACATTGCATTTAAAGAAAGTGGTTTCACATTATTCGCTCATGTAGTCAATCTGTCTACTTTGATTACATTGAAAGTGTGTTATATACACAGAGCGTTAAACCCAACCGGTACTATTTCTCTCGTACGACGCTTCTCAAAGAAGCCCGGGGGTCATGTAAGTCATTTTCGGAGGGGAATGAATCGATTTTAATTAGACACATGTAGCGGCTGATCAGGAATTAATTGAATTAATTAATCAATCATTAAGTAAATTATACAATGAAATTGTAAATTATTTAGATTACAGGTGCTATGAAATCGAGACTAACAGTTTTTGTTTTTGATACCTACATAATTTAAATGTCAGACGCTCCAGTAAAACGTTAATAAAAGTAATCTGCAACAAAAAATATGAAGTTGTCATTGCTATATGTACAGTTAGAACTGAAAGTAATGTCTCCCCAATAAAAAGTTAAATTGCAGCCTAATCACTTACGAGAACTCGGTCAGGCACACCTTGAATTCTTGATGCTAGCTTCTTGTGATGGTAATTAGGGGTCTTATTCTCGAACTAGAGAAAAGTGATGGCTGCAGAAAATTATGAGCCCATCGTCAGTGAAGTTTATACCCCTTCGATTGAATTTTTAATTTATGTATAAATTACGCAAATTTGCCAATGTCAATACCAAAGATCGCAATGAAAAGATGACCGCAAGAGAGCTCAAGGAGACTTGCCAGAAGCAGATTACTAACGAGATCAAAGGGTCAGGCTTAGATTGAAGGAGTGTTTACAAGCAAGCGATTTGCCAGAAATGTGGAAGACTGCCTCAGCCAATGATACGAGCATACCACTGACTTGCATATTTCTGGCAAACAGTTTGCTTTTGGATTCTGGATTGGTGAGGGGAGTAAATAAGAATTCACATGCACTTAGGTCACAGTTGGGCCCTTTGTACTATCCCCATGTTCAGCAGTGTTTGACTGCCATCCCACTCTTTCGATGAAGCCAACAACGTTCGACAGAGTGGCACTGCGAATTCCAGCCATGTCAGGCCAGCACTCCTCTAACATGGGACCTCTCATCGAGGTGAGTGCAGGGCAATCACAGAGGATATGCTCAGCTATTTCTTCCTCAAAGTCACGACCTCTACAAATTGGGCTGTCTGCTAAACCAATGCGAGGCATATGTTTGTTTAGTGTCCTGAAAGTATTCCTACGAGTAGACGTAGTCTTTTTTTAGGTAGTTGCATACGAAATCGTGTCAGTTTGAGCGAGGAGGCCGTTATAGCCTTTTTCGCTTGGTGACACTTGCCTAGACTTACCCATCTGTCAATATGTCGGTCCTGGGATTTTTGTTTCAGTAAGACATTAAACAGACTTGATGATGGTGTTATGGCCGGTTCGGAGCCCCAAAAGGGCCGCCCCGAGTCCTGTCTAGCCAGTTCGTCTGCCTGCTCGTTGCCAAATATTCCAGCGTGTTCTTTAACCCAAATGAGTTGCAGAGTGTTGTATTTGGCCACTTGTTCTAGTGTGCCGTGATATTGGAGTGTTATTCCTGAGGATATTTTGTTGCTGTTTAGAGCCAAGAGTGCCGCCCTGCTATCACTAGCTGTCCTAACTATTTCATTCTGAACACCCCAATCCAGAATTGCTCTTGCCCTTTTTATAATGGCAACTAGTTCTGCTTGGAAAACAGTTGTCAGTTGGCCAAGTGCTGTGCTCATGTGAAGGTCCAGGTCGTCGGAGAAAATTCCTGCTCCTGTTCCTACCAAAGTCTTAGATCCATAAAAAAACCGTTTGCTTGTAAGGAAAATTACAATGTGACATTTACCAACGCTTAGACAAACACTCCTTTGACCTGAGCTTGACTAAAGAATAATCCCCTTCTGACAAGACTCCTAAAGCTATTTTGCGGTCGCCTTTTGATTGTGATTCAAAATTCATTCGAAGGAGTATGAATTTCGCTGACGATGGGCTGATATCTACAAGTTATTTTGACGTTATTTTCTGGAGCGATCACTTGTATCCAATTATTCAGAATAAACACCTAGAATGGATGGACCACGCGTTTACTTTTTATTTGGGTGATGTTACATTTAATACTGACTGTCATCCCTTTTATCTATCCTTATTCTAAATCACAGGATTTGAAGAGAGCTTGCTCTGGTTTCACTACTGCAGACATCACTACCGCTATTTATAATTATAGATTCGATTTTTTCAGATATTTCAGCGAATGCTAAGAAACGCCAAGAAAGAAACTGTTTATAAAATCTGAAAGAACAAACTTAATTCCTTCGCAAACACCCTACATAAAGTGTAGACACATTTAGTCACAGTACTTCCAATTTTTTTGAAGTCTGACCTTTGCCTTCTTTACTTAACCCAGAAATAGTACTACGCTCGGTACTTAAAACGAAATGCTGGCTGTACCAAAGCCGTAAGTAGCACTCGTAGCCAAGTGAAAGTCAACCATTTACATGAAATTTTCAGTTTACCAATAAGGTTCATTTTCGAACGAGTTTATGACCTTTCGTTTCGTTTTGAGTACCGGGCATGATACCAGGCTTGTATCTGTCAAAAGAATTGTCAAATTTGAATCTTTCAGTTTAAGAGTTAGATCGTTAGATTAATTTAAAGTAGAAGTTTTACAAAGGTTTGAAGGAATGAAGAAAAGTGAACTTCAGCATCTTCACAAGAAAAGTTTAACCCCAAAACAAATTAATGAGGATATGGTGATAGTACATGGGGATGGCGGTCGTTCGTATCAAGTAGTAAAGAATTGGTCACGGGAGTTTAGATGTGGAAGAACAACCTGTGAACATGCAAAAGATGTTGATTGGCCACGGTTCAAGGAAATGTTGATCGTGTGTGTGACTTAATCAAGGATGATCATCGATTGACCACTAGGCATTTAGCAGAAATAGTAGGTATTTCAAGTAGAACCACAATAAGCGACTACTTGGAACATCACAAAGTGTCAGCAAGATGGGTATTCCGAATATTGACAATTGAACAAAAACGAGAGAAAACGAGTTTTCTCGATTGCTTCGCCACAGTTGATGAAACGTGGATTCATCACATCGATTCTGAGTTAGAACTACAACCATCAGAATCATCGTCAATTAAGGATCTTCTTTAAATCAAATTCATACCTTTCCCCTAATCCGGCTATAAATATAGATAATCTTCTTCAATGAAGGATTTAGGTTAAAAAAAACTGTAAAAAAGGTGAGAAGAAATCTCCACAGTCGTTTTTCTTTGCTGTACATGCAAGACTCCGTTGATATTCATAGAAAGAAATGTCAAAATTGACTCAGTCACCTATTAGCAAATTGTTTTTCGGAACTTTCTGGAGGACTTCGGCGGAAAATTTCAACAAGAGTGGGTTCCGAAAGAATCAGCCTTGTCAAGCGACCTGTGGAAAATCTGTTTCCTGAATTTTGGGACAAATATGCGTGGTTCAAATTCACCCGCTTTGAATTCAATGGACTATTCCTTGTGCAAAAGTTATTGCGAATCCGCTACAAGTCGACGCATGATTTGAAAGTACCTTCGAGGTATGAAATTACAGTGTTGAGCTTTATGCGACCATAGTTGACAATTTCGAAATCGTCTTCAGAAATGTATTGAAACTGAATGTCGTTATTATCAAAGTAAAAGATAAAATTAATCCCTTAGTGTGGATTTTACGTAATTAATTTGTAAAATTGTATATTTTTAATTTTATTTATTTATTAATTCCAGGAACTTTCTCCGCCAGCCTGTATGTAGACAATGTTCTACACTACAATCACCGGCAAAAAAAGCAACTCACTATTATTTAAAAAAAAAATTATCTGAGGACACTTTTTGTCTATTTTTTTCTGGTAATGGGTGAATAGGACATTTTCAATAATCGGGAGTTCCTTGATCATCATGGTAACTAAATTCTCTTGTTTAAATAAATTATTGAAAGTATCTACGCCATTGTCAATATTGCGTTGCAGTTGATTTTTTGTTTTCCAAACGTTTCCTAAAGACTTAATTTAATAATTTGATCTTTCAACGGAGGTTCGATTATGGTGTGGGGCGGTATTTCTGGAACGCCCGTACATACCTTTTTGTAATAAATAGAAGAGTTATTAACGCTCAGAGGTACATTGAAAATGTTCTTCAAGATCATGTGATACCCTTTGCCCCTTTTATTGACGACAATTTTATGTTGATGCACGATAATGCACGGCCACAGGTCGCCAGAGTTATTAATGAATTTCTTGACGCTGTTGGTGTTAACCGAATGCAGTGGCCCCTGAGAAGTCCCGATATGAATCCCATCGAACTTGTCTTAGGAAGTAATATTAGAACTCGCGTCCCCGCCCCAGCTACCCTAGAATGGCGCTTCAGCAAGAATGGGGTCAACTTGACAATTTAGCGATTAGGCACTTGGTGGAGTCGATGCCACAATGTATGCAGGCTGTAATACAGGCTCGCAGAGGCAATACTCGATATTAATTAATTAGGAAGATTGAAATTTTGCATTTTCTTTAAGTTACAATTTTATCAATTTTGCAGTTTTTATTACTTTTATTAAAATCTTGTTTGTTTTATTTATTATTGTCCTTATTTGATGTACATCGACCGAGAAAACTATAAATAACAATTATCAGTCGAAAATTATACAAAAACATTTATTGTCGCAATGAATTACACAAACCTCAAAGTGAGTTGCTTTTTGTGCCGGTGAGTGTATTACGCAGGTTTTTACCGCTCCTCGTCAGGTGGTTGATATTGATCCCGTTGGGAACCTTTGGATTAGACGGATGAAAAGGTGTGTTTTCTTAACGATGGACAATCTCAAAACAACTTTTACAAATAAAAATACTTTGTATTATATTTTTCTGAATCAGATATCAAGTTGTTAACTTTGAGAGAGGCATTTTTGGGCAAATATTTACGGGAACGCTTTTCATCCTTATAACGAGCCCGATCCAATTTTGTTTTAACTACGAGGCTTACCATAAATAATACTTGTTGATTTTTGAACCCCTTGCTCAAATCCAGCTTTGAAAAAAGACTTATCCACATTTTTCATCCATTGTTTTATGTCCTCCAGCGAGCGAAAACTTATCCCTTTTAAACTTTTCTTCATTGGAACCAACAATGAAAACCCGATGGAGATAAATCGGGACTAAAAGCTTGACGGTGCATAACTAACCATCCGAGTTTCTAGATTGTCTCAACTGTAGCAAACGGAGTGTGGGGTCTCATGGTGTAAGACTGTCACGCATATTTTTATTCGGCCTTTTCTTTCTGACGGCTTCGTTAAGGTTTTTTAACGTCACTATGTACCGCGAACTGTTCATAGTGTCCGATTCAAGATACTCAAAGAATAATATCCTGCTGATCTCATAACACAGTAGTTATGAGTTAAGTTTCTTCTGAGAGATTTGCACTTTACTTTTTTGGACGGGGTGATGCCATTCCCTTGATTGGTTTTTGGTTTGATCCCCACGTATCCAACATTGTATCCATTAATAATATTCCGAACCGTCACTCCTGGATCTTCACGAATCATTGCATCGATACGCAAATTTGTTTCATCTGTCCAAACAGTTGTCGGTCTTCCTGATTGTGGTTTATCAAAAATATCGGTTTCATCGTCCTTAAGTTTGTTTATGCAATTGTCGAATCACAATTTTAAAAAGCTTTCTAGGAATTTCTGATGTTGAACAATTTTCTTTTTCCAAAAACTGTATTACATTTCTTTGTTGTAATTTGCTGTTCACATTAAAAATAGGTTTAAAGACCTAACGACGTGATAGTTCCCAGATTATTGTGCTTGGCTTTTGCAAATCAACAGAAAATAATTATTTACAGTACGGTCTACTATATAAACTTGGAATTTTGAAACATATGCCAGGAAAAAAATTGGGATGGTACATGCATGTATCTATTTATGTACTTCTTTGCTTCCACACGAGTCACAATGAATCGGCTTGGCCCAATAATCTCCGGATAGCGGTCCTCGGGCCTCGCGGCGGACCGTCTCTTTTTCTCCGGTCTTCAATGACCGCGCCACTAGGTCGCCCGTTTCGATCGGTCTATGGAGGAGACTTCTTTATTTGTGCCGGAGCCGGCGGGTATTTCAGGCTTCGAGTCGCGTTACGTAAATTTCAGTTATGACGCGCACATCCTTGCGAAACCGCTACGTTCATGCCGGTCGTGTGGGCAATTTCAATAATCCGGCTGACCCAATTCCTGCACGCTCTTCATTTTGTTTGACAGTGTTTTAAATGCTCTTTTTAACGTGCATATTAATTTTGTTTAACAAATTTAAAATTCACGCTTCTCTGAACACCTTCAAAATCACTCGCTAATCGACGTTTCACTAAATCAATTTACAGCTTTTTCAAGATGCTTGTTACATCAGGAAATTTTTCTTAACCGACTTTTAAGTATGAGAATCTCCTTTTTTATTCCCCCTAAGTACGTATTGAGACATCATCATCTCAGGTTCTGTAATATATTGTTTTTATTTTATTTTTTCAGAAAATTGGTTTTCACAAGTATTAGTTCCTTTTTACTTGATATCTTCTTAACGAGTTTAAAATTGTAGTAGTTGCGATCATCATATTTTTTTAACACAAATTCCTAAACTCTCCTTACCATTACCATTAATAGTAATTTTAATTTCATTAGAAAGAAGTCTTAAATTATTCCAAAAAATTGACTCTAATGAGGTGCAAAAGAACACGATTTTTATGGATGTATAAAGTTATCTCATAAAGGTCCTCTGTAAGCGGAAGAGATAACAATCGGTTATAATTAGAAAACTGTTTGCCGCCAGCTTACGTTGCATGAAATTAATTCACTCTCGCTGAATGCATCAAACGAAGACGCGTTAATTTTAATACGAGACGATCATTGAAAGTGCGGCGCGTTTTCTCATTTCCCAGTTAGTTTCACTTACTTGCGATTCAATCAATTATAAAAGGATTAAATGAACGAAAAGTCAAGTATAAATAACAAGATTGACGATCATCAAATTGTTTATTTTAGAAACTTCCAACTTTGAGAAGTTGGTATAACGGAATCACGTTATAAAAAACTTATAAAGTTATTTGAATATCTGTTTTGACTGTTGTAAATTAATGAATAACTTTATAGGTGTATCGGTGAATGAGGAGTGGCTTTATAAAACGTGAAAAACGAAGAACGTGACTTATAGAAGTGAAAGAAATTCAAGTATCGAAACTAGTTACGAGATATGTTAAGCATACAGAAGGTATATGTGTACATAACTCCTGGATAAAATTAACGCATCAGCAAAACTTCTCAGTATTATTTTTATTTTTTCAAAGTTTTAAGTCATTAAACTTTTTATGTAGTTGGCTTAGGATATCCTCTGTCACTACTGATAAACAATTGGAATTGTTTGACAGAAGGAAAGTAACATTTTGCGATTGCTTGTTGATAAGAAATTTAACGCTGTTTAAAGTGATTTATAAAAGGCAATAAATTCAGTTTTGCTAGTGATTTTTTTCCATATTTAATATCATTAAGTGACTAAAACGCTTCGTCCAGTCCACTCAGAACAGAACAAATGAATCGTCCACGCAACTCAAGAGAAGACGAACCAATCAAAGCGGTAACTCTAGTTAACGAAGGACGTAGCAGCGATATGTGGCTAATTTGTTAGGAGTTAGACAATCAACAATTAGTCGAACAGTTAAACATTTCAATAAACTTGGAAGTTATTGTAGAACTTCAGGACAATGTCATATGAAATCTACAGATGCAAGAGATGAGCGATATTTTATACAAGTCGCCTTTAGAAACAAGCGTCTACCAGTTTAGAGCTAAGCAGAGCCCTAGCAGTAACTCGAAATGTAACAATTTCTGAACGAACGGTCAGGAGAAGGCTTAATGAAGGAGGATTGAACAGTAGAAGATCAGCTATTGCACCATTGCTCACCAGGGAACGTAGAGTTACTAGATTGCGTTTTGCAGGGGAACACGTAAATTGGAACATCGATGACTGGAAGCGAATTTTGTTTTCAGACGAAACAACTTAAGTCTTAAGTCTTAATTCACCCGATGAATGTGAGCGAGGACTGGCGGAGGCCAGGAGAGAGGTTTGCTGTTGAGGATCCCGTTTTTTAGTGGATCAATAATGTTCTGGGGAGGAATTTGTTTCCATGGTCGCACGGATTTGGTTCCTATACGGAGGAGACCCATAAATGCACATCTCTACTTAGAAAATATCGTAGAAGAACATGTGATGCCATTTGCCCCATTTGTCGGGGACAATTTCTATTTTATGCAAGATACCTTCGATTCGTGAATATTTCCACTATAGATTGGCCACCAAGTAGCCCACATATGAACCCCATCTATGGGATGCACTAAAACGATCAGTTAGGCGCCACATACCTGCTCCTATGAATTTTAGGGATCTCGAACAGGTCGTTCTTGTTGAATGGAAGAATATTCCCCAGGAAACCATTCACAACTTAATTAATAGCATGCCCAGACGAATGGAAGCAGTAATAAGAGCTAGAGGAGAATCTACACGCTACTGAATTCAAATTATTACGATTTGTCAATTTTTTAAAATCTTTTCATTGACACCGTTTTTATTGGATTTGACATTACTGTTTCTTTCTGTTATTTATTCCCGCTAATACCATTTCTATGTTGTCAAACATTAGTTGAAATCAATTAATTATAATATCACGTAGGTACTACAATTTAAAAGTTCGAAAAAAGAAAATTATAATGAGAAGTTTTGCTTAGCCTCCTCTTTCGTTATTTCTTTTTATTTTGTAGGATTTTCCAATGTTGTCATCCCATGTTTTCAGCGCTCTACCGCTTTTCTTCTTCTCTTGTATTCTTGCCTCCCATATTTTCTTTACTGCTCTGTTAGTGTCCATTCGTGCAATGTGACTGAACCATCTCAACTGACTTTTTTCGATTCTTTCTAGTATTGGTTCTGCTCTTAGCTCCTGTCTCACCACATTGCTCCTAATCCTATCTAACCTCGTTATTCCTGGAATTGCTCTTAAAAATTTCATTTCTAAACTCTGTACTTTGCTTATACACTTTTTAGTTAGAACCCAGTTTTCACTTCCAAATGCTAAGATCGGAATCACTATTAACTTGTATATGCTCATTTTTGTTTTCCTTATTATTTCTTTCTTCCTGACAAACAAAGTTTTTTTGGAATGATACAATTTCGAAGCACTTTCTAATCGAGCAACAATCTCAACTTCTTGTTCCCTCTATTATTTATCTGAATGTCTCTACTTGCTTGGGTTTCATACCATTTATTTCTGTATTGATATTAATGTGTCATTTCCTACTGCCATTATTTTTGTTTTATGTTCATTCACGTTTAGATTTCTCTTTTTAAATGCTTCATTCGACATGTAGAAATTATTCCTCAGGTCGTTGGCATTTCTTGTGAATATCACTAAATCATCAGCAAATGCGCACCCTTCTATCCATTCCGATGTTAAATTTCTATGCCTTATATAAACCTTACTAGTACTCATCTTTGTTTCTTTTATTATATCGTCCATGAACACATTAAATAAAACTAGACTTAAAACTCGTCCTTGTTTTAGGCCTTCCTCTATTACAAATTCTTCTGATTGTAAATTATTTGATCCTATATAGTTCCTGATGTTTGTATACAAGCTCATTATTACCTTTCTTAGTTTGATATTTATTTTTATATCAGCTAGACTCTTGTTAACTGTTTATCTCTGTATTCTGTCAAAAGCTTTTTCCAGGTCTACAAATGCCGTGAATAATTTTTGCCTCGTTCTTCCTGTTGTTTTAATTAATTGCTTTATTGTAAATATGTGGTTATGGATACCTCTTCCTTTTCTGAACTGATCTTGCGGTTCTTCTAGTTGTGGTTCTAGCGGTTCTTTTAACCTCCTTCTCAGAATTCTTTCGTACACTTTGGATACCACACTTAATAGCGAGATGCCTCTGTAGTTTTTACAATCTGACTTATCCCCTTTTTTGTACACCGGCATAATAATACCCAGTCCTTCGGTACCATTCCTTGGTCCCATACTAGATTGTACATTTCTGTGAGCAGATTCAGGCCCTTATCTATATTTTTTAACATTATTTGGTCAGGTCCAGCTGCTTTCCCTTTCTTTAACCTTTTTATTGCGTCTAGCACTACTTCTAATTCTATTTTGTGTTCTTGTACTAAGTTTTGTGTCGTCTCATCAACTGGATGTGAATAGTCACCATTTCCTGTCTGCGGGCATAACAGATCTTGAAAGTACTGTTTCCAGTTTCCCATGGCCATCTGTCAGTATCACTCCATTTCTCTCTTCCATTCGTTGTACTCTTTGTGATTTCCTTTCGGTTCATACATTTTCTAGAATTCTGTAAAATAACTTCTGTTTCGTGTGGTAGTTTTCCTCCATTTTCTTCCCAAAGTTTTCCCATGATTTTTCTTTGCTTCCTTTACTATTACTTTCACTCTGTTTCTCTGCTCTTTATATTCATTATAACTGTTATCTATATTCGCTGCTAAATATCGTTTCCATTTCAATTTCTTTAGCTTAACTTCTTTTTTAATATCTTCATTCCACCAAGACGTTACTTTCTTGTTTTTGTTTACCTTTACAACTCCACATACTTGTTTTGCGGATTCAATGGCTGCTGTCTTAAAATACTACCACAATTTTTCTAGGTTCGTCTCATTTGTACATCTTTCACCAATCATTGCTTCCATTCTTTGGATGAATTGTTGTGCTACTTCATCTTCTGCTAGTTTGTATGTTTTTATTGATTCTTTGATAGGTATTCTCACCATACGTCTTGTTCCTTTTTATTAACGTTTAATTTATTATCAAGTTTCCTATGTGCGTTTCTACTATAGTAAAAAATGATCAATATTTATTTCAGCACCTCTTCTAACTCTTTACGTTTTGAATGTCCTTTCTATTTTCTCTTTTTATAAAAATATAGTCAATTTCGGCTTTTAACCTCCTTTAACCTTTTATGTATGTCTTTTTGTTCAAAGCAGGTGTTTAATACTATCAAGTTGTTTTGTATACAAAAATCTTTATTTTATTCTTTTACAAAATGTTTTTACAACTGGAATCTTACTTCTGTTTAAGGAAACAGCACTGTAATCCAAATGCGTCTGTTCTAAGTGAAGATATGAGTTTTTTTCCACAGCCGCTTGTGACCTGAAATTTATTGAATCATACTTTATAAAAAATGCAAGTAGCACCTATAGGAGGTTAACAAGAGTTTGCATAGGTATATGTTGTTGATTTTTATCTTCCTAAGACAAAAATGTACATTGCTTTTGTTACTTCTTGGATGAATATAACTCAATGTTTGAAATTATGAAAAATTATAGCACAATTGTTTAGATAATTAAAGGAAAAAAATTCGAAAATTATTTTAATACCCTACTTTTAACGTTTATTTGGTGTAAGGAAGTCGACCGAATTGCATAATCTCTCGGCTTCCGCTCGGATACCTTTAATTATTTACATTGTTGTTATTCTATTATAGAAATTGTGAATGATAAAATGTAGTCAACAGTTTAGATCGCGACAACCTACGGCCGATTTCTGACTTAATATTTGGTGAGAATTGACAAATAGTTTGCTTCCTAATAAGCAGAGACTAGCAAATTGAATTCAGTTTTCATTGGGATGACATTAGTAGGGGATATCGTGATTAGCTACGAACAACAGTCATTCGAGCGGCTTAATCTTTATTATTCCTTCGGTTGCGAATTATTGCTGTTGTTTAATTGTTATCTTGCTACCTTGTTATCGAATTCATACAAATTTCTGCTCTCTAATTATGTATGAAGTTACGTATTTAACATCTTCAAACAAATTATAAGAATTTCGTCAGGATCCATGGCACTGAATCACCTTGAGTGGGGGTCGATAACACGCTATTGAATATTTTCTGCGAATATCTGCTAATAAGTCATTTCAAAATATAGTAATTTGTTGTAGGTCAGTTTTGATTGCAATGAATTTCTCGAGCATCCTCTAGCTAGACAGCTGTTTCGGTCCTATTTGACAAGTCGGTGAAATTTTTGTGTTACTCTTCTGCCGAAGAGACTCTAAATAAGCCGAAACAGCTGTTCAAAAGATGTCGAGGAATTCATTGCACTCAAAATCGACTTGCAATAAATTATTAAAATTTAGATGATTATAAATTTAAGGGAAAAAGGATATAAGTCTTTTCTTTCAAAATCAGTAGTGAAACGTATTTTTCGATACTGATTTTCACTCTTCAAATAAAAATACAATATCGAATATCTAAATGATTACTAAACATTGTATTTAGCAGAAATAATTACCATTTCATACTGATTTACAGAACCACTTAAACTTTAATCAATTATCCTGAAAACGGTTAAATGCTGACTTATCTCCTTTTTTCCCGAAACCACGGTATTGTACTAGTAACAGAGAAAAAAGAAAACGTGTTCCAAACCGAGGTATCCGAGCGGAAGTTCTTTACTCAAATCAAGTGTCCCCAAAACTTATATCAGCTTGAAATACCTGGTATATTAACAAAGTTGTTGTTGGATGAATGTTTTGAAAATGTTAAAACTGTTGTTACAAAATAAATATATTAATGTTTATTTTGATTTTGAATAAAAATTATATCAGTATGAACTTAAACATGTGCCTTAAGTCACTATGACAATGGCGGTTAAGTTTCCAAATGTCTCATGTTCACAACCACATGATAAACATTGACTAGATATGTTTCGGAAGAAATTGTACTGTTACATCTAATTACATCAAACCTGTAAGCACCACAATTTTTTGTAAACTAATTACCCCATTAATGCCTTCATTAGTATAGAAAAAAGGCTCAACGAGAGATAGAGAGAGTTAGAAAATAAATTGCAAGATGAGCAAGCAGCTTTTAGAACGAAACGTCAAATTTCAGATAACATATATTATTCCCAGACACATAATATTAAATTTTCGACATGTTTATAAATGCTTCTCACAATATTCATATATGATCAGGAACATAACAGAATTTAGAAGTGAATCGGAACGAATTCTAAATCAGACATTTATTAATATAAGATCAGCATTTGATGAAATAGAATGAAAGAATATATGAGAATGCTTAGAGTTATCAAAAAAGCTAATTAGAGTTAGAAAGAAGTTATATATCAAGGTGAAAGGAAGAATAAAATGCAGGGGAAAGATCATAAATAAAATGAAAAGGAGTAAAACAGAGAGTTGGATTGAATCCGTTAATATTCATATTGACTTATTGGAAAACACAAGAACTGAAACACAAACAAAGACTCCAAAAAACGTAGTGTGATACAAGAATCTAAAACCGATATGGACGGAAAGCTTTCTGTATCTTGAGAATATATTGTTCATTACGGATCCAAAGAATAAAATCGAAAGTCTGCTGGAAATTTGAACCAAAGAAATAAGAAAGATTCGAATGGTATAGATTTAAACAAGTGTAGAATTATGGCATTAAATGAACAGTTAGTAGAAGAAAATTAAGTTAAGAAATGAAAATATTAAAACAGAAACAACATAATGTAGTATCATATCTGGCGACGTGTATGGGAAACTAGATACAGAAATAAGCGATGAAATAAAGAAGGCGACAAGATTATATTACCTCGCTAAACAAAGGTATATTCGGGAAGAGAGAAGTTGAGAAAAGAACAAAAGTTGAAAATTTACAACCAAGTAGCGCTGCCCATAAAAGCATATGCAAGCGAAGCCTGGATAGTTAAAAAAAAAACCATTCTTAAGAAAAATAAAATAAGATGATAAAATACGAAACGAAACCATCAGAAACCAATTAACTCAGAGGAAATTATCAAACCAATAGAGACAAAAAAACTGCAATGGTGTGATCATATAATTAGGATGCCAGAAGAAAGTAAAAATTTTCGTTAGATGTTCGTACGAGTGAAGTTGGAATAGCGGCAATTAACAGTCCACGGAGGGAGATCTAACAAAAATTTTGACAATGGTATCACTGGCTTGGACCTACCAGTCACGATAATTCACTTTGCCAGAATTAGAAGACGAAAACAGGGAAACACATAGATGAATGTAATGAAAGAAATAGGGGGGGAAAAGAAGGAAAGCAGTACGAAATGAACAGGTTAGTAGAAGAGATGAAACTGAATTCTAAATCCGATGCCTAACAGGGTAAAGAGAAGTAAAGAAGAAGATTACTCAAACGTTTTTAATTTCCTACGTGTTAGTACAGCTTAAATTACCTACTTAAAATCATTAATATTTATGATAAATTTAAAATTCTTAAGTGTTGAACGTTTCTTTAAATATCAAACAAACTATTAAATATTCTGTTTAGTGAAATAGTTTTAATTTTGGAAAAACAAATAACTTTATTAAGAATTCCACGTTTTTTCCGCTAGTTTGCATTTTTATGTGGTGTTATTTACTCGGCCAATAAAAATTTTATTACGCATTTTAACGTCAAATAAAAATTTAAGCAAGGTATTAAAAACTCGTCCTACATTCCAAACAGGATCACAAAATGGCTCCCATCATGCCGAACGAAATCAACGGCGTTTCACAATCGTACTAAAATTTCCATAAAGCAGAACGAAATGAAACTGAAATTCGTCGGTGTTAATTCGAAAGCAAAATGAATAATAAATTTGGTGTGATGGAAATATGGCTGGGCTTTATGTTTGGTAGATAGAAAGGAGACGACTCTGTTTTCACCGACACGAATGGTAAACACTACGATGGAAATGATTAATAAATTTTTAAAAGGGGAATAGCTCGAAGCAATTAGATGTCACAAAGTATCACCATCATCATATGAGCACAGCATGCCAGGACATGCTTCGGGTACATTGGTATTTAACGATCCTTGACACATTTCTCAAAACTTCACCAAGACTCATTACACGCTAGTCGCTAGTCAGTCAGAATTAAATACGTTCCTGAAAATGAACGTTATGCAACTAGCGACTGCGAATTTTATGGAAATTAAGTAATTGATTTCTGCAACTCATTATCCCACACTTCGACCTGTTTAAAGCATGCACGAATGTACCGACACGTGAACAACGGCGCATACATAAAACGTGCTGTGAAGTGTTTTATAAACGAATCATTAGCATTCGAGTTCCTCGTAACTGTACTTGTTATGGAGGAATACGGGACATTACAACTTATAATTATCAAAAATGATATTCTCATATGGATGTAGGCATTATTAACAACTGCAATCTGTTTATGTTTGTTTTGGTTGCATTGGAGAGTTCATTTCTTTTTAGTACACATTTAATAAAACATTTAATTTGCATTAAGACGAGATAATAAGATCCGGTTTATTTCTCAATCTCACTTACAATTAATGCCAATTGAGACATTATTCATAAGTATTATGATATTAAAACTGATTTATTTAAAATATTTATGTTTTAATTCATTCACGCGTTGCGATGTTTAATTATCGTCTTATATCACCACGTATTTGATGAAATGACTAATGAACTAATAAATCATAGCCAAAATTATTTTTACGGAATTTTGTAGATTTATTTTATAATTCCTTATTCGCACTCTTTCAACATCTTCTAAATGATTTATTCAAGGCAAACTGCCTACGCTTCTGATATCAAAAATCTAAAACTGGTAATAAACCAAAGCTGTGTATTGGGATGTAATAAGGTATGGTAAATTATGATTGAATTTTGTGTTTCCTTGTACTATATGAAATCAAATGAACTTGTCTGTTTTCTCAATTTCCGATCCACTTATCTCAAAACAATTATGTTGAATATAATTATGCAAAACGAATAAATCATTATGAAAATATTTTGCGTTGCTTTGTGAACGTAAGGCCATACAATCCACACCCTGGTTATTTAATTGAACATTTCCAGCCACTGAAACACATATTTTTACAAATTATTTAAATTTCACGGTTATTATTATTATTAACTCAGCAATCAAATTATATTACAAATTTTAATCTACTGAAACTTACGGAGATATTTGATTTTATCCTATGATCAGAGTAGCCTTTATTCAACTCTACGAGTATTGCAGGGTTTTTGACAAAAAAAAAAATTAAACGACTGATTGATGAGACAGGTTTCTCTTGTAAAGAAGTAGCAAGGTTTTATGTAATGTGCCTCAGAATGAACAAATTCTAAAGGAATATTTACATTAGTAAGCTTGCGACGCACCTTGCAGTGGGTAAACGCAATAAAGTACCTGAAATGTCAAGGAGAGAATAAAACAACTTCAGCGTGCTATCTTCATTATTTACAGGCGTTTTTCCTTTTATTATAGGTAGCGTTGTCTATTGAGCAACGACTCTTAACGTTATTGTATAATACATTGATTTTGCAATCAGTAACTTTATAATTACCATGCTCATAAACGTTAACTGTGTTTTTGTTGTAAACACTAATAATACATAGTTCCTGTGAACTTGCAGAATGTTGACCTAAATATTATTATACACTGTGTCCACGGATTTTCTGCAATAAAGGAAAAACTTTTTTATTTAACATTTTAGGAAAAGTTATTGTTTATAAAAGTTACATGCTTACTAAAGCTGGATTACAAAACGTCGGGCGTACTGTACTCTCATTGGTCTCTGCTCTTTACGTAACGAGCATTAACTAATGGAAGTACAAGACGCCCGACGTTTTGTGGCGTTCGACGTAAATCCAGCTTTAATCTTAAAAATTAATCAAATTCTATTCCTTAAGTGCTTGTCGGTAATTAATACCCTTAGTTAAAACCACAGACACATTGCAGCAGTGTAGTCATGAACTAATTAAGGACAATCATGTTCACGTTTTCGAGAAGTTCACGTTTTGAATGATAATTTGTACATTATAATTCATGTAATAACCTAGCAGACGTTCAACAACAGCTTTCGAAACAACTTGACGAGGAAGACGCAAGAGTGACGAGACGTTTCGACAGAACGACATGCGTCTAAAATAAATAAACAAACAGACTATGACAAATACAAAACGAAAAGGGACACTTACGAATGTAAACGCAGCAGTTATAGAAAGCATAATTGCAGCTTAACGAATCAAATAAACATTCCTGAGGGGAACTCAAAGGTGGTAGACCAGTTTGAATGGGCGAACAAACACTTTGATTTCATTGAAAGAATGCAGCGGAGGTTTGGCTTATTCCGGGGTTCACTAACAGCCATACATTATCCAGTGGACGGAAAAAAGCAAAGCAAGAATAAGAGGAGACTAGTCTATTTGGAAGACGGCCGACGAATGCGCCTTCGTTGGGACAAGGTACCGGACTTCTTAATAAACTATCAAGCATTGTGTGACGAACACTTATACGGAAGTGCCAAAATTAAAAAAGACAATGTGTAGGTAATAAGAGTGTAGGACGTTATTATAGGTTAAGTTTATTTTATTAGTAATACGTTGTGAATTATTTTAAATAAGTAAGACTTTAGAGGGTATTTAAGATACTTACCTGTTGTTTAGAGTTAAGTTTGTTCCATTTTTGGTCATCTTATACCACAGAGAGGAACAGCTAGCAAATAAGTTGTCTTTGCTTTATGGGCAGTATACATTCTAGGCTATTGCTATATCCATGGTAATATATATAATCGAAGAGGTAAACGCTAATTGTCAAAACGTAACGTTTAGTTACCAACTCAAATCTAGTATGTAACTAAATCAGAATGCGGGTGTTCCGGTAACCATGACAACGGAAAAATAAACAGAACGAAAGAGCTATAAAAGGCAAGCGCTCCTCGATTTACGGGACCCTGCCTCGACCTCCGCGGGTAACACGTCAATAAAACAAGAAAAGAAGAAATTTTTATTAAAAAAGGGTTATTAAATACAACAAGGTATTTTCTTTAAGAAAAAGACATTTACTGGATTCTGTATACCCTATATCCTTTTTCCTTGACTACCGACATGGAGGACGCTTCCAGGTAGGGCATGCGTGACAACATAAACAAAATTTTTTCGAAGGGCGCCTCTCTCTTGTGAAAGAATTGAGGCACATGCGTGATCGGCAGTACAGAGCGTCCCCCTTTTTGACAAGTATACATCGGGTAGGGCAAGAGGTCCACCAACCCTTGTGAAAGGCGAGGTGACATGGCCGACATGTGATACTTAGTGTTCAGTTTGGACGGACAGTAACCTGTGTCGTAAAATATCCTGGTGTTCATATTACAATTAATAACAACGTTAAAACTTTACGAGTTTAGATTTAGGTACAGGGTAAAAGAATGCACATTGAGTTGGGTAGGGTTTACATTGAATATTTTTTTCCATAATTAAAATTAATAAAAATTTTCGTAGTAAGAAATGTATAATGTATAAGGCCAAATTAATTGCGGCTTCATTTTTTTTTAATAAAGGAAACATTTAAAACAAAAGAAACAATGGAAAACATCAAAATCATGTATTCGAATATTGCAGAAAATTCGTGAACACAGTGTATATGACTAATTTTAATAATTACACCCCCTCAACTGCATTTCTGTTGCATACAATATTATTGATGATTTTGAATAAAGTATTGGCTCTCATAGAAGTACTACAATCAGTTTTGTTGTTGAAATATCGAGCAAAGATAGTTTTGTCAAAAAATGAAAGATTTTCAAATTTTACATTTTATTAAGTAAATTGAAAGAGATAAAAACTTTCTTTAAAAGATTGGCGAGCATAAACAGTCTTTTGAAAACTCTTTTGAAGATTCCAACAATAGTCAGCCATCATATGAGTATCGTAACAGCCTTGACAGCGTTGTTTTTCCATAATTCGAATGTCCTGATGGAATCTTTTTCTCTGTTCCTCGCTTAAATCATCTAATTTTTCAGGAAAACGGTCTAAATGACTATGGAGGAAGTGAACTTTGATACTCATATTGCAACCAAGCTGTTGGTAGTTAGTTATTATGTTTTCAACCAGCTGCCTTATTATTTTCGAGAAAGTTATTGATCACTGAAGCAAAGGAATTCCAAGCTTTTTTCTCAATATTGTTCATAGAAACTGTAAAATTCGAATTTTTTAAAAGTTTCCTGATCTGTGGACCATCAAAAATATCAGCTTTCAGCTTCTCAGAACTTAAACTTGGAAATTTCCTTGAAATATATTTGAAACGTTCCCCATTTTTATTCAAAGCCATGACATATTACTTCGTTAATCCTAGCTTGACATGAAAGGGAGGCAATATAATGCGATCTCTTGTTACTAACGGAACGTTAACAACATTATGCTTAAGACGAATCAAAGCTTCTCTTACAGGCCAGTCTTTCCTAGTCCAATGTTCATCCCATGGGCAGATAAAACAGGGATATTGTGTGTATCCACTTTGTTGACCCAAAAGTAAGTTGAACATTTTCAAGACAACACATATCAAACACTTATGTTCTTCGTACTTAATTTGGTTCAGGTCCAAGGAAATAGTAGAATATTGTTCCTTCACTTTGGTGGAATGCGCAATGGGCAAAGAACCAAACTTATTACCCTTATTTAGAAGAACACATTTAAACTGCGCTTGGAAGAATCTATAAAAAGGCGCCAGTCGTTAGGGTCGTACTATTCTAAACCCATTGCAGTCATCAGACCTCGAATGCCACTGCAAAATACGAAATCATCTCTTCAGAAAAAAAAGGAAGTAAATCTTTTTCTCTAGTGCGGTAATATGAAACCTTTGTGTCACTTATCAGCTGATTTGTCTGTTTCAATCGTAAAGCTAGTAATTCAGACGCACTTTGTGCCAGATTAAGGTCTCTTACTAAGTCATTAAGCTCGTTTTGGTTGAATGGTTTTGGTGAATTTAGGGAAACTTCCGGATCGAAGTCACTGACTTCTTTTTCAAGCGATTCTATGTCCTGACTAGAATCTTCGTCTTTCAGTCTCTTGGGAGTTGATGGTAGAGGTACGGAATCTTTATTTATATTTAGAGCTGGTCTTAACACTGATGGTACGTTAGATCCACTGTGAACGATTTTTTCGATTAATACTACTAACATTCGCAACACAAAAATAGCAATCGTCATGGTGGTTAGACGGTTTACGGCATATCATTTGCGTAAGGAATTTAAAAAAGCTTTTTTTAGTTGCCCATAAGCGTAAAGATTAAACACAAATTTTACATATTAAATTAGGACACTAGGTCTTGTTTTGTGTCACTAGGGGAAATCCAAAATACTCAAAATAAGTTCCTTTTACAAACTGCGATATCTTGAGACGGTTTTCTTTAAACATGTATTCACCATCATGAAACAAAAATAGTTCGGATTATTCACACACCTTCTCCGATCGACGCCATATCGCTAGACTGACAGAAACTCACTAATTGAAATGTAGTAATAAAGTAATTTGTATTATTATAAATAAATACTTACAACACAAGTTAGATACACAAGGATTAAAAATGAATAAATAACTGAAAGTTACTGAAAAAATTCTTTGGAACGGTTTATAATTAATTAAGAATTTATAAATTCAGCAGTAAATTGGAGTATAAAGTTTTATTATTATTATTTTATTGACTACATACAATGTGACCTTGACATACGTCTGAATTTCCTATTATTGCAAGTTTAACATAGGAACGAAAGTCTGAATTATGTTTCCTTTATATACAGGGAGGACCAAAAGTAATGGGACACAGGGCAATGGTAGATTCCCCACGTCAAAATATTACGATTTAGCCGAACTTACTTATACCAAAAGTTGATAATAAAAAAGATACAGACTATTAAAGTTAGAATTGTAATTTCAATTTTTCGTAATAATTCTTCAAATTTTTGACATATCGACTTAAAAATTTAGGTACGGGTGTTTCTTGGGACGAGAAATAATATTATGCAATTAATTTTGATATAGTGGATAGAGGACGCTATGTATGCCGTTATTCTGCTCTTTAACATGCTCTAACATTTTTGTGAGTAGGTTTATGAGACTTTTAATAAGAAAATAGTATTCCACTGTCTTTCTTTTAGCAAAAAGGTATACCTGTTAAAGTTAAACATTTTCGAGATATTTGCTATTTTAACATTAGACGCAATATCATAATAAATAAATTATGTATTATTTATTACAATAAAAATTCATAATATTAACTGCAAGAAACTAACACGAATAACTACTGAAAAATCATTAAAAATAAAAATGATGCTGCCTTGGTAACAATTGTTCAAAGTGGCCTCCATTAACCTCAATGCATTTCGCTATGCGTTTTACAAAAGACTGTCTAATCTTGAATAAAATTCTCTCATTTCTAATAAGATCAGCAGCATTCATAATTTTTTGTTTTAACTCATCCCGAGTGTTTATGGTATCGTTATAAACAATGGCTTTTAAAAAGCCCCATACGCAAAAATCCATTGGATTGAAATCGGGGCTTCGCGCGTCCTATCCAACGTTGAGGAAACTTTTCATTAAGGTAGTTCCGCACTTGTAAGGAGTAATGCGCTGGAGCACCATCTTGCATGAAGTACATATTTTGCCTAACGTTTAGTGGCACATCTTCTAAAAGAGAGTTTTACAAACTCATTTTGTAAAAATTGGAGATACAAATTTCCGTTTAGATTGGGTGGTAATTCATAAGGACCTATTACATGATTTCCAATTATTCCGCACCAAATGTTTATTTTAAACTCATGTTGGAAATGACGTTCAGTGACTAAATGCGGATTTTCAAATTCCCATGCATGTTTATTTCTAAAATTAAATACACCTCGCCGAGTAAATGTGGCTTCGTCTGTGAATAGTACGTGGTTTAAAAACATTGGATTTGTATTTTGGTGGTCTTGGAAAAAACGAGAAAACAGCAATCTGGCGTTAAGATCAGTTGGAAGAATACACTGTACGGGTGTAAAGTGATACGGGTACAGGCCTTCATTATGGAATATTCTAAGAACTGACGATTTACTTACACCTGTACCTGCACTCATTCTTTTAGCACTTATCTGTGGATTGTCTGCCACTCTAACTAAAATCTCGTCTTCTTGATCTGGTGTAATGGTTTTTGGACGACCCAAAATGTCTCTTTTTGGACGAAATGAACCGGTTTCTCCTAATCGGTCATAAAGACTTTTAAATAATTTGTGGTTTGGTTGGCGTCTGTTCGGAAACATTTCCTGATATCTGCGAAATGCGCTTCGTCCATTAAAATTTTCTTGGGCATAAATGCACTCGCATTTCTGCGTTGGAAAATAATGTATGTCGGGGCATAATTGCTCAGAAGATCTTACTAAGTAATTCACAAGAATCTACAGCTCTGACAAAGGGTTGTTTGCAAATATCATCATTTTTGTTTTAAATCAAAGCCAACTATTGTAATACATTATGATATTGCGTCTAATGTTAAAATAGCAAATATCTCGAAAATGGTTAACTTTAGCGCTATCAAACAGGTATACCTTTTTGCTAAAAGAAAGACAGTGGAATACTATTTTCTTATTAAAAGTCTCATAAACCTACTCACAAAAAAGTTAGAGCATGTTAAAGAGCAGAATAACGGCATACATAGCGCCCTCTATCCACTATATCAAAATTAATTGCATAATATTATTTCTCGTCCCAAGAAACACCCGTAGCCAAATTTTTAAGTCGATATGTCAAAAATTTGAAGAATTATTACGAAAAATTGAAATTAAAATTCTAACTTTAATAGTCTGTATCTTTTTTATTATCAACTTTTGGTATAAGTAAGTTCGGCTAAATCGTAATATTTTGACGTGGGGAATCTACCATTGCCCTGTGTCCCATTACTTTTGGTCCTCCCTTATATAATTAAACACCCTTTAATTGACGAGGATGTTTAAAAATCTCAAAAACTCAGATAAAATTACTAGAAATTGATTTAGGGACGATCACATTCCAAATAATCGCCTAAACATATCGCTTTTATCCGAAAATGTGAAATGCTTCATTATACCTGTAACTCTGATTATATTTATGTCATTAATCTCATTAATCTGCTGCACTTTCTTACCCAAGGACATATTTGGGTACTTTTTTTTTTAAAACTAAAGTATCTACATAGAATTTTTTAAACATTTTTCCCATACTCTCGGATATCGGTTCTATTTCTGTTCTTTTTTTAAATATTCGCAGTTGTAATAAAAGCAACAAGGTGAAAATGGGGCGAAATTCAGCACGACAAATAGTTTCATGTTTTCGTTATACTTTGCGTATTACAATTGTTCACTGATGCGTTGTGAATAACAGCCCGACCTTTGATTACCGCTACTTAAGGCGTATTCGTAACGTTAATCCTCTCCTGTTACGTGATCTAATAACTTTGTTAACAATCGTTTCGAAATTGACGTAAATGTTAAATACCTAGACGGAATGCCTTGGCACATCCACGCCCACGACCCGCGCAAATGCTAGGAAATAGTTACTAGTTCATCGGCCTATTTATTTATTTTTCTAATATTTGTATTTAATTTCATACAATTATTTTATCTACACTTTTTTAAATTACGCGATTTGGAATGTTTTATAAAAAAAAGAATTCTTGAAAGTGAAAAAAATATGATGTCGAAAAATACGTCTAGAAAAGCTAATTCTCAAATCGTCGAGAACCTGTATCGGACCTCTTAACACCTTCATTTCTGGAGTCATGTCGTTCAGCTCACCCGCGTATAATGTGCCTACTCAATTAATTACCGAGGCAAAAACAGAAACTCATGTTTTATTTATGTAATGACAATTATCTGTTCATAGAATAAGTCCTTACGCACTCTCTCATTTTACTTTCTACCGGTGGAGTTCAAAGGTTATCCAACAGCTAATTACCGCAGAAGAATTTCAATTTAAAATGAAAAATGCGGAAATATTTCAGTAGAAAGTTGACGGCGATCTCCACAGATGCCAGAATGTTTTTTTATCCGGGCGAATTCTTGTCGAATATTTGCATCGTTAATTGATCGCCTGTGTCGTTATCCTTGGAAGTCGCCTTGGTATTATGTACAAGTTGCGATCATTAAAAAACAAAATTATATTAATTTGTTGAACGATCGCCAAATATTCAGAAATACGATTTTTTTTTCATTTTTGAAATTATTGAGAGGTGAACATATCTTTCATATTTTTTTTTTATTTCATTTGAATAAAAATTTAAAATCGTAGAATTCAAAAGTCATTAATAAATTGGAAACAGGAAAAATAAATTTGAAAATAATATATGTCAATAAAAAACCTTTTAAAAAATAGATGAAAGGACGAAGGTTACTAGAACTGGTTATTTTAGGATAGAAATTCAGAAGAATTAATAATTCATTTTACCAATAACGTTACTTCAAATCTCAAAATAAGAAGGATAACGAAGAATTTATACAAAGATGTCAACAACTGTAACTGATGCTATCGTGCACATAAGTTGATGATTCTCTATCGGCAGATGTTCACAAAAACTACACTTCTGTGAAATACAAATAAGCACAGTCATTGTTTTATAGTTTATACATCTGAAAAATAATATTTCTATCAACTTGTATGGCAAGGTTCCGTTAGATACAAACTGTTTCGTATTTTATTCTAACAAATTTATATTAGTTCTTTACGTCCGCTTTCAGCTGTAATAATTTCACAGAAGTGTACATACCACATGTTCAAATAAATTTTTGATTCAGGTAAGCCGTGGAAGATCAAACGTTTGTCTCAGATTACTACATCAATTTATTTATTTACTTAACTTGTCCAATTATAATTACTGTAGCTTTCTCCTATTAAATTGTAATTTATTATTTACATTCAAATATTGTGTAGTTAAGTAAAATGGAAGTTTAATTTGCCACATTTTACACCTTGACATGTCACTAACGTCAAAAACTACTTGGTTATTACATACATTTACACTTCCATGGTCTACCTTTATCAAAAATTTATTATATATGTGGTACAAGTCAGGTATGGACCTTAGAAATCTTTTTCTACTACATCAATTCACTAAACCTACAAATGAAGTCGATGAAATCGACGTCGGATTTGCCGAAAGAACCTTGCTCCGTGACAAAAAGGACGTTTAGAGATTTTAGAGGAGTACAAAGAAAAGAAAAGGAGGGCTAATTTTAGACCTTATTTTAAACACCACGTATCTTAATGTGATAGACTAAAATGATCCGTAAGGTTTTGGCCAACTATCAACACGGCAAGTTTAGGCTGGATCAATATAACTCAATCAAATTCCAATGTTATAGAGCAAAACAAATAACTGACACCTTGTTGATTTAGCCAAAGTCCAACTTATTTACTAAGTGTCGCTTAAACAGTCGGTATTCTTGGTTAAGGTTCACTTCAAAGGAATTTTTAAAGGCACTTTTATCGGATATTGCAATTTTATTACTAATTGTGTGATTGATAAACATCACTAGTAAAATCAATAATAAGTTCAAGTTTTCCAAATAATTCATTTTAATTTTTCAATTTGTCGAATTTTCATTTTTGTCAAAAGGTAGGTATTACTCAACAGTAGTATAACAGGCGGGGTCCTGGGACAGTTCGATGGCATGTCTATCCGAAGTGACCACCGTTGAAGGTGATCCCCGTGCTTAGGGTTTGTTTTTGTTGCTGAAGAAATAATTAGGGGATAGTTTTTCATGCAGACGAAGTAACCCCTTTGGTTTTTGTAGCTGAATAGTTGTCGACAATGACGTAATTTGACCAGAAGAGGTTGCAGAAGAATTTTTAGGTAATTGAGGGTATTGTATTTTTCGTGCAGACGAAGTAACCCCTTTAGTTCTTGTGGCCGAAGAGTTGTCGACAATGATGTAATTTTGCCGGAGGAGGTCGTAGAAGGATTCTTTTTCTTGCGATGACACAAATTTCACCTCGTGTCTCTTTACCCGCGCGCACACTTCTTGCAAAATTGCGTCATCGCAAGAAAAATAATCCTTCTACGACCTCCTCTGATAAAATTACGTCATTGTCGACAACTCTTCGGCCACAAGAACCATAGGGGTTACTTTGTCTGCATGAAAAATACAACACCTTCAATTATCTAAAAATTCTTCTGCAACCTCTAACCTCTTCTGGTTAAATTACGACATTGTCAACAACTCTTCGGCTACAAAAACCAAAGAGGTTACTTCGTCTGCACGAAAAACCACCCCCTAATTACTTCTTCAGCAACAAAAATAACCCCTAAACAAGGGGGTCACCCTCAACGGTGGTCACTTCGGATGGACATGCCATCAAAGTGTCCCAGGACCCCGCCTGTTATACTACTCTCAACTTTAGAAATGTTAAGGCAAAGGTGAAAAATGTAACTGTGTAACGGACAATTTAATATGGAGTTAGCTGCAAGCATCACTTTTCCCTTAAATTCATCTTGAGATTTGTCTGTGCATGTGGGCATTAGAGAAACTGCCTTATGAACGCAATTATATAACACAATTGTTTCAGCATTTTGAGATGCCCTTGAAAATGAACATTGAAAACTAACGTTGATGCTGATGATGAAGATGCCAAATTATCAAAACGTTTAATTTGATACACAATGCAATGTATTAATGCAGCAATATCGTCCAGAAGATTGGCTGAATATCTCTGTGGCGTCTACTTTTAATTGTTCAATTTAATAATTTTTAACTGAACCCGGTTACCTACTAGTGATAGAGTTTTCACAGAGAGGGCTATGAGAAAAATAATAACAAGTTAGAAGAACAGAATTTAATGTGACAGTTTTCGATTTTTCAAAATACATTTTTTCATAATTTGGTTTGAATTATTGAAGAAAATAATTAATTATACTTGTGACGCCCACAATCTCTAAGAAAAACTTCAGAGTGTATTAATACATAATCGAAATAAATTTTGCATCAATTTCGACAGCCTAGTTAACGAAACTTAAGGAAAAATATTCTCAGTATCAGTGGTTTGTGTTGATTTAAAGGTGGTTCCGTCAGAGAATTCCAGTGGGTATATTGAATATCCTTGTTACATCTGCTTGTGGAATAATTATGCAAAACGAAAGTACTGGAAGTAAACTGTATCGCTGCTAAGAGAAGTTTTGACTTCAGGAAAAGATAATATCATTTATGAGCCACTAATAACCAGAGAAAAAAATTATCCTTCCACCACTCCACATCAAACTTGACGTAATATATGTTAATGCTTTTAACTCGACTTGTCACTCAATTGTTTCAAATAAATTTGCAGGGCTTGGTATAGAAAAATTACTTGACGGTCCATAAATACGGAAACTTATGAATGATAAAACATTTGCAACACGCAGGATGACTGACAACTATCCCTAATAAAAACGCGTAAGAGAATAGGTTAAGGGAATTTTTTGCAAAAGGAGTTTATGCACGACGAAGAAGTAATCGCAATAAATGCGACAATAGTAAGAAAAATGATAACAGCTTCGTGGACGGTGCTTTAACTGTTTGGCCACTTGAAGACCAAATGTCCAAAGCTTAATCACAAGAACAAGAACTATGAAGATATGAAGATTTCTGGAAGTAAGAAGAGAGGTAATAGTTTGATGTGTGTGACAGATGGAGTTAATGCAGCTTGTGCGGAAAACGATTGGATTGCTGACAGTGGCGCAAGTCATCACCTCTGCCACAACAAAAACATGTTTAGCGATATTGATGAGAAAGACAATGGAGAGAAAATCACTTGGGCAGATAACCGTCAAGTAAATGTCAAGAGAATTGGAATAATTAAAATTGAAATCTTTGTAGAAGGAAAGTGGGAGCTGGCGACTCTAAATAATGTTCGTTGGGTGCCAGAGAAAGGTAAGAACTTATACAGTGTCAGTTCTTCTGCTGAACGTGGATATCAATTTGTATTTAACGATATGCCAAATTAATCAGTTCAGAAGGAAGATTGAGATTGATTGCTAAACGATCTGGTGGCGTTTACAGAATGAATATTCAAACTGTATGGTCAGAGCAAGCAAATGTAGTAGAAATGCAGTCGCTGAAGGAGTTACATGAACGATTTTGACATGTTAACATGGATAAGCTTCAACAAATAGCGAAGGATTCATCCCTCGGCATTGAAATTAAACATGACATTTCATGTTTCTTCGCAACGTCAGCTCCTAAGAGTACAAGACCAGGAATTCATACACATGGGTGTATGTACAATAGAGCAGCTAGGTCTCAAGGATGCCAAATATTTCTTCATTCTGAAGGATGACGCAAGTGAATACATGATTACGTATGTTTTGTCACAAAGATAAGACGGCGTCAAGGATTTTTGACTTTTGCAATAAGGTGAAGAACAAGTTTGGATGTGAAATCAAACTTTTCAGATCTGACAACCGTCGAGAATTCGTTAATGACATATTGGCGAAAGAATTCAGTAATCAAGGCATTATTTATGAACATCAGCTCCTTACAGACCAGACCAGAATGGCAAGGCAGAGCGAACTATTAGAATAATCACCAAATGTGCAAGACCAACGCTGTATGGACGAGATGTACCTAAGTGTCTTTATTTCTGAAGCAGTGAAATATGTTGTGCAAATGTTAAACTGTATCAAGACGTCGAACGATAAATAGAAAACACCTTTTGAACGATGACATGATAGAGTGCTTAATTTGTCTATGATTAAAGTTTTTGGATCAACATGCTACTCACAGGTGCAATTATTAAACATGCATCAATCCAATCAAGTTCTTAATGCAAATGGTAGTCTTCTCGATCTTGTGGTTGCAAATTGCGATTGTTTAATTGTTATAGATGACTTACCTCTGTTAAATGAAGATTCACATCATCCGGCTTTAAATATCAGTTTATATTTAATTAAAAATGTACCCAAAAATATATGTAGAATATAACGACAAATTCTCAGCCGTAACTAGATTCTCATAGAGCATAAAGCAAACACCAGTTTGGTCATAAATGGTTTATGATTTCCCAGAGCTGTATAATTTGGCAGTGACATAATACACGTTGGTAACCAGCTGTGGAAAAAAAAGCAATGCATCACTATTGATACTTGTATGAAATTAATTAAAATCACCTGTGTTCAAGTAAAAACAATGTTTCAGGAGGAACAATTTAATCCAGTACGTTAAAAAACACCGGATAGGAAGTTGTAAACGCGACTTGAGTGTTGTTAAACTTTGTGGTTGATAATAACAGATTTTGTTCCTCATCGAATGCCGCACACACAACGAAATTATAATAATTAATTAACCAAACAGATTACGAATGTGTTCACTGATTATAATGTTTTAAATTCTGGTTATCATCATCCTGAAATAATTAAAAAGCAAACATTGTCATCACCATAATATAATTAAAAACCAAACACTTTCTTTATTATTAACAAAGTCTATTATTATTAAAACATCAGCGTTCAATCAAATATTTATGGAGTAAAGAGAGTGCGAAGGAAAGGTAACGTGTAATATTAGACCACAAAAATATACCGAGGTGTTTATGACGGACATGTTGTTTGTGTGATAAAACTTCATTTCCAAACACAATCAAAATTAAAAAGAAATCTTAAAAAATCTTATCTATCAAAGCAGGTTGTTCAAAGTGAAGCTACTATCCTTATTTTATACAATTTGTAATAATATTAAACTACATTTCAATTACTGAACTACTTCTGCAAAAATTTGCTTTCAAAGAAAAAGAAAACAAATATCTGCATCAACTACCGAGAAAAAATAAGAAATTTTATTCCCCAGAATTATTTTCTCTAATTATTTTTTTTTGTTTGGAATTAAATGAAGTTTAAGGAAGTCAAAAAGATTGAAAGGAGGTCTAAGGTTTTGCTTATCAAGCATAATAACAAGAAATATTCAATAAACAATAAACAATACATATATTATTCGTATATTTCAACGTAGATTAATCATTAAATTTTATAATAGATATACGCATCTTTGTATAAGTATACATTTAATAATAGCTATACAAAGTCATTTTTTGCGAAATGAACATAATAGGCATTATGTCAGCGTGCTGTCTCTTTATAATAATATGATTTAATGAATACCTTTCAATCAGCAAATGCCGTTATCAGGAAATTCCTTCTGCTTTGTTCGCGAAGTATTACACGTGCGATTTAAATAAATATTGTAATTGATCACGACGATTTGTATTGCTTTCTCGTTGCTACATGATTTATGCAAAACAATTTTAATTGTACATAAATAGTTATAATTGAGCACCTTATATATTATTATTTCTTTGTTTTCAGAATGGGTTGGTGGATAACACTTTCAAATTTACTTTGCCTGATAATATCAGTAGCGCAAAGCTCGGAAATATTTAGACCTTGCTCAGAAATATCCAGGGAGTTACGGTTTCCGTGTAGATGTTCCTTAGGGCCCATAGAAGCGGCTCTCGAGGGAAACCCCGCCATAAGCGTCAACTGCGATAGAGTAGTATTCGCTGGAGACTTTCCCTCGTTCCCATACGCAGCCCCCATTGTATCTTTCAGTCAGAGATGGGCAGGTCATCAAGCTTTACCTACCCAGGTGAGATCTTCTGTTCGAGTAAACTTCAGCTAATAAATATGATAATTTCAGATATTTACTTCCTCTGATCTTCCTCTGCGCAGCATAGACTTCTCAGGTAATTCTCTACGAAGACTAACAGAAAGGCTTCTCCAAGGTCTTCAAGCAACACTAGTCGAGCTTCGTCTGGCGGATAATTTATTGGGCGATACCCTCAACCCTATATTTTCTAGCAGTGAGTTCCATGGATTGAGGCATCTTCAACTGATTGACTTAAGTGGTAATGAAATTAAAGCTATTGAGGAAGGCATTTTCGAAGGATGTGTGAATCTTCAGGTAAAAAAAATAATTGCCAATTTTAACTTACTGTTTAACACTAAAAATACAGGAACTCTATCTCGAAAGGAACAGTTTATATTCTGTGCCTGGAACTTCGCTGAACGGGCCAAGTAATTTGAAAATACTTTCGTTAAGAAACAATAGGATTGGTGAGTATCTTCGAAAAGTATATTTTTTATTTTTGTGTAGAAAAAATTTTCTCTTAGAACTATTTAAAAAATCTATATTTTTATTTAGGTGTGATGAGAAGTAACGTCTTTCTATCTCAACCAAACTTGGAATTAATTGACGTCAGTCACAATTTGATATCAAACATCGAAGGTGGTTCATTCATCGGTTTGGAAAAGTTGAAAATCCTCCGCCTGAAACACAACAGGCTAACAAAATTCAACAGCGACGTATTTCAAGGGGCGGACAACGTCCAACAATTGGATCTGGCAGAAAATTTTATTTTTGAGTTCCCTTCCATCGCCCTCAAAGCCATTGCTGACCTGAGATTCTTGAATTTGTCATCGAATTTAATACAGGTAAGTATCTTGTGATGTGACTTAGAAAATTGAAATACACGGCTTTGTTTACAGAATTTAGACAATAATGACCTAGCGTCTTTGGTTAATCTTTACCATTTGGATTTGAGCAGAAATAACATCGCAAACATCGTCCCAGGAACTTTCCTAGGTTTGAAGCAGTTGAGGAAACTCGATATCAGCGTAAATTCATTGAGAACGGTAAGTTAATCAAAGTAGTTACTTTTCCGTGTATTTCAATATTGTTTGTACAGATAGAGGATGACGCCTTCGAAGGTTTGGACAACTTGGAATTCCTGAGTTTAAAAGACAACAACATTCTACTAATTCCCGCCTCAGCACTTGGTCGTCTTCCACGTTTGACCTACTTGCAACTTGATTACAATCGCGTTGCAGCTTTATCTGGAGACATCCTCAGGTCAATCGCAGAGCGTGTGACAACTCTGATAATCGCCAAGAACGTCGTCCGGGAATTACCAACAGCAACATTCCAGTACTTCCAACAGCTTCAGCACTTAGATTTAACCAGGAATTTGCTGACCATTTTAAATACAGACACCTTCACCGGTTTGGAAACAACATTAGTGAGTCTCAAAGTTTCCCAAAATCGCATTACAAATTTAGCCGGACCCCCTCTTACTTTAATGGAGCTCAAATTGCTAGATATAAGCGATAACCATTTAACAGAAATTTCAAGAAATGCCTTCACGTTATTGCCTGCCTTAGAACATTTAAATATGAGTGGGAATTCACATTTATCCGCAATCCCAGTAATGTTGCTTCACAAGTTGACACAACTGAAAATTCTGGATCTAAGTCGCACAAATTTAAAGTCATTGTCTTCAGATTTACTAAGTAAGTCCACGAGTTTGGAAGAAGTTTACTTAAACAACAATGGCATCACAGAGGTACCAGACGCAGCTTTTTCAAACATGAGAAATTTAACTACGATAGATTTATCTTACAACAACATAAGCAACATTAGAAGCGGCGCCTTCGTTAATATCATGAATATTAAAAAGTTGGTGTTAAAGGGGAATCAGTTAAATTCCTTTAAAGGAGAATTCTTCAATACGGGCACGGGTTTAGAAGTTTTGGATATTTCAGAAAATCAATTGAGTTACTTGTTTCCGTCTTCCTTCAAGATCCATCCTAGACTGCGTGAATTGCACGCCGCTAAAAACAAATTCAATTTTTTCCCGGCCGAGTTAATCTCTGAATTGCAGTTTCTGGGATACATAGATTTATCCAGAAATGGGCTTAAGACTGTGGAAGAATTAGATTTTGCACGTTTACCTCGCTTGCGCTCTTTAATTCTGGCCGGAAATCAAATCGATTCAATCAACGAAATGGCTTTCCACAATTCCACTCAATTGCAAATCATCGATTTAAGCTATAATAAATTAGACAGGCTCGGGGAAAGAACTTTTGAGGGTCTGGTTCGCTTGGATTTGCTAAATTTAGAGGGTAACATGTTGGCAGATTTGCCTGAAACGATATTCGAGCGTGCTCGACTGCACATGTTGGAGAACATCAATCTAGCGAGGAACTTATTTGAAATCGCCCCCTTGAAGTCTTTACAGCGCCAGTTCTTCTTTGTATCATCTGTTGATTTGTCGAATAATAAAATCAGAGACATCCCCGCGGATGACAGTATCATGGTCAACATTAAAAACCTCGATTTAAGCTTTAACCCCTTGTCAGAGGAAGCCATAGTTAACGTCCTGGGCGAGCCGAAAACAGTTCGGGAGTTAAATCTAGCCGGAACTGGGATAAAAGCAGTGACCCAACTGGAAACTCCATTCCTGCATCACCTGAACCTTTCGTTCAACAATATCAGCGAGTTGTCGGAGAAAGCCTTCGAACGAGCGACTTTGCTAGAAACCCTAGATATCTCCAATAATGACCTGCAAGATTTATCAAGGTTTTCTAAGATATGGAAGATGATGAAGAACATTCAAAGTCTTAACCTGTCGTCAAATCCCGTAACTTCAATTTCACATAACGACCTTGACGGTTTAGAATCCCTGCGAAGCCTCAGCTTACATGATTTAAACGAGTGCACTCGTATAGAAAAGACTGCTTTTAAATCGGTGAGGAATTTATCGTATTTGGATGCTTACAATTACCCCAGATTAGGGTATCTAGACGTTCAAGGGCTTTTGCAAAATTTACCTGCACTAGAGAGAGTCAATGTTGAAACTAAGGATGCTGCAATTGGCAGTGATCAGTTGCAGTCAGTTTTACACTCGCGTTTGCAGGAATTGGGGGTCAGGGGATCACGTTTAAGGAGTATTTCGTCTGGGTCCCTATCAGGTCTTAAGGGTAATGATGTGATAATTCGGATTCGAAATACATCAATGAGTTCTCTGCCTCCCGCAATATTTTTCCCAGTACCCAGATCTTCTCGGATTACACTTGACGTGACCGGAAGTCAATTATCGACGTTGAGTCCACAATTGCTCATTACCTTGGATGACAGAAGGGGTGACTTGCAAATTACTGGTCTGGAAACGAACCCAATCATCTGCGATTGTGGCGCTAGAGCTTTGAGACGGTGGCTTCCGGCGCATATGACGAATATTTACTGCGCCGGTCCTGCTCATTTGGTCGGAAAGTTACTGACGGATATTGGGGATGATGAGTTAACTTGCGATGCGTGGAAAATTTCGACGATTTCGTCGACTTTAGGCGAGACAAAAACGACGAAGTTATCGCCGAAAACGACTGAACCTGATATAATTTGGTCCCTCGCACCAACTGAGAAAAATAAACAGAAAAATACTAATAAAATGCCAGGGGCGTCTCAGTCCACTATCAACAATGATGATACGCTAATAATAGGGATTGTCGGAGGTGTTGTTGCTTTTATTGCGATTTTAGTGATTATAATTTGTATCATCAGGTTGAGAATGAGCCACACTCAAACCCTTCCTAATGGAACATCCGTCATGGGACCCGCTGTGTTTGGTGCAGGTAGCAGTTGCGCTTGCAGTGTCAAGGGGGCCCCACCTCTATACGCCGTGCCCCCTAGTTACACTGCAGGATACGCGGCGACATTGCCCCATAAACTGCAGTTAACGGGTTCACCTGTGAGGCCGTCATATTCAACGATGGGTAGGATACCTTATCAAAATAGTACGCAACCCTATTTAATAGCTTACCCAACAGATGAGAAAATATACCGGTAGCTCTTTGTAGTAGTGTGATTTACAATTTACAAATACAAATTAGTGCATAAGTTTTAAAACGTCGTAATTTATATTAAAGTGGTTGAATTAATGAGATATATACGTGTATATTGTAGCTTCTGTGTAATAGATGACTTTATTGTGTTCTGTAGTGCAGAATTAATAAATTTTATGTTTTCATTATCACAAAAAATTAAATATTCCGAATATCTAAAACATTGAAATAGTAACGGAATACATTTCACTAAACAACTTGCAGAAGCTCTGGAAACCATATATTTACAACAGTTTACACGATGTAATATGACTGCAATAGTAAAATTAATGTTCAAATGAAAATACTCTAATAGTGTGGAGTTTGCTTGCGTGTCACATATCTCCACACTTTGTTCTTTAGGCGAGATAAGCTCAAAATGAAACATATTTTTTGGGTAAAAAGACATTAAGCGCATTCGAGGATAAGCTCAAAGTAGAACATATGGTAAGTAGGTAGGTATAATAAACAATATCAAAGATTATTGTGTAAATAATAATAAAATATCTTACTTCCTCAATATTTACAAATACAAATTAATAAGTTCATCACTAACTGCAGATGGCGTAAGTATCCCAAGATCCGTAAATAAAAGCGTTATATAAGTCGGCGGGGTATAGTCAACGAGAGGATGCTCGTTCTTTAAATCCTTCTTTCTCATACTCTTTGTATACTGAAGCAAATACATTAATTAAAACTGCAATCAATATATTACTCACAAATTATACCTTATATTCATCTGGAAGGTCACCTTGGTTTAATGGAAATAATCGGGTGAACTTGAAGCTCTCTGTTAAGACATAGAAAGGCTTTTTCATTTCTTTCGCACATAAACCTACTGTGTAAGTTCCAACCTGAACATAGAACGTAAAATTATTTAAGAAAAAAATGCTAGGTCAAATTACTTTGTTGATGATGCCACCACTTTCCACAACTCCCTCAGCACCGACCATAACAAAATCGACTTGTTCCATGACATACCCAACAGCCGAATCCAGGATAAGCGTGTATGGTATACCTTCTGCTTTCAATTCCTTTGCGATTCTTTCACTGCACGGTTTTTACATCAGTACAGGACAAGGTGGTTTCAACAGTACTTACCCACTGTTATCAGGTGCCGATTTTGTTATGAAAACGTGAAATCTTTTCTTTTGTTTGGCTGCTTCTTTCAGTGTTTGTAAGACCACTCTGGATCTCGAGTGAATCAAAACTCTCTGCAGTGAAATAAAATATAATTTTCAGGAAATGTCACGTGAAAGAGAACTAACCGAACCGTCTACTATGAATGGTGTGGCTAATTTAACGATTCTTCCTCGGGATTGATTCAGTTTTTTCAAAAAGAGTCGGCCTCTATCTAACATGATTTGCTTGCATTCTTCGAATGTCTTAAAAAAAAGAAAGAGTAAGTAAATTTAAAGAGTCTACTTTCAGATTAAAAAATTTAGACTCCTTCATTTGAATGCAAATTAAATGCTCAAATTACAGTAGGTGAAAGAAGTGTATTTTGATAGAACATTGAATTTAATTGAAGTAATGTAATATTAAAGCCTGGTTTATTAACTTTCAATTAACTTTATCTTTCGATTTATTGCCATAGTAACAATTGTATAAATAATTGTTACTATGGGAACAAACTGAAGCTTAAAGTTACTTGGAAGTGAATAAATCAGGCCTACTTTATTTATTTATATAATAGTAAGGGCATGTTAGTTTTTGGAGCACTTTTGCAATGTATAAAATTTAAAACTATTTTTTTAAATTCATTAAATAGAATTTTAAGCACACCTGGGATATATTTATGATAGTATTTATCTGATTTTCCACTTCCATTCCAGAAAGAAATATGTATTTCAAATGAATGGTTCATGAAATCACTTAATGCCTATTTAAAAAATAATTTTTCGTGTATAGAACGTTTCATTTAATTTTTGCGCTACATCACTTCATTATTTTAAACAAAATATCTTTATATTTTGTATATTTTAGAATACCAATTGACTTTTTATTTAACTTAAAAATATTTAAGTGTATCAGATCTTCAATTGGAAAGTTTATGAAAAATCCTCTGAATTTTTATAACAGTGTGAAGTATGTACCTAGGTCTGGAATTTGATCAATGTAAAGTGTTACTTTAGATTTTATAAGATTGATTTAACTCCATTGAATATACCATGAAGACATCAACAATTATTTTAGAGTTATCCTCTATCTAGACCCGGTTTCTGGAAACGAATTTAATGGCTAGATTAGTTAGCCTAAGTTAGAGTGTGACATACATTATGACGTACAGCAAATTCTTAGCAAGTTATCGGCTAGCGCCAGCGAGCTCTACGACGCACTGCGTAATGTAGCAGAACCACTGAAAGTAGGGTTTAAAAGTCTGTTAGAGAATATTTTTGTTTTTGTTACGCTTACTTTACTTACTATTAATACTTTAGTTGATTAATACAATTGACACTAACCGACTAATCTCCCTACTTTGAACGGTCATAATAGAAGCGATCGCAGCGCCATTTGTGGGAATGGCCATAGCAAATAAAGCACTATACTGTTTGACAACTGTCATGTGTCAAACGTCAATCATTCTAGGAAGTCACTCTCTTTTTAATAAACCTTCTTTCATAAAAAAATCAACCTGGCGAAATTTTTAATTGAACATTCATTATGACCCTTTTAAAAACTTTGGAAATCTATTACATTAAACTCAAAAACCTAGTTAAAGTCATCGATGCTCTAGGTTATGTGCTACTAAGGTGATTAGATTTGATGATAGCCAATGCTGGGCTGTGTTCGAGAACTACACCTTGGGGCGCAAGTTGGGCGTATACCGCATCTTTGTCACACATGTTTCTTAACTTATTTTATATCTCACTCATCTATTGCAAGACGTCTTGTGTTTACATTATTACCACGACAACGGCAGGGGTGGGCGATATCACATTTTCAATATCGGTTATCGATAACTTAAAAATATCGACATATATCGATATCCGAAATGTAAATGTCGTTACTCGATATTATCGATAATATCGGTACTAGAGACCTGCACGAGTAAATACAGAATCGTCCAAGTACAGATACGAATACGTATTTCAACGATTACAACGATGCGCATCGCAATACGCATAATCGTGACGAGTACTAATCGGCATCGTCGCATCGTGGCATCGTTATGATTAGTAATCGGCATCGTCGTCAGGAGCAGAGTTGAAAAACGAAATATTTCTATTGAAAAATATTACAATATCTACATACAAGAGGACTTTTGTCTAACGATTGGAAGCACCAGATTTGAGATGACTCGAAAAATCCAAAATGTTGAAAGACTCATGCTTTAGTTTTTAGGAAACTTCCTGCTATATTATTTGTTATAAATTAAGTAGCAATATTGTAACAAATTCACACAATACTGAATAATTTTTTCTTTGCCGTTTTATATTAAAATTTACAAGAGACAAAATATTTTGCAAATATTTTGTGTGAAAACGGAAATGAGAAAAAAAAAGGATAATAATTTACCTTTTTCTATAATTGTTGGTAGGCTAGCGACAAATATTTCAATTTTAGAATCGTGCACTTCTGAAGCTTACGGCTTACCATAGTGGAATGTAGCAGAATGTCATTAATAACCATATTAATAATAATCTTTATTGGTCCACATGTACATTATATAAATACAAAAAAAAATTAATTAATTAATGGCGAAATTTTTTGTTGCAAGTTTTACGCCAATTTCTACCAGAGATCGTGCCATTCGTGCCAAGTCTTGAAATCCATCTCCGTTCACCGTGTCGAATGAACGAAGATCGCGAGCCACATATTTCACACAATTTTCTACAACTTCTCGGATTTGGTCACTCACAATGACAAGCGATGTTTTGTTTCTTACTTCTATTACATTTCCTTCTTCGTTCGTAACATCGATGCTTTTTTAAATTTGAAGGGCTACAGCTTTTTCCAAACTTAAATATATTTTCGCATGCTCCATATATTACAAACGGTTGAACTTGCTGAGTTTCGGCGTTTACAATTTTTTCAAAGTAAAATCATACATCACTCGAACCCTTTCCTTTCACTTTCTTATATTCACCACTTTTAATTTTTTCTAAAATATTCATTGTTAAGCTAATTTTTAATCGTTTGCACCAGAGCTTCGCAGCACGCATTAATTAATTAATTGACAGCTTTGATTGCATTTTGATTATCAAGATCACGACCTACTAGATTTCACGAGATCGCGTGTCAAATCGTTACGATGCCTGCGATGCCGCGCGACGATGCCTGCGATGCGACGATGCATGCGATGCTGTATTCGCGATTACATACTCACATCGTTCCGTAAGGTAATCGGCGATTATTAATCGGTTACATTTTTACTTACTCGTGCAGGCCTCTGATCGGTACATAGATAAATTCACGTAGTCCTAATTGCAGTACAGTGTTAAGTTGTAGCATTTAATATTACCTGAACCGGTTTTCTGTTGTAGAGGTAATAATTTCGTTACGTTTGTAGTGTAAAGCTGGAATTTAACATATCTGTAATATCGATATCGAAAATATGGATAATATCGATATTGATATATCGATATTAACGATAATATCGATATATCGATAAATTTTCGTAGCTCTAGACAACGGACACACTCTTCATAACCCACTTTTAAATAGAGTGTGAAAAGTATGACCGTTGTCATGGAACGAATCTAAACACAAGACGTCTTGCAATAGATGAGCTTTCTCTCTCTTATTGTAATGATGAGAATTTGGCAGAATTTAAACGACTGGTAGGATAATGCCAAAGAAACTCTAATATCGAATTTTTAGCGCAACTTTTAGTTTTCTCTTTGCGTAAGATTGAAAAATTCCAAACAATGCAGCATAATGGTCATCCTATGTGTTACTTAACACGTTGACTGCCATAGCGTCTGAACCGATTTTTTACATTCGCGCCATGAGCATTTTTCCATGTAGATAAAAAAATTCACCCTCCAAGCCACGGGACGCAAAGATAGTTTAACATGTTAAATAACGCCTTATGTGAGAAATTTTCCGAAATTTATTTTCTCTACGGAAAATTTTTTGAAAAAGTGTCTCGGTCATATGTACCGAGCCGGCGCATTGTGAAATTCACTTACTCAGCCATTGTGCTGCACCGACTCGGTCGTGCTCTCGGCCAAGGCGCATGAGCAGTTGATCTGTGCAAGTCCTCGTGAGTTTTGTTTATACCGGGTTGTACATTCCAATAAAATGTCTTATAATCGTAAATATAATAACAAACGGCCTCTTACAGATAAAGAATTGTATCAGATTTTGAATGAATTATCTGACGCAGAAGGTAAATTTCTTTTTAGGTTTTGTTCGGTTATGTTATATCTTGTATGTTCTTCCTTGAAATTGTATACGTGGATAGCTCAGAAAATGAAAACGCTGACAATCACGATGACTCCATGATAAATTCTAGTAGCGAAGATGAGAATAAAAAAAATAATGGAGAAAGAAGCAAGGAAGAATTGATGGACACAAAATGAAGATGAAGATGATGAACAACATAATGAAGAAATTGGAATTATAGAATTACTGGAATTTGAAAGTGGAAATGTCGTTGGTGAAATAAATTCAAAAGCTGATGATGAAGAAAATAGAAGAACTACTAATGGATGCAGGAATATGAATGGTTCTGAATGGAAGACACCTGTTGGTCGACAGGCTGTATTTCTCCCATTCACCAAGAAACCAGGAGTCGATTCATACTTATTTGAACTTTTGAAAGGTGAAGAACCTATAAGTTTCTTTTTTCAGCATTGATTGATGATAATATATTTCAATTTATTACCGAACAAACCAACTTATATGCGACGCAAACTGTTCTTGAAGGGAATGCTAGATTACATAATTGGTTTCCTAAGATATTTACAAAATAAAGCGTTTCTTCGGATTAATTTTGTATATGGGAATAGCTCGATTGCCAGAACTTTCAGATTATTGGAGCCAAGAGCCAATGTTCAAAAACAAGTTTGCTTCTTCAGCAATGAGTCGAAACAAATTTGAATTACTTAGGAGGATGGTTTACTTTTCCGATAATGAAAACAATACCAATAATGACCAATAATGACTTCATAAAATTCAAAGTTTGGTCAATAAAATCGTTCACAATTTTCAATCGGTATTAGAACCCGGTGACACCATCTGCATTGACGAATCATTGATACCATTCCGTGGTAGATTGCTAATGCGACAATACATAAAAGGCAAAAGACATAAGTATGGCATAAAGATGTTCAAGCTATGCTGTAATGGGGGCTATACTTATAATATACAAATTTACGCTGGCAAAAATTTGGATGCAAGGCAAACAACACCGACAAGAGTAGTTATGAAACTGGGCGAACCCGTATTGGATTGCGGAAGGACTATGATTACTGATAATTGGTACACAAGTGTATCATTAGCAGAGCAACTCCTAAACAGACAAACTCATCTGGTTGGTACATTGAGAAAAAACCGGAAAGGTAATCCGAAAGTAGTAATACAAAAAAAATCTCAAAGCCGGAGAATTTATTGCAAAAGAAAACAGCAAAGAAATTACTTTGCTATCGTGAGGAGACTTGAGGTATGTATTGATGCTCTCTACAAAACACTCCCAGTCAACAATTCAAGTTAGAAACCGTCAAGGACAAATAAAAGAAAAACCGGAAATAATAGTAGCTTACAACCGAGGAAAATCGAATGTTGATCAGTCGGATCAAATGACAGCCTATCAATCGCCACTTAGAAAGACTATAAAATGGTACAGAAAGATAGCTATCGAACTTTTGCTAAATACTGCTGTAGTGAATGTGTGGCTTGTATACAAGGAAGTAAATGACTCCAGTATAGGCATACTTGAATTTCGTAAATCTATTGCGTACAAATTATGCAGTGAACGTCTTCAAATTCTAGAAAATTTAGAGACCGAAGAAAAGAATACCCCGAACCGCAGACGCCGTCTGCGTCATGAACTGGGACAAATTGATGTCAAGAATCGAAAACCGTGTAGAAATTGTTATGAGACTGCGAAGAAAAGCCACGGCTGGCGCATAGCAAGGAATTTGAAACGGATTCGAACATACTGTAAAGGTTGCGAAGGAGAACCTTCCATGTGTCTAAATTGTTTTAACCGGATCCACAGGTATGGTGTAGAATGAAATTAAAAATTTTCGAATTACCAATTGTTTTTGTTTAAAGTTATATATTTTTCCTAAATGTAGTGATATGATTTCATTTTGAAATAATAAAGTTTGAGTTTGTTAGGAATTTTCATGTTTTTTTCAATTTTCCCGTGATTTCTCAGTGATGAAAGTTGTATACCAAAAACTGTTATGTTGCAGTCATTCGTCGCCGCCAGCTCGGTCAGTTAACGTTGAAGATGCACGGCAAACCGAGTAGTTGGCATGTGGGATGCCTAAAATTGTCTCGGTCACATGAACCGAGACGGTGTCACGGTTAAAATAAGGTTCTCGGTAAAAAAGACCGAGTTGGCCTACTGAGAAACTTTTCGCAGTCATATAGACCGAGACGGCAGTCAACGCGTTAAGCAAAATGACAATATTTTGATATTAAGCAGAGACTAATAGGTTTTTAAGTAAACCTGCAGTTTAGGTATGTCACACCTATGTGTGTATATTTCAAAATAAACTTTCTTATAATAATCTCAAAATAAATTCTCACAGAGACTTTTTAACTCGCATTTTATAATAAGACCTTCAGTATTGAATTTTTTCTTTTGTTATTTTATAGGAAATTAAGCATTTATATTTTACTACAATCAAATACAATTCAAAATTGCAATAAAATAAGTTTGACAACACTGTTTAATTTCTTGGAGTATAAAACTGATTAACTCGACAAACTTGTATCCTTGTTACTTGTGTGTTAAATACACGCGTAAACTGCAGGATTTTAAACTCTTTATAAATATTGTGTTCTTTTTGTACTAATCTTCATGTAACCATTCATGACTCATAGGTTCGCATAATCTATGTATCTGATTTGTCTCAAAACACACTTAATTGGACCACACATTGGGATGCAAGCCACGAAGGGCAGTGCGGCAGAAAAAATTTAGTGGCGCAGTGGAAGCACATACGGCAAAACAGTTTCATGTCGTTTATGGATGCAGTAATGACTGAATTCATTGATTCAATCTCAAAGTCAGAAGAAATTCACATGATAAAGTTATTGCATGCTACATATCATTATGGAAAAAGGCAACATGGAAAAGCAAGAGTATGAAGAAACAGAAAATTAGCATTAATTCGAAATTTTCTGAGTAATTACTTCTGTTTAACTTAAAAAAAGTGATAGAAATTTGCAATATAGTTTGAAATACTATACACTTAGAAGTTTGTATCATACAAAACATGGGGTTGCACAGCTTCAATAACTGATTCTTCCATTATTAAACTGTGCAGAACATGGGTAGTAAACTATGTCTCGAATACTATGTGATGCAGACTGAAGCAGATGCAGATTTGTGCTACCCTGCGCTGGGTCTAAATTCATTTAAAGCCTACGGATCACAAAAACTGCCCTGCCTTGTGTGGTATACCTTCCAATGTATGCAGTCCAGTTTATACTACATTAAAAAAGAAAAAGAAATTAAGTAATTCAGATATGCTAAGATTCTATGACCACCTGTAGATATTTTTGAACATAACTTAAACAATCAGCACGAATTGTTAACGTGCGACTATAGACTGTAAATTGTATAATTTACCTTCTATTCAGGTTCAAAAGTAGGGCTTAAAACTTTTTTAACTCAACAATAATTGCAGATTTTCTTACATTCGTATCAAGTTTGGCCAAGGTGATGAACCTTAAGAAGAGCTCGCAACCAGAATTAATGGCTGTTACTGGATAATTCGTGTTCCTCATAACGTCAATGCCAATTTTCAAGTTTTCATCGAGACCTTGCACAGTCTCAGCTGAAATCTCTCGCATGAACCACATCTACATGATTGAACACAAAAGTACATACATTTATAATGTTGAATAATTTCCATGAGAGTACGGATAGCAGCAATTCCCGCTGAAACATCTTCCTCCTCTTTGAGTATGTTGCAAAAATACTGTTCTATATCTGAGGTAAAATTTAAAAGAAACAAAATTAAGGTTATGTATTGGCAAATCTGTCAGTGATATTACCTTTTCTTTCCATCATTATTATGTTACAATAAACTCTAATAATCTGGATTTATAATTATTTCAACACTTTCTTATGAATGATTTCATCAGCTAAACCTAACCTAACATGTTCCAGAACGCTGTAAAAGGATTTCATGTTTTCTAGATCTTGTGATAGATGGCGTAACTTTAGTTAAGTGCGATGAATAAGCAGATGTCTCGGTCGGTCAAGCAGAGACCCGTCATATGTCATCACATCAGTTACTTCGCGTTTTTAGCAGTTGTGTAGTTAAGAAAATTATTTTGCCGTTGTTCAGCAACATTATTCAATTGTGCTTCTGTTTAATCTACATTTTTGTAAGTACGTCTTTTAATTGTGCTCGTCATTTCGTAGCCGCCGCCCAGTTGAATGCGTAACAGTTGAAACGAGGCGAAAAAATTCCGTTTGTTCTGGCTAGTGCCTATGTCGCCATTTTCTTGACGCAAGGATACTTTATTTTCTACCTAGATTAATTGATTTTATTGGCACGCATTTACAGTTTACCAGATTTGAGATAGTCAAATTAAGATTGTAAATGTAAAAACTGAGTACGCGCTTCTAGAGTATGTTTGTGATACACCTGTCAGTGCAATTGTTAAATTGTTAAATGTTCAATTATTGTTCCTTTTTTGTTTTGAGTTGTACAAAATAAATGATTCGAACTTTGCTGAAATGTGACGTAAATCAATATTTATTACTCTGATAATTACGCTCCTGTAATTTCATACTCATTAGATACGATTGTAAATGCGAATGTGTTTGCATTAATTGTCTGGTTAATTAGATTGATTGCACCTCGTTACCGTGTTAATTAAGTTGGCAATAGAAAGCGGGAAGTTCAAATCGACAGAATCCGACAGTGCCTGTTACCAATGAGCGCAATTGTTTTTGGAAACGTCACCGTCAAAAAACTCAAAAAAAATAACTGGTTTCGGTGTTAAAAAAAATTGCAGATGTTGTGGTGTTTATGTTGCCGGCGGTACCATGAAAATTGGTGGTCGCAGTTGCTGTTGTGCGGTGAGCCAAAACCTATATATTTTTTTTAATTTTCCGACGAATACATTAGTTGATAAACAAAAACACCTGTCAAATTTCTGCGTTTCTGGTATTCGGTATTTTAAGAGCAACAACTTAATTCCATTGTGAAATATTGACGGTGAGAATCTGGAAACCATTTCAAACAGTAAAAATTAGGTATATCTCGTTGCAAAACACTTATTAATTTCAGGAAGTTTCCAATATGAGTAAGCAAGGTATTATAAAGCTGCTTAAAATGATTTCATGTTGCAATTATTTTGTGCAAAATATTTTCTTACATGCCTTGATTCATATTTTCAGATTGGTCATGTGATAGGCCCCGAATGACATTTATGATCGTCTTTGTTTAGCACTGGCGTTTTGATAACGTCAGGCGCTATCAAAATATGGCCTTTGAAATTGTGTACGCTTAAAATTATTATTCATTATTTCAGAGTATATTACGCTGTGCAAATTGTGATTTGACTTTCAAACGTCACAATACTCACTGGTTCGTGTTTGTAAGAAATTATAGCTTAGAGAAGCAGTGTTGCCAATACATTGGAATAAAGTGACACTAAATCTCAAAGAAGAAAAAAACATTAGATTATAAAATACATCAAAAATTGCACAATTATCAATTTTTTTTTTAATAAAATGCATAATATCCGTTCACGATCTTTTTAGATTCAGAGTAGGCCTGACATTTTTGTTGGTACCCACAAGTGGATATGTTCCATTTTAATTTGATGGTTATATTTTTGAGAACTGACGCCGAAGAACATTGATGATTTTTATCATTTTGACTTAGTATCAAAAAGTCACAAGTAAGTATTTGTTTTAATGTTATTATTTTACTTTCTTCATGCCATCATAGAGTATAATAGATATAGTCGACGGGACTGATGTTAAAGTGTCAGAATTTTACATTAGTCACTTTTTAACTTCCATCAAAATACATGCACGTAACTTAACGAAAAAGAAGGATGGCCCTCTAAAATTTAAAAAGATCATGAATTTTAGAAAGTCGAACCAGTTTTGTTTATTTGAAGACATTTATTTTATTACATAATATTTATTTATATTATTATTTTTATTAATATTTATTTATATTATTATTTTTATTAATATTTATTTATATTTATTATTATTTTTATTAATATTTATTTATATTATTATTTTTATTAATATTTATTTATATTATTACTTTTTTAATTTTATAAATTTTCTTGGTCGTCTTTTGTTTTATTTTACGTCAAAAAATGTACAACTGTCAAATATCTTTCTTGATCACCTTTTGTTTTATTTTACGTCAAAAATTGCACAAATTATTATTATTTATTTATTTATCGATCATTTTATGTTTCATTTTATTTCTGCATATTTCAATTTTAGAAAGAAACTGGACCCAGTTTTATTTAATGAGAATTTTTGTTACTTTTTTAATTTAATTTTTTTTAAAATTTTATATATTTTTTTATTTCTTGTCATTTGTTTTGCTTTATGTCAAAAATTGCACAATTGTCAAATGTCTTAAAAAATACATATATATCTTTATTTTAGAAAGTCCAGTCAGTTTCGTTTATTTGAAGAAATTTGTTTTATTACATATTACTTATTTATATTATTATTTATTTATGTATTTTTTTAATTTTATTAATTTTCTTGATTTATTTAAACGATTGTCTTTTGTTTTATTTTAAGTCAAAAATTACATAATTGTTAAATGTATTAAAATATTTAATGAGATTTTTTTTATTTTCTAAATTTTCCTTATTATTTTATTTATTATTATTTTTTTAATTTCTCGATCGTCTTTGGTTTTACTTTACGTCAAAAATTGCACAATTACCAAATGTCTTTATTTAATGAATTTTTTATTTCTTTGTTTTTTTTTAATTTTATAAATTGTCTTTACTTATCGATCGTCTTTTGTTTTATTTTATATATTTTACATCTGCATATACATATATCTTAATTTTAGAATGAAATTGGACTCGGTTTTATTTATTTAATGACATTAAAAATTTTTTTAATCATAATTTTAAAAAATAAAAATCTCTTAATTAAAATCAATGATTTTAAACATTATTTTAATCAAGTGATTTAAAACCTTTAAAACAACTCAACCCTTTCATTTTTTATTTGTTTAATTTTCTGGTTTAATTTTTATTAGCCTTTTCATTTATTTATTTTTTTTCCAAATTTTTCCTTTCCATTCAGTTTTTCATTTACCTTTTTGGTTCTTTATTTCAGTCCTTCATTTTTTTATTTTTCCTTGTTTTTCACTTGACTGTTTTCATTTAATATTTGCTTTTGTTTTTCATTTGCTTCTTTCCTTTGCTTTTTGGTTTTTATTTTCTTTTGATCTTTCACTTGATTTTTGTTTTCATTTTAATTTTTCCAAGTTTTTCAACAGTCAGTCTCGTTTAATTCTTTACTTGCTTTTTGTTTTGGTTTTTGATTTATTTTCTTCAATTTTGTTTTTCCTTTAATTTTTAGTTACTTCATTTTTTGTTTTTATTTTCCTAATTTTTGTGTGTTGAATTAAAATATACAGGAAATTTACTTTTTTTTTGGAGAGTATACCATGGCGCCTTTTGTGAACAAGTTGGCGATGTTGCCTATAAAGAATCTGGCAACCCTGCCTACTATTATGAATACGAAGTACTCTAATTAATCGCAAAATGGAATCAGTGGAGTGGATGTTCGTTTTTATAAAGCAGCAAATATTTTCGGATTGCATATAATTAACTGATCTTTAATATTTAATTTTAATTAAAAGCCTAGCTTACCTAAAACTAGAAATTCTATTCCTAAGTTATAGACTTTTCATTGTATAAAACAGACAGGTTATAAACACACCACAATAATTTATTTGGAGAATTTTATATGGGTTTAAAAAATGAAGTATGTTATTAAACTATTGCATACACCTTAGCACCCTATCATTTATTATAATTAATTTATCAAAACTGAAATAAAGTAAACTTAACGCACGAATGTAACTGCGAGGTTATGTGTCCAAATCTAAATGGCAACGACTATTTTAATCACAATCTGATAAGGTTTTAGGCTCTTGGACAAGATTTTAAAAAATAAAACGAATTACAGTAGAAATCGTTTATAACGACGTACTTGTGCATGGTTTTAATACTGGACTAAAGCCTCTAAATTAAAGGTTTTAATTATCTCATTAACTCATGGAAAAATTAACTGTTAACTTACAGAAAGTGATAGACAAACGCACAAAAGTTACTAAATTCACTTTTTTGTAATACTACTCCGTTTTTTTAATAATATTTCTGAGCTTGGTATTTTTAACTGAATGTTAGGAAATTTAAAAAATTTCTGTCGTAAAAGCAGTGTTCCAAGAGAAACCCTAGAATTTTAACAATGACAGGTATTATAAAAAAAAAAACATTATAGGAATTTCCAGTAGAAAATTTTAACAGGAGAAAATTCGTAGCTATTAATAATGGTTGCACATCACTAGAAATACATACAGCCTTGGCCAAAAGTATTAGGCACCTTACATTAACACCTATATCATGAAAATCTGTTAGAGTAGGGTAAAATAAAATTTCCTGAGTATAAAATAATAACAATTTATTAAAGTAATTAGTATTTTGTTGGGCCACCTCTAGCCTTAATCACTGCAGCTATTCTTTTCGACAGAGTACTTATAAGTTTATGACATTCCTCTGCAATAATATTATTTCATTCTTTCAATAACACGTTTTTTTAAATTGCTTTAGATGTAATTGGATGCTTTCTAATGTTACCCTTTAGAATCCTCCACAAATGTTCTATGGGATTTAGGTCTGGGGATTGTGCAGGCAAATCCAGGAGGTTAATATTGTTTTCTTGAAACCACTTCATGGTAACTGCAGATTTGTGGCAGGGTGCATTATCTTGTTCATACAGCATTTCTTCCATATTTGTATCACCAAACATCTTGAAAAATGATTGCCGTAACGTCGTTTTCAATAAGATTATGTAAGAGTGGGAGTTTATTCGACCTTCACAAACATTTCGCCTACACTGTCGGCTGACATACAACCCCAGATCATTACACTGCCTCCCCCGTGTTTCACTGTTGGTACCCGCATTCCGGAAGGTATTCTTCACCGATTCTCCGCCTCATGTAAGCTACACCAGGAGTTCCAAATACCTTACAATTAATTTAAAAAAACGTATAACTTTTTACAAGTGATATAAAGCAAATATTACCTCAAAATTTAATTCGTCGGACCACACATTTGCCCAATCCTTCTCTATAAAGTGTTGGTATTTTAAGGCCATTCCAAACGAGACTTTTTATTTTTTTCTGAAAGCCAAGGTTTCTTTCTTGCTTTACAGCCTTTCAAGCCAGCTTCATTAAGTCTTCTTCTGGTCGTTCTGACACTGATCGGTCTCCCGATTTCTTCAGATAAACTGGCAGCGAGCTCGGAGGAAGTGTTCTCTCGATTTTTAAGTGAGTCGCGAATTAAATTTCGATCCTCACGGTCCGAAATTATCCGTTTTCTACCTGTTCTTGTTCGGTTCGCATGTGATCCAGTATCCGCGTAACATTTAATACTTTTGGCTATTTCTATCATTGTGTTGCCTTGTTCGTGCAAGAACTGAATTCGTAAATGTAAATGCTCACTAAGTTCGTTCTTTTTAGGCATTTTTGCAGCAAAAATTACGATATTCAAAATTATAAAGAAATAAACATTATACTGGAAAGATCGTTCTTACTACAAGCGCTATACAAGACTGACTACCTATTCACGGAACCACATTTGCGAACTATCATCTGCCACGTTTTACAACCGGTGTAAAGTAGTGTGCATTATTTAAACTATCGTTTATTGTTGCCGACTATATGATAATAAAATTCTAAAGATTTTTGAGTAATATTTTTGGAGATAAATTAAAAAATTAAGGGTGCCTAATAATTTTGGCCAAGGCTGTATATGTCTCAAAAATGCATATAAACCTTCTGGTAAACGTATTCCACTATATTTCCTGAGTATAAAACTGCAAATAATGTTTCCTTTAGCAGCGTACTTTTCTTGTACAAACCTTTCAAAGACAGTACTTTTGGCAGAAAACTGCGGAGTAAACGACTGAAAACGGAATGGAAACTATTATTAAATTAGTAAAAAAGTCTGTATCATTAACGAAATATAATTAAAACACATTTTTTGGGTTATTGTTAAGAACAGCAAAATAAATATCGGGTCTTTAAACTCTTCAACAAGAAAGTACCTCGAGTTGGAAAAAATCTTATGTTGTAGCTTGCATAATAATTTTTTTTATGTCACAAGTGGATAAACATTCGATTAATCTCAAAATGTCCGTGTATGGACAAGATCTAGCTTTTAGGCCCAGTTTTACAAACGTGAAATAAGAGAAAGAACAACTGTTACCTTGTCCACCAGTTAATCCGTTGGACAATAGGCCGGAATAGTATTTCTCAGAATATCTTGTAAAATTCTTATGTTGGTACTGGAAAGAGTTGCAAAGCAGGCGTAAATCGTGTAAGAGCGCGCAACTTGAATCTTTAGCGTACTGTTCAAAAAGCGTGTTTTGTAATATTCTTTTGGGAATATGAATTATAGACTAGTCGTAAAATGTTTTTGTTTTAGAAACAGTATACAACGCATTATTATAAATTAAGAGGACAATAGAATAAACTAAAATTAAAGGTGTGAGAATATTGCAAGCATAAGATTGAACATTTTTGGATTAGTTTTGTAAACTTTTAAACAATCCTAATGCAATGTTGGGTCAAAAACAGATCACAAGATGTCGCGATTTATACTCTTTATAACTTTTAAAAAACAACGTTCAGTGGAGTTCAAGACTAACTTAATATTTTACGTAAAGAGGTGAAAATTGCATTAATTTTACTAAAGTGGAAATAGAAACATTGGAGCAAAGTTTTGGTGTTAAATAAAAAAAAAAAATTGGAATCTGCTAAGACATTGTGAATAAAACCTACGTACCTATCAGTCTCTGTAAAAATTGATATATTAAATTCTTTCGACTTATTTTGCATTCATGCAGGAATGAAGCAATTATCGGGACCTATTTTTAAAAGAGTTAGACAAAAACTGACCTCGGCTCCTGGAGCTCGATTTTTAAGACAAAATCAAAGGTAAGGCCGCATTTCGATATCTTGTACCGCTCAGGAGTTACAGGCTGTTTTTCGAAATTCTACGACTTCTAAAAATCTTTATAACTTTATTGTTTATGAAAATTCTTGATTTCTGTAAAAAAATCTTTAAGGCACTTTTCCATGCAGAATTCATTGCCCCAAATTATTTTTTTCTAGAGTGCTCAATATTTGAGATATAGGCAAGAACTTTGATTTTTTATACTGGGTGTTTCATTGAAGATGCATCAAACTTGGTATGTGGATAGATGTCGGGAAAAGAAAGAAAAGTTTCTTTGTAAAATTTTCTCTGTAATGAATACATTTAGAAAAAATCGAAGGGAAAACAAAGTCGCATATTTTTAGGATGGACTTTAAATGAGAATGAATGGATTGTTACTCTTTCACATACGAAATCGGTTTTTTGGTTAATTGCCACTAGAATGTCGCCCCGGTCGATTCGGCAAAACACATTTAAAACATCATGGTTGTTGGCAATCAATAAAAATATTAATTAGTCGTTTATTTTCTGTTCTCCATTTAATACGAATTTTCTAATTGTTAGTTGAAGAATTTTAGGATTGTTCAAACATTTAGTTTGTGCTTATTTAAGAATTTATTATTCACGTTCACCGTTTCATGAAATTGTTCGTAGAAATTTAGCGCCCAAGTACCTGATTTTACCCAAAACATTTCGTTCGCCGTACTACCCCAATTAAGGACTTTATGGTATTAGATTTTCCATGAACGCAAAATTTACTAATTTCCTTTTCTTAGTACTGTCTCACTTTCTTCTCAACCAATAACAGTTGTAATGTAATTTGTAATGTGGGACAACATACATACTAAATGGATATTTTTGCATAGCCCCACATTTGTAATTTATTATTAAATTAAATAAGTTTAAATATCGCATTCACATCGCTGCTGCATTCGACGTGTGGCATAGTTGAATACACCGAGCATTCGGTCAAGGGCAAAATAAAATCTAGTCATAAATTTTTTCGCTGTTTATGGATTTATTACCCCCCTGCAGCTGTGTGCCATTCATAAATGCAATTTAGATCGCCGGTTTTGTTTCATGATTCCCCGCGCTATAGTATTTCAAAAAACATCGACTCCAAATTATGCAAATTTCAACTTGCTCCGATTAAAATTTTTTATTAAGATATTTTGTTTGAAATAATATCAGAAACGTGTCTCTCAAGTTTGATGCATCTTAAATGAAACACGCTGTATAGTGCCTTAAGGGAAGTTTTTTCAGAAATCAAAAATTTTCATAAACAAAGATGTTATAAAGTCTTAAGCGGTACAAGATATCGAAATGCGGTCTTCACCTTTGATTTTGCCTTAAAAATCGAGTTCAGGGAGACGAGGTCAGTTTTTGTCTAACTCTTCTAAAAATAGGTGCTTCCTATTAAGAGCGTCGAATGTGGCCAACCCTGTACATTAGTAATATGAAAGGGATTCTGACATTCTATCCCTCGTCGACGCCGCTATGTAAAATAAACGGAAATAGCATTCTCTTTTGAAGTCGTCACCGCACGGTGTAAGACACGTGTCTCATTTCAGGTGCAGTGTTGGTGTTGTCCTAGTGCGTGTTGTCCGACCCCCCTGCCGGTATCTCGTTCACGTGTAGCGTCCATTTTCTCGGAGCAGTACTAAAATTTAGCCCCTTTGCATGCGACTTCTACACCTAGGCATGGTAAGTAATTGTAATGACTAGTTTACTAGATGTCGGATATTTCATAATCAAATTAGTCAGGTTTTATGTATCGGGGGCTGATTCTGCGAATTAGTTTGCGCATGTTACCGAAATTTGAGGGCGTGAATCCTGTGCCTTCAATTTTAATATTTCTTAAGCTTTGAAAGTGACAATAAAAAAATGGTAAAATTTTAAAGTGATGTGTGATGTGTGCTCACAGCGAATAGTCGAAGTATAGTGCTGCTGCATATTATTTGTTAATTGTTGCCTAAACAACAAAAATGAATAACGAAAGAATTACAAGATCAGCTAGTAATGATAAAGAAGAGATGTTAGTACAAAGAGTGGTTGAGAAAGTGCTCTCCAATCCGAAATTCCTGGATAAAATTATAAGTGCAATTAATGAAAGATTGTCCGATCTTGATACAAAACTTCAAGAGTGTCAGTATAAGGTGGAGGCGCTTGAAAGCAAATTACAGGACGCGCAAATTCAGTTAGAAAAGCAGGAACAGTACTCAAGAAGGAACAGTTTGAGGATCTATGGCCTACCGGAAAATAAGTCAGAAAACTGCGAACAGTTAATTATAGACATATGCAGAAATAAGCTGGATATTCCTATCACCAGCAGTGAAATTGATTGCTGCCACCGTTTGGGTAGTAAAGAGGGAAGCAATAAACCTATAATTGTCAAATTTTGCCGTAGAAGTATTCGAAATAAAATTTACCAATCCAAAAGAAAGTTAAAAGGTACCAAGATTCTGATACGGGAAGATCTAACGCGTCTTCGAGCTTCGTGGGTCAAAATGCTGGCTGCGCGTCATGGAACGTCTAACATTTTTACTAATGATGGTAACATTTTTGTTAAAATTGATGGTAGTATTAAGAAAATAACATCATCGGGCGACTATAATAATTTCTTAATTAGATACAATGTACCTCAGCAGTAATAATACCTTTCGCTTGATATATTGGTCGGAACTTGTCTTTTTGCGATTGTTTTCTTGCTTAATTTTTACACGTTATAAACACTTGTTTGATTTGAAATCTCGAGGGGAGAGTGTCTATAAAATATCAAGATGTTAAGTTTATTAATTAGTTTCATTCTATAATTTGGAATGTCTTTTAATTCTAAATGTAGCAACATTGATTAATATGAACTCTGCGTTTTTAAAATTAGCATGTGTAAATATTAGATCCTTGCCAACTAAAATTCATGAGTTAAGTATTTTTTTACACAATAATGATATTGATATATTATTACTCACAGAAACTTGGCTTCATGCTAATATACCGGATGATGTACTTAACATACGTGGTTATAAGTTTTTACGACGCGATCGTACATATCGAGGCGGTGGAGTTGGAATTTATTTCAAACAATATTTTCAGTATTCCCTAATCATAGTTAAAGATACTATAGAGCAACTGTGGATATCCCTTAAATATCGTAATGAGAATTTTGTAGTAGGAGTAGTATATAAAGCGCCACAGTTGGATTATAAATTTTTTCTAAGCGAATTAGAGGACGCTCTTATTGAAGCGCTTGTTTACTCACCGAAAATCCTCTGTGGAGGAGACTTTAATATCGATCTCCTAAAAGTTAATAATGTGTCTACACAATATCTCTTAGACTTTTTTGATTCTCTCAATTATAAACAGATTATTAATCAACCTACACGGCTCACCCAAAACACTGCCACACTTATTGACTTATTATTTACCTCTGATGAAGTGGAGCCTACAGATTCAGGCGTTATTAATTGTGACTTTTCTGATCATGACTTTATCTTGTGTAAACTTCCAGTATTTCGGGCTAAAATAACACCTATTATTAGGGAGTACCGAAATTTTAATAATATAGATTGGAAGCTATTTGAACAAGACTTATCCTCCATTCCTTTTCAACATATGTTTCTGTTTACTGATGTAAATGATAAAATTAATTTCTTTAATAACCATATCATCAATTTGTTTGACAAACATGCTCCTTTAACAACTCTTCGATTCACCAAAAAGCGTCTTCCTTGGTTGACAGATAATCTAAAATTATTAATGGATTTGAGAGATAAGGCTAAAGCAAGATATCGTAGCACTAAAAGAAAAGCACATTGGGAATATTATAAAACTCTAAGAAATTTGACTAACAAAACTTTCAAACTCGAAAAGAAAGCCTATTTTGATTACATAGCAAGTACTAGTGATTCTAAAAGTCTATGGAAAAATTTAAATTATTTAGATATTAATAAAAGACAGTCTACTGAAATACCTCTTCACTTAGCTGAACCTAATCAAATAAACAAATTTTTAACTAATAATTTACTCACTCCGAATAATAATTCCCAACAATTGCGATTAATGTACAGTAACGAAAAAATATTTGAGCATAATTTTGGTTTTAAAACTGTTACTGTGAACACAATTATTTCTTTTTTACGTCGTTTGAAATCTACAGCAACTGGAATAGACGGAATTAATACAAACATGATAAAAATGTGTTGCCCTTTGGTGCTGCCTTATCTTGCTCATATTATTAATTCTTGTATTGTGGATAGCGTCGTCCCTGATTGTTGGAAGCATGCATTAGTTCGCCCTGTTCCAAAAGTAAAAGATCCAAGTAATATAACAGATCTACGACCAATTAGTTTATTACCGTTTTTATCTAAACTTTTCGAGAGTGTTATCACGGAACAACTTACAGATTACCTTAATTTTGTTGGTATTATTCCTAATACGCAATCAGGTTTCCGGAAAGGCCACAGTTGTGCAACCGCCTTGCTGAAAGTATCTGATGATATACTTCAGGCGACTGATAAAGGACTTATCACGGTACTTACTCTACTAGATTTCAGCAAGGCATTCGATACAGTACAGCATGACATTCTACATTCAATTTTATTGCATGTTGGCTTAAGTGAGAATGCTGCTAATTTAATTAAGTCATATCTTTTTGAACGTAAGCAAACTGTTATTATTGGTAACCAACGTTCCTCTCCTTTAGCAGTTTTACAAGGAGTACCACAAGGCTCTGTTATTGGACCTATCTTATTTTGTTGTTATACCTTTAAATTTCTATCTGTACTAAAACACTGTACTGCTCATGCTTATGCGGACGATACACAACTGTGCTATTCCTTTGAACCTGTTGACTGGAAGACTGCTACTCTGAAAATTAACACAGATCTTGGGGCTTTGTTTTCAATTACTCAGGATCATTCTCTGAAACTCAACCCAAACAAATCTAAAGTCATTCTTTTTGGTAAAAAGAAATCCTGTGATAATCTCTCAAACATCATTCATATTTGTATTGATGGCGTTAAGATTCCCTCTGTAACAAAAGTCAATAATTTGGGTTTAATAATGGACAATAGCTTTCGTTACCGCAGTCAGATCGCTAAATATATTAGTAATGCTTATCTCTTTCTAAAGAAAATTTTTCCTTTTAGATCGGTCTTAAGTAGGGATATAAAAAGACGCTTATGTGAAGCATTTGTCCTCTCTCAATTTACTTATTGCACGCCAGTATACCATACAGCCTTGGATTATATAACTACCCATCGTATTCAGAAGATACAAAATTCCTGTCTAAGGTTAATTTACGGAATCAGAAAATTTGATCATATTTCTCACAAACTCAAGGAAATAAACTGGCTGAACATGAAAAACCGGAGAGAATTACAAACTTTAAGTCTGTTTCATAAAATTATATTGCATAAAACTCCACCGTACTTGTACAACAAAATACGTTTTCGATCCGATGTGCATAATATAACCACTAGATTTCGGGGTCTTATATCACCTCCACCACATAGAACATCACTTTATGAGAGATCATTTACATATGCCATTTTCTCTAAATATAATAATTTGCCTCATGAATTTAAACTCTTAACTCCAGCCGCTTTTAAATTGCATTTAAAAAATATGCTATTCGTGTCGCAGTAAATTCATGGATATAGATTGCTACTTAAAATTATTCTTTTTCTTATTGACTTCTCTTCCCTTCGTGTTGTCGCTGTGTGTACACATATAGTAATCTGTCTTTAAAGCAAATAATCTTTTGTTATAGTTTTTTCTTTTCTCTTTTATAGTTTTTATAGGTTTAGTTTAAATTAAATTTAAGTTTTTCTAATTTAGGCATTTTCATATATTGTATCTAAGTATATTTTTTTTTTCTCAAGGTTAAGTTGAAAAGCAGAGAAGCTCGCGCTGAATCTGAATTTCGCCTTGCGATTGTGCATATTTTTATTTTTTATTTTTACTTATAGCATTTATTTGTATTATTTTATAATTTGCACAATAAAGTCATTTATTATTATTATTATTATTATTATTTAATCTTATATTATTGGATAGCGAGTTTCGTGAATCTTTCTCTATCAAATAAAAGATTGTGGAAGTTGATAATTAGACGAACTAGTAAGAAAAATACATCAGTAAAACGAACATTGTAAAGTAGTTTGTTTTTTTTCTTCGTGAACTTAATAACATATAGTCACGAAGGGTCCATTTTATTACCAGCCAGTTATGGTTGTGAGGGTTGCACGTGTAGCCACTTTCTGAAGTCACCCTCCTCTGTTCGTCGAGGTTAGTGACCGAACTAAGCATGGGTCCCGGGCAGATAGATCCATACGCTTGACTATATAACATAACCCTCGTCTGATACCAACGACCTTGCACCTCCAGTCCATTTACATGAACAATTTTCAAATTTGAATAGAATGCGTGACTTATGTAAGCTGTAATTTTGTAATCTTTGCTTGGGGCTTATAATAAATTATTAGGATAGATACGTGCGGCCTTCAGACTTTCAGCTTTATCAATCGTTTGAATTATTTACATATTTCTGCGTAGTAAAGTTAAAAAAAATATATATTAATTATTGTTACAGTAATTAATAGGACTTCTGAAAAATCTATTTTTATACTATTGCGTAAACATATTCATGTTGCATGTATTTTAAGAACCTTATTGCTCATTGTCATACCATTGTTCAGATTTATTTACTTAATCTAATACATACGTATACCTATCTAAAGAAATATTAAAGGTTTTTAAACTTTTCTTTAGTACTTTTCTGATTTATTATCAATAAAATAAAAGTAACAATAATGCAAATTTATTCGGCAGATGACTTCATTTTTCTAAATTGTTTCCTTGGTAGTTATTCATCTAAATACCAACTATATATCATGTTATTGGCAGATTGAAATACCATGCTTCAGGTGTAATTTAATCGTAGCTTTTTTTAAAAGATTCAGTAATCATTATCTTTGGACTCCATTATCTTATCTTTGTGTCCCTTGTTTTTTTTTCTTTTTGCTTTAATATCCGAAATTGTCGTTTTAGTTTTTTCAACAAAATTTTGCTCTTATTTTTACGTACAATGTATTTTTGATTGTCTTGCACTTGGGCTTTTTTTAGTTTGAAAATAAAAATAAATAATTAAATATCTTAAAGCAAATGATTTGATTTACTTTTTGTGTCTTTTTTGTCTATTTATCTTGAGACTTGCTTCATAAATTGGTCTCTTTCTTAACTATGTAGTTGTTTTTTTTTTAATTAATAATTTTTTTTTCTTTTATTAATCAATGATCAGCATTTTTCGTCACTTGAACTTTTGCTTTCCAACCATCGTAGTTATTTTTAATCGAAAATAACTTTAATCAAGTTACTCAAGGTTTTTCTTTATCAGTCAATTGAATTTCTACCTTAATTTTTTATCTTCTGTTTTATCTCTCAGCAACCGAGCTTTTATTTTTCATAAATAAATTTCTTGCTTTCTTTCCCCGCACGATTGTCTTTCTTGTCTCATTACTCTTACTAATCAAGCTTTTTTTCCATTTTATACCATTTTTTCCAGTTATAGAAATAATAATAATAATAATAATATTTATTGAGCTCAAGGATCAGCGTTGTGACATAAGCTAAGTCATAATACATAGTACTTAAGTATAGAATTGGACAAATAGACAAAATAAATGAACAGTATCTAGAAAATCTTTGATGCTGTAACAGCAGCGCTTAATTAGAAATAACTTTAGAGTATTTTTGAAAGATTGGCGCGTTTCACAGCGAGTAACTTGAGCGGGTAGCTTATTGTACAGCGACAGGCAGGAGTACATAGGAGACTTCTCATATCGTGCAGAATTGTGCGTTGGAATTGCCATCAAAGAGCGGTATCGCGTACCATAAGCATGAAAGTCGTTATTTGACACAAACTCACTGATGTGATCATATGCATATATGCAACATTTATATATGTATAGCGAGTAGAACGTCATAATACCTTGGTAGCTAAATGTTGGTTTGCAACGAGGTCGTGCACCCCATCTCGAAGATCAGCCTTATGATCCTTTTCTGGGAAATGAACACACGTGTAGCTTCACAAGAACTCCCCCATACTATAATGTTGTAGAACATATGGCAGTAGACCATATTGTAGTATACTTGCATTAATGTCGATATATTCATAACTCGGCTGAGTTTGAGTAAAGCGTAGTGAGCAGTTTTGAACTTTTTGATAACTCTTTCAACTTGTTCAGAGAAATTGAGTCTTTCATCCAGACTGATACCCAGAAAAGAAATATTTGATGACAGTTTAATATTTAGGAAGTTTGGCTTTTTATTAATATAAAACTGAATGCAAATAGTTTTGTTAGTATTGAGGATAACACGGTTTCTTGTGTACCAAGATTCCATGTCTCTAGTTATTTGTAACACTTTATTTTTGACTTCTTCCTCTGTTTAGCCGGATACAACGAATGATGTATCATCCACGAAGTTGATCAGGAAACCATGGGGCACATGTCTGCGGAGATCATTTATGAATAGCAGGAACAGTAAGGGTCCAATTGTTGAGCCTCGTGCAACGCCTAGAAGTAAATAAACTGATGATTTAATTCGATTTATTTCTATAAATATCTTCCTATTATCAAAGAAAGATATAAGGAGGTTTACCTCTTATTCCTAACGCGTACAATTTACTTTCAAGCAGTTTTCTATCGATCAAATCAAAAGCTCTTGGGAAGTCGAAGAAAATTCCGACAGTTACCTTATGCGCATCTAGGTTTTTTCTAATTTCTGCAATATAGGTAGCTGTTTCAGTGGACCTGGAGGCGCGGAAATCATGCTGTCTAGGATTAATTAGTCCAAACTGCGTAAAATAGTTCCAGAGTCTGTTACCAAAAATTTTAGAAAATATGCTCCCTCTAGAGATAAGCCTGTAATTTGTTGGATTCGTATTTTTTGGTACGGGTACTACTACTTGTGCTGTTTTCAGAATTTCGGGAAATTTACTTTCATCAACAGCCTTGTTCATTAAGATCGCTAACTGAGGAGCAATAATACTAGCTTAGTTTAGCTAGGCTTTTTACAATTTTGGTAGGTATTTGATCTGGTCCAGGGTACTTGGTTTTTAGGGTACGGATAACATCTGTAATTTCAGTTTCGTCGATGTGTCTAAAAATATTGAATGCTGGCTGTAACTTACTGTTGTAGCCTGCAGTAGTGATTGGGATCCGAAATTAGTTTCGAGATCATGGGTTGCCATTGTCGAAAAATACTTCCCAAAGATATTTGCGACTTCAACAGGTTCCGTTGTAAGGTCGTCAGAATCCTCATTACTTTTGATTCCAATTTGTATGTTCTTCCTATTTCTACCCAGACTGTTGTTGACCAATTGTCAGACTACTGTTTTTGTTGGTGCTCTGTTGCACTAAATTGCTGTAGTAGTCTCTCTTGGTTTTAATGATTGCAGTCTTATGTAGTTTTTTTTATTAGATTAAATATGTTTGTTTTAAATTATTATTATTTTTAGCAATATTATACATGTCTTTAAGAAAGATACTGGTCTGTCTGATTTCGCCAGTTAGCCAGGGCGGGGATATGGTCTTGCTATTATTAGATTTCTTTTGAAGGGGGTGAGTAATACAGAAGAACTCAATAAGTTGAGTTATGTAGATTTCAAATGAAGTGTCGGTATCCAGATGGTTGAGGGATTCTCAATTTATATCATTAGCTCCATGTTGAGTATGCTGTTTTGTGTGGGCTTCATCCTTCTTTGGATCTGAATTCCTCTAGCAGGAGGTTTGTCGAGGTGCTCCGGTCGATATAGAAGTTTGATGGCATGATGGTCAGATATGTCAGGTGTTAATAAGTAGAATTTACAGTATCCTAGACGGATATTTGTTACGATATAATCAATTTGGGAAGAAGTAGTCATACCTTTACGATTTGTGCACATCCTCCTTGGTAGGCACAAACTGCTAGCTAAGTTAAAGCTTGCAAGAGTGCCAGTTAGGAGCCTGGAATTATTTGTATTAAGAAAGACATTTAAAAGAAATTAAATATTGATCTTTAATTAGTACATAAATATAAAAATTGAACAACTAAAAACATAATTAAAATAATAATAATAAGACGAAAAATGTTAGAGACAAGAAATTTGAGCTAAAAGTAACGGTTTCGGTTTCGTCAAAACTTTATATAAAACATTTTCATAACGTCGTTGAATTAACAAAAAAATAATAAAAATTAGGAATGAATAAAGTTGGAAGACAACAAATTACTTGAGTGTGCCTAAGTTGGTCGGCTGTTATCAAAGATTGATGGAAGGGCGAGCCTTTAAAGATAGCAAGCAGCTAAATATTTTATGCTTCTGAACCTGACGAACCGAATTCAGAAAGAATATATTTTTAACAGCTCAGTTTTTTTTACACACGCAATTGTATAGGTTTTGAACCCTTCCACTGGCCTTTTTAACCGTATACGCAAATTTTTTCACCCCTTTAGCAAACTGGTGTGGCCGCCAAGGCCCCACGCGGCAGACGGATCGATGCCGAGCCAGAAGGGCCCGCTGCCTGACGGAACAAGCGCACATCCCCTTTAAGAGACGGCCCGACTTGCCAGTGAAGAGTGAAACTTGCTGATATCGATCTCCTTCTGCGTGCAGAACAGACATTCCTCGTGTATCGATTTGCGGTCTTGCTTGCTTTTGTGTCAGATTTAAAGTCGGAGGACGCATTTTTGACCTCGTGAAATATATCCTTTTTATATTAAAAATAGCTATCGGTTCTTTACCAATACTTTGCTTTTAACTTGTATGAGATATACTAGGATTCCCAACAAAAAAAATTAATAATTAACAGATGCAGTTAGTTCATAGAATTTGTTTGAAATTCATTAATCAATTGAACGGTAAGAGTTTATAATAACTTAACGTTTCTTCGTTTGATCCTCATCAATGTGCTTAGTGAAATTAGTGAAAAAGGTGTTCTATAACTTCATCGAAATTCCCTTATTGGTAATATAATTTCTACTATTTTGGTTTATATTTTTTAGAATATACATTTTTGTCTTTTGCCCCTACTTGTTCTGATCCATTTATGTAAGTGTTTAACACTTTTTATCTTATAAGAAATCATATTTAAAATCTGGTTCTATTCTGAAACTTCTGCAAAAACAATTGTGTGCAGTTGACTTAGCCATTTTCAATTTTCTTCAAATTAACCATCGTCGCCATGTTATGATTGTCATTATTCTTGAACGCCATTTTTTTTTACAAAGCATTTAGAAACTGTATTAATCAAACGTGACTCGCAAAGTAAAATTAAATTGCAGCCATCAAAGTGTTATAACATGTACAATACATTTACGTAACTGACGACTAATTTCTCTCCACAATTAAAACAGACCTAAACAAAAAAATCCAATATGCTGTTCATAACTTGTACGTAATACACTCGTTGTTCAGTAAATAACGTCGTCGTTCTTTCTATGAACTTTCCTGACAAACTGTATACGCTATTAAGTACGAGTTCTAGGATAAAATAGATAATTTATTAATTACAAAGCAGGCGATTAATTAGATGCTTGTTGGTCTTAATTGGAAGATAACTTTCCAAAGCCTTGACTAAGTAGGGTGTAGGCAACGTAAGGGGAAAAGTAGTTAATTTGAAATCCTTAATCGGAAATTAGGCAAAACGGATTGATTTAGTTTCATTTATATTAAAAGTAGATTATACTTTTCGTGTTGACTTTTGTTATAGCATTTTAATAAAAATTTAATCATTACTTCAAAAAAAAGATATATTTCTATGGAAAATTGTACTGGGTGTTACACTATTAATTCATCTTGTGTTAAAAATCAATATTCAAAAGTAAGATGCAATTGGCGGAACAACTTGAAACTGACATATTTGACTGGTCATTGTTACATTTGTTTTTTTCGATCACGCATTATTTTTGGCAGCAGACAACATCGATATTCTGAAAGCGAGTGTCGTGCCCCCTCCTCCATCAAATAAACCTAAAAATACGAATATTTGCCTTCGAAATCTGCTTGTAATACTGTTTTCCATAATTTTGAGCAAAGTGGATGTTTGTATAAAGCGCTCCGCGCGCTTGCGAGGTCATAGACTGTCTGCTACAGGAAGGATGTAAAAAGTCAGCACGAATTTAGACCTGCGGCTGTTGGTCTAAGTCGCTTCGCGCTTTTTGCTTTTGCTAACTTCCTTTGTTTTGACTAGCTTCCAGAGAGCTCGACTTTATTTTTCTTTCGTTGTTGTTGATTAAATTTACAACAATATTAACTTAAATTACGGTAACCTGAAATCACTCAGATCATGTTTACCAGATTAGTTCCGTTGAAGTTTTATAGTAAAGTAAAATAGGTATGATATTTTTTTAATATTATTTTGGTGAAAGTTATGGTAAAACTACCTATATCTCTGATATTTATACTATAGAGATACTTGTCTGTTGTTTCAATTATTTATTGAGTACCACTTAATTTTTTGTTTAATTTATTATTTTTATTTCTGTAAAAATAACATAATTCGATGTAGTCAGACAGAACGTTGAAAGCGTGCAACGCCAAACCGAGGACAACCTCGAACTCTAAATATACCAGGTAAAGGTTGTTGATCCAGAGCCAAATAGGAACACTTGCCTGTAATGCGACGTAAAAACAAAAGGTTCGGTCGAGCGGTAATCGAACGCCGCCTTCGACGAAGCAAATGCGAAATTAGTATGAAAATAAACAAATTATCGTGAGCATCCTGACACGTGTCGAACAGTATACACTTTTCTTCAATTAATTACATTATCAACTGACTTACGTAGTTTGAAATTAGTAGTTTTGAAGTCATCCTTGAGATACAAAATAATAAATTAATCTAATTTAGCTGACTTGTATGAGTTCTGTAAACACGGTACATCGGTTATTATAATTTTTAAGAAGCAAAATTACTCATTTAGATGAAAATATTGAATGATTTGAACAGGGAAAAATAAATGACATCAGAAATTTGTTAAAAATGTTGTTTTTTTTTTTTCGTTAAAGTTTTGGCACCACATTTTATCTTATTAAAAATTTTTCTTAAATTCAGAAGGAAGATATTAGGTTACACAGATTTATTTCTTCTTGCGTTCATTTCTCACCAGGCAGACCTGAATAGCAGAGCTCCATTATACGTAACGCGAAGTCAATTCGGGGACAGGTTGTATGTGCTATAAATAGTTCAGTACTATCCAGAATAATAAATAAAGAAATCGAATAGGAAATAGTCGTTCACCTATTATTAATTCATTTATTCATTTCTTTGCTAAAGATGTCAATATTGACGTATAGATGCATAGAAACTAAAGAGAAACATGAAGATATATTAATTAAATTCAAATTAGACAGAAATTCTCGTATACCCTGTACATACGAAAAAAGATCATTTTCTACTGATTTCAAAAATCAGATATTTGGAAGCGTCGGCCAGGAAAATTTTTTTATTATTAATTCATTTACATTGCAAACGTTCGAATTCATTTTGTCATTTGTGAACTAAAACAATGATTCAAAAGTTTTAAAGTATTAAAATTTTTATTTTATTTTATCGTATTCTGCATCGAAGACGTTAAATTTAAAGGGTTGTTAAATTTTGTTACAGTAGTAACACCCAATCAAGACTTTTGAATTTACCAAATCCTGTTATCGTAGTAACACCCAATCACAAGACTTGAATTTACCAAATCCTTAAACTTTAACAGCCTATTAATAAGACAGAATTCCCCCTTGTATCGCCTTTATTATTAACTTTTAGATTAAAAGTGAGTTTAACTAAATCGAAATACTTTAATGTTAGCAATCAACTGTTGCTCTGTGTACCATTACTTTTGCACCACCCTTGTATAAAATCAGTAGTTTTCCAGATATATATTTTTATTTAATAGTTTTATAAAGTTTTGCGTTCGTATAAAGGTGTTGGAAGGTATAAAGTGTGCAAAGTTGTTTTTTGGATAAAATTTTAGGTTTTTTTTTTTTAGAAAATATTCAGACATAGAAAAATACTTTTTTTCAAATGCGATAGTATTTTAACTTTAACAGTTTTTAAGTTATGAGCTATTTTGGATTTAATTCATAAAACTTTTCTTTGTTAGGTAAAATATTTTGAATTTTGTTAAAATAATATGATAATGTTAAAAACTTGCATATTGATGTTTACTATTACTACAAATTTTATAATAAAGCAAAGCATTCTTTTATAAGGTTACAAGCACTCCAAGGAAAGGATGATCAAAGAACAATTAAAATTTGTGAATTTACATTTGCGAAAATTCATGTTTTTGTTACATAATTTGTATTCATAATCTTAACATTTGTAGGCAATTATTCAATTGTGGAGACGAAACAACCTACTAGATTTCATTTGAGAGGTAACAATGGTATATTTAAATATCAATATTTTCCAGTTTATTAGTGAAACTTGTGACAACCTATAGTACCAATGCAATAAAAAATAGAAATCTATCGAAATGTGATATTTTCAATTATTCCATACTAGAGACTCGGTCTGTATACAGAGCTGTAAACTACAGAAAAAGGAAAATTAAAGTTATTAATCTCAGCGATCTCTAAACCACCAATCTAGATAGACTTTGCATTGTCACTAACAGAGTCACTGTCAGTTACGTCCTAAATTTAGAAACACGTGTCAAATTACATAATTATTAAAATACGGAACAAAATCCTTTTTTATTTGAATCTTATTTTTGAAATAGGCAAACATTAAAAGTATCGGGTGAATTTATTCAGTACTTTTGATAATTGAGGAATTTCAAAAAATTACTTTTAAAATCACATAAAATGAAATTCTAACGGAATGGATTTTTGGTCATACTTTTAGCAAAATATTATTGTTTTTAGACACTGTACAGCCTTCGCCAAAAGTATTAGGCACCTTACATTAACTCCTATATCATGAAAATCTGTTGGAGTGGGGTAAAATAAAATTTCCCAGGTACAAAATAATAACAATTTATTAAAGTAATTAGTATTTCGTTGGGCCACCTCTAGCCTTAATCACTGCAGCTATTCTTTTCGGCAGAGTACTTATAAGTTTATGACATTCCTCTGCGATAATATTATTTCATTCTTTCAATAACACGTTTTTTAAAATTGCTTTAGATGTAAATTGGATGCTTTCTAATGTTACGCTTTAGAATCCCCCACAAATGTTCTATGGGATTTAGGTCAGGATTGTGCAAGTCAATCCAGGAGGTTAATATTGTTTCATGATATCTGCAGATTTGTGGCAGGATGCATTATCTGGTTGACACAGCATTTCTTCCATATTTGTATCACATCTTGGAAAATAATTGCCGCAATGTCGTTTCCAATACGTTTATGTAAGTGTGGGAGTTCATTCGACCTTCACAAACAAACATTTCTCCTACACTGTCGGCTGTCATACAGCCCCAGATCATTACACTGCCTCCTCCGTGTTTCACTGATGGTACCCGTATTCCAGAAGATATTCTTTATCGATTCTCCGCCTCACGTAAGCTACACTAGGAGTTCCAAATACCTTACAATTAATTAAAAAAACCGTATAACTTTTTACTGGCGAAGTGTAGAATATGCAAACGAATTCAAAATTATAAGTGATATAAAACAAATATTACCTCAAAATTTGATTTGTCGGACCACACATTTGCCCAATCCTTCTCTGTAAAGTGTTGGTACTTTATAGCTGATTCCAAACGAGACTTCTTATTTTTTTCCGAAAGCCAAGGCTTCTTCTTCTTTCTTTCAAACCAGCTTCATTAAGTCTTCTTCTGGTCGTTCTGGCACTGATCGGTCTCCCGATTTCCTCGGATAAACTATCAGCGAGCTCAGAGGAAGTTTTCTTTCGATTTTTAAGTGACTCTCGAATTAAATTTCGATCCTCACGGACCGAACTTATCCGTTTTCTACTTATTCTTGTTCGGTTCGCATGTGATCCAGTATCCGCGTAACGTTTCAAGGCAGATTGCACCGCACAATGCGAACGTTTAATACTTTTGGCTATTTCTGTCTGTGTGTTGCCTTGTTCGTGCAAGAACTGAATTCGTAAACGTAAATGCTCACTAAGTTCGTTCTTTTTAGGCATTTTTTTACAGTAAAAATTACGATATTCAAAATTATAATGAAATAAACATTATACTGGAAAGATCGTTCTTACTACAAGCGCTTATACAAGATTGACTACCTCCTCACGGAGCCACAATGGCGAGCTATTATCTGCCACATGTTTTACAACCACTGTAAAGTACTGTACATTAGATAAATTATCGTTCATTGTTGCCGACTATTTCCTAATAATATTCTAAAGATTTCTGAGTAATATTTTCGGAGATAAATTAGAAAATTAAGGGTGCCTAATACTTTTGGTCAAGGCTGTAGGTCAGCGCTGGGCAACGAAGTCCTAGTGAGCATATTCCCTCCACAGGCAACAACTGTAATCAACGATAACCGAAAATATTCGGCACAGATATCAACGACTGTTAAAAAGAAGAGAGCCATAGCAAATAATGAATCTCTCCGTCCTCGCAGTGCAATGTAACCTGTCACATTAAAGCCATAATCACTATCTATTCTAATATTTATAAAAACGAATTACTAGATTTGTCTTGGTGTTTCCATTTTTTTGTTCGCAATAGTAATTCATAACACGTATCGACAATCTACAATATAACGGAGTTGGTTCTAAGCGTGTGGACACAGTGCCGATTTTAATTTAAACGAGAATAAGCGCGAAACACTTTTCCTGAGAAGTATAAGGAGTGGTGTTACTGTTTTCCTACCTTGCTCAGCCATGCTGTAGGTTGTTGATTACACTTAATTTTATCTGAGTGCATCGATTCTAGAAGAAACCTCTGTATTTGTACATGAAAATAATTGATTAGTTGTCATAAAAGTTGTTTAAATATCGAATTATATTAAAACTTTTTATACGTTCGACTTTGTCGGGACACCGTACGAAAATTTCCTCAGCTGTAATTGTGTGTGAATAGCAAAATCGCAGCAATATCGCTGCCTCTTAAGCTACCATACACTAAATGGCCAGTGCGGACAATAGCGTGTCATCGCAAACTTGTAAAATTTGGCTGCAAGTCGGCTGGCTTACAATGGGGCCCCCGAGCATCCTCTGTATAGCTATTACGGCCCTAATTGGGGCCGCATCACCAGATGAGTAGCTCGAGAACTTCATCGCAATCCCGACAACCAACAAGATTTTCGCAAAGATATTGCGTAAATGCAAACACCTTTATATGTTCTTCATGTGACACTAAGAATAAAACAAGATTTTAAAAAACATCTGAAATATTTTCTATATTGTAATTGCATTTGACAAGTGAAAAACTAACTTCACTTTCAGGAGAAAATAAACGGGTCCGGCCCTGGTGATACTACACATTTTTTTATTAAATTCAAGTAGCATCAGAACAATAGAATTGTTTGTTTGACCACACAAAAACAGCTCCATACGATATTGGAAAAATACTCGTTTTAATAAAAAGACTGATGAAAACGAAACTAGTCCAAGCTGACTTTTAATTTTTATGCCTTGTTTTGTGTAAAACTCGCACTTTGTCGCTATGTTTTCTTTTTCTATCGATTTGGAAATCATTAGCTTGTAAAAAAACCCAAACATGCTCGTTATACGTCAGAAATAAAACAAACAAAATTTACTGAAACGTCCTGTTTGCGCGTTCTATTTTTTTGAGAGTGCGACCTAAAACCAAAATATCATTTTTTCTGCGCACAAAGAAATGCTCGAAACAAAGGTAAATGCGTATTAAAGTGACTACGGGAATTAGTTTTTATCTGTTTTGCTTTCATGCATGTTTACAGAAAGCTTAGCCAAATATGTTATGTTCCATGTTCATTTCGGTGAAATAAAGCGCAATTGAGTGCACTTTTCCATTTAATAAGAAAAGGAAGTGAAGTTTTTATACGAATGAGATTTATCTTATTGTGATTTATCTGGAAAAGTGGGTATATTTTTTGAGGTCGGCCTGAAACGGCGAAAGTAAAATATACGTCATTTCGCGGGTATCTCCATGACGCGAATTGTAAGAACAATGGTGGTGTGTTTTTAGATAATCGAATAGTTCGAAGTCCGAATGAAGGACGCTGGTGCTTACCAAGATAATACCGTATTTTCTTGCCACAATCCTTCTCTCACGCACGGATGAACTTGGCGGAGATTTGTAAATGCGACGTTGCTAGTACTGATGTTACTCTTTCTTCGAAAAGTTTACCTCAAATGCCATTCTGGTAGCTGAAAATTAAGTGAAAATATATTAGTGCTATTAAGAGATGGACGTTCATTATTGAATTAATGTTCATCTCTTAATGAAGGACATTTGCATAGCCATTTGGAACTAAAATACTTTTTAAACTGTCGTCGTTAGTTGATTTAACAAGTAAAACTATGCAAGCAGATTGATAATTCGCATTTCGGATTTGATAAACTTTAACATAAAAAAATGAGTTAAGCATATTTGCGACGTTATCCATGACCCGAAAGTGAAAAATCAATCGCGCCAGGATTGACATGTAGACTTTTGACCGCTTAAAACTAGCGTCGCAATTATTAATAATTTGTTGCCGATTTATATACCATGTACTTAATTCAATTTGTGAATAACTTTTGTATTCACGTTTTACTGCATGATTCACAAGTTTTCAAACAAGCGGATGGATATTCGATAGGGCTAAATTCTGGCTGAAACCTGAATGGGGCATTATTATTGACCATCTGAGTTTCTAGATTGTCTCAACTGTAGCAAACGTAGTGTGGGGTTCTGCATTGTCATGGTGTAAGATAATGATACGCAAATTATATGAAACTTTTTTAATAATCCTAATAAAACCCTGACGATCTACGTGAATATCGTTAGGTATAAAAACAAATATAAATGATTTAGAATTAGATATAATTGATTTTTTTTGTTTGGTGAGTTTATCCAGTTAAAAATACGCTGAAATAACGTCTGACACATTTTCATCAAATACACAATTGATTTTTATCTCAGATTCAGTAGTTTAAAATTTCCCCAAGGGACTTTTTCCGTTATTAGGAATTACCATGCCCATTACAAATCATCATTTCAACTTATTTTTGAATAAATTCAATTTATTTAGGTTACAAGTTATTTTGTGGGGCGGGATAGTAGGAGGTTTCAAAATCTGTACCAGTAATGATCCACGTTCTTTATTCATTGCTATAGTGACACAAAATGCGTAGTTGTTGCGAAAGTATGGTGGATGTGGCAACGCGGTTTTGAGCAAGCGCAAAGCTCGGTTGCAATCGTCGAGTCACGATCCTATCAAGAGGGCGATTCAGCTTTTAGTCGTTCTTAGGCCTCGCCCGTGAGTCACACAGAGTTTTCTTTCTGGTACCAATTCTTCCAGTTCACTGTAAGCACAACCATCCCCAGTGTATTTCGTTGAACCCAGCGGATCGGTTCGCAGAAAATAGACGGGCGTTTATCGTTCGGGACGATATTAAAAGGCACCTTGTGCGCAATTTGGCAATTTACAGTGACGAGAATAGCTGTGTTTAGTGTTTTTGGTGAAGTTTTTGTTAACAGGAAGTTACACGCGTCCACGGTGCAAGGTTTTCACGACTTGCGTTCTTCACATCTGACGTTGGAGATTTTTTTTTACGCAAAGTAAGTGTCAACAGATTTATCAAAAGTGACAAGTCCGACGTCGGATTTTCGCTCCCCGACCGACGCTGTGTTAATCATTAATATGCACGGGGTACGGTTTTGAGCGCCTTTGTTCGGTCGTCCTTTGTAAATACTGCGACTGAAAGTGCGCTCTTTGTTCTTGTTTATGAGCCAAGAAAGCCCACCGTATGACGTGTATAATTAGTTTTCATTATCGCCAACATGGCGTCTCGTGCTCAGCGGAAATACCGCTGGTCGTCGTGTTGCTTCGTAGAATTCTAACTCATTTATTACATCCAAAGCGGTTATCTTAATCGAATTGTATAGGAAACACGAGCCAACTTTTCGCCGTCGATTGGCATCGCATTTTCCAAGCTATCGTTACATCATTTATTTTGCATTAAAACTTCCAAAAATAAGCTGTTGTACAAATTATGATGAGTATTTAATGCAAAGACTACTTAAGCAGAATACATATACAATTTGAATTTCATGCGTGTTGGAAACACACAGGCAAGCGATAGACCAAGGTCTGTTGTTACGCAAATTTTGTAGATTTCTCTAATCTACGTCAGAACACTAATACATGTACTATTATACTTTGAAATCTACGTCTTACGAATTAAATAAAAGTAGATATCTTACGGTTAAATTTTGATAACGATATAAAGCGACTGTCGGTTTCTCTATTCGCAAGTGTTCCTCGATGATGATGAAACTATTAAAATATGAAATGGTTTAAGTATGACACTAATAGGCTGTTAACGTACGTTTCAATGTTGGTAGAACTCATCAGAACAGCACAGCACATTAGAGATCAGCCACGAACTTTAATATTTGTACAGAAAGCTGATATGTGAACTAAATAAATATTTTTTTTGTTAATGTTCCCATTTTCCACTGCTCCCAGTTCTTTTAACGTCACTCATAAGACTTTACACGTTCAATTGCACCGACATCATTAATCTCGAATTAAATTGAAGATAGCCCTATGTTTAATCAAGGTTTAGTTAAAAGGTTTTCTATTTCTTGTAGAAGATTTGGTTCAATTTCTTGAATAATTTAAATTATATCAAAAATTAAATTGAATTATCTGAAAAAATAGAACGTGTTCTATTTCCAAAACATATTCGTAGCCCAAAAATTTCTTGTCCCAAATATTTATTGTAGAAATTGAACCAAATCTTGGATAAGATATGGGGTAGTCTAAAACAGCCTGTAGACCCGTTTCTCACGCTACTAACGGAGAATCGGAGCTATTGTTTAAATGAACTTCTTCACATGAAAGCATACCGTCGGTATTTTGTTTTCATTGTCAGTACTTCTCGTCAGGACCGACCATCCCGTCAGACTAACCACCTCTCATCAGTTTATTCTGAAACGGACCTTAAAGAACGAATCGTTTTATTTGGAAAAAAGTCCTTGACCTTTAAACAAATTTCTAACAAACAAATTAAAAAACAGTTATTTTTAAGCAAAAGTAATTTACACTACCAACCAAACACTTTATGCATAATAATCTGATGAATAATCTTGCCCTATTTACCTTTTGGCTTTGATCATCGATTCAATTTCATATACATTGTGACAATTTTAAAAGTTGCCATCGGCCATATCTTAAAAACCAAAACCCAACCCAACCCACCCATACACTTTATGCATAATATTTTGTCTGATGAATAATCTTGCCCTATTTACCTTTTGGCTTTGATCATCATACATTGTGACAATTTTAAAAGTTGCCATCGGCTATATCTTAAAAACGCAAAAAGATATTAATAATAATTACTCAAAACTAGGTATTGTTGGAAAGCTTGTTTCAAGACCTTTCTATTGATGTATCTCAAGTTAGGGGTGCCAAATTTCAAATTTGGGGTTGCTGGAGCTGAAAGGATACGTCGGGGGTATCGTTCTCTACATTATTCTAGTTCCCAGCAAGCCAATTAAACGCTTTTGAGTGATAATTAATATCTTTTAAAATTGTTGTATAACATTGTTGCAAACAGCTTTTTTTAAACATAATTCTTGTCTGCCTGTCTTTTCTTTGTTTAGTGAATAAGAACCTCTGACATACAAATAAAACGGCATTCGATGCGTCCCAAAAATAATTTGGCTGAATTGAACATTTACGTATACTAAATATCATTTAGAAAATTTGAAACAAAATATAATCGACGAATGGACCATATATGAGTGAATATTAGTAAGTAGTAATTTAGAGATTTATTTAGAAAAGAGTTTATTTTATTTGTTATAAACTCTTAGTGGAGTTCGGAATTATGCTTAAGGAAAGTTTTAACTATAATTAAGGTAGATTCTTGTCCGGTGAAATTGTGTAATGAATTATCTCAAACGGACACTGAAAAATGGCACAAATGCTCAACGTTTCACTATCGCTTGAAAGCTTAGGACGAAGCTATCAAGCGCTAGTGAAACGTTGCCATTTTTCAGTGTCAGTTTGAGATAATTCATTACGAACGTTTTAACAGTCAGAAGCTTGCATTAAGATTAGATATTAGACGAAATTTCTTATGGCCATATTACACTTGACAAATTTGATAACAATTTTGTTACAAAGTGGGAGAGATAAGCTACCATAGTGAATGTTGATTAGCACTTCCCATTTACTTTGTAACAAATTTGTTACAAGTCTAAAATGGACTTTAGACAATATTTAATGTTGTACATTGAATATTTTGTGAGCTTCTTGGTGTAGAGTGTCATTCTTTTGTATTAGGTAATAATTTAGTATGTGGAAATTTAGAGAGTTATTAGAAAAGAGATTGTTTAATTTATTAGCTATTAGATGGATTTTATCAATGCTTTTGCGATTCATTCTCCGATGATTAGATTCGTTTTATGATTGAACGTGTTAATTATTTTATTGTTGTACAGGGTGGATCAATTTCGATGTCTGTAGCTATAAGGGATAGAGAAAAACTAGTGGCCAAGTCCCGATTCTTTTTTAGAGATAAAGTCGTATCATTTAAACAAAAATTTTTTGTTTTTGAGTTATAAGGCAAAGTTGCGCTTATAAATACACCACAACAAAATCACAAGCATTGCCACGCACCCAACCAATGTTTCGAGCTTTTGACCCAAGCTCTACAGGCACTAGCTTTTTCTCTTATGTTCGTCTCTTATGTCTCCCACTCTCGTGGATATAACGTGTGTTCAAAAAAGTCCGTTATCAAGAAGGATCTGAACTTGCTTTTATTTTATGATGGCACGTCGTAGCTTAGTACGTATGTTGAAACCTTGAATTACTGCGTGCTATCAACAACCTCGACTGTCAAATATTTTGTCTATATCTTCCAAGTATTTGTAATAAATAAATGTTTTATTTCATTAATTAAGTTTTATTATCCATTTTGTAGAAAATCGTAATTAAATGGGTATAAGAAGTTAGATTATGTTTGTAATAATCGCATAGTTACGACGTGACTTTGCAAAATTTGCATTTGACATAAGCCTACTTGATAACGGTTTTTATTGAACGCACTTTATATCTAATCATCAAATCTTTGTAAATATTTAATAAAAACAAAAAATATATGTCGGCACTGTAATGAAACCACCCTACTAAGAACATAACACACCCAAGAATAACAAAAAGGCGGTTTATCTTATTCATTGTAAGAAATAAACTGAATAAAGTACATAAATCTCTATTTAATGACGACATTGCCTATTATCATTTCAATTAAAAAAATATAACTTTACATATGTTATAACTCGAAAATTTAATTAAATATCAATAAACCAACTGCACCACTGAATTGTATACGAAAAAGTGTCTCAATAATGTCATAAGAGTTTTTTTAAATTCTATGAAAATAAAGGAGATATCAGTGATTGACGAAAAGTCGAAAATCTCAAATTTTGCTTATAATTGGAAAACAAACAAAGCCAATTGACACTATTGACATTATCTATAAAAAGGAAATTGAGACTTGGCAAATAGTTTTTTTATTTTTTGTAGTCACAGAGATGCCCATCGATGCACCCTGTACATACTTGATTTGTGCTGCACTGTTTTGTTGTGGTGGTTATTATTTATTACGTATTTTCAATTAGCATTTTATATTAACATCAAATTGTTGATTGTATTGTATAATTGCAATATATATAACGTGTGATTCAATAAATTTCAGGTCACAGGTGGCCGGGGAAAAAAAAACTCATGTCTTAACTTAGAACAGACGCATTTAGATTACAGCGCTGTTTTACTAAAGGAAAGCTATATTCCACGATATTATACCTTCTGTTCATTTTGTATAAGTATTAAGTAAAAATTAGTTTCATTAAATAGTGGTTAAGTCGAAGGTTTGACAGTAAAGTTGATAGTAAAATCTGTATTTAGTTAAGACATAAAATTTGATTCTATGGCCACCTGTGACCTGAAATTTATTGAATCATGTTATACATTAAAATTATTTTCAACTGAAATAAATATTAAAAATATAGCAAAAAACATCTATAAAAGAACACGATATAAGTAAATGACATTTCCTAAAGGTCATTTTATACCGGAGGAATATGGTGAAATTAAAGAATGATTGAAAAGAAAACACATCTATAATATCATTTTAAAGTACTTGAGTTAAAAAGTGGAGAATAATCAATTTTAAACCGGAGAAAAAGAAATACTTATCTGTAACTTTTTCTTCTAGATTTATCACTTTTCACAATTTTATTATTATTCTTATTACAGTAAGGGCAGTTTTCCCTACAAGTATTCTAGCATTTCATATATTCTTCTTGGATATGCCTTTTCATCGCCTCGTTCTGCCGAATTATTACTTACCTACTTATCTTCTTTCGTTCTAATTAATTTTAATTTTAGTTCATTTATTTTTTCCTATAACTTCTTTCGATGTTCTTGGCTTATTTGTCACTTATCACCACAGTACTGTCTTTCAGAATATTTTTTGCTAAACCTTTATGTTATTGCTTTGTCTTTCTTTATAATTCTATTTCAGTATTTTACAATAACAATCACGAGAACGTAAATTTACTAAAATAAAATTGTAATAAAGGAAAAAAAGAAGAATTATATATTATAGAAATGAGTGAATATTATTATTAATTCGGAAAAATGGAAGAAGTAAGAAACCTCAAAACTGAAAAAGTTTTTTAAAAATTAAATTATGTTTTTACGTCAAGGCAATTGAAATGTTCATTATTATTTATCTCGTAAATACCACACTCAGAACAACAAACAGAAGATGTGATCTTTTCCAATTTAAAAAAAGCCATTAAATTTAAGAGCGAGATTGTTTATTTCTTTTTGTAGTTTATTGTTCGCTTTACAACTTCGACATATTTTGATTTAAAAATAATAGTCCTACGAGTTTCGTATTCCGCAATGCATGACGTTGCTTGAAAAACACAAATATTTACTTCAAGTCTTCCAAAACATAATCAGTTAAATGTTTCAGTGATTATTACTATCAAAACAGTAGGTAGTTTGAATATAGAAAACTATCAGAAGCCAATTATATTAGTATGCATAGTAATTAATTTAAAAAGAAAAATTTATATAGGCAAAGAGAATATTATTAACATATTTATTCTACAACAGAAAGTTTTGGTCTTTTTATTTCAAATTTATTCAATTCCCAAATCCCCTGTTTTCAATTTGCCACTCTGTTAATTACAGAAACTGTTATCTTTCAACCGGTAAAACCAGCTGGCAATGAATGTGTGTGTTTGTGTGTGTGTGGCTGAGTTTTTGCTGGAATTTACAGCACCATTCGGAGCCCCAGCCGATATTGATTTTTACGATTCGTGGTTTGTAGTGTTGGTCCAAAGTGTTCAGAAAAATATTAAATTTGCTGCTAATTAAAAATGCAAACATTCCAAAGAGTTAAACAAATAGGTTTAAAAACGATTTCTTGTTTACAAATTGTTTGGCCGGAGGTATTAATAACGGTAATGTTTGTTGCTGCATTTGGTTTTGCATTTCAATCTCGTTTAAGTGGGCAATTGGAATTCTGTAAGGCGAGAACGTACGCTTGCACATAGTCCCTAGCCATTGAATTAGGATTAGCTTGCTAAATGACTTTATTTAGTTCAGTATTTGGTTTTTATCGTTTTTATTACCGATTATGTTCTGTACATTCGTTTAACAGTTGACAGCAACTGTAGAGTGTTTAGAGTTTATCTATTCTGATTTCGTCTTTCTCCTGTTCAGTCTCCAATCTAAATTTTAATTCCTCAACCCGAAACGAACTGATAAGTATATAACTTTTGTTTTCTTTGCGCTTTTCTTCAACTACTTGTATAAGTAGCGTTCTTAAATCCATCGCAATTTTTTTGGTTTCTAAAACGTTAGGGCAATCTATACTTTTAAGATATAATTTAATTATCAGAAGCCGTCAGTATATTTTATTATTTATGGTATCTGCAAACTCAAATGGGGAAACCTTCATAGTTAAGGAAGAGAACACTCAAAGTAATCGCTCAACGATATCAGACTATTTCTTGCTCGAACGTCCTAAAATAATGGCTAATACTGGATTAGAAAATTATTATTAAGTATTGCGACTACGCCGACCTTGGAAGGTCACTCACTCCACTCCCTACCCACGTGCGTACTTGCTTTTGTTTCTTTTCTCTCGGTGCTGATTACCTTCTTCCAGTTCTGATGCAGGCGACGTCATCGACAAGAACCGACCTATAGTTCACTCGCCTAGAGCAATATCGAACGGAAGGGATCGCACAGAAAGTAACGACCTCGAATGACGTGCGCGTCTCTTTTTTGAAATCGTTCGGGCATAACGAGGTCATGATATCATCCAATTAGGGCCGTGTGACCTTAAAGGGAATATCAGATTACCACCGTCCTAGCAAAAAATAATTAAACAAAATGGCAAACACTCTGTATGTTTTCAGTAATTAAAATTCAAGGTATTTCAATTAATTATTGGGCGTATGGTGTTTTGATTACTGTAGGAGTTATTCTGGAATTTAATTTTAAATTTGCAATTAATAAATTAATTTCATCAGATTTTGAAACCCGTTTTATAGAGGTAGTTTCACTGGAAGTATTTTGATTAATTAAGAATTAATGAAACCGTAGGCATCCAAAACTAGAGTTTTTTTTTTAAATAAAGATTCTATTAAATCGGTATGAACTGACTTACAGCCTTGGCCAAAAGTATTAAGCACCCTTAATTTTTTAATTTATCTCCGAAAATATTACTCAGAAATCTTTAGAATTTTATTATCATATAGTTGGCAACAATAAACGATAGTTTAAATAATGCACAGTACTTTACACCGGTTGTAAAACATGTGGCAGATGATAGTTTGCAATTGTGGTTCCTTTAATAGGTAGTCTTGTATGAGCTACGATCTTTCAGTATAATGTTTATTTCATTATAATTTTGAATATCGTTATTTTTGCTGTAAAATGGCTAAAAAGAACACACTCATTGAACATTTACGTTACGAATTCAGTTCTTGTACGAACAAGGCAACACACAGACAGAAATAACAAAAAATATCAAACGTTCGCGTTGTGCGGTGCAATCTTCCTTGAAACGTTACGCGGATACTGGATCATATGCGAACTGAACAAGAACAGGTAGAAAACGGATAAGTTCGGACCGTGAGGATCGAAATTTAATTCTAGAATCACTTAAAAATCGAAAGAAAACTTCCTCCGACTTCGCTGCCAGTTTATCCGAGGAAATTGGGAGACCGATCAGAGCAAGAACGACCAGAAGAAGACTTAATGAAGCTGGCTTGAAAGGCTGTAAAGCAAGAAAGACGCCTTGACTTTCAGAAAAAAATAAAAAGTCTGTTTGGAATGGGCTATAAGGTACCAACACTTTACAGAGAAGGATTGGGCAAATGTTGTGTAGTCCGATGAAACAAATTTTGAGGTAATATTTGCTTTATATCATTTGTAATTTTGAATTCGTTTGCATCTTCTACACGTCGCCAGTCAAAAGTTATACGGTGTGTTTAAAATGTACTTTTGGCCAAGGCTGTATGATATTAGTTAATTATCCATCCGACGTCGTCGACACACATTCTTGGTACTTATGATAAGTTATCTCTTACGTCAATATCTCAAATTAATTTTGAGAAAAAATGACCTTTCTTGTAACACTATTTATACACCATGCGTTTCATTTTAAGTTGAAAACGTATACGCATGTTTTGAGCCCTTTTAATCCTCCATTTATTTTATAATATGGCCCGTCCTAACTCATTTTTCAAGTTTCAGTGGAACAGTCGGTATATACCTACAACATTTCTCAATCTTTAAAGAATCCCTAAAAATATGTATACCCAACATTTCGCCACTTTTTCTTTTTTGTACTGTACCTAATTTTTATCTTTTACCCCTTTGGTCTCCTCGATACCCGAGAGATCATGACTTGCAGGTTCAGGAACGCTGTTCTTACATTAGAAATTCTTACTTTTCTATAAACTAAATTGAGCATAAAATATATTCCATTTAAAATTTAAAAAAAGGACATTACATTCATTTCATATGACGAGCAAATAATGAAAATAGATGATAAATTTCATTTCAACTTATGATTACAAAACAAAGACCTCTGTATGACGCAGTCCAACGTGAATAATTAATTGCTCCTTACGTGCGAAATTCGCAATTAAATGTTTCCAATAGGTGCCTTGCGCGTTGTCTGGATTTGCATTAAAAACGTGTGGAAGGTAAAACATGAAAGTTGCTGGCTGCGCAAGCATAAATCAGAATTTGAATAGAAATCCTTGCGAACGCAATTAACATGTCGCTGCACATATGCTAATATGACGTACTGCGCAATCAAAACGCTCTTGACGTAAACGAGGAAGGTTTTCTGTTTTTCCTGAATGCAAGGAAGTAGGTATTGAATTGTACTATGCCTATAATAAGTAAAACGTGCATGAATTTCTTCCTCGTATACCTTTCTTGCTTTATCAACTAAGGGCCATCGATTATATAGTTTTCTTTTTTTTTTAATGCATTTTGTATTTGTTGTAATTAATTTGATGATTCGGGTGTTTCTAAACGTTATACAATAGTTTTTCTTTTTCTAGCTCTCTAGCAATGGCACATAAATTCAAGTTGTCTGCATTTGTTATTATGTAAGTCCTCGTGATTGTAATATTACATCTTGGCTTCGTTTCTAAGACATTTATATCACAGTGTTTTTGGCATTTCTCTTAACACCTTATAACGTCACAGTGCAACATGAAAATCACATGATGCTAAACGATCATGTAAATATGTTCTCTGAATTTTAAGTGATTGTATGTTTTAATGAGAAGATTAAACCAACGATCACCAGCCATTACTGAGAAGATTTGAGGAAGTTAATTGAGATGAGGAATGGTTTGAAGTGGAAGCAAATAATTATGAAATAGTTTAATATGTTTAAATTGTTTAGATAGGGTGTTCAATTTGTTGCCTTTTATTTATTTTTAAAACTTGAAACTCATTCTGAATTCAGAGCTCAATAAGCATGAAAATCATTGAATCTTTGCTAATTTAGGACTGTTTTTTTTTCATCTTTTGTTAAAGTAACAGATGGGTAACTTCCATGGAAACAGTTCATAAAAATCACTCACCCATTCAAAAAAGAGTTTCTTGCCGATTAACTTTAACGGGCAGATGAAAAGTCCGGATCTTAAGCGAATATCTGTCTTCAAAAATAAAAAAAAGTTTGCAATAGTTTAAATTCAACAATTTTGCAATTCTCCATGGCTTTGTTTTTAAATTGGTCTTCAAAATTGATATAGTTTATACTTTATACGAAGATTGCTCCAGTGAATTATAAATTGCAAATAAGAGAAAAGAAACAAATGACTAAAGAAAACTATTTTGATTAAATGGATATCATCAGTAAATGAACTAATGATTCTTTCATGATTTTTCGTTTTTCAAAATATAATTTTTAAACAATATGTGGTATAACAATTTGCAAAAATAATAGGAGTAATTATAAAACTTTAGGAAACATCTTTTCAGCTTGAATTCATTTATAAAGAAAGAAATTGTGCAAAAAGTTCTTTGTTGAAGAAAGATGTAGTTCAGATGATAAAAATTAGAAGCGATATAATTTGTTAAAGCTGAAGTTACGGCAAACTTTAATGCAATGTTGAAATATATATTTTGTAATGCATTCATCTTGGATTTTATATAAAAAAATATATTATTTAGATGTACTTATAGAGGCACTATTAAATTTTTTTGCTGATATCTGAGAAGAGAGTATAGAATGATTCTCAGTTTGTTCTCCTTTGTTGGACTGATGCGAAGCCCTACTCGTAGTGAGAGAGAAGGAAACTAGTTGGCAAAACGGAAGAAAAAACACTTAAATATACCAAAGAATTTGAAAAATCAGAAATCGACCTAGAAAAGTACAAAAGTATTGAAATATAGGTGAGAATTTATTTCAATAAATGAAAATCGTTGGTAAAATTGTAGAACAGATAATTAAATTTAAAAGTTTAGAGACTAGCCAAGATAAGTCAAACAATGCGAAAGGTATAAATGAAAACTGTATATGACAAAATATTTAGGCAGATTGAAAGCAACAGGAAGAAACTATTTTCAAAGATACTAGAAGATAGACACGACGAAAAGAAAAGGAGTAAAGAACATGTAATAAAAGATGGCCGAAAATGAGAAACCAAGTGAAAGGAGATCGACCGGAAAGTGTTAGGAGAATGGAAGAATATTATACATAAAACCAAGACCAATGCAAGATGAAATTTAGTTATTTAAATAAAAGTTTACAATATGTTTAATGATTAATGTAGTAATTGATGAGTTGTTTGCCTTCTATTCTAGAAGGTATACACACTTGCAATTTTTTGTGATAACGTATCATTTAGATAAGTTACTCAAAGTACTTTGCAAAAATTACGTCATGCAAACTGTTCGCCGAATAACCATTTTCAGTTATCTATTAATTGACACTTTAATATTAATCGGCTACTTTAGAAGCAATTATGACCAAGCTTTCAGTGAATGAAGTATTTAGATGTCTGACGGGGTACTTGATATTCTAATAACTATTTAAAGTTTTCTTCATCTTTATAATTACTTATGAGTCATTATTCAAATAAACCTCTAAAGGCTTCAACCAAGAACACTTTTCAAATAATCTATATTTGTATTAAAATATCTACAATCCACAGATAGTTAAAATGCATTCACTTTTGTAGTGAGTAACTAAAGTTACATAATTTAGTAACTTTTACCGTTGAAACCTGACTTCTTTTGGTTCCCGTATCTTGTAAATGGGACTTTTAATGTTGGTATTAATTTTATGTTGTTGTTTTGGATCTTTGGCTACCGTTTCCATGTTTTTCCAACATTTTATTCAACGCATTATACGTAAACGTGGTTCCTTGTTTGTTTCGTAATGGATGGATGCTCATATTTGAAAATTGCATTTTGCAATTGACAAGTAAATTAAGAGAAACGATAATTTGATTAACAAAACTTTAAATGCAATACCAGTCGCTTTTGTAAGACACCATAAAAACAAGAAAATCACAAAAGTGAATGGAGTTTACAAAGGTCATCTTCGTTAAATCTCCACAAATTTAAATTTAAAATCTTAATAAACATCCTCCCATCGTTCCACTTAAAACTCGTTTACAGGTTTTAATGTTTAAACGGGGCATGTTACAAACAAAAAGAGAATACTAATCGAAACTGCAGAGACTGCACTTTTGATGAGTGAGTGTAAATGAGTAAAGTGGGTCGCATCTGATTAATCGCAGCGTAAACAATGAGGCTCCGCCGTTCATTAAAACCGTTGAGGAACCGGCACACGGTCTACTGTAAACGAGTGCTGCGCTCTCCGAATTCCGGGAAGAAGGAAATGTGACGCAAGAGGCCCGCTTTTAAAAGCTCGAGCGGTGACAGCCGACGAGCAAAAATAAATAACACCGGTGACCTAGTTCCTGCCAGCTAAGAAACAGCTGCCAAGGAGCCATGGTAAGTAGGCACATCGAGTTTTCGGCCCACTCGCTGTTTATTTTGTTTCGGGGTGACGGTTCTGATGGGACACGTGAAAATGTGGAATGTTCGCAAATTACGTTGATGTAATCGCAGTCCGTCTGTCAAACTTAACCCAATACAGTAGCAAAGCCATTTCTAAATGAAAAACTAGGAAAAAAGCGAAAGTATTTTAACGAGTTTTTAATGCGAGAAATTTGTTTTCGAAAATAACTTGAAATAAATCTAAATGATAATTGCTCACAAGGACTATAGAAAGAATAGTAGGAAAGATAGGAAATGAAGAAATTGGAGATTTCATTATCCACTAGAGAAAAGAATAATGACAATAACATAGTTTGTAATCATGACTAATGAAAACATGGGAAGACTTGAAAGAAATGTAGAGAATACGAAATTAAAAAAAAAAAAACAGTGAAAGTAGAATGGTAGGTTGGCAAACTTATCTGAGAAAAAGAAAATTGGGCTGGAATAAAATAGTGGCGTGGACAAAAGCCAAGGAAAACAAAGATCTATTGTGAAGAATACCAAACATCATGAAATAAAGCTCAATGCTAACTTATAGCTGATTTATTAGGAAAGATTAAAGGAAAATTAGTTTAGCCGACGTTTTAACATTTAATGATATTCCAAGAATCAAGTTCCAGCAAATAATCAACAATATTTTTTTCCCCCACTTACCACTTTTGGTAACATAATTTGTTTTTCTGTTTTACATTGTCGTAGAACTTTATAGGCTTTTTCTAGTATCATTTTCTAAGATTATATATATATCAGGCTTTTCTTTACTGACAGTAAAATCTGATTTACAGGTGTATACATATAATAGTAGCTAAAGCAAGTTACTAAATTAGTTACTGGCTTCATTTAGACGATGGGTCTGATAAATAAAAAGAAGCAAATGCTTTTATTCAAATTCTTTAATGGAAACTACAAGTATATGAAGCAAAATGAAATTCTGAATAATTCTGCCTGTAACATTGTAAAAAAATTTAAGACGGGATTTGTACAATGATATTCAATTGAAATTTTTCGTTTAATTTATTAATTTGGCTCACTACTATTAAACTACATAGCACTGTCTAAATGATGCCAGTAACTAAATTTAGTAACTTGCTTTAGCTACTACACACGTGTAATAATAAATATCTTAAGTTTTTTTTTTGTGTAATAGTGACACAGATAAGAAAAATTCAATCTTTTCAGCATTTCCGTTTGTCTTTTTTTTATCAAATCGATATATTTGTTACTTTCGTTTATTGCCCTGATTCCGTTTTAGCGTGATTCTTGTGTTAGAAAAATTGCCGGAAGTTTTCTATTTTTAGACCGGTAAACGCACGCGTGGTATTTACAATTTGAACCGCTAAAGCTTTACCGACAAATGAATGAGTCTTAATTTCTCTTTCAACAATCATTGGATTGTTGGAGTGAAAATGAAAGTTTACACACTTTGCTATAAACAAAATTTCGGTGTTGTCTAAATTACAAAATGTAAATAATTTTTTTTTTGTTAGAATGTGAGGTGAAGTTTATGATATTTTAGTTTTTAATATCAAATCGCACTTCTATGGAATACATTTTTATTGAGTGTTTTTTTTTGCACAGAAAACGCTATTACATATATATATATTTTAATAAGTTTTAATTAATATTAAAATTGACAGATCTATATCCTGTTTAATGAATCTAGAAAACTACAAAGTTTGTAGTTTAAATTGTCAAAATTCGTACGTTTATTAACAGAATTCGATGTCATTTTAATTTTATATATTTCTGTAAAATGTTGTTTGAAAATATTAGATTTATTACAATGTAAAATATTGTAAAACGTATTTTCAAAATCAAAATTATAGTTATTACGAATGTTCTACAAACATTGAATGATTTTAATTATTTTTTTTTTTGATATATTTATGTTCTAAACGTATTTCTTTTTTAAATTTTGGCTCGTTTCTCCTGTATAACATGAATTACAATTTAAACATTTAATTTCATAAACCACTTAGATTGTTTTAATATCGGCGTTTTGGTTTTTAATTTTGTTTATTACAAAAAAATCGCTTTACTGTTTTAGTTATCTTGACAACTTTATTGACTTAACAACCTTATTTACTTGACAACTTTATTTATTTTCACTCCTGACGAAGCTATCAATTGATAGTGAAACGTGGAGCGATAGTTGAGAATTTTAGATGTCCGTTAATAATTATTTGTATACCAAGGCCGCGAAATTATTCTTAAACGTACCGAGAAAAAAATTGTCGCCGAGGCTGCTTGTAACCGAGCTAGGACAATCTCGAGGACGTTGAAGGATTTCGCGAGCAAGGTGTACACAACATTTTTTGGGCAAGCGTATAAAATCTTCAATTTTTGGAATTAAAAAACCATACTTTTAATTTTCATCGTAAATAGAATGACGGCTTTCATGTTTCATGTGTATTTAGTTACTCTTAGTAACGGCCGCGAAATTCGATTTCGCGTACTGCTTTGCGTACGCGAAATGGTTACTTCGCGTACGGTTGCCCAAAAAATAATTTTCATCAGACAAGAATATACTTTAAAAAACAGAAAGTTAAGTGGTCATTAAATTATATTCTTATTCCTATTCCTCTTTTTTTGATATAATTGAGGATTTGCTTTAGAGTTCTGATGTTCAAAATGTTTGTCTTGGACGTAGTAGATGTTATTATCAATGCTCTCAATTGCAGGCGCCTTTAGACATAAATTATCTTATCCCTATCTATTACTCTGTTGTGCATTCGCATTGAAGCTATGGAATTATTTGTTGGAATGTACTTTGTACTTGTTGGAGTGTTTCAGAAAATATTTACCGTTGGATTTTCTCTTTACTTCCAACCGATAGTTGTGAGTCTATTTTTGCTGCAACAAGAACTTATCTTACTTTGTTCCTTCATCGATTATAAACTGTTGTTCATTCATATCCATAAATAAATATTCATACTGATCAGCATGAATATAATACCAAACTGCAATAATTTTTCTACGCATTTTAAAAGATGCCTCAACTATGTACAGCCTTGGTCAAAAGTATTAGGCATCCTTAATTTTCTAATTTATCTCCGAAAATATTACTTAGAAGTCTTTAGAATTTTACTATCACATAATCGGCAACAATAAACGATAATTTAAATAATGCACAGTACTTTACAGCGGTTGTAAAACGTGTGGCAGGTCATAGTTCGCAATTGTGGTTCCGTGAATATGTAGTCAGTCTTGCATAAGCGCTTATAGTAACAATGATCTTTCCAGTATAATGTTTATTTCATTATAATTTTGAATGAACGAATTTAGTGAGCACTTATTTTTACGAATTCAGTTCTGGTACGAACAAGGCAACACACAGAAAGAAATAGCTTTATGCGGTACCATCTGCCTTGAAACGCTACGCAGATACTGGATCACATGCGAATCGAACAAAACCAGGTAGAAAACGGATAACTTCGGACCGTGAGAATCGAAATTAAATTCGAGAGCCACTTAAGAATCGAAAGAGAACTTCTTTCGAGCTCGCTGCCAGTTTATCCGAGGAAATCGGGAGACCGATCAGTGTCAGAACGACCAGAAGAAGACTTAATGAAGCTGGCTTGAAAGGCTGTAAAACAAGAAAGAAGACTTGACTTTCAGAAAAAATTAAAAGTCTCGTTTGGAATGAGCCATAAAGTACCAATACTTTACAGAGAAGGATTGGACAAATGTTGTGTGGTCCGACGATTCAAATTTTGAATTCGTTTGCATCTTCTACACTTCGCCAGTAAAAAGTTATACGGTGTGTTTAAAATCTAAGTTTTTTAATGAACTGTAAGGTATTTGGACCTCCTGGTGTAGCTTACGTGAGGCGGAGAATCGGTGAAGAATACCTTCCGGAATGCGAGTACCAGTAGTGAAACACGGGGGAGGCAGTGTAATGATCTGGGGTTGTATGACAGCAGACAATGTAAGCGAAATGTTTGTTTGTGAAGATCGAATGAACTCCCACACTTACATAAACGTATTGGAATCGACATTGCGGCAATCATTTTCCAAGATGTTTGGTGATACAAATATGGAAGAAATGCTGTATCAACAAGATAATGCACCCGTCTCAAATCTGGGGTTACCATGAAGTCGTTTCAAGAAAATAATATTAACCTCCTAGATTGGCATGCACAATCCCCAGACCTAAATCCCATAGAACATTTGTGGTGGATTCTAAAGCGTAACATTAGAAAGCACCCAATTACATATAAAGCAATTTTGAAAAACGTGTTATTGAAAGAATGGAATAATATTATCACAGAGGAATGTAATAAACTTATAAGTACTCTGCCGAAAAGAATAGCTGCAGTGATTAATAGAGGTGGCCCAACAAAATAAATTGTTACTATTTTGTACCTAGGAAATTTTATTTTACCCCACTCCAACAGATTTTCATGATATAGTAGTTAATGTAAGGTGCCTAATATTGGCCAAGGCTGTATATCATTTATATGTTGTATATAGTTATATAAAATTATATAACATGCTGTCTTCTACTGTTAAATCGCATTGATAAAGTGCAATTATTTTAAAATATAATTTATTAAACGCTTCTTACTAGCTAAAAGCTTTTTATTCTATTGATTATTTTATACAATGTGTATCTAACTCCAATGTTGAAAATGAGATGCCATGATGAGTATAAAAAATGAATTTAATTTAGTTATTTAAGGGTGACTTGGGAGGTTTGATACATCGGGAGCCTTGATACATATTTAAATTTATCTTTTACGTTTATTAAAATTTGTTCCAGCTCACAACAGAGGTATGTTTGTATGTGATCTAGATATTTATGTTAGTTTCTGTTTGTTCGAAACGAGAAGAATAGATACCCATCCAATTTATCTCATTTATGTAGGATATTGGATCTCGTACAGTTTTAGCTATAATTTTATATAAGAATCAATGCCACGCTGCAAGTTAGATTTCTTAAAATATATTTTCTCTGTAAATATTGCAGATAAGGGTGACTTGATACATTTATCTTGAGGATACCTGATACATGTATCAAGCCTCCCACAACTAGAGGAAATAAAAACTTGATCAATTTTATGAGGAATAAGAAACCTGCATAATTATTTTGTTTATCATGACGTATCCATTCCTCTAATGGTGTTATTAAGTTGCCACCTTTCTTCGGAAGTGAAATCGCCAGAGTCACCGCAAAATTAGCATTTCCATAAATTTTGAAACGTATTAGATTATTTGTGTTTTTTAAGGAAATAAATACTTTAAAGGCAGTTTTTACAATGTCAAAGCTCCCGTTTATTGTATCAATCCATCTTTAGTACGGGAGGCTTAATACAGTTTGCTAAAATAAATATCTCCAACCACACCCTAAGTAGACCATTTGTCCTTGATTTCAATCTAAACAGTTGAGTAGACCACTAAAATATTTAAAAAATGCATATTCGGTATGATTTTCTCGTTTCAAAGCTAAGTGTATCAAATCTCCCTAATTTGTATATAACAACCGTCTAAAATAAAAAATATACACATGCACACGTGCAGTTGAGTTCTGAAATAAATGAGCATTCTAAAAACTTAGCGCTTTAAATTGAATCAAAACACCACATTAATCTCCTTTATCCGTTTAGGTGTGTTATTTTTTAATTTGCTATTTCGTCATGTCTCTTGGCCGCTTTTTCATAAATAAACTTGTTCCCCATCACCACTGCTGACGTCGACGCAAAGCACTGAATTTTAATTGGGAATTTCGTTAGCGAATTCGAATGTCACCCGCTTTCACCGCTCTGCTGTATACGCCAACCGAAAACTGGGACATAGCCCATTCGTTGTGGCGAAGTAACGGCTGCAAGAGATCGATTGGCTCTCTAGAGACGGCGATCGCGAATTATCTGGTGGGACTCGGGGAATTCTTCGGGACCGTTACGTAACTGCTGCCATGCCATTTCTGCGGCGGATAAGTGGGTCGCTAAGTGCAATCGCGTCCCACTTGTCTGCCATTATTCGTAATACACTTTCTACTCATTAGTTATTGTCTTTGTTGCACGTGTAAGAAACGTTACGGTTGGCACGCATCATGCCCTGCCTTTCGCAAAGACGGGTTTTATTTATTCTTTTAATGTTGTTTTGTCTTAAACCGATGAAAGTTGGACATTTCTCTTTGCCCCAGTAATGAAGACCCTGACATTTATTTCATTTGCTTCAGAATTTATACAGGTCACCTTTACGTAAATCACTGACTGGCCAAACGGGATTTATCATATTTGTATATTTCTGGTACAGGAGAGATGATTAGTATTGAAGAAACATTATATTCTCTATATTCACAATTAAAAAGTTGTTCCTGTACTTGAGTCTTTAATGAGTTGTTCGCCGACATATTTGTTAAGGTGATGGTTAATCTATAAGACGGTTCATTATACATTTTAATTTTTCACATCGACAGAACGTAAACAAGGTCCCTACTTTTTGATCTCTTTGTTTCAGATTGCCTTCATAAGTTGGTTGTTGTTGATAATTGATTTCAACTCTGTTCTTTTTGATCTCTTTGTTTCAGATTGCCTTCATAAGTTGGTTGTTGTTGATAATTGATTTCAACTCTGTTCTTCGATGTTGGTTTTATTTTTGCCCTCATTTTTCAATTTAGCTACTTCTTTTATTACCATTTGTTTTTTTTTGTGAATGTCCTAAAATATTTTCAAATCTCAAGGATATTTAAATTTCTTGTATTTTAATATATTAAATTAGTTTTTGATTCAATCATGTGACGTTTTCAATTCGCTGTGCTAGAACACTCTCCATTTTCTAACATTACAAAAGATTAAAGAAGATGTAAATACTATAGAGTGGCGAATCAAAAACGCTTATACTCTAAATATCATAAATTAAAAATAATTTTTTGATAAAGATAGGCCTTGGAAGACGAAACGATTGGCTCAGATTTCTACAGCAATTTATTTGCATATTTACTTGACAGTTTATAAATTGATAACTTGCTATCCTATGACAATTACTGTAACTTTCTCCTATTAAATTATAATTTATTATAAAATAAATATTGCCTGGTTCTTGAGTAGTTGAGTAAAATCGAAGTTTAATCTTTGACGTGTTTGGTGTTGTAGTTTAAAACAAATTTACACTTCCATGACCTACCTTTATCAAAAATTTATTTGGACATATGATACATTTAAAATATTATATATAATTCAATAAATATATTGAATTAGGCAATCTACTCTCATGTTTAGTTTCAAACGGTATTTAAACTTTTTTCTCTTTATTTGAAGCGTTGCATAAAATAAAATACTATAAAATAAGATGGGGTGCAGATTATACACGGTGATTCAAAATTGTCTCCCGATATTTTCATGATGAATAGAACATCAAAAAATAAGGTCGCCTTTTTATAAATTTTTTTTTCCACAAGTGAATAATAAGGGAGTTATAAGCTCTGAAAGAGGGGTGAAAAATATAGTTTTTTGGCAATATCTTCTGGTTCCTTTAAGTTATCAAACTAATATTTTAAACTCAAGTATAGGGCACTTAACTGCGCATTTGCAACATATTTGCCAGATCCTCCCTCCTTTTTAAGGGGTAGTTTGAGGGGGTAAGTTTCAGTATTTTATCCCTAATTTTTTATTTTGTACATTTTTCATGAAAAATTTGTATAGGAAATATTCTTTAGATTATTTGGCATAAAAAGGTTCTCTTGTTGCATTTCGATAAACCGTCTGGTTTTCGAGTAATTGAGGTTTAAATGTAAGAATGCATCTGTTGCGTTTTGTCACTACTGTGTCCTTTAAAACATCAAGTCATCATTGATTTAAAAAAAATGAATTTTAATTTTATTTTTTACATATGTCATGAAAAAATTGTGAAAGAAGTATTGTTTAGATTATTCGTCATAAAAAGATTCTCTTGTTGCATTTCGATAAACCGCATCGTTTTCAAGTAATTGAGGTTTAAAAGTTAGCATGCATCTGTTGCGTTTTGATACTGTCTTTTCAAACATTTAAAAAATTTAAAAAAAAAACTAATTTTAATCAAACAACACTTATTTAATTTAATAATTCAAATTTAAGAATTAGCCTACTTCTACAGATGTTGTGGAAAAATCACCATTGGGATTACTTTAATAGTAATAACGCAGATAAACGCACGTATTTATTTTACCATTAATTTTATTATTACAGCATACAGGGCGTTAACAAATGACAATTAGCAAACATAAATAAATAAAGAACTATTTTCTTATCACATTTCTTTTACATTTAAAAACAAGAAAGACTGCTTTATTATCATAATAACATCATACAGTTCATTCGTGCAGTTCCTGCAGAGATCAAGAAATGTAATATTAATAAATAATTTTACAAAAATTGTTCAAAATGATTTCCATTTTGTCTTATGCAGAGGTTTATTCGGTTACTCAGTGACCAATTAATGCCGATTAAACCTTCATTATTTATTAACTCTGTAAATACTTGAACAATTCTTTCTCTAAGTACTTCTACAGTATTAACTGGTGTAGCATAAACTTGAGATTTAGCCATACTCCAGATGGAAAAAGCAAGGGGATTAAGATCCGGAGAACGAGCAGGCCATTTAATGGGTGCGTCTGCTCCACGACCAATCCACCTATTAGGATAGTGGTTGTGTAACCATCTTCTACATGCTTGGGCGTAATGAGGAGGCGCGCCGTCATGCATAAAAAAAATACGTCTTCTTTGATGCAACGAAATATTTTCCAGTATTTCAGGCAAAGTGTTTTCCAAAAATCTGCAGTATGTGTCTCCGTTTAAATTTCCTGGAAATATGTGAAACCCAGCAAGTTGGTTGTCTAACGTAGCTGCCCAAACATTTATTTTAAAAGTATGCTGAAAATGAGTTTCTCTCGTAGCATAAGGATTTTCTTCCGCCCAAACATGCATATTTCGACTATTAAACATCCCTTGTCGAGTAAATGTGGCTTCATCAGTGAATAAAATATTGCGCAAAAAATTAGGATCGTTCCGTTTTTTCTCAAGCAATACTTCACAAAAGTCCACCCTATTTGCCCGATCTTCTGGTAACAGTTCTTGCACTCTCCGATAATGAAACGGATGTAATAGCTGCTCACGTAACCTCCAAGTAGTAGGCTGAGAAACGTTTGTTCTTAAAGCTAATTTTCTCGTACTTATTTCCGGCTCCTCCATTAAAACATCTAAAATTTGTTCTTCAGTTTCTGCAGTTCGTGCTATTCTCGGTCGACCACCATCCCTATTTTTTACAGCAAAAGAACCATTTTCGCGTAAGCGGCGTTCGGTACTTAAAAATGTTTTGGGATCAGGAATTCTTCTATTCGGAAACTTTTCTCGATAGCGTCTTGCAGAAGCGGCTGCATTACCAAAACATTCTCCCAAAGTTAAAATAATATCCGTTAATTCTGCGTTTGTGTAATTAACCATGTTTACTTATTAACAATTCAAGCTAAATACGTAAATACGCTTTGTAACGTTACGTTAAGTGAGTGACGTTTGATTAAAATTCATTTTTTTTAAAATCAATGATGACTTGATGTTTTAAAGGACACAGTGGTGACAAAACGCAACAGATGCATTCTTACATTTAAACCTCAATTACTCGAAAACCAGACGGTTTATCGAAATGCAACAAGAGAACCTTTTTATGCCAAATAATCTAAAGAATATTTCCTATACAAATTTTTCATGAAAAATGTACAAAATAAAAAATTAGGGATAAAATACTGAAACTTACCCCCTCAAACTACCCCTTAAAAAGGAGGGAGGATCTGGCAAATATGTTGCAAATGCGCAGTTAAGTGCCTTATACTTGAGTTTAAAATATTAGTTTGATAACTTAAAGGAACCAGAAGATATTGTCAAAAAACTATATTTTTCACCCCTCTTTCAGAGCTTATAACTCCCTTATTATTCACTTGTGGAAAAAAAAATTTATAAAAAGGCGACCTTATTTTTTGATGTTCTATTCATCATGAAAATATCGGGAGACAATTTTGAATCACCGTGTATAAAAAAATACCGACGGACAGTGAAAAATGCATTTTATTTCGGAAGAAAAATGATCCTGAAGTTTTTAATTTCGTAACAAATGAAGGACATGAAAGAACATGCCCTAAAGCCCGGAGGTCGTCAAACTTTTGACCGCGCGGTTCGTTTGGCCCCTTCAGCGAATATCTTGCGGTTGTCTGTAATGAACGAATGAATCTTCACCATTTATTTAAATTGCCATAACGAAGAGGCTCGCATATAAACGCTCTTATGATCAGTGATCAGCGGAAACCTTCTAAATAAAAATATTATTTGCATACTCCGTTATTTTATTAACTACGAATTATATAGGACGTCCATTTGAAAATATAAAATAAGCGTGAAGGAGAATTGTTTTTCATGCAACAATTTCTAAAAAAAATGGTTTAAATCCTTCGTGCTTTTCTGATATTTAGAAAATGAAATGCAATTTTAACAACATACAGTGTAGTTGCGAAAACGTGAACTAATTAAGAACAGTGGTATTCACGTTTTAAAAATGTTCATGTATTGGAATTATGTAATTATATATTTGCATTATAATTCATGTGTATTATTTTAATATACATATTTAGAGTGTGTAATAAAAAAACTTGAATATTCATGAAAAAAAAATGTAAATAAAACTCTTTCCTTGCCAAATGTGTTTGAAATATTAGATACTAATGTCGTTCATGTTTTACAACATGCAGATTGCAGAGTATCCAAATTAGGTGTTCATATTTAAGGTTCCTTATGTTACGAGACGTTCATGTTATACAGACTACACTGTACATATTTGTTTATTTCGACATGTCGCAATTATTCTCTATTTCTGTAGAGATGTTGAGGAAATACACAGAGAGTTTGTTAATTTACTGGTACTGATTATTTTTAGATACGATCCCGTATAAAAATGCAATTAATGAAAAGATAACCTTCGTTTCTACTTATTGCTCTTTATTAGTGGTTCCTCTCTGTTAATGAAATAATTGAGGAGTCGTAAGTAAAGGAAAATAAATGATTAAAAATACTTTGCTACTGACGTAAAAAATAAGCTGGAAAAACGAAGTAAGACAAAAATACTTTTTAAGAAAATGAAATGCAAATTGGATTTCCTCAAAAAATTATATTAACTGTTAACTTTTATCTTTGATCTCCTCTAGTCAGTTGATTCATTTCATTCACATTTTAACGTAGTAAACTATTCAACAATAGTGAAATTTACTTCCTGCAAATGCTTTGATTTTAGAATGAAACTGCGTCTATGTCAAGGCCACCTTTTGATCTGTAATGTGATTAATAAATAATGAAAGCTCACGAACTTTGGTATTTACAAATCGGTTTGAAATGAAAGATTTCTTACTAGTATAAGGTCGAGATAAATTAAATATTAGAAGAAGATATGTTTACTAACATAAAATCTTTTCAATTTGTTTCGTGGTTACTTGTAGCGAAAAAACAAAAAAAAAAACGTGACTATGTGTGGAATATCCATTTCTAATTTATGTTTAAACCGCATCGGTGAACGCGTTTGTGCTCTTATTTAGTTTCTCTATACGCTCGTGTTTCCGTTGGATTTAAATTCACTTTTTATGTAACAGTAAAAGTTGGCGTCAGTTGGCTGCATGTGTCTAGGAAGTGGGGAATTCAAAACATCGTTTTAACTATGACGTCCATCGAAAGTAGATTTTTTGCGGTGTTTAATGTACAATTTCTTTTGAGGACGGTTATGACTGTATCAAAATTCGTCATCAAGATATAAATGGGCATAATGAAGTCGCGTCTGACGTCATTTCGCTTCGTAATTTGCGGGTGACGTCATTCCTTTGCATTTGAGATTGAATTCCTGTTGTTTGGGCGTACTAATACATCTTGCTTACCGTTATACTACTTGCCCAGCTTTTATCCCATTTCATTTCTAATACTACTACAAATATTTTTATGTCAACAATTCGACGAATCGTGCTGATTAAATTGAAAGTTCAATACTGGTTGCAACCTTGCCGACATTAAAAAATACGTAATTGTAATTATTATCGGATAAGGTGTGACAGTATGTTGTAAACCACAGGTAAATTGAAACAGCCACTTACTAGTTGATTACGTTAGATGGATATGTGTAGGCGATATTTAATTTGAAATGAGAGTTCCGCTTAGCTAAAGCATATTTAATGGAATTAAATTTACTATACTTTGGTAAGGATTTCTTCAATAACTATTAAATTATAAAAAAAAGTATCTTGTATCTTGTTATCAGTTATAATGAATTCTACAGGGTGAGCAACTATGATTTAAACTTACGAAATAATAATCTCAACTCATGTTGAGCCTTTTTTTTAATTTAATTTCTGTTAGAAGGCAACAGTACTAAAAAATATTATTGAAAGTTGTCTCGTTACTCGTCCTATTTCTATACTATTTTTGTTAACATAATATGGTTTTCTGTTTTACACTATCCATACCTTTTTCTAGTATCATTTCCCATAATAATGTAAAATGGACTCTATTACCTATCAAATCTCAGAATATTAAATCTTTATAATTTATGACCCAAAACCCTCCTGCAGAACGTGTCCTCTCGTAACCTACCTACTCTATATACAAACATATCAAAACGACAGAATTAAGTTTCCAGAGACGTGCAACGCTTAAGTTCCTAGTCCATTTGAGAGTAAATATTTGTGAGCAGCTCTCGACATGCTGTAGATAGTACTTTCCGACGTGTTCCACGTTGATAGTCACACCTCTGAGAATACTATCAATAGCATCTCGAGAGCTACACGCCAATACTTATTCTCAAATAGATCTTAACAAACTGAAAACAACTATTTTTAACAAATACTCTAATGCCCGTATTCATAGTACTTGAGATTTCCTTCAATAAGGGACCTCTTAGAATGGGTATCGTAAGACGGGCTGCCTCCCTGTTTTCCAACAATACCCATTCTAAGGAGTCCCCCTTATTGAAGGAAGCCCCAAGGAAGTATTATGAAAACGGTTATAATTGACTATTTTCTGTATTTGTTGCCCGCTCATTGGAAAACGACCCTTTTCAGGGCCACAAATTTACAAACAAGACAGTCCTAAATTCACTTGCATCATTCAATTTGTTGCTACCGTCTGCCTTAATATCGTGCAGTAAGAAGGTAAATTATTGTACAGTAAAGCTAAGACACACCATCCAAATTTCATAGCAAAAGTTGATAAGAAATTTAAAAAATCAGTTGGTATTTGCAAGAAACTGTTGTAAATTTTTTTGAACTCGATTCTATACACGATCAAATACTATCGACACCTTAATTAATACTAATAAATTCTTTTGTAAAAGAATTTATGCTTTTCGGAATTCTAATGATATTCTTTCGTTAGTGTATAAATATTAATGAAAAATTGGTCGCACGAAAATAGTGATACACCCAGTATAAGTTCTGCATTTTCTTTTATTGTTTACGCTTTTTTTTCAGTATGAATGTGAAGGTAACATTCCAAGATAATACTGTCGTATAAAAATAAGTGTAATAACATTCACGTTACGTGGGTTAGTTTTAATTAACTTAATATATCAAATTAGACGCAAAACTGAATAGATTTGCATAAAAATGTTGGAAAATTAATCGAAGTAATTCTGAATAAAATATTACACCTTTTTAATCTTATTGAAATAAATCACTCGAATTTAGGGCATTCATATTTCAGTTAATTGTATTTAAAATTTGAGTATTTGCTTTTTAAGATTTTAATTATTCGTAACTGGCATTCCAGCCATTTTAAAATGGGAGAGTAATTGCGGTCAGTAAAATTTTAGTTAATTACAATATTTCATATTTCTACTAAATACTGATATCTTGTAAAAGCGTCTTAATTAACCATCGGTACGTAGGCAGTTTAAAATCGTGAAAGCGCCAATAGTAGGTAAATTTCTTTTTTTTTATTTTTCTTAAAATTAGTACATGTTAAATAGAACAAAAAATTAAGTGTTTTTTAATTAATAATTAGCTCGCTTTTTATTTTCTGTGTATTTTTGTTTTGTTCAAAAATATCTTTTTTCACTTCATCTATTAGAAATACTTTAAAAACATATAACCTTTGTTGGCTATTAGTTTATAAAGAAATAACTTTACGATTTTTCCGTTTAACACGATTTAATTGCCAATTAAAATGTAACAAAAATGAATAATAAGAGCTGATTAAATGTTAATAGTCTACCTACTTGGAAGAAAAATTGTGTACCAGTTTCATGGAAATTCACTTCATGGAAATATTACGCGCATTTTCATTTATCTCTATTAGCTATTCAATCAACTTGCATATTTCAAAGTCAAAAAATATACAAAGAAATAACAATTTAGTCCTCGACAAACATTAAAAATATTTGCTTATCGATTATCAAATTAACGATAATTTTTTTCGCCTGAAATTATGTTAACAACTTTGGCTCCTGTTATCTAACGAACCTAATTAGAACATAAGGAAACAAATGAAGTTATAAGTAAAGCAAATGAGGAATTACTTAGTATCAAAATGTGAAAAGATTATTTTTTTTAATTTTCCTGTAAGGTGTTTTATTAACGGTGTATTTTACACAATGCTATTTAAACTAAATTTCCTTTTGTTACGGTTTCAATTAAAGCTACTTAAAAAATTGAATCAAGCGAAATCGAAATCGTTTTGTTTTGTTTTTAATTAATTGGCCTCTTTTTTAACATAGAAATAAAACAGTTTCAATGGAAATCAATTTTTATTAGTATTCAAATCAGGTGAAAGTGAATTTAATTTATTATAAAAAAATAGAGATTCAAGGATAAATGCTTAAAAGATGTATTAAATAAACTCTGAATCCGGATGCCTACTAATCTGTGTTTTTTTTAATATGTAAATTTTACACTCGTGTTTAGATATACCTACCATGCGAACCAAAATAAAATGATAGAAAATAGGCCAAAAATATTTAAAAAAAAATAGATAATTCTGTCTGTCGAATTTAATAGCTGTAACTTGACAGTGATAAATGTTCGAGTTCGAACACAAAAGTTCATTGTTGAGAGTCTGAATCACGGTCTACTCTGGATCGTTCTATTTCCAATCGCATGGTATGGATATTTTTACATTTTTTTAAAAATTCCATGTTTTTACAATTTTTGTAAAAAGGTGTCACGTTTTAAATGTTATGGGTTGGGAATTACAGGAGTCGATTAAGTCCTTCCGATGATATTGTCGGCCAAACAGTTACCAAGTTATGCCCGCGGAATTATGCCAGCTCGTATCGTACAGTCCCGAACAGGTTTTCGGGCTGTAAATTTTAATGGTGGCGGTGGCGGCGACGCAGAAAGAAGCTCTCTGCTCCTTGGGTCGCGTTCTCACGCGGAGTTCCTCGGCGAAGTGAACCGTTATAATTTATGCACTTCACCGAAATGAGCGCACGTATACTTTAGAAAGTACTTGCTCCTTAATTATGGGTACGAAATTGCGCGCCCATTCTCTTATAACATTTTAACGAAATGAAGAACCTTACACGACTGAAATTATTTCACCATAACTTTTTTGAAATTGTAGGATTCATGAAATTAAATTAAGTTTCGTTGAAAAATAATGCAATATCCAATAATTGAAAAGTGTAACGCCACTGGTATGGCGCAATCACACGAAGGGAGTTAGGGGTAGGAAGAAGAAAGATGGGGGAAATGTGAAACACGTGTCATTGTCAATTATTGATTATGTTGTCATAAATTAATAAGGTTATTATTTGACTCTTACACCCACCCCTGTACAATGTTGCAAAAGATGAAATATAAAGTGACTTTCGTTGTTATCAAATTCTGTATTTCGTCCTTGTCCTAAACTATAAACCAGCTTTGGGCATCTATCTGTCTTATTTGTACGATTATCCTTTGTTTTCAAAATTTCTTATCCGATAATTCATTAATCTGTTAAGGTCCAGGTCTATTTCATTTGTTTCAGAGCTCCTTTCTCGTTTCTTATCCAATGACTGTCGTGTAATCTTTATCGTTTGCTAAGACCTGGTATTTGAAATAATAACGCCAATAAGTGACTCAAGAGAATAAAACTAAGTACGGTTTCGAAATAAAACTCAAATTTAATTTACATTTACAATAACAATGGCCCAATGGGAAATCATAAGATATTTCATCAATACCCAACGAAACAATATAGAGAAGGAATACAGGTGATTTAGGTTTAATCTTCATAACTTCAGGAATTGCTAGAATTTATCAAAACAATACACTGGTTTTACAATAGTAGGTTGTCAAGTTGACTCCTACAAAAGTAACACTTGAAAATTGGAAGCACAACTAAATACATATTAAAATTTAGACTGTTTCTGCTTCCTTATAAAAATGTCGTTTTTTTCTTGGAAACAGCGGTTTAGGCCAAGGTTATTAAAAAGAAGTTACATTATCAAGTTTTTTTCGATTCCTAAAGTAATCAAGATTGAATTTGAATTACCTTGAATAAGACATATGGTATGAATTGTAAAAGAAGGAAAATACCCGAAAGAGAATAAACGAAAATAATAGAACAGAAAATGTTCATTATGAACACTGCACGTCTGGTTTTACGGAAAGGAATTTGTGTTGGTGATTTTTTTTAGAATAGTTCAAAACCTAAACATTCAAGAAATAATAAACCAACTCAATTAACGCACGTAAACAACCGTATAAATAGTATAGATAACAGGTAGACTATTGAAAAACAGCTTTACGTTCAGCAAATAATAAGCGGCCAAAATTCATAAACCCGCGAATCGCTGCCATTCACGCACCGTCACTAGTGCATTTTAATCGTTGATTTTACACTAGTGAACAGATTTGCCACTTCAAATTGATTGACTTTGTTACTTTTCATACTCCGTGCCGAAAGTTCTGAAAATACGTTTTTCTTTTTAACTTCAAGTTAAACTGCTCTTTCTCTTTTATTCGACTTCACTTGTGTTCTAATTAAAAAAAATCTTGACCGATTTTGGCCTTATCTCGTCGAGTTATATTTTTCACTTTCATTATTTATTTGTCTGTTCATAAATAAATAACAACGAAAGTGAACTACCGTGTCTTCAAATGAGTTCCTGATTAAGGTAAGCTGTGATTTTTTTTTAAATTAAATTGGCGACACACGATCAAGAGAAAGGACAGTTGTCAGTAACTGTCTGTGTCATATTATCTGGCATCATAAATGTATAAAGTAAACACAAAATTCAGAGAAACCTCTCACTTAATTCACTCCAAAACAACACTTAAAACAATGCTAAATACACAAACGTACCCTACGCTTCGTTTTCAATCGCGTTTACCAAGTGTTGCTGGGAGTGCTACAACCCTTTAAAAGAAAAAATATCGAAATCAAAACCTACTTTAATTAGGAATTTAATTGAAGGCGTGATATTAAAAATCGTCATAAACAAAGTATTTATTCTTCAAACCGATTAATTCATTCATTTCTTTTTTCGTCTTCCAACGTTTGCCTGTCATGAATTTCTGTTTGTTTGTTAACGTTTTAAATTTTAGGTACACTGATGGAAAAAGTAATAGGTGCACTCATTACAATTATAAAGGTATATACAATTAAATTAACGGAACTAGGCAGCGTTTTGGAAACTAAACGTTGGCATTGTTCTAGCAAGTGGTATCAGTAATCACAAATCACTCTCATAAACTCATGAGTATTCGGACATAGAAACATAGAAGATGTAAAGATAATATATTCAAATAATTGCCCTTAACTAATATAATCCTAAAAGTAAAGGTCTACTTATATTTTTAAAAGAAAGAAACTATAAGGTGAGCACCTTTTGACCGTCACTGCACCTATTATTTTTTTAATTGAAATTTTAACTGAAATTCTGAATGTGATGCTAGCTTGCCTCATAAATATATAAACATGCTTTTCGAAATTAATACTTTCAGTCTTAGGTCATAGATAACTTCCATAATTTTCATAATCAACAAAATACCATACAAAAAGTGTATAGTTAGTTTTTGTTGTATGCATCTATTATTTTTTCCAACACTGTATGTGGATCGTATCATTGTTTGAAAACGTTTCCAAAAATGTTTGTGGTTATTTAATCCAGTTTCTATTTTCAATTATTTTTTTTTAATTTAATTATACAAGTTATCGGATTTCCAACCCTTGCAATGGTCGGGACAATTCGGACATTCTGACGGAAGTTCAGGTGCTGAAAAAAAATTGGGTAGTGCAATCCCCTCACAAATTCACCTCCCTCGTCGCAGCGCAACCAAAAATCATTTGAAGGATTTATCCAGAAAGCGTTTTTAAGACCCTATCTTTGCATCTTGAGTCGGCACCGGTCTGTAAAGGGTTATTGATCGTTCTTATTTAACTTCAGTAAAATTTGACGAAATCAGTATATTTATTTCTATGGTACTTGAAATAACTGAAGGCATATGAAAAAGAAATGCCTGCTACTCCGGTTACTGACATAACTAACTTATTTTCTGAAAAAGTGTTCATTAGTAAACCTTTTTGTATTTTTATATTTGAGTAAGCCATGATTTTTCAAAGGTTGTTGGCAATCCTGACAAACTGTCAAAAAATTCGAATTAAGGATTTTAAAAATGATCCGTTATCTGCTATGGTTGAAAACTTTTTATGAACGTTTTCCGTGAATAACTCTGCTACGGTGAAATAAATTAAAATTCTAAATTAGACATTTGTAAAAAGGACATCTTAGCAACTTCTTCTGAAAATAAATTAATTTGCATGAAAATCAAGAAATGAAAATGTAAATAATATCATACTCCGAGAAACAACTATCAATATTGTAAGGTGAAAATTACTAATACGACAGCGCACTAAATGCAAATGTCCTTCAATCATTTCAGAACATACTGTAGATAAGTTGGGTTAAATCATTCTAGTCCGGGAATCTGTTATGTTGTTAAGCCATGTCCTCACTTTTTAGAGGCACTCCATCTATTAATTTACATGTTATATACAGGATGTTTCATTGAAGATGCATCAAACTTGGGGGACACGTTTCTGACATTATTACCAACAAAATATCGTAATAAAATTTTAATCCGAGCAAGATGAAATTTGCATAATTTGGAGTCGATGTTTTTTGAAATATTGTAGCGCGCGGAATCGTGGTACAAAACCGGCGATCTAAATTGCATATATGAAAGTCACACAGCTGCAGGAGGGTAATAAATCCATAAACAGCGAAGAAATTATGACTAGATTTTATTTTGCCCTTGACCGAAAGCTCGGTGTATTCAACTTTGCCACACATCGAATCTTCGTATGTGAATGAGTAACAATCCATTCATTCTCATTTAAAGTCCATCCTAAAAATATGCGACTGCTTTCCCTTCGATTTTCTCTAAATGTATTCATTACAGAAAAAATTTTACATAGAAACTTTTCTTTCTTTTCCCAACATCTACCCGCATACCAAGTTTTCAATGAAACACCCAGTAATAACACGGTATCTACCTAAATTTTTGTTCACGTGCTGTATACAGTAACCGGCAGAAAGTTGGTTACGTTTACGATTTTTTTTTATTGATTTCTCAGAATAAATTATTCTTTATGAAAGTACTTCATTTTTTCATATTTAAAATACACGTGTCATATTCCAAGATCAAAATATTTGAAATCGACAAAGTAAATTATATTCTGTATTCTTTTGTTTATTATTTGGAAAAATTCAGAATTATAACGAAACACAAATCCTAGAGGTATATTAGAGGTCCAGCTCTACACATTCAAAGTTGTACGATACACACGTTGTTATTATTGAAATCATGAAAGAGCCCTGCGTCAAAAATTATACCGTCTGGCCTTGAATCATCTGACATAAAAAGCGTAACTCCTTTCTTTTCTTATTCACCGTTGAAAAGCAAATATTACTGAAATATCTGTCAGTTTTAACTTCAGTGATTGATGACGCAGGGTTCTTCTCTTGTGATTTCCAAAATACGAGAAAAATTTTAAAATATGTGAATTTTCTTTTTCCATCATAGGCGGCCACAATTTCACATTTGAGATTTCATAACAATCCTGAATAACTGTACCGCGTACTTGGAAAAATAAAGGTACTTTACTCTTACGTCGATTTCAAATGCTTTGATTTTCTCTGCACGTGTCAAGTGGTATTAAATTTTGATATTTGCGTTTTTATCAAGTCAAGGGCCTTAAAGATTTTCGATAAACTTTCGGATTCCTCAATAACGAAAACAATTCAAAAACGAAGTTTTCAGAGGTTTTTCAAAACTCAAAAGCAGAAATCAATTGCGTCAAATTTCATCACCGCGAATCAGAAACCAAATCCCAATAAGTTGAGAATTATTTCGAAAATAATGGCACTCAAACAAAACAACTATCCTATTTTTCTCGAAATTATAAACATTTGTATAGGGCAAGGTCGAATATCTTCACCGAAAAAAAAAAAGAAATTTTTATTTACAAATGAAAATTAAAGTAAACGCAAATTTTGCAATAAAAAAGAGATTTAAACTCATCCTCATAAGTTTCAAAAACCAAGCGATTTACACCCAGTTTTTGTATGAAAGTTAACGGGATTTGTGAATGATTTACACATTCGAGCTCGTGTTAATTTTCACAATAGACCGAAAACAACAGTTTTTTTTAGCAGTTCCGGTGTAACTAATAATTGAAAACTAAAGCTGAAAATTTTATCCGTAATAGGTCTGAAATCGTGAAATTGAAGTGTAATAACTTTCAATCGTTGAATTAAAAACTTTCGTACCATCTGTGTCAATTCAACAATCTGCTAACTAATCGGCTCGTAACGCAAACAGGTGATAATAAAAGCAGACGTACACGTGTCACGCTAAAAAGCCACGCGGAGTTCCAAGTCTATTGATAAGTGTGAAGTCTGGAAATTTTATATCGACATAAAACCGCCTTGACTAATTTACATTTCACCGTTGCTAACAGCTTGTGTTAATTTACCGCCGCCACGGATGCAGGAGGCGTGTGCAAGGTGTTTCTTAAAAGTAATTTCTTATTCAATTTTTTTCTATTGAATTAATTTTTAGTGGAATTTGAGATTATATCCAGAGAGCGTTTTCAATTTTAAATCCGAGTTTCAACTCGGTAAGTTCCTACGCTCGTTGATTCTGAAATCGTCAGATTGTTAGCTTGTTGGGTAGGCGAACATCGTCGACTGTATTGTAAAAATTAGCTAATGATCTAATTCGAACGCTATATCTGGCATATGTTACCATTAGGTGTATAGGTGAGTTTAGTAGCGTGTTATGTAATGTAATGTAATGTAATGTAATGTAATGTAATGTAATGTAATGTAATGTACTAACAAAGCATGTTTCAAATTTTAAAAGCGAGTTATATGTGTGGCTAGTGGGTTCAATTTAAACACATTTGCCAAAAGTTATTTTGTACATAACAACAAGTTTTAAATGATAAATAACATTACTTACTTTTCGAAGACAGTTTTAGGATATATAACATTTCCCGATAAATGAGACTCAAGACAATGAATGTAATTTGAAATAAGAAATTATTGTTTAAGAACGTGTTGCAAACAAATTTACGAATTCCAGATATATATTCCCAAGTTAAAAGATAAAAGAAACAAGCTTGTTAATGATCTAGATAAAATGAAAACAACCAAATTTAAAACGAGAAAATGTTAGAAGGAATTTTGATAAATCAAACAAATTCGTTGGTAATGTAAAAAATAAAGAAAGCATTGAAATATGCAGACGTTTAAAAATTTGAAAAGTTCCGTTCTGGAAAAACGCCAGTATGCTTATATTTGACGTAAAAATGTCGCAACGAAGCCAAGTAATTTATATTCTTACAAATAAATTGTACTTTTTACCTGGTGAAATTAATTTCTGCAAGTAAGTCGTTCCTTAATAAACACGTCGAAAAATACTCGAAAACAGAAACAACGTTTCCTATATCTATCTTCCATCCTATACAAGTTAACATTTGAATTCATAATTTGGGCAACGTTAATATTCATATTAGTGTGGACACTAATGCATTACAGCTACGTATTATGTCATTTAAAAATTTATGGTACGTATATGTATTCGACAGGAAAGCAAGAATTTATAATTAAATAAAATTGCATTGAAATATAGTGCATAATTCAAGTGGACACCCGTATGTGTGTGTACTCTCTTGTAAGTATCTCAGGAATGTGACTTTAGTTTCACTTTTGACTTTGCATGCTAGTTCATCCATCACCGTTACGAATAACGGACTAAAATGTGTTCTGCCTCACACCAAATTCCGCTGTAAATATTTATGGTTAAATTAATTTAGTTAAAGTCATGAACAAAATCTCGGGTTTAAAGTTTTCAAATTAAAGAAAAATCTTAATTAAGAAATGAACGGGTAAGTTTCAGGTCAAGGAATTTAATTGTCGTGTCTTCCGTTATCATAACATGAATTTATTTAAAGGAAAGTTTATTTTTGTATTTAAAATATTTGTATATTGATTTAATTTTTTTTCTATTTTAATGCTCTAATGATTACATTATGAAACTCTACTCATTTGAGTTTTAATAAAGTAGATCATTAAAGCAACCGAAATTTTATTTTATTAGGTTGGCGTCAACATACATAATATACCGGCATTTTTTTGTCAATAAAAATTACAAAAATAACCTCCAAATTGTTATTTGTTTGACATTACTTACATATGAGTATATTTATTGGCATCGGTGTTGGACACATGTAAATTAATTATAATTGTAGAAACTGGCAATTAATTGTAATTGTCGAGTCTTTACAGTTACAAGGAATTAATTACAATTGTTTGGTTCTTACAATTACAATTAGCTAATCGTTAATTGTGAGTTTTTAAGATTTTAATTAATTAATTAATTGTTAATTTAAAAAAAATAATGGATTTAATTAACAATTGATTCTTAAATGTAATTTGTGTTTGATTTTGTTGAATTATTTTTTAAATGTAATCTCTTAAAAGCAGAAAATAGAAAGAAAACAATGTTTAATAATCACCAACAGGTACAGCCTTGGCTAAAAGTATTAGGCACCCTTAAGTTTCTAATTTGTCTCTGAAAATATTACTCAGAAATCTTTAGAATTTTATCATCATATAGTCGGCAACAATAAACGATAATTTAAATAATGCACAGTACTTTACAGCGGTTGTAAAACATGTGGCAGATGATAGTTCGCAATTGTGGTTCCGTCAATAGGCAGTCAGTCTTGTATAAGCGCTTGTAGTAAGAACGATCTTTCCAGTACAGTGTTTATTTCATTATAATTTTGAATATCGTAATTTTTGCTGTAAAAAGAATGCCAAAAAAGAACGAACTTGGTGAGCATTTACGTTTACGAATTCAGTTCTTGCACGAACAAGGCAACACAATGATAGAAATAGCCAAAAGTATTAAATGTTAGGCGGATACAGGATCACATGCGAACCGAACAAGAATAGGTAGAAAACGGACAACTTCGGACCGTAAGGAGAAATTTAATTCGAGAGTCACTTAAAAATCGAAAGAAAATTTCCTCCGAGCTCGCTGCCAGTTTATTCGAGGAAATCGGGAGACCGATCAGTGCCAGAACGACTAGAAGAAGACCTAATGAAGCTAGCTTGAAAGGCTGTAAAGCAAGAAACCTTGGCTTTCAGAAAAAAATAAAAAGTCTCGTTTGGAATGGGCTATAAAGTGCCAACACTTTACAGAGAAGGATTGGGCCAATGTTGTGTTGTCCGACGAATCAAATTTTGAGGTTATACACTTCGTCAGTAAAAAGTTATACGGTGTGTTTAAAATCTACATTTTTTAAATTAATTGTAAGGTATTTGGAACTCCTAGTGTAGTTTACATGGGGCGGAGAACCGGTGAAGAATACCTTCCGGAATGCGTGGTATCAACAGTGAAACACGGGGGAGGCAGTGTAATAATCTGGGGTTGTATGACAGCCGTCAATGTAGGCGAAATGTTTGTTTGTGAAGGTCGAATGAAAACTCCCACACTTACATAAATGTGTTGGAAACGACATTGCGGCAATCATTTTCCAAGATGTTTGGTGATACAAATATGGAAGAGATGCTGTATCAACAAGATAACGCACCCTGCCACAAACTACAGTTACCATGGAGTGGTTTCAAGAAAACAATATTAACCTCCTGGATTGGCCTGCACAATCCCCAGTCCTAAATCCCATAGAACATTTGTGGGGGATTCTAAAGCGTAACTTTAGAAAGCATCCAATTACATCTAAAGCAATTTTGAAAAACGTGTTATTGAAAGAATGGAATAACATTATCGCAGAGGAATGTCATAAACTTATAAGTACTCTGCCGAAAAGCATAGCTACAGTGATTAAGGCTAGAGGTGGCCCAACAAAATACTAATTACTTTAATAAATTGTTATTATTTTGTACCTAGGAAATTTTATTTTATGATGTAGGAGTTAATGTAAGGTGCCTAATACTTTTAGCCAACGCTGTATATGCGTTCAGCCTTCAGAGACTCATTGCCCATGCCTTGCTTGGCACATATCCTTCATCAGCTCTAATTTCTGAGATACATACAAACATCCTTATTATTATTATTTTTCACTTTCTATTTCTCTCATATTGTAAATTTTGCAAAATAATTTTTTAGATTACAATAATAGTAGCCAACAATCTCCCCCGAACACTTGAATTCTATAGCCCCTCTTTTCTAAGGAGCGAATCAATTAACCTGCAGCTTTCCATACAAAGCGTTTTAATTAAGCAGCGAAGTTTAATTTCATTCAATGGCGAAACGGTTCGTTTTACATTGGCGCACGTGTGTCCGCGTTTTGTAATAGCACTTTTACTTGTCGTACGAGTTTATTGAATATGTCGCGTATCAGTTCGCAAGACCTTGATATTTATTTTATATAGTATACGTTGTTGTTCGTCACTGAATATGTCGCGGTTGACGACTTCATTTGGATTTTATCGATCAGGATTTTTTTTAGCGCATACCTATCTACTATGATTAGAAAGAAACTTCATCCAGACTAGAGCATACTATGAAAAATAAGAAATATAAGCAAGTAAATTCTAAATTGAAACGCCTTAAGCAGGTCACTTACTAGACAACTTGGCTGGTGGCAACAAGTGTTGGCAGGTTGGTTAACATGTTGGCAAGTTGTAGGCTCCAGGACAAATATCCAAAAACCTGCACGAACATACGTTGCCGAGTATGTTGCCCAACACGATTCCTAATAAGAGCCTGCTAAAAAATGTTGACGAATATGTTGTCGAGCATGTTGCCCAACATGTTCCTTAGTGAATGGCCTGCTTTAAGGAGTCTTTAAAAAATGTAATAATACTTAATGTCTATATTAAAGAAAACAGAAGTTGCCACTTGAATGACACCTTACTGGATACGGCAAAGACAGAGCCGGCGTAAAATTTTGCGGGGCGGGGTTCAAAAATTGCGCGGAGCCAAAAAAAACATTCTAAATAATTTACTTTTTATAAACACATTATTACATATTATATAGGATCATAGGGTGCTATTGACTAATTTTCTTGCCCTTTTTCGATGCAAAGTCTCTAATTACATCATCAAAATTTACAGAATTCGCTATCTCGCTTTCGATCCACCTTTAAGCATGAGGGCGTCTAGAGCGCGGGGCCGGGTTTCAGGGAACGCGCTGAATCCGCATCTCGCCGGTCCTGGACAGACGTCAGACATTTTGTGAAACCTAACAAATGTTCTAATGTTCCAGTACAGAATAACAATATTAGAGAGTTTGTAACAACGCATTTCCCCTTATGTTAGACGGCCATTTTCCCTTATAATATATTGTAACTGAATATTGAGAAAAATTCGTTTGCGGAAAATTTGAATAATTCTGCGACTTCTACAGTAAAATTCTTATTAATTTATGTTTGTTCATAATGTAAATAAAATTATTAGTTTTATCACCTTTATGAAATTTAAAATGCTGCTTGTTTGTTATTCCACACGTATAACCCTAAAAGTGTCGGCAATTACGTCTATCAACATCGGCGTTTCAAAATTATTTATTCGGTATAATTTTGCTATGATGTCAACGTTATAAATTATAACGAGAATTTTTATAACTGAAAATACCCTACCACAAACTCACTATTATAATTTAATGTTATGGCTAGTTTGAAATTCACGAAAAAAGTCAATCACATAAAATTGACCGTTCTCTATAACCGTTTGTAGAAGAGCTGTCTGCCATAAAAATTTTATGTTCTTAGGAGAAATCCACTTTTGTCATGTCTACAAAAGTATGTGATCGACAATTTACAGATACTTATAATTAAAGTCTTCAAATAAAAGGTCCGTTTGCCCGCCCAGTTGTGTATTACTCACTGGATACTGGATACAGGGCAGCTGGAGGAAACATAGGTATAACATGTAGTATATAATCTAATTTTTTTTTTCAAAAATACAGTAAATAACAAAATAAAATGTCACGAAGTTGATCAAAATATTCTCGCTATACCGAAGAAATAATGCTTGCAGCTCCGTACTTTGATCGGTGCCATGTGCGCATCAAAGCGCCTAGCGCCTATGCATTCGGACCTATTTATTGGAGACTTTACTTATAATACGCACATTTATCTATGTATAATTGGTATACCCACTGCTATACGCGACCTACTCCAATTCGCTATACTTCTCTCGTAATGTGTCGCTCGCATCTGTTTGTTATTGCAAACACCTATTAAAAGTTACAGTCGCTTTCAGGTCAGCTCTTTTAAAGGTGAAATTCTTGCTCAATGGAGCGGAAACATTCGATCGGATAGTTATTGTCCTAAAGGACAGAACCATTTAAGTTATTGGTCATTAACGACATTTACTTGACATTCCATTCACATTGTGTAGCGTTTTTCCCACTTGGCTTTTTGCCTAAAATTGCTCAAATTCCGTCCAATTTTTTTTCTAGTTGGAAATTTACTGTTTATTTCGACGCGACGTCTGAAGTTAAACATCAATTAAATGAATAATGTTTAATAAAGTGCTTCTTGGTAGCCAAATTTCCTTTTTCTTTACATTTCAATAATTTTCAGTTTTCAATAAACTTACCAGAAATATAGTGCTAATATTCTATAGTTGTGAATTCACCTTTTAATCTATGCGCACACCAGCGATTTTCTGTCGCATGATTATTTATTTAATTGGAATAATTGAATTCAATGTTCTTAACGCGAGTACACACAAACGCCAAGCAATTTCCATGACATGGCATATTCATATTCGCGTTCGGAGTTTGATTTCTATTTTTCCAACAAAATAATCATGCGACAGAAAATCATTTGTGTGCGCCTAGCCTAAAGTCGCTCCCACACATATGCGCAAACATTTGTACAAAGTCTTGAACAAACCTTCGCGCACATAAAACTGGCTCGCTTTGGCAAATTACAAAAAATCTCAAACTTATGCATTTGCCTATGCGAATGCCCTCCTATACTTTCAGTGAGTTTCGAATTTACGCACATGTATGGGAGCCGCATAACAGTGATTGGTTCGGTGTTTAACAAGGCTGTTATTGTCTTACTAGACATTCTAATCTCTATAGTTTTCGCTTTGTTGTAAATTTAGAAAAACACAAGGAAACATTCCTGTTACAAACAAAGCTTAAACATTTCATCTCTCACGTAAAGTACTAAAAGTCTGAACGTTGATTCGATTTTGTTTACTTTAAGCTTTAAGATTTTAAAACATGCTATAATATACAAAGTATCCCAATAGTATGTTCTCTATTGCTCATCAGAATTCATAATTCTGCGCTTAAAATAATTTTTTCACATATACAAAAAAATTGGTTCGATTTTAATATCGCCGTTGATAAAACATATTGATATCATATTTGTACCACATATTAAAAATTTATTTCATTATAATTATAAAATTATTTTAAAAAATCGCCTGCAAAGTGTTTTTGAACTTTTCTAAATTTTTACAGTTGGTGTTCAATTTACCAATTTACTAATTATTTTATCTTTGTTGCAGGTGTTCGTAATTTACTGATGTTGATGGTTTCGGACTAGTGCAATATACGTGTCTTTTTCAACGACAAATAGGTACGTTTTCGTAATGGAACGGGAATCGAATCCTATGCAGGCCCTGTGCCGATCGGGATGCGGATTTTATGGAAGCCCTGCTACAGACGGACTGTGTTCACTATGCTATAAGGTAATCATCAGGTTTTGGACGGCCAAAATACAAATTATTCTATGATGTAAATATTTCTTCCTTTTCATTTTAAAATTGTGTTTTCCAAGTTTGCAATCTCTTCTTGTATTTTTTTACAAACGAATACTTTTGGTAATACGCTCACAATGAAGCAAGCACTTCTAGCTCTGCAAACTTCTCATTTTTGAAAAAACGTCTTTGTACTTTGAATTTGTTAAAATTAAAATTTATTGCAGATTTAATAAGTTTACAAAATATATCGAAGTGCCTATCAGCCAGAAAGTAATTTTTTAAGAAACAGAAAAAATGTTTAAAAATTTGGATATTCAAATAAGATAAGCTAATGTTGCATTTAAGATAACATTAAAAAAAACGGCCGCGGAAGCCTTCAAGTTAAAATACAATTTTATAGACTTTAGGACAAATAACACAAACATTTTATTGCATTGTAGATTTTGCTTATATTGGCGCTTACGTCCTTCTGATATGACGTCCTCGATATATTATAGTTTGTTTACCTAATCGTTCGTTCGCTTGTTCGTTTACGAATTGTGGTCAGAAGGGATCAGGCTATTATCGGTTAGTAGAAAATTCAGTTTAAAAGTTGACATTCCCCTATGCGTTGACAACTTCTAGAGAATGTAGTCATTAAAAATTTATTGAAAAACAGTGAAATCTACCTGACCACGTAGGTTTATGATAGTGAAACGTCGAGCATTTGTGCCATTTTCCAGGTCCGTTTGAGATAATTTATCAAATAAAAATTTTATGATAATTTTCAACAAAAAATCTGACACATCTAATATGTTTTATTGTAAATCCGACGAATTGAGCAACATGTGTACCAAAAGTTTTCCCATCTAGTGTGTTGCTCTCATTTTTTCGCATGTTCACGTATGTTCCTTACTTGATCCATACCCTAAGCAGACAAGTAAACAAACTAACTTTAAAAAAATTGTTTTATTGATTTGATTTTACAATGGTTTTCACATTGAAAGAAAAATCCTTTATGTTGAATCCTACTTTCGAAACGCCTAAAAAATCAAAGTCGAATGGACCTATTCTATTCCTGATTGTATTACAGATTTTCAGGAAAAATTTCCAGAAACTGTATTTCTGTACCACAAATTTGTTAATCAACTTCAGTACTCTGTAGGACTATTCAGAGAAACTGGCAGTGTGGCTAGAAAATAGGTATCAAGTAGCTTAAAGTACGAACTGATGAGGTAGTTGAAAATGTGAGACAAATTATGACTGATGCTTCTCGCATTTTCATCCGTCACCTGTCAACAAGTTGATCTTTCTGTCGGAACCTGCTGAATTATTCTAAGAAATGACTTGCAAATGTTCCCTTATCGTTTGACTGCCGTGCATGAATTGCTTCCAGTAGATTTTGAACCAAGGCGAAGATACTGTCATTGGTTCTTTAACAATATTGATAATGACGATTTGTTGGACAAAATTTTCTTTTCCGATCAGGCCTGGCCTGGTTCCATTTAACAGTATACATTAATTACCAAAATATGAGGATCTGGAGTACAGAAAACCCTCATATTTTAATGAAGCCCCACTCCATCCACAAAAAAATGATGTTTGGATAGGTTTAAGTCGGAGAAGATTGATAGGTCCAATATTTTTTAATGACACACTAACAGCACTTGGATATCGGGAAGAGATTTGGATCCACTTATTAATCAACTGCATGATGACGAGTTGCAATTTGGATATTTCCAGCAGGATGGTGCAACGGCCCATGCTGCTGGAGATGCTTTAAATTTCCTTCAAGAGTTTTTTGGAGATCGGATAACTAGCAGAAATATGGCAAACAATATACCTCCGCGATTTTGCGATCTAACTCCTTTGGATTTCTTTGTTTGGTCCTACTTGAAAAATTCCATTTTTAAAACGCTCGTTAATGATTTACAGCAGGGATGAGCAACACGCGGCCCGTTAAACATGTTTATGCGGTGTTACTTTATGTGCGGCCCGCCAAAAAATTTTATAACACTACTCTTGGAATAACGTGACGTAGATATGGAAGAAAATTAAAAGAAATTCGGTGAATAATACTTTTGTAAAACTGGGCCTAAGCGGAAAATAATAGAGGAAATAACCCAAATGTCTAATTCACCAAGTGCACAAGATTTTGAAATAACCCACGCCTGTCGCTTTGAGATGCGCTCCATGTGGTTCGGCCTCCTGGAGGAGCCATACTCGGTTGATCCAGAGAATCGTCTGATCTCTGACAATACTCTAGAATTCTAGAGTAGTGAATCCAAATCGCTATTAGTCTTTAACAAACCTTTAAGATTTAACAATCGTTAATGTTTTTGAACATTAAAATATTAAGAAAATTATATCATTGCGACTCTCATGTTCTGCAAATGCATTTTTAGGTCACGAGTCAGCTTTTTGAGTTGAGCGAACGCGTTATAGAGTGATGACTCATAAACTAAATATGCACCTAAATTCCTTCTTTAATCATACCATTTGATTAGACTTTAACCTATATATTTTTAAATTTATTTTTTATCCCACCAACCTTTACGACAAAATTTCCAACGTTTTACTAAAGATGACATTTTTATCATAAGAAGATACCTACGTAATTAACAAAGTAATGATTATAGGTAGAATCAGGGAGTAACTTAAGGAAAGTAATTTTTCATATCGTTTTTTCAGGAAGCTCTAAAAAAGAAACAACAACCTCCCGCACCAAGTCCTGCGCCGTCGGTCAGCAACGCCCAATCCTTGAGCAGCCTCATGGAGACGGCCACAGCGCAACCCACAGTTCCCTGCCTACCAACAACACCCGCCGCCTCTTTAGAATCGACGACAGACGTAAGTCACGTTTTCGGTTGCACGTTTTCGCGCATAAAATAATCGCCGCCTGGCTACCACGGTGTCATAAAACAATAGCGATCCAGTTGTCTGTCGTTTACGAGCGAAAAAAATGTCACTTTCGGCTTCTTTTTTGGCCAAATTCCCAGAGTACTTATGTCACACGGTCACATCCCAATAGATAAAAAATGTGATAACCAAAAAAATAACGACTCGGACAATCGCGACAGCATCCAAAACGATTCGTCTGATGTGGAGTTTGCAGCTGAAAACACCACCAATCAAGAATCAGAGCAACGCCACTACCTAGTATCATCGGACCCATACGAAGTAAATTACCAATAACTTGCAAATCAGATGCGAGCTACAATTTCACAAAAACTTCTTTCTGACGTTGTGTTACATTTTGACAGCGTCACATTGACAGGTTTGCTGGATCGAGTCTAATTCTTTTTATTTTCAGGCGATAGAGGAAGGTGCTAGTGCTGTGACAAACGAGGAATCAAGCCCTACAGACGCTGACAACAGCGACAAAGATGGAGATAAGGACTCGAAAAAGAAAAAGAACCGTTGCGCAATCTGTCGTAAGAAGGTCGGGTTAACAGGTGTGTAAAGTTATTTTTTTATAAACTTCCACTGGTTTTGCTCTCTCTTCATCAGATATTGAAGTATTAAATTTATCAAAAGAGGATTCGAATAAAGATTGCGACAATAACTTGATGTCACGTGGTCTCTCATTCGTCAACATTATCATTCTCTACCTGATGAATGGACTACATGATCTCCAATCATTGTTGCCGGGCTCTTTTTGATTAAATGAATCAACATATTCAAAAGGATCGAATATATACAATTGATGGTAGGACAACATTAGAAATTTTTTCCACATACCATTCTTACTACAAATTAGGCTTTTTTCCATCCTGAAAGATGGATTGTTCAGAAAACAGAAAAAAATTGGAATTAATTACAGAAGATTTTTATATTATTAGAAGTTGTACATGACGTAATGAACTATATAAATAAGTAGAATTCTTCATATTCATTTGAATGTAAATACCTTCCCTAAAAGAACCTTCCTCTAAATTCTTTAGAAAATGATAAAAACATTTAATTGCATAAACATTGGAGAATGCACCCTATTTCGATGACTTCTAAAAATGTGCTTGTTGCAGTGGTCATTAAGATTATTTTCGTCAAATTGGAATTTTTGCTAAAGTGGAACAATTTAGTTGCATTGTAAATGTATTTATCTTTCAAATAGGGCAGTACATGTTTTGGAATGTCTTGGAATTTAACTTAATAGCAATATTGTTTAGTAACTTGACTTGTTTTAGAAAAAAAAGTGCGCTAGTTCTTTAACAATTGAAGTATCCAATGCAAAAGTGCTTAAGTCACGAAAAGCTACTACTAGTAGTATATTTGACGGTATACCCGGTGTTGTCCACTTTGATTACTTACCATAGGAATTTCAATGCATTTTTTTATAATTATTAATTCCTGCTTCCTTATTGAAGTTATTGTTAAAAAAGCAGCCTACTGAATGCAGGTTAGTTAATCCACGGTCTGAATGTTCGCCACGATTTAACACCAAAATATTTCTTCTTGTGGAATCAAAAATTTATGAGATTCCTTTCTGCGAATTGAATGAGCTGAGAGGTAGAATCGTGAAAGAATGGGCAACCATTACTTTTGAAACCCCATATATTTGAAAAACATACTAAAAGTAGTCTTAGCTAATGTTTAACACAAAGCGACGTATTGTGCCGTTTAGTGTTTCATGACATATTCGATAGGAAAGCAGGAATTTACAATTTAAAAAAATGCATTGAAATCCCTATGGTGCGTAATTAACGTGGACACCCGGTATTTAGCAACAAATAATTTTATTTTATCTTTAAAGCGCCTATCGTGGGTTTTTATAAAAATGTGACTTAGGCACTATTTGCATTAGGCCCTTCAATTAGTTGGTGTCAATTTAAAAATGGAAAATCAAAAAGCACATTTCATCATATTTTGACTGAAGAATTTATTTAGAGTATGTTACTTCGGATACTTCTATGATAAATTTTCAAAATTGTTATCCGATACTGGCCCACGTGTCTAGATAGTTATCGGCTATCGGGTACCCGGGTAATGGGTAACACTCGGGTACCAATAACGGGTATCCGGGTAACAAAATGAACGGGTATCGATATCTCTAATTGCTATTTAAAGTTTTTTCTTTACTATTTACTTTTTTTATTCATTTAAGAAAAGATAAATAAGTAGTAACTTATAAATTAAAGCGAGACCTACAGTAGTAATTTACAGTCGTATTTACCCGATGGTAGATTTATACAAAAAAGTTATTTTTTGGCATTTGTCGAACTAGAACTAGAAAATTACATGCAGTGGAACTTCCATAACTCGAATCCAAGGGACCGGAATTATAGAAATTTCGTCTTTTATTTAGTTAAATTTTTTAGAATCGTCTTTCCGCGATTTTTTTGTTGTGATTTACTGCTTTTTTAAAAATTCTTATTGAAATGTCTTTAGGATCCCTTGGGCCGCTGCGCCGTAGTATAATTAATTGCTTCCCCAATCGATCGATACATCACTGACGAGATTCCTTAAAATTACAGCAGTATCAGAATTGGTTTACTAAATTTCGACCTTAAGATATTGATGATAAGTGCACCATGCTTAGGAAAACCACTCGAAACCGATGTTGGCAATATATATATATATATGTTGATCGAATTTAATTGTCGTTAATAATGTCAGAAATTTGCGATTCTTGTAAAAAGAAAACGATCCATTTTTGAGACGTATAATGACGGACGATAAAAAAGTAGATGTGGTTAATTTATATCTGTATTAAACGCAAAAACAAAAAAATAGAACATGAAAACACACAAATAAACAATAAAATACCAACTACCTAAACTCCTATATCAAGAAAATCTGTTGGAATGGGGTAAAATAAAATTTTCTAGGTACAAAATAATAATTTATTAAGTAATGGGCCACCTCTAGCCTTAATCACTGCAGCTATTCTTTTCGACAAAGTACTTATAAGTTTATGACATTCCTCTGCGATAATATTATTTCATTCTTTCAATAACACGTTTTTTTTAAATTGCTTTAGATATAATTGGATGCTTTCTAATGTTACGCTTTAGAATCCCCCACAAATGTTTTATGGGATTTAGGTCTGGGGATTGTGCAGGCCAATCCAGGAGGTTAATATTGTTTTCTTGAAACCACTTCATGGTAACTGCAGATTTGTGGCAGGGTGCATTATCTTGTTGATACTGCATTTCTTCCACATTTGTATCACCGAACATCTTGGAAAATGATTGCCGTAATATCGTTTCCAATACGATTATGTAAGTGTGGGAGTTCATTCGACCTTCACAGAAAAACATTTCGCCTACACTGTCGGCTGTCGTACAACCCCAGATCATTACACTGCCTTCCCCATGTCTCACTGTTGGTATCCGCATTCCGGAAAGTAATTTTCACTGATTCTCCGCATCACGTAAGCTACACCAGGGTTCCAAATACCTTACAGTTAATTAAAAAAACGTAAGATTTTAAACACACCGTATAACTTTTTACTGGCGAAGTGTAGAAGATGCAAACGAATTCAAAATTACAAGTGATATAAAGCAAATATTATCTCAAAATTTGATTCGTCGGACCCATACAATATTTGCCCAATCCTTCTTTGTAAAGTATTGGTACTTTGTAGCCTATTCCAAACGAGACTTTTTATTTTTTTCTGAAAGCCAAGGCTTCTTTCTTGCTTTACAGCCTTTCAAGCCAGCTTCATTAAGTCTTCTTCTGGTCGTTCTGGCACTGATCAGTCTCCTGATTTCCTCGGATAAACTGACAGCGAGCTCGAAGGACGTTTTCTTTCGATTTTTAAGTGACTTTCGAATTAAATTTCGATCCTCACGGTCCGAAGTTATCCGTTTTCTACCTGTTCTTGTTCGATTCGCTTGTGATCCAGTTCCGCGTAACGTTTCAAGGCAGATTGCTCCGCACAACGCGAACGTTTAATACTTTTGGCTATTTTTGTCTGTATGTTCGTGCAAAAACTGAATTCGTAAACGTAAATGCTCACTAAGTTCGTTCTTTTTAAGCATTTTTTACAGCAAAAATGACGATATTCAAAATTATAATAAAATAAACATTATACTGGAAAGATCGTTCTTACTACAAGCGCTTATAAAGTGTGTCCCAAAATTTACGCAAGATTTGAATTTGCTGCCATTTGTGCAGTAAAGTGTTGGCAACCCTGAAAAATAAACAGTTTAACAGCTGACAGTCTAGGGTTAGTAAAAATGGAGCGTTACACGACAGAACAACGTGTTTTTATTGTTGAAGAATATCTCAAAAATAATGAAAGTTTGGCGGCCACAGTTCGAAAATTTCGTACAAAATACGGTCGGAATGTTCATTTAACTTCGTCAACTGTGAAGAGAGTAATTGAAAAATTCAGGAAGACTGGATCTACTGGTGATGCTAAACATTCTGGTCGTCCAAAAACAAGCCGTTCAGATGTCAATATCGAAGCAGTGCGTGACAGTGTTTGTGAAAACCCAAGAACATCAATTCGACGACGTGGACAAGAACTGCAAATTTCAAGAAGCTCTCTACAGCGTATACTCACGAAAGATCTGCGGCTCCATGCCTACAAAGTTCAATTAACACAAGAACTTAAGCCTAATGACCATGCCCAGCGAAGAGAGTTTGTTGAATGGATTATCGAACATCAACAAATGGACCCTGATTTTTCGAAAAAAATCATCCTAAGCGACGAAGCACATTTTCACCTTGATGGCTTTGTTAATCGACAAAATTGCCGCATTTGGGGTTCAGAGAACCCACATGTGATTGTCGAAAAAAAAATGCATCCACAACGTGTCACTGTTTGGTGTGGATTTTGGGCTGGAGGCATTATTGGACCATACTTCTTCGAAAATGAGGCTGGTCAAGCAGTGACTGTTACTGGTACTCGATATCGCGACATGATAAGAGAGTTCTTTCTCCCTCAATTGGATGATATTGATGTGGAGAACATGTGGTTTCAACAAGACGGTGCCACATGCCATACAGCCCGTGAAACAATCCAATTACTGAATGAGACATTTCCTGGTCGTGTTCTCTCTCGTTTCGGTGATCAGAATTGGCCCCCTAGATCATGCGATTTAACACCATTGGATTTCTTTTTATGGGGTTATTTGAAATCTAAGGTGTACGCCAACAAGCCCACAACAATCCGTGCGTTGAAGGAGGAAATTCAACGCTGCATTACTGAAATTGGGCCACATTTATGCACAATTGTCATGGAAAATTTCGACAAAAGAGTGCGTATGTGCCAGCAAAGCCGTGGTGGGCATTTGCCCGATGTGTTATTTCATACATAACCCTATTGTGTGTACTTTATGATTCATTAAAAAAATAATAATTTAAAGAAAAATAAATGTGTTTTATATTTAATTCAAATGTTGCGTAAATTTTGGGACACCCAGTACAAGACTGACTACCTATTCACGGAACCACAATTGCGAACTATCATCTGTCACATGTTTTACAACCGCTGTAAAGTACTGTGCATTATTTAAATTATCATTTATTGTTGCCGACTATATGATAATAAAATTCTAAAGATTTCTGAGTAACATTTTCGGAGATAAATTAGAATATTAAAGGTGCGTTATAGTTTTGGCCAAGGCTGTATATAAAAGTTCTTAAACTTATCAATGGATGAATCGGCATATACTTAATAAGAAAATTATCTGTACATTCAAGAAAAAATTGCTCTGATAGCATTGCTATGCAACTATGCAAAAGTCAGTCCAACATTATATGCTATTTTAAATAACAAATTATAACTCATATAGTACTGCCTGATGAACAAAGCAACAATTAATTTTAGAACAGAAAAAGTGCATAAAAAACTCTGTAATTAATTATCCAAGATATCGCCTCGGAAGATTTTCCATGATGTTAGTGACCAAAGTATAAATAACAAAACGGTCGATAAACGGCGATACCACGGGGTCATTAAAAAAGATAAAGAAGATACCGAAACAATTTTTAGTAACACGCTGATGAAGCGGTATCTGTTCTGGTCGAATTCAAAACCTATGACCTTCAAACATTAAGCAAAACAGCTAAACATATCAGGTTAAGCTCAGTTCATGAAACCTCTTAACGTATCTTCTATTTTTAGATGAGAGACCAAAATCGTAAATGCTAAAATTAATGTTTTTATTTTATTTTATTTTTCATAAATAAATTCGTTAATTTTTGGAAATGGTAAAAGCAGTGTTCGATTTAAAAAGTGTTTAACAATCCAATTCGAATATGAAACAGTGGTTTGCCAATGTTCTTGTATTTGTGACAGTTGTCAGTGGGTATTAAAGGTGGGCAAAACTGCTATTTTTTTGCAGCAGCTACAGCTACAAAATGAGACCCACAATTCGGTGTAGCAGATTAATCGTCAATAATGTTATAGTATATTAAAACACAAGTTACAGAAGGCAGTCTTTCATGCACCATTCCGGAATTCCATCACGAGCCGAGTATTTTTTTCTATTTCGCGCCTTTAATGTCCTTTTTAAAGAAAAAAGCAATATTTTGAAATTTAGGAAATTTTGCTGTGGTTGGTAACATTTATTTAAATTTAAAAACTCTGCTACATCTGCCTCCAATCTAAGCTGCGCTGACGCTGGCGCGTTGCGTAGATCGTCGATTGTCGCTATTCCAATTTCAGTTGAAGGGAGGTGTAGCGGAGGGCTTTATGAAACGCTAAGTAGACAATGGAGAAATTCAATTTTAAACGTCAAATTTGTTTTTCACTTTTTATAAAACTTGAGAATATTGTGGAATCGTGAAGATTTTTCGTGTATTACTCCACCGGAGTTACGGGAAATTGAAGAAAATACGGTTGCTAGATTACTTCCCAATGTCTTATTCTCACATTTGAAATTTATTTCTTACTTAGAATTAGTACTACCAACATTAAATAAATTAATTACACCAACGCCATTAAAACACTCACATTGTATTAAAGAACTCGTTTGGGTGTGTTACCAACGCAAAATAGAAAAAAATATTTTTATTCATGAATCTTGCCCAGCTACTTGCTGATTTATGACCAGAGACTAGCAGATAGAATTCAGTCTTCATTAGGGTTATATCTTGATTAACTACGAACAATCCGTCGTCGAACGGCTCATTCTTCATTATTGAACCTTTTCTGCGAGTCTCTGTTTATGATACTTTTTAAGTTAGGGACATTCTATACATAGCACTCAGAGCTCTAAACACTCAGCGGTTGGGCCTGATTTTGCAAAAATGCAAATTAAAAGTTTCTTCGATTTCCAATTAATTTTTTGCAGAACGTATTTAGCAACAAATAATTAAAGAAATTGCAGGTTTATGTATAGTCACGTCCAACTAAGGTGATATCTCTGAACCGCCCTTCTCTGCTTTCATCAGATACAGAGAGGAGTCAATTTTGACTGAACCCTAAGCGTTCAGTATTCTGGCCGCCATGTATAGAAAGTCCTTAAAGGCAATTTATTATGATTCTGCAATAGAAGGGAGTCTTTATTGTTTATACATTTGAATTTACTTCTGTTTTGTCTTGCCGCAAATAAAAATTGGGCCTCAAATAGACCAACGCTTTCTCCGCGTAAGCTATGAAGCGTTTTTTTCTTTTTTTTTTTAGCAGAGGAAGGTAACGCTTATCTTATTTTGAGAAAACGTCGCGTAGGTTTTGATTATTTCGCTTCTTTAAAATGCATTTACAAAAAAAAAAACTGCGAAAGAAGCGCAACGGCGATAGCGCAGTGCGAAAAACGCAGGCCGCTATTTCGTTCCATTAACTACATTGGCAAAGAAAACGATCATCTATTTTAATCCCTTATATGTAAACGTTTGAACGAAAACACACAACTTTTTGTGTAATTATGTTCGTTTAATTTTGTTAAGCTATCGCAGTTTGAAACTGATTCAAAGCAATAGCAGTTTTGCCCATCCCTAGAAACGATGTATTTAGGACTTTGATTTTTAATTACTTTTACAGAAAAAGTTATATCCAGAAGATAATGAAAAATATTCATAATTAATTAGAAATCTTGTTTTACATTGTGTAATCATCTTAATTTTGAAATACTAGGAAATTAAATACATTAATCAACATGTTTATTTGTTCAGGTTTTGAATGCCGTTGTGGTGGACTTTTCTGCGCGGTTCATCGATACAGTGATAAGCACAACTGTCCCTTCGACTACCGAGAAATGGGAGCGCAAGAAATTAGGCGTAATAATCCAGTCGTGGTGGGTGAAAAGATCCAGAAAATATGAACCCCGCCACTCAAGTGCCATCCTCCTGCAGAGTGACTGGACACTGACTTAACCGTCTGTGGGTGTGATTTAGTGTAAAAGACAAGTGTTTTCCTAGTTATCGCCATGCTCACCGAGCCACATACGTGATAGCTACAGTACTTTAATATAACAATTGCCACTCAAAAATTCTCTGTAATTAGTTTTACTTTAAATCAATAATAAATTCATAGGTACGAGTATGATGTTATTTTAGCTTTTTTTTTCTTTGTTGTATATATATAGGTGATTTCGTTTTTGCTCTGGTTTTCTGTAAAAGTTTTAATCGCAGGACCGTTTCTATTTTTTTTTTGTTTATGCATCGACGGTCTTTCGATTGATAGGAAAATTTAGATCGTACGTATATATATATTTTATTTGTCAAACACTTAGGGACGATATTAAAATTTGCAGATTCTGCACTGTGCTAAGGACCTACTGTTTGTTTTTTTTTCTTTTGTACCGTTTCTGTCTAACTGTAATTTGGAATGCGTTAAAAGAAGGGGGGTACTTGTAAAGTGCAGAATGTTATTTCTTGGACTGTTCGATCGAAACAGAGGTGGAAAACTAATAGATGTAATTGTTTTAAATGTTGCCAACGCTGTGAACGAATAACACTTAGTGTTGTTGTAATGTGGAGTACTTTAGAAGCGCATATCGGGAGTGTTCAAATCGTGCGGTAGAATAAGACGTTTGTTTTTTCTTTGTCCACACGTAATCGCCAAACAAGAGAAGTAAATCTAGTTTAGTTTTTATTGTTTTACTCTGTTAACTTTGCACGACGTTAACGCAGGCGACTTGTTTTAAAAGTTTTTAGTTAAAAAATTGTTATCTCATCTACCTCTGCTTTGTTTATACCAGACATATGATTTTAGCATTGTATTGTGCAAGACAAAACTTGACGAGCTTTATTATCGGTGAATATAAGTGCAATAATTAGTTTTTGAAAAAGAAAGGAAGCCTGCGGCGATTAATTTAACACAAGCAGCGAATACAATTAAATCATACCGAGGAAGTTTCTTGATTTTGGCGATGTTGTTTTCCATGAATAGATAATGTATGCCTACTTTGTTTTGTTTTTTGTCAGTTATGAGATCTATAAGCTTCTCAGTGTACCTTAGACTTTTAAACAAAAATTATATTTCTATCTGTAACACTTCTATATATAAACTATTCAAGTTAATATATCGATTAATATTATTATGGCGTTGGTCTGAATTCAATACGTTGTTAATTTGCGTGAATTTGAATTTCTGTTAATGTTGTATGATTTATATTGTTAACCGTAACGTAAATACACGGGAAAGAACTTATTTGTTTTTATTGTGACCCTGTTATTGCATTCAGATGTGGCGTCGATATTTATCTGTATATTTTTTGGCAGTTTCTCTCACATCTGCTAGTATTAACTAACATAGTACAGCAAGTCGAGTAACTGTTAGACTCGTGTGGTTTGTATTTCATCAGATGGTTCATTTGGTTTTTCTAAAAAAAGATTCACTTCAACCACGAGATACATTGTTAAGCCGTAATAAAAAATTGAAAGACAAATGCGGTATACGCATTTTTAAATAATAAACTGATAGAAGTACATTTTGCACGTTTTACTAATCAAAAAAAGTTGTTTCATTATTCTAACAGATATTTCTCCGTAAATAAATGGCGCTTGAATCGATAATCAATTGATCAGATACAAACTCTTACATTGATTATTACATATAGCCTTGTGGCAATATATAATAAATCTGTAAAATATTTTTTGATGTTTTATTGTGTTCCCTAATTCGTACTTACCCATTTTTTTTTAAAGAACCGTTTTGGAGTTCCGCGCCAACATTTAAATTAGGCAACCAAACTCACACTTATGTTACGTACTTAAACTACCCTAATTACAATAGGATAATCGATGAGTGTTGTCTGGTGAAATTTTTCCATATTTGGTGATTCTTAAAACATTACAATTAATTTATAAATATTTTTCAAAATGCATGTGTTTTTGCTGTATTTTTTGAACTGTAACCATATACTTTTCTTAATAAAGTTGACTGGTGTACTACAAAGTAAGCAATTGATTTCTGAAGGTGGAAAAATTGTTTAACTTTTTCTATTTCTAAGTTGGAAGTCAGGACTTATTCCAATACTATTTATTACAGGTACAGCTGTGGTCATATGTATTAGCCACCCTAGAGAATCAGGACTGTACTTGGAATGCAGCAATTCTAGGAAGTGAGATAGATAATTTTTTTTTCTGCGTGATAACACAAAACTTAACTCCCCCAAATTACTTGGAGCTGCTCTTCTTCTGTAAAAGAAAAGTAACAGCCCTTCAAATTCCTTTCTTGTCTTTTTAAATCGATATAGAATGAACTATTAAATACACTATACAGACACACGAAAAATAATGAGGTTAATAAAAAAACATTCAATACGTATATATTCATCTAACAACATTTATAACTATTTACAGCACTTCATCCTAACAGTGTGCACAAGTTTAACAATTGCAGAAGTTTAGTAACTAAATAGTGACATAGCAGCAGCTTTAAGTTGGAGTCGTCTCGATTTATAACTCAAATAAATGTTTGCCTGGAAATTTCAACAAGTTTTACTGGTTACAGCAAGAAAAACATTCTTACTATCAACGTTTATATAAAGATCCACCAAAAAGCGTATTAAAACAGATGCTATCCACTTTTTAGTCAATCATTAATACATGTATGTAAAAGGTTTGGCGTTACAAAGTATGGTATAAAAATAAAAACTAGGTTTCTAGTCATTTATATACACTAGCGCAGAGTCTTTGGGAATTTTAGTTTTTATAAACTCAAAACATTTATGTAGAACAAAGTTATAAGATGATTAAAAAGAGAAATAAAAGTACAGTTCTTGGCAGGCGTCTGTTGAAAACAGATATTCGAAAAAAAAATTCTACTCGAATTTGTTCCTGCAAAATAGCTTCTTTCATTAATTTTAAATTAGTAAGTTTTGGTTTTCAAAAATTTTGGAAATTACTTACTATCAGTACTGCTTGTTCTTGATGTAATTAGATCATTTCTGGCTTTAGTTCTTTGATGTATGAATTAAGATATGAACGAACTGCTTTTCGCTACCACAACTTTAAGTAGAATTCTTTTAATCTCAATACAAAGAGTCAAAATAAATACATATGCTTAACATGATAACTTTATAGAAATAATAAATTAATTTTATTCAGGTATAAAAAGCGACGGGTTCATTACGAATACTTGCTACAATCACACGATATGTCCTCAATGGTCGAAGTATAAAGTAAGGTGAATAAAGCATGGTCATATACCCTGATAGTTCAGAAGGATTTTGCTTCTTAATGACGTCGTCTGCCGCACAACAATAGAATCTAAGCACACGCAGGCTACATTTATTTTACATCATTTATATCTAACACTTGATTACGGAAGCTCACATAGATACTTTTTATATGCGAAGGCTCGGTACGGAAGCAGACGTCCTTTGCAGTGAAGATTACACTCATTTTCCTATATATAAGTTCCATTTCTTAATGATTTATATAAAATCAGTTTCTTATTAAAGAAAAAAATATACATGCGTATACAATAAAAGAAATTTTAAAAACTGGAGTACAAATTGGCACTTTATTAAAAGAAATTTATGTGAGACTAGTGAGTAAATTAAAGATAATGTTTCATGAACAGTGGTGGCCTTTAAAATCGTTACCCCGTATGCTAACCTCGTAATGTAAACCACGGTTATCGTCAACCAAATCAGGGTTACGTGTCCTTCGAATCGAAACGATTTACTTGGCCACCAGTGTACACAGCCTCTTTCAATGTGAATCCTGCAGAACATAAAGATTATTGATCCAACAAAGCAAAAAGAAAAACGCGCCACCAAATGCCTATTTCCTAGTCAGATTTTGCCCTTTTTTCATCGATTAATTTTTATGTACATATTACTTTATTATAATCACTAAAGAAATTTAGTATTTCAGCTTTGCTAGAGGGATGATTCTATAACCAATTAACTATTCTTTATTCAATTCGGTTTTTTCATTTGGATGACATTTAAAAAAATGACTCAACTACTTACATACAGATAGTGCAACCTGTTAATTAGATTAACAAATTTAATGCGTGGGCGTATGAGCGCTATGCACATCTCTACCTGGCGCGTTGATTTGTGAATTAGTGTTATGAAAACATTTCTTGAGGCTCATTGGATGGTAATAATATCACTTTTATGATAATTTATGATTGTAGTACATAATATTTGACTTTGGAATTGAAATTCAATACAACATTCAAGTTAAAGTGTACGTTAATCCTTTGAAACAACTCGTATTTTCATAACACTAATGCACAACATGACCATTAGTGGGTGTTGACATCACATGTGTATGGTCCTTAATGATGCAATGTAACTGAAAATACTTATTTCATTTTGGTGGTTAAAATAAATTTACTTTTCGTTTCAAAATTTTTTAAAATAAAATCAAAGGTTTATTTTGGATGTAGCCGAATAAAGTAAATTTCAATTATTACATGAAGTGCTAAGAATAAATTTAGGTTTTCAAATGATTAGTTGCATCTAGTTAAATTTATTTAAAAAACAATCTACGTCCCCTGTTCTTACACAGAAGTATAGAAGGAATCATTTGTGAGGATATCACGAAGTGTTCATGTTCGTCCAAAAGGAGCATTTTTGATCACGAGAATAAATTGATGCCTTGAAAACTAAAACGTATGATGTAATTCTAATCAAATCAAATAGGTAGTAACAATATATTTAAAATTAACTTTCCACTGCCCTTAAACTGATATTCCCTAATATGAAATTTAAAATTAAAAAATTTTTAAATAATTTTTCTTTCTCCAAATACCATTGCCGTTTGCCAACCGTTAGACCAAGGAATTATTAAAAATTTCAAAACCTGGTACCGAACAATAATCTTAAAACATATTCTAGCAAAAATGGACACTGTTTCTTTTTTAGAAGAACTAATAAAATCTATTGATTTGTTGGACGCTGTGTATTTTATTAGAAAATCATGGAATCGGGTAATCCAGGTTACAATTCAAAATTGCTTTCTTAAACCTATTCCGACAGTTCTGAAATTGTTACTGATCATTTTGACCCCGAGGATGAGCTACCTCTATCTACAATAGCAGAAATGTGTAAAATGCTACATTTAACAGGAACAAATGTCACTGATTTCGAAGAATACGTTAACATCGATGAAAATTTGACTTACGAGGATGAAAGTTTGGATATAAATCTTCAGAATGTTAAAAATTCACCGCAAGAATCTGATTCCGCGATGACGCAGTTCGAGAAAATAACATTAAATCATATAAAGAGTCAGTATTAAAAAACATAAAATCATTTACATCCAAGAATGGAGATTCAAGAGGTTTTGAATTGGCATCTGACTTAGAACATTTTGACAACATGCTTATAAATAAAAAAAACTTATGTCAAGCAACAATATTAGATTTTTTCATTTTACTTAATTATATGTATTTATGTACTACATTATTAACACTTAATAGCAGTATTTGTTCTGTTTTTATGGAAATGTATTTAAAGTTTTGATCATGAGTTTTTATATCAAATAAATTTTGTTCTTTTACTATTTACCTATACATACCGTATTACCTACATATATCCACACCTCAACACATTTGTCTCTTTAGCGGGCACCTCTATTAAGCGGACACATTTTGGGCGACCTTAGGTGTCCGCTTAAGATACAATGCACTGTATATTTTTTGTAAATTCCCATAAAAAATCGTATAATGCTGCTGGTGAATGAATCATTTCTTTCTACCTTTAATGATTATAGAATTTTCTTGAAATAATTTTGGGGGAATTTGCAGGGATGAACTTCAAAAGATTTATTGCCTTATTCTTAGAAGATAACATATATTATTTAGATTTTATTGACGTCCTAATCGCAGATGAACCTATTAGTCTATAGTCCCAATAGCTAACTAAATTCTTAGTAGGAAAGAGGGATGTGTTTAAGCCCTTAATTAAATATAAGAGCATAACCATTCATTTTGTTTGCTAATAGCAGATGTATGAATCGTAAAACTTAATTTTTACCTGAAAATATTATTTAAGAACTCCCCTATAAGTTCAGTCAGCATGATTTTATTTTTGTTGTGGGTTAAATTTCAAGTTATATCTAATTTTCACAAGAAATGTGTATTATAAGTAAATAATTTAGAAAATTTTAAAAATCGTATGTACAGCAGTTTAGTGTGACATCGTACGTACTATCGCAGACACTATAAACAGAACGAGAAGCAGTAAAATTGCGAAACTCGACCTTATTGCACCGGCAAGAAGTGAGCCTTATGCTCGGATCATAAAATGTGTTAATCCAGGATACCAGGTATAAATCTTGGACAGAAGTAAATACGCTTTAGGAAACGGGTATTAAAATTGAGTTAAATTTGGGATCTCACGTTCGTATCTTTTATTTCTTCATATTCAGTCACACACAAACAATTCCAGTTTTAATAATTCCTTTTTTGTAAATAAATATTTCAAGGATTTGTTTTTTATAATAAATTTGGTATCCTTCTTTGTTTAGTACCATAATTTTTTATCGGTTCGACAATGAGATGACGGAAAAGCAAATTTAAGGAATAGGAAATTTTTACAAGAACATATAAATGGCATGTGGAATCAATTGGGGTTAAGAAATTTATGCCTACATTTAGTTGGTTCTATGTTCTATGCGATTAGAGGAAGTCATTACAAATGGAAGATACTATACTAAATATTAATATTTTCAAGTATTTTTGTGAAAACGAATTGTATTATATGTTATATAACAAACAAGTTATTTTGAAATATGTTTTTCTTTCTAAACAAAAAAATAAAATTGAAATTAGAAATTAAAAATAATATTCCACAACTTAACGTTTGAAACTGGCTGAATATAAACGAATTCTTAAATACTTTGAATAAAAGTTGTTGGTTGGGAGATAATGAGAGAAAAAAATGTTGTTTTGAATCATCAATTCAGCTTTATTCTGCGTTCCGACTCGTGCATAATGCAAACGACATTGTTTTTAAATTATTTTAAAATGGTATGCGTGTGTCCTTTTTAATTGGAATTGTATTGAACAAGCGTCGAATTATGACGTGAAACGTTTACTGTTGAATCAATTTAATTAAAGGCTGTTGATTGATGAAAACATTTTTTTTCTCTTAAATACTTATGAAATAATAATAAATTAATTGAAAATGACATTATTGTTTGAAACGAAAATTATAGTATTAACAACGGTCGAGATGTTTGCCCTTGCACCGGCAGGTAATGCAATAAAATGTGCTCAATTTCACTAGGTCGTAAGACATTGGTGCCAAGCAAATTTTCAATCGTTCTGTTTATAGTGTCTGCGATAGTACATACATACAAATAAGTTATTAATAATGTGCTACTTTTAAATATCACATTCACTCCAACTTTTTCACAATCAAATTAATAAATTTCACCCTTTTCGTAGGAAATTGGCAATCAAAATACAGTCTATTCAAATTTAAGTCGACAGTATTGCTAGCTTTGTTATTATAAAAGCTAAGAATTCAGTTAAATTAGCAAACTAGTAATCAATATCGACCATTTTGTCCTGAACATAAATGGCATTGTTTTCTTATGGTTTGGGTTGACTTCACCAATTCAAGGATAAGTAGTGGTGCATTTTCTTATTCAATGGTCGGAATGTTTGTTTCTTTAAAATTCGTCTTTTAGAAATTTTTGCTAAGCTCCAACTGGCGTCGGTTATTTATCGGTCTATTTCTATAACTTCCTCTAATTGTTTATTTCTGTTTAGAGATTCATAATTGTCCTCCTTCTGAGATATTTTCTAGAGGTTTAAGAACAATTTATTAATTTTTTTTCTTTTAAGATGCCATTCTGTAGTAGGTATTCGCGTATCCCACGTTTTCTAAAATCGGTAAATTAAATTAATAAATCGAGAAAGTTAGTAGAATTAGTGCTTTCGCCGGTCTGCCAATAGTATGTACAGTTGGTTGCCTAACTATCAGGCAAATACGCGCCATAGACGGAGTTAAAAGCCTGTTCGACTGAAATAGGAACAGCGATAATTGATGGTCTACCAACGCGCCGGCGTTAGTGGGAGATGTAGCTCGATTTTTATAACCCAGGTAGCATCTCTGTCACATGGGGTACAAACAAATTCGAAAGCGGTGTAATAGTCAACAACGAACTGTAATAGTAAACCATAGAACGGCGAATACGTTCGGGAACAGCGCCCCCAACTGTGATTTAAGGTATTAGCATTTGCCATGACAGTTGAGGTCAAAGCGACCAGTTAAATGATGATAATTTGCCTATGTTTAACGTTATTTGCTGATAAGTACATAGTTTAATCCCTAAACTGAATTGTAAACGAATTTTTTGTTGAGTAATTGCGACAAACAGAAAAGTAGTTGAAATAATAATAATTAAATCAACATTGTCTATTGTACATTATAGATAATAAGTTTAATAAAATATGTGTCTTATAATAAAAGCCTACCTTTGCACTGAAAATTGACCTCAACTGTCATGGTGCCCATTTGTCACAGTTTTGATGCATCTTACAGCCGTTCTATGGTTTAATATAATAGTTTGTTGGTCAAATTTATCTATTAATGAGAAGTCATTAGTTATTAGCGTCTTGGAGCTAATAGATCTCCACAAATTTCATCTTAAATCACTTCTGTTGGCACAAACAAGTGAATTTGAAATATACCATTTCCAACTATGATTCAGAAAAGATCAACTTTATTTCAGAAATTACCAAATATAATTCGGAATTGTTAATTTAATTTCAGAATATGTCATTTGAAATTCAGATTTATCAAATCAAGTTAATAATAATTAATAAAGATTGTTAAGTATCTGTTCCTGATTAAATTATGTTTTATGAAATTTATAATTTAGATAGGTTCGTTGACAAACCTGAAGTCTGTGGATAAAAAATGGTTTACTCTTCGTAGAATATCTGCAGTGACTGTTTGAAATGCACGTCTAAATCTAAACTTCATATCCTTCTTAGTTGTGACTTAGCCGCTCTACGGAAAAAATCGAGTTTTGTTAAATCTGGGGACTTCGCCCAAATGCAGAACCCCCTCTTAAAATCCATTCATTTTCAAAGTGAGTATTTCTCTGACTTTTCGACTGAAATGCTAAAGGGCGCCGTCCAATTGAAACCACATTTTTCTTGTAAGTCCTCGAAACATTCTTCAAATTGGTTTTGAAGCAAAAATTGTTCTCCATTTATAACTCTTAACGCAACTCTTACGTTAAAATACCGTAAACGTAAAAAACACGTGATCCATATACTTTTACATTCGATCACGTGATTTTAACGTTTACGGTATGTTAACGTAAGAGTTGCGATAACTCTCTAATACCCTCAAAAAAAAAAAAAAAAAATTACGGGCCTAGAATACGTCCCCAATAATTCCAGTTTATGGTCTAGTTAGTCTAGATTCTGAGGGAATAATAAATCTTGCATTTTCAGTGTTGCAATAATGAAAGATTTTTACGTATTTATTTACGAATCCATTTTTATGGAAAGTTTTATCGTAAAATAAAATATTATTAAAAAAATCAGGATCTTGTTGGTGCTTGTGTAAGGCCCAGTTACAGAAATTATAAAATCGTTGTTGTTTAATTCTCGAATTAGTTTAACATGATAAGGATGAAATTTATGTCTTCTTTTTTTTAAGTTTGAAGGGTGAGATTTGGGTGCAGGAAGGAGGTGCATATTCTTGTACTAACCCCTTGTGGAGGCGGGCGTTTTCCCTACTTAGAATCTAATGCTAACTGCTAACCCGTTCGCACTTATAAATTTTTATTTTCAATTATCTGCTCTATTTTTTCTCATTGAATGTCCATGATCTCAATTTCAATCAATTATCTATATATCAGAATATGTAAATTACATTCATAAAGGTATAAAATAACCTTTACAGGAAAATTAATTGTTTTTGTATAAATATATTACAGAATCTTAAAATTGTGTGATGCAATCTAGGTTAGTTATTGCTTTTTCATTGTTACTATGAAAATTGATTTAAAATTATCATTATGAACAATCGGCACAGGAGTTATCCCGCTCCTATCAGCACATACCTAATTCACGAACAACCTATTGACTGTTTTATAATATGAATGCTTAAAAGAGGTATGTAAAAAATGAAAATAAAGCGCACTATACCCTTTCTATATTTCAGTACAAGTGAATTTTCTATCTTTGTTACACTTTTTTAAATTTCTAGCTGATTTGATCTGAACTTATTTTTGAAATTATTATTCTGTGTCGTAGTTTTTTTTTTCCAACTCAGGACAAATTAATATGAACCTATATTTATTCTCAGCATTCGACATATGATTGAACTTTTCAATTACAAACTTGGCTACTGTTATAAACCTATTGTACTACAGCGACATCAGATGCCATACATATCAATTTGTTCTACCCTCAACATAAAATAAATAAATGCTACGAATCGACGGAAATCAGTGGGAGGAAGGAATATGACAAACACATGGCAGATATGTTCATTTAAGTCTACACATAATTTACTTGTGATCCTCCCTACCTATTTGGTTGGTCCCGTTAATATTTATGTGATGCGATGAACTCGGAATGACTAATTATGACATTGGACACGATTAAATCCTCGATTTCCATCCCGTTCAACATCTGCTCCCTCGTCAGCGACACCTCAAAGCTGCTGTCGGGTGTTACAAACACTACTTTCTGCCTTCGATTTTGAAGCATGTTTCCAATTACCAGTTTGTGTCTGTATTTATTCAAAGAGTCTCTCGCTTTCGAAATTAAAATGTTCTCGTCTGTTTCTAATTTGAAAGAAACCACGAACGCCTGTGGTACCCAAACATTGACAAGAGGAGCCAATAGTTTTGGGACTAGTTGCAGGGATATCGTTGGAGCTCCTGAACCTGATTGCATTTTATGTGTTGGCTGAAAAACAGCGCACATTTATTTACGTTAACCTATTAAAATAATTGGAAGAATGGAACACATGAAGGTGGGTAGAAGTGGAGAAAAGTGGGAAAGTTAGAGTCCTAAATGATCAGAGCAAAGTCTAGTGTATATGTATGTTAAATATTTAAAAGTCTTACCATTTCTTTAGATGGAATATAGAAGTCAGACACAGCTGCTGCCAAGTAAAGGAGTGCTCTCGATCCTAAAGGAGCAAAGCACTCACAAGCTGCTCTTAACAGCCAGAAATAATCGGATATGGTTGTGAATGTTACATACAATATCCTTCCAGTGTCTTGTGCAGCTTTGTAATTTGCTAAAACCGGGGCTAAAACATCTACACTATCTGGTTTTACTGAAAAGTGAATAGAAATAATAAATACACAAGTGTATTTATTAGAGTTTGCGATTCACTGCTCTCGAGTGCTCTCATTTGTCATATCATTTTGTTTTAACCTCATAGTACATACTCTGAGAACATCGACAGTAATTTGAAAACGCCACAGAATAAACTTAAATCATCAGAAATTATTATAACATTAGTTTAAAATAAATAATGTTAAATTGCAGTATATACCTTTAGAATTCAAAGATATGTCAGTTATTCCGAAAGTTTGAAAACTTCAATAAAGAATATATTCCAATGTTTCCCTAGTTAAAGCATTTACAGAACTAGCCTAGTTCTCCTAACTTTAAATTGTTTTCAATTTTTAATGTGGAAGGTGTGACGATAAAAAAGAAAGTTTCTTTCACGACCTACTAGTTTTCACGAGGCAGAGCTCTTAACCGGGGTGGGCAATATTTCATTTAACTTTCCTCGCTTTGATGCCAGTTACTTAATTAAGAAACACCCTAAATAACGAAAGAAAAAAATCACTTGAACTAATAAATTGCGCAGGCCGGTTAAAGATAAATCTAGTAGGTCGTGGTTTCTTTTAAAAGATTTGAAACAATTGAATATCTTCAAGCTTGACAGTCATTTGATTTTCTAATATTATCGAGCACTCTAAACAGCAGAAAAATTGAAATTAAAAATTTTTAAATCTAAATTATTAAATCAAGTTTTCTTGCCAGATGAAAATTAATTAAAATTGTGTAACTGGCAATTTGCCTTAGTAACATCAAACAAATATTTTAAAAATGTCACTTTTGTGATTTTACTAGAGAATGCAATCGCTTCCTTGTATAATTTGCAAAAGATTTTCATATATTTATCATTAATTCCTGTTCTTGTGTTTTGGGATTTTAGAAATTCAAAAAAGGGGTAAGTTTTTCTAAATTTTTCAATAAACTAAATTTTTTAAGGTACAGAGTTCTGATGAGACCCAATAAGGCCGAAATACATGTATTTCTATGTTGCCAGTTACACAATTTTAATTAATTTTCATAAATTATTAAAGTATCTCATGCTTTAATTGTTAATATATCAGGCGATAACGATGAAGTACTGGGAAGTGGACCAGCCTCAACATAAGACCCCCTTAAGATAAGGACCATTTAGTTCGCACAAATAAATAAACCCAATCGATAAACAACCCATGACGCATGAGAACGGCTAATTGGTGCCCACGCGCGGCTATCGGTCAAAGATTGAACAATATTATCCTATAGGGTAGGCAACATAATTCACTTCCATGACCTTTTTGAACAGACCATCCGAGAAAAACGCGGAGGGGGCGCCACTTTAACGAAGAAAAATGGTCTCTTTTTGTTTAAATGTAAACAATAAGCCGTTGCAGTTCTGGTGACATTTCAAAAGTTTATTTAATGTTAATTTTTGCCAACGGTTAGGGTCCTTCTTTTGTTTCATTATGATCACTGTGTAAACAGCTGTCGGGCAAGCTAGAGTGGGGACGTGTTAAACAGGCTAAAAATAGGGATCTTCTTGCTTTAATAATAAAAATATATAATTTATATTCCATTCAAGATCTTTTTAGACTCTAAAGGGCTATGCTTTTTTCGTTAAGTTACGTGCATATATTTTGATGGAAGTCAAAATCTGGTTAAGCACAATGTCGAAATTGAGGGCAAATTACAAAAAAAAAAAAACAATTATGGGAATTAATTAAGCCTTTTAGAACAGACGGAACAACAAAACGATACGCGACTGACGAAATTTTGAAGGAGCAAGACTCTGAAGTTCTTAGATTGCCCCCACACCATTGTCAATACAATCCTATTGAGATGGCATGGGGCAATCCAAAGACTTTTATAATAAGTACATAAATTCGCAACCATTATCGAAAGATAGGGTTGCAAATTTATGGCGTGAGGCTCTTTCAAAATGTACCCTCGACATGTGGCAAAATTTTTGTAATCGTTGTGAAAAATTAATTTCGGAAGACTGGACGAAACATATGGGAAATTTTTCGTTCGAAAATATTTCTCCTTTCATGACCTACTCTAAATCTAAAAAGATCGTTAACGAATATTAATTATAAATCAACAACTGCTTTATCGTCGTCTTTCTGGGTATTGTTGTAAGTAAATTTCTCTTGTTATTACTAGGTGGTTGTTGTTAGCACAATAAATTTTAAAAATGTACGTCTATCTTGGATTCACATCATTCATTTTTACATCAAAAATTTTACAAAAATCAGCTTTTGTGATGATATAAAACTCCGAAGGTACATATATCAAAACTTTCTTGTTTTTGTCTTCACAGCATAATATATTTTTCTTTGCACTGTTATTTTTAACAATTTCTTGCATTTATAGATGTTTCACTTTATTACATCTGGATGTGTGATATATGGAAAAGCATCAGAGAAAATAGATCTATTAATGTGGCGCCCACAAGAAAAATTGAAATTGATGATTACCAGAACGAAACGAAACGTTTTAAGTAAAATGTAATGTTGACATCGTAAAAAGATCAAAAAATGCATGTAGAATGTATTAAATTTGTTGTGATCCCTACAGTAATAACTTCAGAAAAAAAATAAAAAAGAAAATTACGTTTTTCAGTTTTTTGGAAATATTTCAAAAATCTAAAATTGTAGAAGATTTATCAAAACGGATTATTGCTGAGCACCAAAATACGCAACTTTGCCCTTGTTTAACCGACTTGATATGTTTTCTAATCTAAGTTATTGCAAATTTGGTAGTGCAATCTGCTGCACGAGTCATATATGGTTTGGCTTTCTTACTCTCTTTCTATTTCCCGACGGTCACTCTCTCATTAATTATAATAAATATTTTTTTTATGTTTAATGTCCAAAGTTTTATTTAAATTAATTGTCGACCCCTTTTTGCGACGTGAGTTCCTAAAATTATTGGTGTGGGTGAAGTGACGGTGTAAAGAAGAAGACCTGCCTAGAGTCCCAGTGGAGATCCCTAGCAAACACCGACTAAAAAGGTCCTCTGCTGCTGCATCTCAAAAAAGTTAAGAATCATTTATACCCTATTGTGCATTTATATTTATAATATTCAATAATATACTCGATTATTGTCCTCGTTCTTTTATTTTGGGTAGTGATGACCAAATCGACCAACTCGATACTGGAGTCGATTTTTTACAGTATTCGAATAACGAATAACTCGAGTACTGAACTTTTGAAACGCGAATGTAAAGTACTCGAATACAGTATTTAAGTACTTCAATTGAATATTTGTTACTCAAGTACTTATACTCAAGTATCGAACTCGATTACATAGTGGCAGTTTACGGCCTATTCTAAGTCGTTTTATTTTCGATCGTACGATATTTCTTGAGGATAGGTTTTTAAAAATAATATTGTTATAGTCAGTGTCCAATGTCCAAAGAAAAAGAATTTCGTTACTTTTATAAACTTATGGATAATTAAATACATGATTTATGTTTTATTTATGAAATAATACTTTTATTATATTTGTTATTAGAATATTCAACATTTTTAAAGAATTATTTATTCGAAGATACTACACTTCTGGACAAAATTAAGGGACCACTAAATAAACTTGAAATAACTTTTCCAATTTACAAGTTATTTTTAATAGACTTTTCACATGTCACAAATTGAGGTTTATTAAACACTTTATTCAAATAGTGTGCCATGAAACAATTAACAATAGTAAGGCAATCTCTGCTAGGAAACGAAAAGTCAACAAAAGGGCATAATTGTTGACTCCTTTTTAAGCCATTTAATTAATAAAGCGTGCTTTTTGTTTCGAAAATTAGTGAATTTGTTTGCATTAAGTTAATTAAATATGTCTAGACGCCACTGAAGATCAGAAGAAGTATCCCAAATTATTATTCTTCTTCGTAAAGGATATTCACAGAGAAAAGTTGCTGGAATTCTAAATACCAACAAATCTGTGGTACAAAGGGCCGCAGCACGGTTCAGAAACACTAGTAGTTTCAAAAGAAGACGCGGACAAGGTGCTAAAAGAAAAACAACACGCAGAGAGGATCGCTTTATCGAACTTCAGAGTTTAAGAAAGCGGTTTGTAATATCTCGTGAATTAAAAAATGATCTTCGATTAGCCACTGGAAAAGAAATTTCTACCAAAACAGCAAGAAGAAGACTAAAAGAAATCAATTTGTCTGCTAGAAAACCAGCAACCGGTCCAACTCTCACAGCTACGCACAAAAGAAATCGCTTAAACTTTTGTCAAAATCAACAAGGTTGGGACGAGGGGCAATGAAACTCCGTTTTGTTTTCGGACGAGTCCAGATTCCTTCTAAGCAGGAATGATCGCCGTGCTCTTCTCATACGAAGACCAGGCGAGCGATTTGCACCAGGTACTAATTCAAGAATTTGACAAATTTGGTGGGAGGTCTTAATGGTTTGGGGTAGCATACAATTTAATCGTCGTGCAGAATAGGTTTTGATATGAAGTGGGTCACTAACAGCAAGAAGATATAGAGACGAGATTATTGTACCTCATGTTCAACCATTTGCCGAAAATTTCGGCAATGGATTCACTTTTATGCATGACAATGCCAAACGTCATACAGCTAACATTGTCACAGCTACGTTGAGATGCAAATATCCAAAGTTTGGAGTGGCCTGCCAAAAGCCCTATCTCAATCCTATTGAGCATTTCTGGGATCAGATACCTCAAGAAAGTATACAAAACTTAATCTCAAGCATGCCAAGAAGATGAGCAGCGTGTATTGCTGCAAGAGGAGGGTACACACGCTATTAATAATTTTAGTTTTGTTAACTTGTTACAAATTAGGATACACTGAGAAAAAAGAATCTTTATCGTTAAGAAATTTGTATCTTTGACATTTTGTATTTCAGTGAAATAAATCTTACTTCATTAAAATATATCTTATTTGTGTTAAAAAAGCTACTTGTTCGCATGAAAACAATATTTTATCCCCAAAGAAAATATTTTATTCCGAAAGAAAGATATCTTTGCTACTATTGAAAGGAAACACTTAGATTTATATATTTATTCGTTTCTTTAAATTTCGTTATGTTGTTTTAAATTTATCTTGAATTTTACTGGTGGTCTCTTAATTTTGTCCAGAAGTGTAGTTATTGTTTAATGTGAAACAAGTATTGGACCTCGAGTCTACTACTCAAGTCCAATCTCAGTCTCAAGTCCAGATTCAGTTCTTTTTAAATTAGTATGAGTCTATTCGATTTTTAAAGTAGGCCACTCAATACATCATTAGGCTCAAATACTGGACTTGAGCAGTAGGTTCAGAACTTTACTCGAGTCATAGGTCCCAGATCCTCTTTTTTATGAATTCTTCAATTCTTAAAAAAAGCGACTTAACAATCTCTAATTTCAGGTATATTTTTGATTTTTTAAATTACTTTCGATATTTTCTGGATCCAAGGACACGCTCTCCAAAAATTAAAATTATAAATTAATAAGGGCCAGTTTTACAATGGATGGATAAACAAAATATAACTCTGTTCTTGATATACTTATAGTTATTGGTTCTTGGTATGTACGAGGGTGAAGCTGAATTTATTGATAATAGAAAATCTAGTAGGCCGTGAAAAACAAAACACGCAGTGTTATTTAAAGCATCTGTTTACCTGTCACTTGAAGTTTAGTTGTTAGAACCCAAGTTACTAATTTTTTAAAGTGATATAACAAGTAAAAAATGGAATTAAGCAGAGAGCATTTTCGAATTATGATTTATTACAATTTTAAAAAAGGTTTATAAGTGCAAAAAGAGTTTAGATTTGGCTTTTAGTGAACAAGCACATTCTTTGGCTACAATTTACTGATGGCATAAGGAATTTGAACACGAAAGGAATTCTGTTTAGCATCAAAAAGGAGCAGGGCATCCTCCTAGGGCTGTTACCAACAAAAACATTGCTGCTGTTAAAAAATTAATTGATGAGGCCAATAAAGCTACTTATGCAGTAATAAGGCATTAATTCAAGTTTGGATCTTCAGCTGTTAGAACTGTTACATAAAGTAATCACTTGTTTGCAAAGGCATTAAGGTCAGGTCTTGAAACAGCAAGGTTACCAAAAAGCTAACTATTAAATTAATTTTGACTTAAGAATAACAGGTGATGATAAAATAAGTTATACCATAGGTATCATAAAAAATTAAAATTAAAAGAAACCATTTGGTGGGTCAATAGTTTAAAAGAGCCACAATCTTGAACCCATGAATTAGTTCTCTTACGGCCAGTCTTTCCATCTTCCCGTTAAAGTTATCTGGCAAACAACTTGATTTTTATAAATGGATTTTCATGAATTTTTTCCATATTAGTTATCCGTCATTTAGTTTATCAATCAAGAGGTGGAAAGACCAGCCCTTAGTAGAATAACGTAAATGGTATTTTATTGTTAATGTGTTACTATTATGGACTAGTTACTTTAACTCATCTGAAAGAGTAGCTAAATTGAGACAGTGCATTCATGAGCTATCCATCTTTATAACAGCAATTGATGTGAAGAAAGCCACTTTTACATCTACTCTTAAAGTATGCAATAAGTGCTCATGGGGCCAAAAATTTCTTCTTTGCTTTTGTACTTCTTTCAACAAGTTATTTAAAAGAAATAGAATGAGTAATACTATTGTTTATAGTTTACCTGTTATAGTTGTGTTGGGGCCCCTTTCATGTAGCTCAAGCATATCCAGCAATTTCTGTCCGCTAAAATGCCTAGTAAATGGCTCCAATGACTTGAGTCGGTGCAGGAACACCACGCAGTACCCATGTTCTAAAAAATACTCCGCCGAGGCAGCTCCTCGAGTCCCCGCGCTAAAATTATCGACGAATCTCACAGTATTGTGTTCCAAGGGTACCGTCGTTCCACCAGACTGCAAAAACGGATCGACCTTTCAGTTCAACCGAACATAACCTAAAAGTTCATCATCAATTGTTTCTTGTACTCACCGTGACCAGAACGATTCTTTGGTTTTTGTTGTGTCTCTCGCAGAATTCCTTCAATAAAATCCGATTATCTTCGAAATCCGACGGTGGTAAATGCGTGGCATAGAATTCTTCCCAGTGTGAAGCCATTTTGAACTTTGCCTGATTCAATTCACTTGGATTTACAAAAAAAAATTACCTCAACTTTTCAAGGAAAACGAGGTCTAAATACAAAATTCTCTTATAATTATTTATTTATTTACACATAAAAGAAATTACAACGAATCATTACAATTATTAAGAACTATTAGTTTGCTAAGTATTCATTCGTATTGATGAATTTAAAATTTCGGTGCTGGGTTCTCCAGTTTGTTGTAATCAACATTGGGTGAGTAGAACTGCAAACAGTAAAATATAGCCGTGAGATGTATCAAGCGCGTCATTTAATGTATTACTTACTTTATACTGTTTCGCCTTGTATTCCTCGTTGGAGATTTCTCCGGGTTTCCTGTTCCATGCTACATCGGGGTTACGGGTGGCCAACCTCAGTGTATAGAAGACAGCACCGACGCAACCCAAACCCACACAGAAGTACAAAGGAATCAACTGTGAAGAGTAACCATCAAATTAAAATCAAATTCCTTATCAAAGATACAAGGTTACAAAACCCAAATTTTAGCTTGATATTTAGGATAATATAATTGCTTTTACTTACTGCTTTGTGTTTCTTGAGAGAGGCCAAGCTCGTGCCTTGCATTCCCTGCATGGCGACAAGATTTATTTACTAAATTCCACCAAAATATACCACCGAAAAATACGGCTGGAAATATTCACACTGCGCAATTGTCTCCGATGTAAAGTGACAGGCTTATATGCAGGGCGATGGTGAGAAAGAGACAAAGGATCACGTAGATATGTAGATGTCAAAAATGTCAGGCAAGTCAAATATTATATAACAAAATAATTAATTTTAATCCATTAATTATTGATTAAGTTCAGCAGATAGAAAATTATATTTAAAATAATAGAAGGCATAGAGTAATCCAGGCAGTGTAGAAATTTAAATCTGATATTGAATCGAATGTGTATTGACTTAGTTTTAGCGCGGGAAAATTCAAAATAAATGAAAGGAACGAGAAATCAAAGAATTTTGTAAATCTTATTGGATAAATGAGAATTTTAATTTAGGGAGATTATTCTAAATCCAGGAACAATATGAATGTACACTTCGAGGCTCTTGAAGAATGAGAGTCTTTGCACTGTGAAATTCTGCAGCAAATTTGTCTACTTCGTTAATTAACCATAAGTCAATCAGAATATTTTCCAGAATTCACTGATAAAATTCCGGTAATTATTTGTGTCGGCTTTGTTACGTTATAGTTTCACACTGAATATTGAAATGTAACCTCAACATTTACCGGTGTTTACCGGTACAGTTACCGTTGAATTCTGAAAAGAGCCCTAACTAACCCCCTTAAGGCAGTACTCTGCATCGAAGACGTTAAATTTAAAGGGTTGTTAAATTTCGATACCGTAGTAATAGCCAATCACAAGACTCTATTTTGAAGTTTAACGTATCCTTAAATTTTAACAGCCTGTTTATAGGGACCATGCACGTCTCTGCGTTCAGTGCCGACTGGCTTGGTAATATGTGAATTGTGTCATGAAAACATTTCTTGAGGCTTGCATGGGAATAAAGTCACTCTCATGACAATATACGATTATAATACATAATATTTGATTTTCCTGGCACTGAAATTCATTACAATATTTCAGTTAAAACGTACTTTAATCATTTGAAGCTAACTCGTATTTTATATAGGAAGTGTTAGCAAGACGTTACGACAAAAATGTACGTTAAACCTTAAAACTTAAAATTTCTGATTGGCTAGATCCACAAGGTTACTAAGCTAAATAACTTTTAACGTATGACATTTTTTAACGTAACGTCTTCCTAAAGCTCTAATAAATTATAGAATACCCCCTTTATTCTGTAACTCATAACGACATGGTTAAATTACATAAGTTAACCCCCTTATTCTATAATTTATAACGATATTATTAAATAACGAAAACTGTTAAGTGACATATTCTGACCAATCAGTACACAGAAATGCGTTGCACCTAAACACTGATTGGTCCAAATATGTCATTTAACGATTTTCGTTATTAAATGACGTCGTTATAGAATAGGGGGTAAGTGACATACTTTGACCAATGAGTATTTAGGTACAGGCTGGACCAAATTCGACACTTAATAGGAAACACCTATTTTTAGAAGAGTTAGACAAAAACTGTCCTCGATTTTTAAGATAAAATTAATGGTAAAGACGGCATTTCAATATCTTTTACTGCATAGGAGCTACAGGTGTCTTTCAAAATTCTACGATTTCTAAAAATCCTTTTTGGTTTATGAAAATTTTTATATGGAACACCCTATATATTTTTAAGCTTTTGAAAAGCGCATAAAATTCCATACATATAAATATAAAACATTTGGTATTTTATTCAAAAAGTTTTTGAGATATAGGGCTTAAAAATTTTAGTCAAAAACTTAATTGTTTTTACATTAAAGTAGGCTATGGATGACAATAACTAAACAATTTAATTAATAGCTTAAATCGCGACATCCTGCGAACACTTTTTGACACAACTGCATCATTATATTAGGAATGACAAACTGCAGCCAGTTTGCTACTTAATAAGTCGTCCCGTGCAAGGCGGCCAAGCGTGCTGTCAAAGCATATTGACAGTTTTAAATTTTTTTATCGCAAATCGGTTTTGATTGCAGTGGATACCCCAAGCATCTTCTTTATAGCTGTTTCGGCCCTATTTGGGGCCTCGTTAACAAAAGCGTAGCACGAGACTTCCACTGCAAACCAAACCGACCTGTCCCAGATTATTCGCATTTGCGATGTACTAGTAATAAATAGCTTGAATCGCGACATCCTGTAATCAAAACCGATTTGCGATAAAAAAAGTCTTAAACAATTTAAGTTTTTGTAACTTCCTGGTAGGCCGGTGTTGATGTTTGACACAATCTCTTTCAGATTTGTATTTCTCTTGAATTTTAATATCTCCATAAAATGAGCTTAGGGAGATAATTAAACATGTATGAAAACTATGAGGAATACGACATGCTATAATATTTATACCAACCCAAGACTTTATGAAATGCCTTTAACTTTTAAGTATGTGTATACTGAAGATGGCAGCACAGCTGCCGAAATATATATCTATCTATCACTGTCTCCTTTACTAATATTAAATGTTAAAGTGTTTTATAGAAATTGGCGAAAACGCAGAAGCAGCGATTAATATTTACCATGAGTGGTATCCTTCAGAGATATATTCTTGAGATTTAAAAAATTAAAATTTTAAGTCAGTTACTGCCAAAACCTAAAAATTAGGAATCGCAAAACAGAAATAAAGAATTAGAGGTCCTAGTTTGGGAGAAATCGAAAATGATCGACGCCATTGGTGCAAGCAATACGAATTTTAAAGAAACAAAAATTCCGACCTTAATGAATAAGAAAAATGCACCGTTACCAGTCATTGAATTGGTGATGTTAGCTCAAACCATAACAAAACGGAATCGTTTATATTTAGTACAAAATGGCCGACAATTTGATATTTTATGTAATTTTTGCGCAATTTCGATTACATTAGTATTTATTCGTTAAAACTTCGTTATATTTATTAAAAATAAAGTAATATTTTTATGGCTCATTGAATCTTCAAAAAATATTTAGCTATCATCATCCACAGCCTACTTGAATGCTGCAATAACCATCAAAATTTTAATGAAAACATGAAAGTTCTATATCTCAAAAATCTTTTTAATAAAATATCAAGTGTTTTATATTTCTGTAAATAAAATTTTATGCTCTTTTCAAAAATGTAAAATATGTAGGGTGTTCCATATAAAAAATCAAAGTTCTTGCTTGTATCTCGAATAGTGAGCACTTTAGAAAAAAATAATTTGGAGCAATGAATTCTGGGCGAAAAAGAAGTTTTAACAGAAATCAAAAATTTTCATAAACAAAAAAGTTATAAAGATTTTTAGAAATCGTAGAATTTTGAAAAACACCTGTAGCTTCTAAGCAGTACAAGATATCGAACTGCGGTCTTCACCATTAATTTTGTCTTAAAAATCAAACTCCAAGAGCCCCTGGTCAGCCTTTGTCTAATACTTCTAGAAACAGGTGTTTCGTATTTAAAGTGTCAAATTTGGTCTACCCTGGCAGTAGCAGACAATACAATCCAGCCATGTCATGCAATCTAAACAAATTTGGTTATTTTTCTGTCAAGACCTTAAAAAAATGCAATGTCAAATACTATACTAAAGTCTTGCAGAAATTCTTTTTTTCTGTCTAACCTTTACCAAGCAAAATCATTACTTTTTTCTTACTTTTTTGAGTGGAACTTGAATGAGCCTTTTTGTCAAAATACAAAATAAACATAAAATAAATACGAATTATTAATAATAAAATTTTTATTAAACATCAGGATTACCAGTGACATTTTGTATAAGTATTAAACGTCTAAAATATTATTACGTTCTACAAATGACGTGCCCAAAAATTGTCCGCTTTCCTACAACACATTTCTATGTATATACTGATGGTCAAAATACTGTGTGATCCAAAATTATTTAGATGAGAGAAGGCGATGAAAAATAAAATCAAAATCTTTGCTTGATTCAAAACTTCTAGTTTGACATGTGCTTTCTGATTCCTGTCAAAACGTCAAATCTATTCGTTGTTTAACACTAGTAATTCGTCTGCAAGCAATCCTGCGGTATTTGATATTGGTCGCTACCATATTATTATTATTATTATAGAGTTTTAATAAATCAGAAGATTTAGGAGATCTTTTTCTAACTTCTTGTCTTAACTTTTTAATTTTGACAGTTAGTTAATAAGGTTGATTAATTAATTAAGCTCGGTCTTTTAATTTCAAATTAACATTATTTGGCGATTAATTCCCATAGTAATAGTTGTGATTACAATTGCTACCATGGGAGTAAACCATTAGATAAAGTTAACTGGAGATGACAATATCTGATTTTATTTTGTATAGCTTCATCTTATCTAAATAATTTTGGAACGTACAGTACATAATTTAGAGAAATGTGGGTGGTATTTAATGAGAACTAAATTTTTATTATTATAAATAATTGGTATGCCCCACGTGTGAAGATAGCGCTTTACGAAATTGGGGGCACTCGCCGTGGGGAACACGTGGCAGCTAGGGAGTTGATGAATATTTAATTTTTGCGCGGCGTTCTTTGACTTAATTTTTATTTGTTTCAATTATTAAATTAAATTAATTCGTCGGCCGAAAGTTTACAGTCGTCTCCTGAAATGCGGTATCGATTTGAAAAATTCGCCGTCGCGTTATTTAAGGGGCGAACTGCTCGAAAGTGGGTTCGACTTGAAGGACGAAATTCCCCTCCCCCCGCTATTGACGTTAAGAAGAACCTTTCTTCAGTCGTCGCGTTTCCGGGAAGGATTTTTTCTCAACTAGTCCGGCATCGCGTCGGATTTAAAAAAAAATGCGGTATGCGACATGACGCGTTTATCTTTGACTCGTAGATTTTCAATCATAGCGTCCACATCTTTGATTCCGAGATGGCATCGGTACGAAAATAATGACACTGAACTTTTTTTAATGGATGGGTTTTCTTGAACGAGATGTTAAGTGTCAAAAAAACATTCTGCTTGCCTGGGCAACGTTATAATATTAGTAGTATTTCCAAAATGGAAGAAAAGTATATATATCATATTTTAGATACTTATGCAAATTTCTTGCCAATTGTGGCTGTAAATTGTATTTTCGACGCTAGTATTTGAATGTCGCTGTTCGTTTATATGGACTAGGATCCGTGTTTATATTTTTTTAAATAAATTCTTTTGTTATCAGGCTGTTGGAATCTGCAATAGAGGCATTGATGAAGAAAGTATTGTAAATGAATCGTGAGTGTTTGAATCGTTGTATTTTTAAGTCAATAGTAAGATTCTATTCGTTCAACTAAATTGGTCTACTATAAAATGAAAGTTGAATGTAGAGGTCGTTCAATACAACGAAGTGCGAAAATTTGAATATGTTCTTATTCATTCTTTATTAAAAGATTTTTTTTAATTAAATCATTGGTATGTGGCGCGAAAAATACCACGCATTTTCTGCGATACAATATCGAGAAGCTCCGGGCGTTCGAGCCTTCGAAGCTGCCGTAAAAAAATCCGGAAATGAAGCTCGCAACGTCGCGAGACTTCAAGAAATTTCACCTCCGCTGGACGAAATTTCCTGGAGACGGGACCCGACGGGTTAGGTATTCGAAGGACTGTAGCTACCTTTGAGATAATGCTAACGAATTCCCTGCTTGGAACTTCCAGAAAACGCGAAGAAAGTGCGAAAATCGCGATTTTCGAACCCTAGTATGCATCCAGGGCCGGACTCGAGGTCCAGTGTCGGCATAAGGAAAGCCATCGCCACCGTACTCCTACCTTCCGAGTTTGGCCCGACTTCTCCCGTAAATAAGGTAGTGTTAATTTTTGAAGGGTCGAGAACGGTCATTTTCGGAAACTCCCATACGTTATCTTTTTCCCCCTCGTCCGAGTGCGAAACCGATGCCCCCATCGTCTTTTTCGATTTCTTCGTCCATACGATGGCCCTTTCGATCAAGTCGAAACGTCGAAAAAGATTCGCGAAATTGGTCCGAGAAAGTGTACCCCCTTAATTTTTCACTCTAGGCTCTCGACAGCGACGGCACCAAAAAACATCCAAAGGATCGGTCTAAAATGCATATTTCCGGATTTCCGTTTTAGTCTACATACACTGTCATAACATGCTTTTTGGGTAAATCTTTAATTAATTATAAACTGCCCCATAGCATTTTTTAAATATTCTTCCCGTGATCTTTTACAATCATTCTCATATTTTTTCTTGACAGAACATTTCACCGTATAATAATTTTTTAAATTCTATTTTATGCCGCCTTTTATCGAATTGTGAGTAAATTACAAATTAGATTGCAATTCCAATTCCCAATACAAGTCTGGTTACAGTAGACAAGCAAAATAAGAACAGCTTACGTTCAAATCCTTTCTGGTTATCAAACAAATTAAAACATATCTTAATAACTTGGGAAAACAAAATACGTTTCTCTAAAATAATGAAACCACCAAGAGCGAAATAGTACTTAACATTTACTATATTTACACTTACTATTATAGCACCATATAAAGAGAATGTAACATATTACAAACACTTGAAATTATACATGTAGTCTTAAGCCTATTTTGAACACTTTACATTTGGCAGTGAAGCGGTTCAGGTTGTTTTGCATTACTAGAGTTGATAAAGTTGAACTAGGAGAAACATACTGCCCCAATTTCTATCCAAAACGCTTGGTCAGCTTCACCTATGTCTCGAAGTGCCACGTCTACGATGGGTAAGCGAACTGTCTTGTCGGTTCTGTAGATTAATACGGTTTTGGCCCAATTATCTTTTCGGAACTGTAACAAACAAATCTTTTCTCTGAACCTTTACACTCAAGTAAATACATATTTCAGTTGCAATATGATCATCTTCAGTTTCTGAAAAGCACATCGCAACTGAAATACGTACTTATGGTGCGCAGAAATGGAGCACCTTTGTGTTTTGCGTCAATATCTTTATAATAACAATGCTAATAATTATTATTAAACTTACTCTACACTCATCTTCGATTGCTTCATATTTGAATCTATGGCTTCCTGCTTTGGGAGTAAGTTCCGCGTCATTCCAAGCTAAGAGCTTCAGTCCTCTGCGGAACGTGTGTCTTGTAACATCAAAATAAGCCACCGAATTCTTGCAGTGGTAAGTAATGTTTTGTTCTGCATGTTTCGATAAGAGTTGTAGGAAACCAATTTGGTTACTATCGGCTTTATATGTGATCTAAATTAAAAAGAAATTGTTAGCCAATGCATGAAATTTTAAATCAGTTGAATTAATAAATCTAATGGTGTTTTTGATTCGCTGCTTTAGAGTATCTCCATCTTCTATTATTACATGAGGTTAAAAGAAGATAAAAGTAAAAAAAGACACCAAATTAAAAAAATAGCAAAATTAATAATTTAATTTTCTTGGATAATATAACAACTAAATGTATGTATACTCAAAATTAGCAAAATTAAAAAAAAAGATAGGTAAGTAAAATTAGTCTTACCTTCATGCCTTCCGGTACTTCCCCGAGCCAAATTTCATGCTCCTTGGATTCGAAAGTAATTTCTGGCGTCCTCTCCGGTTTAGCAATGACACACGTTGCCTTCTTTTTCATATCGCAATGTACCAGAATAGCATCTCTTACATCACCATCGTTAGGATCGACCCAATACTCTCCTAATATAATAAAAATCATGAAATTTAAATCATGTTTTTTAAAAACGAATTTGTAATAGTGCTTTGTAATTTATAATTCATGACTCACCACTTTCGTAATCTGGATAAGCAGCAGCTATATCTCTGCATGTTTTCCCTGGGAAATTCTTTTGCCCATTCGGTTTCAGGAATTTTTCGAAAGAATTCTTGAGTTGTTCATATGATTTCATGACCATTTCCCGTCGTTTCTCATCAGAAATTTTGCTTCCAAACATTCTCAAAGGTTCATCTCCAAGTGGGTCAGGTCCTTTTTGATTGTTTATTTGTCCTTGACTCAAAAATGCGGCCAGGTTGGCAGCGTCGTATCCTAATCCATCACCGGGTGGTCCAGGTGGACCTGGTGGACCGGGAGGACCAGATGGTCCAGATCTGCCACTTTCTCCAGATAAACCTCTCAATCCTGTAGGACCTGGAATTCCTTGAGGTCCAGGATTTCCATCGCGACCAGGAGGCCCTCTAGGTCCTACTTCACCATCTTTACCAGGCAGACCAGGCATTCCAATCATTCCCTTATCACCAGGAAAACCTTGTTGACCGGGAAGGCCTTGTAATCCCATAAGACCTCTATGACCTTTTGCACCTTTGGGTCCAAATTCTCCTCTTTCTCCTTTGAGGCCTTCTACACCCGGAGGACCTGCCTTTCCTCTTTCACCTTGTTGACCATCTATACCTTGAGGACCTATTTCACCTCTAGGACCTCTTTCACCCGGTAATCCTTGTACTCCTTGTTGGCCTACTGGTCCCTAGTACATAATGTAACATATACCAACATAGTGTCACGATTACGAGAAATTTGGATTTTATTAATTAATTTCCGCATTAACGTAATGCTAACTTATTTGCTGATCTGCACACTCGGCGACCTGCATTTGCAACACTTAGACGTTGGACTTGCTGGTTTGTACAGAGTTGTCGATGTAGTAAAATAACTGGAGGGAATGTGTAATTAGTTTAACGAAAAAACAATTAGCATGCGATCTAAATTAAATTGGTAATCGCGTGAAAATTTTGATATCAACCTTTCCGGCTTAGTAACTACGCGTGCCCCTAAAAATTGGTAGACTTTTGGGTATGTCGTCACGTACATCTTTAGTATATAACATGGGCATCTTTTGTAATAGGGCATCAGTTATCTGGTCATCGTCAAGAGACACGTGTACAGTGTTCTGTATTTCTAACCTTTGACAATAAAGGTAATTCCCTATGTTATGTGTTAGTTTGCAGCTACCCCTGTGAATACCTTCCCTCTGAGCTGCGCTACCCCCGAACGGGACACCAAGGAACCCGCTCGTGACAATAGTTTCATCACAAAATTACATTAAATATACATACTGGCAAACCTGGTGGTCCTGAGGGCCCTGAAGGTCCAGGTATACCTGCTGGACCTTTATCTCCAGGACGTCCGGCAATACCAGGAGGTCCCATTTTGCCCGGTGGTCCTTCTTGCCCTTGATCCCCAGATGGTCCAAGAGGTCCTGGAGGACCAGGTAATCCAGATGGTCCAGGTGGTCCTTCATTTCCTGGTTTTCCGGGTGCTCCAGTTTCGCCCTGATTTTTTAAATCTCTCTTAGTATTTGATATAAATGAAACTTTGAGACACTTACAGATGATCCTCTTAATCCTCGTATTCCAGCGGGCCCCATTGGCCCTGGTAAACCAGGTAAACCTCTATCGCCTGAAGGACCCTGAGGTCCAGGTTGACCGGGGGGACCTGAAGGCCCTTCTGATCCACTTTCTCCTTTTGGTCCTTCTGGTCCAGGTGCTCCTGGTTGTCCAGCTGGTCCTGGATTTCCCGGGCGACCGGAGTCACCAGGTGATCCTTTTACACCCGGTATTCCTGATGGCCCTGGAGGACCAGTATTGCCTGGTTGCCCCTAACATATTCACATAATATTATGTGCCAACTAATTTTTTCTTGACAACTTACAGCTAATCCTGCTTCTCCTGGTCGTCCAGGTGGTCCCATTATCCCAGAATCACCTCTTGGACCAGGTTCACCTCTTGCTCCCTTGGCACCAGTAAGTCCCGTTAACCCAGATGGACCTGGTTCTCCAGGTTTTCCGACAGGTCCCGAATTTCCTTGCATTCCTTTTGCACCTGGTAATCCTCTTTCTCCTTTTGTACCAGGTGCTCCGGATAAACCTTGTGGACCAGGAAAACCTTGTAAACCGGGTGGTCCAACAGGTCCTCTTTCCCCAGGGACACCAGGTGCTCCAGGTTCTCCCGGAAAACCTGGCGGACCTGGTTCCCCCCTTTCCGCCGGTTCACCAGGAGGCCCTGGAGGTCCAACTGGTCCTTGCACTCCACGTTCGCCCTGTCTTCCAGATGGACCCTCCGGTCCAATTGGACCAAATGAACCACGTTCCCCTTTTTCACCTTGAAGTCCAGGTTGCCCTCGAATACCAGGAAGACCAACTAGACCTGGTTGACCGGTGTGTCCTTTATCTCCTTTTGGTCCAGGTGGTCCCTATCAAAATTTACAAAACATTTATATAAGTTTTGCTTAGCGATTTAAGTAACATTATTTTGTCTCATTACTCTGTACTTACTGTTGGTCCATCTGGACCTTGGTTTCCTATTGGTCCTCTCAGGCCAGGTGATCCTGGTTGCCCCACAGGACCTCTTTCTCCAGGAAATCCTCTTTCACCTCTTGGACCTGCATTCCCCGGAATTCCGGGAGGTCCTTGAATACCAGGTTCTCCGTCTTTGCCCGAACTTCCAGGATTACCAGGTGCTCCGGGAAGTCCCTAATTTAAAAACGATATTAAAATTTATTCATTTTAGAATTAACTAAAAGGATTACTTGGAAACCTCTTGGCCCTGCAGATCCAGGTGGTCCTCGTTCACCATCAAGTCCAGGTGGTCCAGGAGGTCCTTGTGGCCCAGGAGAACCATCTTTTCCCGGATCACCTCTTGGACCAGGTGATCCTGGAGGACCTGGTTCACCATCTCTTCCACTATCTCCCTGTGATAAAATGTTACTTGTTTAAAAAATAGCTTATATGCAAATTATTACCAGTGGTCCCTTATCACCGGGTGGTCCAAATGGTCCTGGTAATCCTTGTAAGCCTTGAGGTCCTGGCTCGCCAGGTCTACCGTCTGCCCCCTGAATTCCCCTCTCACCTGGACTACCTGGTTTTCCAGGTAATCCTGGCCTACCAGTCAGTCCTCTCAAACCTTGTAAACCAGTTGGACCTGGCCGACCAGGTTCACCTTGACTTCCTTTTGTACCCTGAGGTCCAATTGGTCCTCTTTCTCCACTTTGTCCTAAATTAAAAGTAAACATCAATATATTGCGATAATATATATATTTCTTTTTAGTACCTTTGGGACCTGCTGCACCGTCAGGACCTGGTAAACCTCTCGCACCAGGTACGCCCCTTTCACCTTGTGGACCTAAGGAGCCAGTTGGTCCTCTCATACCTCTCTTGCCTCGCTTGCCCTCAGGACCGACTGGACCAGGAAGTCCCCTAGGACCTGGAACTCCTGTCTCACCTTTCATACCACTTTCCCCTTTGTATCCTCTTTCGCCCGGTATGCCCTAAAATGTCTAACTATAAAGCTGTTTTTCAGAATTACGGAAAAAATACTCACAGGACTACCTTTAATTCCTGGTTGACCTGGACTTCCAGGAATTCCCGGCGCACCTCTCACTCCTGGAAAACCAGGAGGCCCTGATAATCCTGGAGATCCTGGACTTCCTTTCTCTCCCGGGTAACCATCTTTTCCCGCAGGCCCTGGAGGACCAGCTTCTCCCGGCTGTCCGGGCCGTCCGGATTCACCTATAAAATTTTTCTTAGACAAAGTAATTTTAGTTTTTAGGAGGTACCTCGAGGCCCTTGTAATCCTTGACTTCCTTTAGGGCCGTATGCGCCTTGATCTCCTTTGTTGCCGGTACTTCCTGGAAATCCTGGCGGTCCAGGTTTACCAAGAGATCCCTAAATTTGCATAATTATAGTAAATAAATACTAACAAATGACTGAAAACATACAGGTGGACCAGGCGGACCGGAAATACCGTCCACGCCTCTTAAACCAGGTGGGCCTGGAGGTCCTTCTCTTCCTCTTTCACCTCGTGGTCCTGAAGGTCCCATTGGGCCGATTGGACCCATTGGTCCGGAATTTCCTTGCATACCTTTATCACCTTGCGAGCCTTGTTCACCTTTTGCGCCGTCAAGTCCAGGAAATCCCCTATGTCCTTTAACACCTGGTAGACCAGGCATGCCTGAAAGTCCTCTGGGTCCAGGTGGGCCTGTTGCCCCTATTTGTCCGGCTTCACCATCTTCACCTTGTTCTCCCTAAAATTTAGATGTCATAATTATTAAAAGTCTACATAGAAAGAGTTATAGAAAAACTCTTATATTTGCTTTAGATTCTCGCTTACATCTTTCCCAGGAAGACCAGGGGGGCCTCTTGGTCCTGGAGGTCCTGCCGGACCTGAGGATCCTGATTCGCCTGGCTCTCCTCTCCCTCCTTGAAATCCTTGCGGTCCAGAAACACCTGGAGGTCCGGGAGGTCCTCTTGGCCCTATAGGACCGACTTGTGCTTGCAAGTACTGAAACGGCTCTGGGGGATAAATTTGACCAGAAGGTCCTTTGTCTTGTCCAGCTTGAGATAATGCAAGTTGTTGATAATACAAAGATAAATCCGGTGCTAATCCAGGTGGACCTGGTGGTCCTGGAATTCCTGGAAAACCAGGAGATCCCGGTATTCCTGTTTCGCCCGGGGTTCCAGGTTCTCCGGGATATCCTGCTTCACCTCTTGGGCCCGGATATGGATCCAAATTGTTTACAGTTGCTGCTGCATCATAAGTAGAATCAGGTACCCTCGTTGGTCTGGTGACTAGAAATATTTGTTTTGTGGTACAGTACTCAAGATGCGTTGAATATAGTTACCTCGTGGACATGTTTCTGAACTTGTGCAGACCACTTCTCGTTGCCTACAGGTGCAATTTAGGCATGGTGTTGGTTTCCAAAATTGACCTTCTTGGTAATACTTTCCCTCGTAGAAACAACTGAAAGCTACCGCGTGTGATCCTGATTGTGGCGTTGTTGGAGTTGTAATAACACGAACTTCAACAGTACCAGTAGGTGCCGAAGTCGCCGCGGTTGAAGGGGTAGGATTTTCATCGTCAGGTTGTTGAAATACTTCCTCAGTTGTTTCTTCGATAACTGGGATTTCATCCGGAGGTTGCGGAGTCAAGTTTGTTGCTGGAGGTTGTCCATTAACCGTCGTTCCATCTAGGTATCACATTGTAAATTGATTTCTCATTTTTGCACTTTCTCAATAATTTACTCACTCCTTTTTTCATCGTAGGTGTCATAATATTCTTCATATTCTGTTTCGTATTCTTCGTAGTCTCCTGTTTGTTGAGCAGGCTGCTGATTTTGAATTCCATCCGCGCTCTGATTCTTATGAGGTTTAGTTCTGCGCACTCTGGCCTCTGCAGTGGTGCCCAAGAACGAAAGTGCCGCGATTAAAATCCATATTATTTCTACGTATTTCATCTTGATCCTGAAATAAACAGAGTAGTGATTTTGTTAAGAGATTAGTAAGAAAAATATTGAAAAACTTTGTTTTCGTAATGGGATCCTTCAGATTTTGAATTCATTTTGAAACATTTAATGGTTTCTTTAGTTTGCTTGTTCTCTGCGCCGTCTACCTACTACCAAAAATTCAATGCTGAAAGAAATCAATTTTTTTTGTCAGTAAGCAAAAACGACGGAGTTAATTTAGAATTTGATCCGCAGGATTGCTTTGATCGTTTGCAGTACCCTTTACACTTGTGTGTCAACTCCGAAGGGAAGTATTTTTGAAGGAGATCGCAGTTCTATTTTCTGAATTTGTTAAACAGGAAGAGTTATAGGGACACTCTCGTTATTTTTGTGATACTTCCCGTATATTATTAACATTGAAACAATCCAATGTGTTTTTATTCTTTTGAAATGAAAAATATTTTTATTTGATTATTTTTTTAGAGAAAATAGTAACTTTTTTGTAACTTGAAAAGCAAGATGTAGGACGTCTATTTTATTTATGTTCTTGGCTCAAAGTCTATTTTGTCCTTCCTTTGTTCTTAATTGTAAAAATGATTAGAAAACAAAATAGAAGAAATAGAAAAGGAAAAGAGAAATCTCAACTGAACAGATAAAAATGATGAGAAAAATCATAAGAATAAAATCAAGAATTTTGTCGCAAATTGGTTTTGTTTGTAGTGGATACCTCAAGCATCTTCTGTACAGCTGCTTCGGCCCTATTTGGGGCTTCGTCAGTAGAAACGTAGCTCGAAACTTCCACTGCAAACCAAATCGACCTGTCCCAGGTTATTCGCATCTGCGATGTAATAATAATGAATAGTTTAAATCGCGACATCTTGCGATCACATTTTGACACAACATTGCATTAGGAATGACAAATTGCAGCCAGTTTGCTACTTACTAAGTCATCCCATACAAGGCGGCCAAGCGTGCTGTCAAAGCATATTGAAAGTTTTAAAAGTTTATCGCAAATCGGTTTTGATTTTTCGGGCCTATTTCGAGCCTCGTCAGCAGAAGTGTAGCTCGAGGCTTCCACCGCAAACCAAACTGACCAAGCTACCCAGGTTATTCGCATTTGCGATATAATAATAATGAATAGTTTGAAACGCGACATAGCAGGTTGCTTCTGCTGACGAGGCCTCAAATAGGGCCGAAACAGATGTAAAGAATATGCTGCAATCAAAACCGATTTGCGATAAACTTTTAAAACTTTCAATATGCTTTGACAGCGCGCTTGGCTGCCTTGCATGGAATGACTTATTAAGTAGCAAATTGGGTGCAATTTGTCATTCCTAATGCAATGTTGTGTCAAAAAGTGATCGAGGAAGTCGCGATTCAAATTATTCAATAAAAGAGAAAAAAAAAATAAAAAAAATGACAAATAGCGAAAAAGGAATAAATTAACTACGTGAACAATATTTGCAAGAATTGTTAAAAAGCGAAAAAGAACAATTGAGCAAAATACATAGGAAATTAAAAAACAATCAAAAAAGGTAAAAATGGAGATGCACTTGTCGAGGACAACATAAATATGTAAGGGAAAAGTTAATGTAATGTAGAAGTTACAGCTGAATTCAATAAAAACGCAAAGTGTCAAAACAAATTAGGACTTTTTTTTAGTTTTTTTCATACTGTGAAAATGATTTTATTAGAAATAGATTAGAATTACTTGTATATCAGTTTATAAATATATTTTTTTTAAGGTATGATTTTTTTTTATTTCAGCTGTTATCAAAAAATATAATTAAAGGAATTGCAATTAGAAAACAAAACAGATGAAGGGAAGCGCAGAACAAAAGTTAGAAGGCAGGAAAGATCGAAAAAACTTAGAAGTATCAAATCAGAAACTCAGAACAGAAAGAAAGGACAAAAAATGCAACTTGAGGATGAAACACTTCAGAATATTATTTGCACTTCATTGGAAAAAGCTGTAATCTTCATAGGTTGGAAATTTCGAAGAAGAAATTATCATAAGCAGTACGAAACTCTAACAAAAATGAAACTTACAAGGAACAATTAAAGATGAAACCCTTAAATAATAAAACAATGGAAAAATAGCTGAGAATATCTGGACGTACTTGTTGAATATCAGAAGAAAACTATCTGCAAGGAAAGAATAAGAGAAGACTCAACATGGACAAAGAAAACAAACGGGAAGGCAAACAATGGGATGCAATTAAGAAAATAATAAAAAATAGGAAGACATTAAAAAGTAAAGTAGGAAAGGAGGCAAAAATTAGAGAAAAAAGAACGGAATAATATATATTATATTTTGGAGTAAAAAGTAAAGAAAAAAACAGTAATATTTATAAATGTTTCAGTTTAGAATTAAATTTTAAAAAACTCTCGCATTTGACGACATAAAGGTACAAAAAATTTTCCACAGAGATGTAAATATTGCCACTTTAATTTATGTAGTAGAATCTAATAAAAGATTCAATGTAAAAAGAAGTGTTTCATCTTGTTTAAAAGTTAATTAACTAAAATTAGTGTATTTAATAACAGAAAGTTAGTTGCTTCCTTATGTTCTGTGCACTTACTTATTTGAAGAAATTCACAAATAGTTCAATTAGCTAGCATAGGGTTGTTATTTGGAAGCTATTTTTGATTCATCAGAAAAGAAAAACAAATAATATTTGTATTTCTCTTAGTTTCTTTATTAATTCAAAATATCGAAAACTGATTTATACAAAAATATACATGAATTTTTTAATAAAGAAATATTTTTAAATAATCATGAATTTAATTGAAATTAAATAATAAATTAATCAAAAGTAAATAATAAATTAACATCAAATTTTATATTTTCTGTGGATCATTAAAATTTTCTGTTAACCAATTAATTGTTTTTTAATTTATTTAAATGAGGTGGAATATATCTCTTTCTACACACTAATGAAGATTAAAGAAACTACTTTTACATTACAAATTTGTTGTACCAGTTTTTTTTAGGCGGCAACCATACGTCCAGTACGAGAATATTTCCTAATCAATTGATTGATAGAGGGATACCTATTGAATGACCAACAAGATCTCCGAATTTAATCCTTTTGGATTATTTCCCCTGGGGTTATTTAAAGGTTCAAATTTATTTTAATAGACCTCCAAAAATTGAAGAGTTAAAGCAGAGAATTCGACAAGAAATTCGCTCTATCACTCCTTAAATGATAGACAATATTCAACAAGTGTTTGCCTCTAGATTAGATCTCGCCGTTAACGGACAGTTTGAACATTTAAGTTAATTTTGAAGGAAACACTAAATTATTATAAAACGAAACAAAAAAAAAAACTACACCAAACAAAACAAAATTAATTTCTTTTATGCTTTATTATACATTTGAAAATATGAACCAAATTATTCTCTCAAAAATATGGCATTAATAAAAATCAGTAGGATTTTATTATTTAATTCTAAAGTATCCCTAAAAGTGTGCCGTCCTTTGCCTATTTTGTAATAGCAGAAACGGGAACTGTCAACACTGGTAATGTGAAACAAATGTGGCAATGTAGAAAAAAATGCGTGTAAATAATAATAGGCAGATCTGATGTTTGTCTCATTGGTAGTACAAAAAAGAAATACAATGCTTCAAACGTCTCTCAAAATAATCAATTTTAATGATTTTGTTTCTTTTGGGTGCAAAAATCTCCAAAAAGGAATAAATCTCCTAAGTTGGCAACTCTGCTTAAATGATTAAATAACACATTTTTTCTATTGTTCTTTGTCGTTCAGGTTTTTTAAAAACTCAAAATATCAAGCACAATATATTTTCCAATAGATCAATTGTTTTTTCCTTCTATTTCTCTATTGGAAAACAAAAACAATTAGAAAACTGTTTCTTTTAATGAAAAGAAAATTAATCAAATCAATGGTTTTTTCTAGGGTCTCTAGATTTGATTGATATCTTTTATTTTTGTCTCTTTGTGTTGTGTTATCAACTTATCACATTTTTTTTTTATTAAAGACTGTTTAGACACGTATATGGCTATGAACAGAATGTACGAACTGCCGACTTTCAAAAAACTATGACAATTACTTTAATGTAATGCCAACTATTAAAGAACACTAAATCCAACAGGAGTTAAAATACAGCTTCTTTATTTTAGACAATTGAAATTTTTGATTGTATATCCAATTGATCTACCAACTGCTAAAAAGACCTCAATCAATCAAGAGTTAAGAAGACATCTTTTTTCTTGAACTTGTTTTTGTGAAAAGTATTAAAAAAATATAGCTTGTACTTTGTATTAAATCAAGTCATTTTAATTAAATTATAAATTAATAAAATTGGAAATTGAATTTGCCTTAAGTCAGTATAAACGTTTTCGAAGTTGCAAAATATTTTTATTTTTCGCTTCTTTCAAGGTCGATACAAAAGATATTAATAACCATTTTCAAACTTATAGAAATTTGAAAATAGTCTTCGTTCGCGTACTTTTGAGAGTAAGTTACAGGTTTGTTTTTATATTTAATTAAATCAGCTTATTTAGGCTTTACTTTCAAAATAAAAAAGAAAAATGGTACATTTGAAAATGGTGAGTCACTGAAACAGTAATGACCTTGAAATGAGCGAAAAAAGAAATTACAACTTCGAAAGTGTTTATAGTGACTTAAGGCAAATAGATTTTCCAATTTTATTTTCTTGATTAGTCACTAATATTAGAGATAATCCTCTATTTATAATTTACAAAATCGTAAAGCTTGTTAATTGCAAAAACATAATATAGACTTTAAAAATGTAGGTATTACAAATAATTATTAATAACAATTAATAATTTCCAAATTAAAAGATATGTTAGATGAACAAAATATTTTAAATAACTTTAGAAATAGGTCAAATTTAAATAAGAACTTGTTTAATAATCTTTGTTTTCAAATTAATTTCTTCGAAAATTTATGCGTTTAAATTATACTGGTAACTTCTAGAATAATATTTTTTATTTTTAATAAGTGCGTGTCATAAACACTCCTATTAATTCAGCTCAATGTCATCACCATTATATACTTATAAACATAGAGCGAAGAGATTAGATTGATTTGAATAGACAATTTTCAATTATTTTGATGTCGCATGCAACACAGTGATATTGATAAAATATTTAAAAAAAATAATAGAAACCATAATTTCCGCAAAAATTAAAAACCATTCCACCACTTTGCGCCACTAATTCACCAAAAAGAGAAATCAATCACCTCTTAGGGCCGTTCAGCCCTCCGATGCCGACCGCCCCGTGCCAGGGCTAGCGTCTTCTGGACTTGAAAATTTCATCCCAGTATTTATGCGTGTCGGAGGGGCCGAGGGGGCTCATCTAGCACATGAACTAGAACATAGATGCCCCCTCCAGGACCCGAATTCCCTAATCATTTCTGGGATGCTAATCAATCGAAAAGAGAGCGAATGCTTCCATCATTATGGATACCTTCCATAAAATTCGCTTTATTTATGCGTACTGATAATTTTATGGAATTGTTTATCATCCGTCACCAAAAAAATGTTCAATTGGATTAGAAATGTGGAGCAGAAGCTAAACAGCTCCTCATATATGTAAATGTTAAAAGTCACGGTATACATTTAATTAATTCCTGAGTCTATTCTTAAGTGGCAAAATTTTAGTATTAAGTTTCATTTGCGTTAAATACTGACTAATTTTTGCCGTATACTTCCTTTTGTAATATAAAACGAAAGATATTTTAGGTTTTTATGAATCAATTCAAATTCCGTTAGATAAATCAGTGTCAATTGATGTGGTAATATCCTTGGCAGTTTATCAGCACTTGATGTCATTACATGCAAAATTTAGTTTCAATCATCCGCGGGGGTATCGGCCAAAAAATGTGCATTTGCTATTGCCCTTCCTTTTTTTATCAACCATATCTAATATTAAATTTTAGCGATTTGAAAACTAAATACATAAATTACATTTATTTGAATTAATTGAATTCCTACTTGCCTGCAATTAATTTCTGGAACTATACTGATTGCATTGTACTTTTTAATTTAGTGCACTTTGCAATCTTATAATGTAATTTTCATTTTAAATTTAGGTTTCTGCTGCATTATAGATTAATGATTAAGTTCTTCGATAATATAAAATTTATTTTAGTTGGTGTTTAAATTCAGAAACCACAGAATTCCTTCTGAGTGAAATATATGATGAGAAAATTAGTTGTTAATAAATTTATATATAGAGTGAAGTAGGGTAAGTGTGTGATTAAAAACTTATTAGTTGTGATAAACTGTGCTGCAATTTAACAAAAGTAACATCGGATCTCTCTTTTTTTAGTTCGATGAAGTTCATAGTGTTACTAATAAGGTCTCAAAAGGTATAATACTCTTTTTTAAGTTTTTTTTTTAACCTTGATTACTACAAATTTAATCCAAATTAATATTAAAACCATATCAGACCGGGAAATCTGCATTTTTTTTCTTTAGATTGCTTTTTATAAAAAAAAACTCTCAATAGCACAGACAGTGCAAACATTTGATTAACAGAAAAATAAAACACATCTTAAGGAAAGTTATCAAAAAATAATTTGGCTTAAAATAACTTTCAAAAAGGAGGCAACTAATATCCATTCACGATCTTGTTGCATTCTAGTAGGCCATGTTCTTTTTTCGTTATGTTACGTGCATGTGTTTTGAATGTAGTCAAAATCTGACATGAAAAAAAATATGACATTGTAAAAGTTTTACATGATTACAAATACTAAAATACGTATTCATCATTTAATTCTTAATTAGGTGCAAGACAATCCATCTGCCTCCTCAAGAGATGTTGCAGCCCAGCTGAATTTGCCGTCACATCAAGTTGTTTGGAGAACCCTTAAAAAACACAAATATCGGCCTTGAGCAATTCATATTTCTCTAACGCTTCAACCTGGAGATCCTGAATGACGGTTAGCTTTTTGCACGTTTGTAAATAATCAAATTCAGGAAATCCCAAATTTCCTTAATAAAGTCATATGGTCTGATGAATGTAAATTCACCAATGCAGCAATGTTTAATCGCCACAATGAACATTACTGGTCAATCGAAAATCTACATCAATTACAAAAACGGCGACCACAAATACGTTTTAGCCTTAACATGTGGGTCGGTTTATTGGGCGATACATAATAATAGGTCCTTACATCTACGAAGAGACTTTAAATGCTTATCGGTGCCTCAATTTCCTGAGGACATTTCTAACAGATTTTATTGACGACAATGTTCCTCTTCATCGTTTGCACGCCTTCTGGTTTCAGCAAGATGGCGTACCGTCCCATAATGCTAGGAGAGTTGGGGCATGCTTGTCGGAAATGTTCCCCAACCATGTTATTGCTAATAATGTCGACGTACCCTGGCTGGCACCTGACATGTCTCTCTTGGACTATTTTTTTATGGGGGACAATGAAAAATAATATTTACAAAACATTGCCAGCCGACCTTGATGACCTTCGTCGAAGAATTGTCACCACTCTCAGGCACAAGATTAAAAGAAGGGATGTGTCAAGAGCTATAGCAAGTCTTAGGAAGAGAGTGGCACTGTGCTTAGAATTAGGAGGTGGGCAATTTCAGCATAAAACAAACCGGAGCTAATTTATTGCATAACGTATCTATATGTTTTATCCACCTGCAATTTTTATCGATGATAATGCCCAAAAATTTGGTATCGTCACATTGTTTAATACTATTATTTTTATATCGAACAAGTAAACTACGATCATGTTCCTTTGTTGTACTAAAATTTATATACACAGATTTGTTAGTATTAAGAATTAAATCATTACTAGAGTAGTAACTATGGGTTAGCATTAAATCAGAATTTGCGTTAGACGAAGTTTGGTGGATGTCAGTGTTATGAATAAATAAAGACGTGTCATCAGCAAAAATTATAGCGTTACTGAGAGGAAAGTCATTTATATACAATATATATAGAAGAGGTCCTAAAACAGACCCCTGTGGGGTAAATGACAATACTTGAAATAGAATCAAACTGTCAAACTTTTATTCACAACAAAAGAACGTTTTGTTTTTCCAAAGCACTCTTCGCAAAAAATGAAAAATTAGATTTTTGGCAAAAATGATATATTGGACCATCATGTGTGATACATTGTTGCAAAGAGAAAAAAAACCTAATCTCAAAATGTTAAAATCCCAAATGGCGTCCATAAGAAAAAATGAAGTTGCCAGGTGTTTCTCCGTCATCTTGAAAAGCAAAATATCAAACTGTCTCAAAATACTCAGCAGTAATTAAAACGAGCAAATATTTGATTCTCTATATTGTCCAGGATAATTTTAGAAAGAGTGAATTGCTAGGTTTCTGAAATGAACTGTGACGGTTTTGAGATAGCTTGGTCTTTCTCAAGAAAAAAATAGTGTCTTCTTTGAGGTCTCAATCTGCCTACTCCTCAGTGTCCACTGATGAATAATGCGCGGACTGGAGTTATTTATAGTGGTGAACCTCGAACGTTGATCACGATGTGGTGGTTGTTGTTTACTAGCTAGAGATTGGGCACTGGAACGGATTATCCACGAAAATAAAATTTCAAAATAATAAAATCTCTTTGTTCAGAAGAATTATTGAAGAGTAGAGTGTATGCTACCATAGTTTTATTTAAATGTTGTATTACATAGAAAAGAATTTAAATCTTTGGTAGAGGCGATGGCGTACAAATAGTGGTTTATGTTCGTGCAACTTCTCAAATTCGGGGCTGCCATGAAATATTTAATATCCATTCATGATCTTTTTGTATTCTAGTAGGCCATGTTTTTTTTCGTTATGTTACGTGCATGTATTTTGAAGGTAGTCAAAATCTGACGTGAAAAAAATTATGACATTGTCACGTCAGCTCTATTGACTATGTTGCCAATACTTAAATAAACTTAAACTATAATGCCATGATCAAAGTAACTTAAAACAAATAACTAATTATTTAATTACATTTTTAATCCTGTCAAAATGCCGAAAGTTATAAGCGGGCAAACTAAACAAGCCATAAAAAAAGCCTGCAATTATTATAAAAAGGATCGTCCAGATTCACACAGGATGAAATTATAAGCAGGTTGATAGATATACATGGAATAAGGCTTACATAAATTAAATGAGCCCCATTTTCTAACGTAGGTATATGTATGTTTTCGATTTCGCAAAGAACAATAACTAAAATTTTGAAAGCAGGACCTGACAATTTGAAAACATCTTCATCTGGCAGACGTAAAAAGGCGGATATATTTACAAATTACATGATTCGGAAAGATTTGCAACGATTAATTTGGCAATATAATTTGAAAAATGAATATTTCACTTAGGACAAATTACTTACAGACGCTCGCGATACTTTGGAAGTTAAAGGGGGAAGAACAACTTTATTCAAAATTATGAAATCTATGGGTTACAAACACAAAATGGTTAACGGACGCAAAATTTTATGTGAACAAAAACACGTCGTTGCATCCAAAATTTCTTTTTTGAGCAAATTCTTACAGTTTTAAAATTCTAGTGAAAATATAATATTCGTGTAGCTCGATGAAACGTGGATTTACCAAAATAGGTCTGCGGTTCGTCGATCGATATACGAAACAGATTTGAAAAGTAACCCAGCCAAAATTAAAAGTGAAGGGAAACGTTTTACAATTTTGCATGCGGGAATAAAACTTGGCTTTTTGGAAGGGTGTGACTTGTTACTTGACTCGGCGAACAATGACAGAGACTGCCATAAAAACATGAATGCAGAAATTTTTCAAAATTGGGTGGTTAATCAGCTTATTCCTGGACTAGGCCAGTTGCAACGAAAATGTGTGGTGGTGATGGACAGTGCACCGTATCACTCGGTGTAGTTGGACAAACCACCCACATTTTCCTGTAAAAAAAGTCAAATGCAGGAGTAGTTGGTTAAACACAATGTCGAAATTGAGGGCAAAATTACAAAAAAAACAATTATGGGAATTAATTAAGCCTTTTAGAATAGACGGAACAACAAAACGATACGCGACTGACGTAATTTTGAAGGAGCACTGTTATAAAGTTCTTAGATTACCTCCATACCATTGTCAATACAATCCTATTGAGATTGCATGGGGGCAGTGTAAAGGCTATTACAATAAGCACATAAATTCGCAACCTGTATCGAAAGATAGGGTTGCAAATTTATTGAGTGAGGCTCTTTCAAAATGTACCCCCGACATGTGGCAAAATTTTTGTAATCATTGTGAAAAATTTATTTCGGAAGACTGGACGAATCATATGGGAAATTTTTCGTTTGAAAATATTCCTCCTTTCATTATTACATTAGGAGAATCTGATTCAGAATCAGAAATTGATGATGAATCAGATTCTTCTATGGAATTAATGGAGGGGGAATAGGGAACATTTAATTTGGCATCAAAATTTTATAGTGTAGAATATACCATGTATATCTGTAAATACGCAAACTGCGACGATCTTTTCAGCAGCACAAACTAATACCACGTATGTACATTATAAATATAAGCAGATTTGAAGAACTCGTCCAGGTAGTGACTTGGCGTGCGTAATGAATAGGAGCCCCATCACGCAAGTACCACATTTGCTGTCGTACATCAAGCGGAATGTTTTCAAGAAGTCCAGGCAACTCATTTTCCAAGAAATCTAGATAAATTGCCCCAGTTGTTGGTTTTGGCAAAATATGAGGACCAACAAGATGACTTCCAACAATGCCTATCCACACATTAATTGAAAATGCCTGCTGGAAATGATTTTCGCAGATAGCATGTGGGTTTTCATCACTCCAGGTGTGAGCGTTTCGGCTATTTAAAACGCCATTTCTGGTAAAAGTAGCTTCATCAGTGGCGAAGATGCGAGTAATGAAATCAGGATTTTGAAAAACAATCCATTCACAAAACTGCAATCGACGAGGAAAATCGGTTGGACATGAAAGGGATTCAAACTTTGTTCTTTCAACGTTCGCCACACCAAAAAATGGGACACTCCAACCTCTGTGGCAAGGCGTCATGTGCTTATCTCCGGCCGATTTTCAATTTCCTGAAGTATCACTTCTTCTGCTTCTAACGTCTCATTTTCCCGTTGACGACCAATATCAGTGGTGTTCACTTTAAATGAGCCAAATTCTTTCAAATGACGAACCGTATTCTCAAAAGTACGTTCAATGGGCAGTCTTCAACGAGGCCAACGTTCACGAAACAACCTTCGTGCCAGGGCAGCCTTTCCGCGAGCTTCAACACCATATCCGTTTTTTCTGCGTTTGTAAAATTCGTTACGATAAATAATTTTACGAAAAATGCAAATGAAGTTTCATAAAAATATTTGACATACTTATTCAATAAAAAAAGGCATGTCATTGTATTACTTGATTTTTCTTACAATTAAATTTTTTGAAAAATATCAATGGCTCTCAAACTTTTTTGTTAATAATTCTCTCTTTTTCTCAAAAACCATAAACTATTGTATATGGTAAGTATTTATTTGAGAAGCACTAACGCCGGTTAAAATATCTGTACAACTTTCAATAACACGTTGTATATGTAGGGGTGCAACTTTATGAGGTTTTGGACACTAGATTAATAGAGTTTTACCTCGATAAACCGGCACTTCAGTAATTCGACGCTAATTTTCTTATAAGAAATTTGGTGGTTACTAATAATATTTTAAAGAGATTTTTTAGTAACTCAGTTTTATTTTACATCTTTTAATCGTTCGGAAAATCAAGTAGCTGGCTTTTTAATAGATTTTTCTCCATTTGCTTCTTTATTTACTGTCCTTAAATGATCTATCCCTTTGTACGCGTAATTAAAATAATACTTCAGTATTCAGTATTTTTTTTTGTTGTAAAAAATTGTAATTTTATATTTGCCCGTCTTTGTCCCTACCTACAGTTGAAAGTCTTCAAAAAATATAAATCTAATGTCTATAAAACCTACAGAAATTCGAAGAATGTGTTTCTTGAGTTCACGAATCATCGGCCTTGCTTCCTCCCTATGTAGATTTTGACACTTGATTGGATAGCTGTAGGTATGGATTCGAAAATGTGAAAAATTGAGTTTTCAGTGAAGGTCGAAGGAGAAACAATAACTTGTAAACAAGTCGCAGCCACAAGGGATAATAAATAATAAACAGTCTAATACTTCACCGACAAGCTTCGATCTTGAGGCTTGCAAGATACAAGAAGTTCAAGTGGATCATGTGGAACGGTAAATCAGTAATCATTATATGAAGATTTTTTGACCATAAAATAAATAAAAACTGTAGTCGAATAACTAAATTTCTTTGTGGTGGAATCTTTGTCCATTCCTTAACAAATCGATTATGGTACATTATCCCGGGTACACACAGCACAGTATTACTTTGGAGTTATCTTCTAACAGTACACTATATTGTAATACAGTAAATCGATTTTAGAATGTTTTCGATTTATAACGTGCGTATGCAGAGGTTGCTTTTATGTGAAATAATATTAATGATGTGATCACTCTGCTGAACGCAAATTATATAACTGAAGAATCAGAGGTTCCAATATGCACAACTATATGAGCCATTGTAATACCTAAATAACTATGTTCTCCACTCAGTGCGTTCTCATCAGAGTTACTTTACTTAAAATATACTTAAAATATACTTAAAATATTAATAAGTGAAAATTGTTCTTTTCTAAATGAGTACCTACACCTACATATTCGTAATACTTTGTAAACGAATAATTTGTGTTGTTTATTTGTAGAACTCCATTCCTAATATACAATATTATTATAATATGTATTATAAATCAGGTCTAAATAACGAACTAAAATAAGTTTCATAAATACAAAAGTTTGCAGAGTATGAAACAATATGTGACTAATTGAAATGCTTTCTGCATCTGGTCTAATTTTGTTTGTTTCTTGTGAACGTATGCAGAGGAGCAACTTAAAATACAACATTAGAATCTGCATTGTAAAGTTCCGACCATAATTGCTTTTAAATTAAATCATAATCATTCAAAGCAATTTAAATCGACTGTAATCAATTGTGCAGAAATAGGACAAGCAAAGTAGTAGGGTATAATTTCAAATCCCGTTCCGATAAACTTTTAGATTTTAAGAGAAAAGAAGCGTAGCAAGCGTAAATCAATTGAGCCTGTGTACGCTTTGTTTTGGCTCGGTGACGCAACATAATTAAGTGCATTCAACTAACGATGATATACTTTTTGACACAATGCTCTGTTACAACATTTGTAGAACAACACTTGCTTCAGTGATACCGCGCGAGATGTCACAGACATGTGTGGCTTCTGTAAGTGAAGTTTATGACCGGCTGCGGCGCCAAACATTTTCCTATAAAAAGATTGACGCTTTTTTTTCTAACATTTAAACGGAGTGACATCGAAAGGAAGCAAAAAATAACCCCAATAATAAAAGTGTAATTTACTGTTGATCGAAAAAATTAAATTTATTTGTAGTAACATCCACGGAAGTCAAGCAGAAGGAGGCAACTCTAATAATCTTTAATTCATGAAAATATGGAGAAATCGATTTTTTTTTAAAATCTTATTTCTCCGACACTATTAGAATATTTGTTTTATAATTAATACTTTTTTTAAATTTTAACGCCAAAGTTTAATTCAAATTTCATAGCTTCATTGACACTTATTATCAATATTAGACAGGGCAGTTTAAAGGGGATGATATTAGGCTTGCAGATTAGTCAAGAACATGCAAAAAAATTATAGGCTGATTTTTATTTGATTATTTGTTAAATACTGCAGACATTTTTGAGAAAACAATTAAACACCTTAAAACAAAGACTATGAGAAGATGATGTTCGTCAACAAAATTCAATCGCTAAAGGCTGGGTTTCACTTTGATAGTTGCTGTAATGGTTGCTCTCATGAAAGCTGCTATCATAGAAACTATCAACGCGTAAACAACTAGACAGTCGTTTCCGTGATACACCCACTTTCGTGATAGTACTAATACACCCACTTTCGTGATAGTACTCCCATGAAAGTACTATCACGAAGGTGAGCGTGATAGTTCCGATAAGAGTTAAATATCTACACAGAAACGACTGTCAAATTATTTACACGAGGATAGTTTCTATGATAGTTGCTTTCGTAAAAGTACTATCGCGAAGTGGTGTCAGGAGATAACTCTGTCTACACGAAAAAGATTATTGCAAAAGTAGCGATAGTAGTAATAGTTAAGTTAAGTTATTTACGCGACCATAGTTTCTGTGCTGGTTGCTTCCAGGACTGCAACTATCATAGAAACTATCATCGTGAAAACCAGTCTTAATTCTTATCGAAACTATCACACCCACTTTTTAATAGTATTTTCACGAAAGTACTGCTTTCACATCATCGCGAAAACTGCCATTAAAGGCTGGTTTTCACGATGATAATTTCTGTGATAGTTATTATCATGAAAGTAACTATCACAGAAAGCATCATTTTATAAATAACAGTTGACAGTCAATTCCGTGCAAACACTTAACTCTTATCAGAACTATCAAACCCACCATGAGAGTCACCGTGAGGACCAGCCTTAAGAGAAAGTGCAGATTATTTATTCGAGTGCGTTTGCTTTTATAATTTTAATGTTCATGTTTATCGCTTATAGTTCTGTTTTATCATACTTTATTCTTACTTTTAACACATAATCTCGAAATAAATTTAAATTCAGTATTGGTTAATAAATTCGTTCGCTCGTTTGCTTATTTCTGTTTTTCTGTTTTACATTATTATAGAAGATCTATATAGCAAAAATAATTGTTTAATAGATTTTCGATGTAGAAATTGCTTTACTGATTCCTTTAATTTCAATTTTAAAAATCTCCACAGTCGTGGATAGTTAAAAGAGAACGTTCGGTTTGCTTAATACTAATGCATAACAGAGGTAAGGGTGAATGTGTTTAAATAAAACAGAACGAATAGCAATAACTTTTTGTTCTCTTTTAACTGTTCACGACTATACAATTCTCATTGACAAAATGGCTGATCAAACCTGCGAAACGTCAAGTGTAAGTATTTTAATAAACTTATTTTCATTCGTTTTAAAATGCTTTTTATTTTTCAAACCTAAAAAATGTTGGGTGTGTTTCTCATGTCTTTGAAAACTCTGCAAATATAAATAGAAAATTCAAAAGTAAAATCCGTGATTCAGAATAAATAAAGTATAGCTATGGTCATATATATTAGCTATTTTCTGCAAGATAACACATCATGTTGTAAGTCTCACGTGATGATGCAATGGCTTGAAAAAAATAACTTGTGAGTTTTGAGGTAGCTGCAGACGCGTAATGGGAGACTGCCAGCGGCAAAATGGGCGACATCTGAATCTAGGTGCTTATTGGAAAAAGTAGGAAATTCAGGTATCTTAGAGAGACACTACATTTATTGGTTCTTCATGTATGGAGAATTATGTATAGCAATTGACCTGTTTCAGTATTAAAAAATAAATAAATAAATAAAAAAAATATGAGCTTACTGGGGACTCTATCACCACCGTGTATATCTTCCCGGTAATTACCGATGGGTTTCCAAAAGATTTATGGAATAAAAATAGTAAAAAATTGGATCAATATTGAGGTTTCTGTAGTTACTCCCTAAATTGTAATACAGGGTGACTGTTAATTAACCCGATTAAACGATACCATTAAAAGAGGCGATGTCTGAGAACATGAAAAAAATATTTCTACTTTAGTTTTAGAGAAATAATTAATCAAAAATTAGTCTCAAAACGAATGCGCCCCTGCTTAAATATAGGAACACATGAACGAAATAAACAGCCACATAAAGTTTTTTATAGTTTTATGATGCGGTGACGTGGCATTATGAACTTGACCTTTAGGTGGAATTCCACGTCAACTTCTTTTTTAGTTCAACGACCGATACCGTGAAATACGAACGCAATAGGAAATACGAATATTTACTTGACAAATCACAAATTATTACATGCAAAGGATCAGAACGGTCCCACTTTTGACATCTGCTTTGACGGGTAAACAAATAAATCACTAAAACGAAAAACAATTTAAATCTTCGGGTTAGGAATTCTTAGTATTTTTCTTTCATTTTAATTTTAATTGTATTGTAAATAAAATTTATGATGACGGCGCACCTCCTCATGCAACGCGCGTTGTGACAGATTGGTGAAATACTAATTACGCCAATAAATGAATTGGACATTACGGGCCTGTGCATTCTCCCGAAGCAGCTAGTATATTCCACTCCAGCAAATATTCACCGAGTTAACAAACAAAATTTTTGATGCCGCTGCTGTGATTCGAAATAGTCCGCATGTTTTCGAACGAGTGAGAGAGAATATTATAAGCGTGTGTTGATAATAAAGGCCTTGGTTTTGAACACCTGTTTTGAAGAGACAGCATTAAGCATAATAGATTTCGTTTCTTTTGTCCTTCCTTTCCCAGCTGCTGAGTGTCTTATTATTATTATAAAAAAATTGCGATGTATGTCAAAGTCTGCTTCGATTAATTATTTTAATTTCATTTTATGTGTGACGAATTATTAACATAAATCTAAGTCCAGTAGTACATTCGGAGACATACTATGTGTACGTATCTTAACTCGTCCATTAAGCAAGATCAGGTTTTACAAGCTTTATTATGAGCGAATATCATAAAACGTTTATGGCACATGTACGTTGTGAACTTGGCATTTTAATCTAAACATATCTACTTTTTTGGATGATGAATTTATAATTAATTAATTAATTAACACTTATAATTAATTACAAACTGGTCCACTGAATTTTTTCTATATTTTCTCGTAATCTGTGACATTCATTCCTAGCTGTATTTAATAAAGTTTGTTTTTCCGTGATGAAACGATCGGTGCGAATGCTTTTCAGATTGGTTAAATATTAATTATACTAATAAATGGATTGGAATTATTTACACAATTACTTGCGAATTTGTTATTCTTCTTGTATACGCAATTCCACTTATTTTTAAAATGAGTAATAATTACGTCGCGTAAAAGAAACAATTCAGTTCCATTCCCAGGTGTTAAACTTGTAATAAAACAATTTGAGATGTGTGTCAAGGTCAGTCGCATTGTGTCAAGCGGGTAGTCAATAAAAAGCTTTTATAGTCTTATTATACTCCTGTAATTTTTAATTAATTATAAAGTATTTAGAATTTTTTTACATTTTCCCCATACTTTCGCATATCGCTTCTTTTAGTTGTTCCATTTTGTTGGGTTAATTAACAGTCACCCTGTATATAGAAAATTGGCATCTCCGGTATGTGAAACTAAGCTTCCTCAGTGAAGAAAGCTCTAGCCAAAAATTTATTGCCGACATAATCCAAATACCAGTTACAAAATTGTCGCCTTTGTAGAAAATCAACATTTCTCCATATAAACAGCAAATGAGTCCATTCGCCATTTAATTTGTGTGCAAAAGTATGCTTCAAACATGAAGAATTTTTCTACTAATGTAAAAACCTTTATGTCTTATTAAAATGAAGTAACTTCTGTCAATGTAACAAGTAGAGACGAGATTTTTAGGTGAAAACTTTTCATTATAAATTATCTTTTTCTATGTTTTTGATATTAACATTCTAAATATACAGAAACAAATCTTTCCGTTTTGTATAATTTGTATAATTTGCACAACAATATCAGAAACTTAGAAAAAGATAATAATAAAATGTTGTTTTGACCTAAAAATCTCGTCTTCAGTAATAAGTAATCTTGTGCTTTTGGCTTTGATAACTTTACTCTCTAAAAGGAAAAGGCCGGAATTGTGTACATACATACTATATTTTAGATTTGTATTAGGATAGCTATGTATACATTATGAAAAAATTAATTATATCTATAAAAAAATTTTTAACATTTTAGCTTGCTCTAATGTGTTCCTAGTTTTTCGTTTCTTGTGCTTATATTTAAATATGAGCGAAACCTTGAGTAAACGCTCTCCGCACGCACTAAATCGAGACTTTCCCTGATTAATTTAAACTGCGACACAGTTTTCTGTCTCGGCTAATTTGCGTACATTGCTGCGTTAAGTATTTATTGACCGTAGTATGTCTTAAACGGGCAAAATGATTCACGTTTAATTATAGAACCACTATTATTACAAACTGCCGCGATAATAGTACCAGAAGAGTTTGAAGAACGCTCGTCCAGCCTTAAATCACGCGCACGCAAAAAAAAGCGAACGCGATTTCGCAGTTGCCTTTTTTACACTCCAATTTAATTAGAATAATTTACAACGCCAGTCGGAAGTAGCATGTGTTTGAAATGACGTAACTTTTTAATGATGAGTTTCACAGCTTCATTCTTAAACTGAGATCATACAACTACCATACTATTAGGTCAAAGACATGATAAGCAGATGAAACTTAATAAGTTTAAAATTACAACCAGAAAAAAAAAGGAAAATAAATTCTTATTTATGAAGAAACACGTATGTAAAGAAACCGAGTAAATATTTTATTAGATATTTGAATTCTGAAGTTCAAATTTACGATTCGTAAATGTTTAATTTAATGCCTGTAGAAGCAATTTCCTGCTTCTTTACGTACATGTTTTTTAAATCATTGTTCGGTTAGATGAGGAAGTAAAACACTTAGAATTTAAGATTTCGAGAAAGATTGGTTTTCTGATGTCATTTATTTCATATTTTTTCATTGTTGCAAATTACTAAAAATTCTGTTAAGCAGCCTGGACCGCCGTTAGGAGATCTGGTCCTTTCCTCAACAGTACACTAAAATATTTTATTGGGAATAGAAATATACTTAAATAACAAACTAAAAGTAATTTATAGTATTATAAATGTTTTAACACATGAAAATAACAAAAACAAAAACAATATTCATAAAAGTAAAATATAAAAATTATTAAAGTATTAAAGAAAAAAGAAGAAGAAACTGAACTCAAATGTTTATTACTTGGAAATTTACTAATAAAATTTTTATATACCAATGTCTTTAAAATATGTGAACGTAGCTTAAACTACAAATTTCTGAGTTTGAAATAACACAATTTAATCCAGATTATTTATATCCAAACCCTTTTGGGGACATTGTTGTCACAGACAACTAAAGCTTAAAAGAGAAGAAGTAAGGAGAGAAGTAACTTCCTCATTCTGCTTACGCCAAGCAAAAGAAACGTGCGATTTAAATGAGGTCAAATTATCTTAGAATCAATTAATTTACATTTAAACAAATTAATACATATTTAAAAATTTTCAGGTGCTGAACAAACCATTGCTATAATAAAGAACTAGGATAAAGCTTTCGTTATTATCAGGACCTACCAGACAGGAGATAAAGACCCGAGACACGAAATCTAGTAGGTCGTGGTTATTATTATCACTTTTCTTTTGATGTAAGAATAGTAATAGTAAAATAAAAAGGAGAAATATATCAAAAAATGCACCTGCTAAAATCAAACAAACAAAATAACGTTTCTAATTTAAAACTTGACACTGAAATAAGCATATTCGTTCATCGCAATCATCTTTAAAACGTGAAATACGTAGGCCACGGTTTTTAGTGTAGACTAAAAACTGTGGTGTCAAAAAGTATCCTCAAACATTAAAAATCATCGCTCCTCTGCCTGAAATCATTAGAAAGGGAAAAAGGTTCATACTAATAAAATAAAAGTTAGTGAAGCGAAAAAGAAGAAAATAAGAAGGAAGAAACGGACTACAATAATGAAATTGGATGATTGTGTGAAATGAGTGGGCCTTAGCTGAACACAAACTAGAAACCAGTCACCAAATCCTACGTGAATCTATAGAAATCTTCAAACACCCCAATAACCTAAACCGTGATACGGGCGTTTACCTTCACAATACCTGGAAACATCTCATTAGCGATCCGTCATACCCCAACAGACCAATCCCTGCTCACCATTCCGATGCACTGCTCCCACCGACCACTATAAATACCAAGACACCTACTCAGTCTCATTGACTAATGAGAAGTAGCAGCAATACTACCACCAGCAGCAACACCAGCAGCAGCAGCAGCAGCAGCAGCCCTGAAGAATATCTTCTGCAATGCAGAACGAAACGTCAATTCAATTATAGACAACGGTCGCGGAAGCCTCCAGTTAAGCTTTTTGAAGTGAGTGAAAATATAGACACAGCTTGCAATCTCTACGGTAGCCTGAAAGAAGGCAACTCCTAAGAGACATTTTCTTTCGCCTAAAAAATAACTTTGTAATATAATGATCCAAAATTTACTAAATAATTTTTTAGGCGGAAGAAAATGTCTCTTAAGAGTTGCCTACTTTCAGGGTATCGTTCCTGGTAGAGACTGCAAGCTGTGTCTAGATTTTCACCTACTTCTATAAAGCTTTTTAGCATAACGTATTTCTCATAATTTTCGTATATTTTTATTTTTAGGAAAATAATTTGAGAAATTTCACAATCGCTTTAAAATAATCGTGAACAATGACAAAAGAACAATGCAAAAGAACGTCAATTGTTTCAATAATAAGTCATAACCTATTGGAACATTGTAAAAATTTTAAAAAGCTTATATCTCGTAAATGCTTTGATTGATATATCAAATATATTATACTTTCGTAGAGGTAATTTTATGTTATTTTTAAAAATACAAAAATATACAGTTTTCCATATAAAAATTGTAATTAAGAGCAATGAATTCTATGCCAAAAAGTATATTAAGAAAGTTTTTAGAGAAATTAGAAATTTTCATAAACAAAAAAGCTATGATGATTTTTAGAAATTGCAGAATTTCCAAAAATACCTTGTAGCTTCGAAACGATACAAGATATCAAAATGAGGTCTTGACCATTAATTTTCTAATAAATATCGAACTCCAGACACCGAGGTCAGTTTTTATCTAAATCCTCTAGAAATAGGCGTTTCCCATTAAAAGTGTCAATTTTGACCCACTCTGTATATGAAAGGTTAATTTAATTTTAGATTTTTGTTGCGAATCTGATGGTCTACGTAAAATTTTTATTTGGATTGTCATTTGTCGCTAGTGACGCCACTGATATTTTTTTTAATGAAAAGACCGCAATTTATTCATTTAATTTGAAGGCTCATGATTTACTCTTTTTGACAGTACACCAAATTTGACATTTAAATTTTGAAAAATGATCAAGAGAGGAATTTAATCTTGATCACTCAGGAAGCCTTGGAATACGTTTTTACTTCGTGTGTTAATGACATTAAAATATGGAAAATACTAATAAGAGCTAAGAATGTCACTTTAAACTGTAATAAATTAAAAATTGAAGAAAAATAAGAAAATTTGTCGATATGAAGAAAGAAGATCAACCGCACAACAAAATTGATCGTTTCATCTGTTTTACGAGCTGCTTATGTTGATTTTGAATAAACAGAAGGTGCTTAATCCAAAAACATCCTCAGTTTCTGGCTGTCAGCTCGAATTAATGAGACATCAAAATAAAACTTTCTTGGAAGTTATTTCAATATTTCTATCAACTACATTGCAATTAGTGAGTTTCTGTCAGTCTGGCGATATGGCGTCGACTCGGAGAAGATATGTTAATAATCCGGAATATTTTTGTTTCATTTGTGGTGAATACATGTTTAAAGAAAACCATCTCAAGATATCGCAGTTCGTAAAAGGAACTTATTTTGAGTATTTTGTGGTATTAGTAGGAAGAATCGTTCACAGTGGACCTATTTATCCTAACATACCATCAGTGTCAAGACCAGCTCTAAATATAAATAAAGATTCCATACCTCTACCATCAACTCCCAAGAGACTGGAAGACGAAGATTCTAGTCAGGACATAGAGTCACTTGAAAATGAAGACAGCGACTTTGATCCGGAAGATTCCCTGGGGAGAATTCAGCAGCAGGGACCTCTGATTGAACCTCTTTGGGGGATCTTCTACCCCCTTATCACTTGAAATGACGAAATAAAAATAAAACAAAAAGGGTACTAATTAAATTTTAAAATGATTCCAGAAAGAGCACTTTCAGACCGGGCGAGAGCTGAACGTACGTTTTACGAAACTTGATTTTACTTAATTTTTTTAAGAGGAACCTCGAATTTCACTTGAAAATGACCCAGTGAACATTAATTAAATCTTTTTGAAATCAAACAAAAGATATTTTGGGCACCGAAGTGATTCAAGTTGCCTACCTTTGAGGCTGATCTTAACCCGGTTTAATCGGTAAATTCCTTTGCTCGTGCAAGTATTTTGTTCCCACACCTCAGCACTTTCGTTATCGAGGAATATATTTATCTTAGCGATATCTAAATGGCTCTTAAGAGGATGTTTAGACTAATTCGCCTTAACTTGTTTACGTTAAGATTAAGTTGGAAATTCCTTTGTTCAATTCGAGCAATAAGTAGTTTAATTTAGATTGGATTTAGGGCGAACATTTTCGGCTGCTTACATCCCTTCCCCCTTAGAAGAAGTGTTGACTCGATGGTCCATACCTCTTAAGGATTCACTGAGGTTTCTGCTGTTGGAAGGAAGAAAGAATAAAGATACCAGTATTGTACCTTATTCGGTTATTCTAGTCAAAGAAAGTAAAAAAAAACAAATCTAAAATTAAAAAAAGTTAAAATAAAATCTTTAGATGCAAGCATTCGCTGGTCGGATTAAGGGTTACGTTCTGAGTAAGATTTCCATTAGTTTCGTGCTTATAGAGTTACTAGTAGTACCGCTGGGGTTACTTCTTCGAAGATGTGTTAATAATCCGGAATATTTTTGTTTCATTTGTGGTGAATACATGTTTAAAGAAAACCGTTTCAAGATATCGCAGTTTGTAAAAGGAACTTATTTTGAGTACTTTGGATTTTTCCTAGAGTCACAAAACAAGACCTGGTGAAGCTTTTTTAAATTCTTTACGCTAATGATATGGAGTGAATCGTCTAACCACAACGATTGCTATTTTTGTGTTGCGAATGTTAGTGGTATTAATCGGAAAAATCGTTCACAGTGGACCTATCCTAACGTACCATCAGTGTCAAGACCAGCTCTAAATATAAATAAAGATTTCGTACCTCTACCATCAACTCCCAAGAGATTGAAAGACGGAGATTCTAGTCAGGACATAGAGTCATTTGAAAATGAAGACAGTGACTTCGATCCGGAAGATTCCCTAAATTTACCAAATCCATTCAACTAAATCGAGCTTAATGACTTAGTAAGAGACCTAAATCTGTCAAAAAGTGCGTCTGAATTACTAGTTTCATAATTGAAACAGAGAAATCTGCTGACAAGTGACACAAAAGTTTCATATTACCGCACTAGAGAAAAAGATTTACTTCTTTTTTTTTCTGAAGAGGATGATTTCGTATTTTGCAGTGATATTCGAGGTCTGATGACTGCAATGGGTTTAGAAGAGTACGATCCTAACGACTGGCACTTTTTTATAGATTCTTCCAAGCGCAGTTTTAAGTGTTCTTCTAAATAAGGCCAATAAGCATCGATCTTTGCCCATTGCGCATTCCACCAAAGTGAAGGAGCAATATCCTACTATATTTCCTTGGTCCTGAACAAAATTAAGTACGAAGAACATAAATGGTTGATATATGTTGACTTGAAAATGGTCAACTTACTTTTGGGTCAACAAGGTGGATACATAAAATATTCCTGTTTTTCTGCTTATGGGATAGTAGGGCTAAGAATGAATATTGGACTAGGAAAGACTTATTTGAGAAGCTTTGATTCCTCTTAAGCATAATGTTGTTAACGTTCTGTTAGTAGCAAGAGATCGCATTATATTGCCTCCCCTCTATATCAAGCTAGGATTAATGAAACAATATGTCAAGGTTTTGAATAAAAATGGGGAACGTTTCAAATATATTTCAAGGAAATTTCCAAGTTTAAGTTCTGAGAAGCTGAAAGCTGGTATCTTTGATGGTCCACAGATCAAGAAGCTTTTAAAAGATTCGAATTTTACAATTTCTATGAACAATGTTGAGAAAAAGGCTTTGCTTCAGGGATTAATATCTTTCTCGGAAACAGTAAGGCAGAAAATTATTCCCAGTTGGTTGAAGGAAGACATGTTAACTAACTACCAACAGCTTGGTCGCAATATGAGTATCAAGGTTCACTTCCTCCATAGTCATCTAGGCCGTTTTCCTGAAAAATTAGGTGATTAAAGCGAGGAACAGAGGGAAAGGTTCCATCAGAACATTCGGACTATGAAGGCCGTTGGGATGCTCATATGATGGGTGACTATTGTTGGAATCTTCAAAGAAGTTCTCAAAAGACAATTTATGCTCGCCAATCTTATAAAAGAAAGTCTTTATCTCTTTAAATTTACTTAGTAAAATGTTAAATTTAAAAATTTTTCATTTTTTGACAAAACTATCTTTGCTCGATATTTCAAAAACTAGAACTGTTGTAATAAAACTAATTGTAGTTCTTCAGTGAGAACCAATACTTTATTCAAAATCATGAATAATATTTTATGCAACAGAAATGCTGTTGTGCGGTGTTATATAGTCTCTCATTTTATAACAGACATACGTACAAGACACAAGAAAGAGTATATTCGTATATTTTAATTTTTCTGTAATATCAATTTGTTTCTTGATTATTCAAAATACCCCTGTTTTCACTCAACCTAATAAACACCGACGCTATTCGTTTAGGCATCTTTTTTCCGACTCGGCCTGTATGGTTAGAAACGTCAGGAAAATTTAAAATTCCCGCTATTTACGTGGCAACTAAAGTGCTACCAATGCATAGTGCCAACCATCGTGACTGTCAAAATTATTTAGGGTGCTCGATTTAACCTATTCGCAAGACGAAAGAATCTTCTAGTGCTATTTTTGTTTGTGAAACTCGCATCCGTACGTCATGCTGGTGGAAGTTTTATTGTGCGCTTGAAGACGTTGAAACTGATCTTAAGGTTCTCTTAAAAATTCCAGTCCCACAGCGTATAATCGAGCGTATAGAACGCCAGTTGGTTTTTTTTTTAAACTCGCTACCTTAACGTAAAATGTCTACACCCGCTCGACGACGCCTCATGAGAGACTTCAAAAGGTTTGTATCGCTCCTCACTCGCGATTAATAAATCTTTGCATTTCATGTTAAACTAACTAGGTCATATGACTTTGTATGTGTGTGATTTAGATTGCAAGAAGACCCTCCGACTGGTGTAAGTGGAGCACCCACCGACAATAACATTATGATATGGAATGCCGTTATTTTTGGCCCCCATGATACGCCTTTCGAGGATGGCACATTTAAGCTCACCATTGAATTTACAGAGGAATATCCAAATAAACCACCGACGGTGCGATTCGTCAGTCATATGTTTCATCCCAACGTTTACGCAGATGGTGGTATCTGTTTAGATATTCTACAGAATCGATGGAGCCCTACATATGATGTATCTGCTATATTAACCTCCATACAGGTAAGTAGGTCAATATTATTTCGTAACCTTCAACTTCTTTTTTTTTTTGACTGCTAATATTTCCAGTTGTTATTCATACACATGTGTGCAGAATTACTTCTGTTGATTATGTTGCTTACATGCCCATGTTTGTTATTAAACTTGAGATTTCAGATAATGACAGTCAAGGATAAAAGAGAGGTTAGATGAGATTGTTATAGTTTTGCTAAATTATGTTATTTGCTGCTTACGTTGAATCTATTGCAATCATCTTTAATATGAATTTTTTTTAGACTACACGGTTCTCTTGAAAATTGCAATATAAATAGAACAAGACATTTTTGAGAAATCGTTAGTCATAGTGTTTGCTTGTGCTTGTTAAGTTTCACTCATTATAACATTCCTAAATTATTTTTGTTGTTTATATTTGATAATACGCAGAAGTTTACACAGATGACAGCACCTCTTGGTTTGTGTTGACACAAATTAATGAAATTATTTGTTTTGTGTTTTCCATCATCACTTACTAATTTTAAAGTTATACTTATAAATACAAGAAGTGTGAACAATTCATAAACAACTCTAATCGGGACTTGCTAGATTAATGAAGGACAAAGTTCTTTATCCAGCTGGTCACGTTTTTAGTTTTGAGCCATGTTTCTGTGCCGAAGAGAGAGCAACACTAAAGTGACAATTCAGTGAAGTGATTGTTATAAACTAGTGCATAATCTGGTAAAATGAAGCATTTTAGGGTAATATGAATGCATTACATTTAAGATTTATTATTTAAATTAACATAAAATATACAAAAAATGTTTTAAATTAAATTTAACACGTGGCCACCTGGATTAAATAAAGCACCAGTGTTTTATTCAGTCGGTCGCGTTTTTAGTTCAGAGCCATTTTTCCGTTCTGAAGAGAGAGCCACACTACAATGTGTGTTTTTACATCTGTCACAGGTGTAAAACTTCAAACGCAAATGTTAAGAAAGTGTTAATTGTGTTGGTCCTTTATTTTCGTAATATTATAATTTAAATCTACCAACCCAGAATCAATAATTATAAGTAAATATTATCAAAATTAAAAATTTGTAGTTATTTTCAAACCTAGGTGTTCTGTGTTGTTACATTGTTAAATTTGTTCCACTAGGAAGCAAAAATCATTCGTAATGTAGCAGTTAATAGCATGTATGCTTTCCTCTTGCACGCTGCTAATCTTCTTGGCATGCTTGAGATTAAGTTTCGTATACTTTCTTGAGGTATCTGTTCCCATTCTTGAAGAAGCATGTTAGAGAGCTCATCAAGTGTTACCTACTGGTGGCCTCAGTGCGTTTTTAATTTTGTTGCCCAATTGATCCCAGAGATGCTCGATAGGATTGAGATCAGGGCTTTTGGCAGGCCACTCCAAACTTTATATAGATATTAGCATCTCTCAACCTAGCTGTGACAATGTTAGCTGTATGAGGTTTGGTATTGTCTTGCATGAAAATGAATCCATTGCCGAAATTTTTGTCAAATGGTTGAACATGGGGTACAATAATCTCCTCTCTATATCTTCTTGCTGTTAGCGACCCATTTCGTATCAAAACCAATTCTGTACGACCATTAAATTGTATGCCATCCCAAACCATTACAGACTCCTCACCAAATTTGTCAAATTCTGGCAATCATTCCTGCTTAGAAGGAATCTGGACTCGTCCGAAAACAAGACAGTCCCTCGTCCCAACTTTGTTGATTTTGACAAAAGTTTAAACGATTTCTTTTGTGCGTAGCTGTGAGAGTTGGACCGGTTGCTGGTTTTCTAGCAGACAAATTGATTTCTTTTAGTCTTCTTCTTGCTGTTTTGGTAGAAATTTCTTTTTTAGTGGCTAATCTAAAATCATTTTTTAATTCACGAGATGTTATAAACCGCTTTCTTAAACTCTGAAGTTCGATAAAGCGATCTTCTCTGCGTGTTGTTTTTCTTTTAGCACCTTGTCCGAGTCTTCTTTTGAAACTACCAGTGTTTCTGAACCATGCTGCGGTCCTCTGTACCACAGATTTGTTGGTATTTAGAATTTCAGCAACTTTTCTCTGTGAATATCCTTCACGAAGAAGAATAATCATTTGGGAGACTTCTTCTGGTCTACAATGGCGTCTAGACATATTTATTTAACTGAATGCAAACAAATTTACTAATTTTAGAAACAAAAACCACGTTTTATGAATTAAATGACTTTTTAAGTCAACAATTAGGCCTTTTTGTTGACTTTTCGTTTCCTAGTATAGAATGCCTTGCTATTGTTAATTGTTTCATGGCACACTATTTGAATTGTGTTCAATAAATGTCAATTTATGACATGTGAAAAGTCTATTAAAAATATCTTGTAAATTGGAAAAGTTATTTCAAGTTTATTTGGTGGTCCCTTAATTTTGTGCAGAAGTGTACTTAGTCATGTATATAATTATTGTACCTTAAATAAAGAAGATAAGTATGGTTCCTACAATTAACATTTATCGACTTTTTGCATGAAAAGAAAAAACTATCTTCAGAAATGTGAATGCTACAAACCAGCGAATAATAATCTGTGAGGTGTAGTATCTACAGGTGAACAGCTTCATTTATACCAATTTACCAGTACAAAGGATTATTATACCTATGCAATTTGCAAAAATCTCTCATCATTTCAATTTAAATCAAAGTCTGCAGGCAAACAGTCATAGGAAGCAGTAGAGGGTGGACCAAATTTGACACTTTTAACAGCCTTTGGCAATTGAATCATCAAAATTTTAATTGAAACATGAAAGCTCTATATCTTAAAAATCTTTTGAATAAAATATTATATTTTTGTAAATAGAATTTTATGTTCTTTTCAAAAAAAAGTATGTAGGGTGTTTCATATAAAAAATCAAAGTTCTTGCTTATATCTCAAATATTGAGTACTCCAGCAAAAATGATTTGAAGCAATGAATTCTGCATGAAACAGTGCCTCAAAGAAGTTTTCACAGAAATCAAAAATTTTCATAAACAAAAAGTTATAAAGGCTTTTAGAAATCGCAGAATTTTGAGAAATATCCTATAGCTCCAAAGCAGTATAAGATATCGAAATGCGGCCTTCACCATTAATTTTGTCTTAAATATCGAGGTCCTGGAGCCGTAGTCAGTTTTTGTCCAATTCTTCTAAAAACAGGTGTTTTCTATTAAAAGTGGCCCACCCTGTACCTTCTAGATTGCAATTAATTACACAGCGCTGGCATTTTTGAAAGATAAAAACTCAATATAATTATTTATGATTAAATATTCAAATTGAGAATTAAAATTCATATTTAAATCAAATGTCAAAGTGATGTGGCAACGGTATATCTTTAAGTCAAAACTGTGCAGAGGGAACCACACTGGCGACACTGTCATGAAACAGGTTTTTGTAAACGCGACCGGCCGGATAGAGGACTAGTGCTTCTTTAATCCAGGCGACAATGATGGCAACGGTAAAAGTTCATTTCAAAACTATGCAGAGGGAGCCACACTAACGAGAGTTTTCGTGGAATAGATTTTTTCAAACGCTACTTACCGCGACCGGATAAAGGACTGGTTCTTTATTAATTTAGGCTGCCGTGATGGCAATGGTATAACTTTAATTCAACTGTACAGGGTGGGCCAAATTCGACACTTTTAATAGGAAACTCCTATTTTTAGACGAGTTAGACAAAAACTGACCTCGGTCCCTGGAGCTCGATTTTTAAGACAAAATTAATGGTGAAGACCGCGTTTCCATATCTTGTACCGTTTAGGAGCTACAGAGCGTTTTTCAAAATTCTACAATTTTTAAAAACCTTCATAACTTTTTTGTTTATGAAAATTTTTGATTTCTGTAAAAACTTTGTTAAATCACTTTTTCATACAGAATTCATTGCTCCAAATTATTTTTTTCTAAAGTGCTCAGTATTTGAGATATTAGCTAGAACTTTGATTTTTTATATGGAACACCCTATATATTTTTACATTTCTGAAAAGAGCATAAAATTCTATTGACAAAAATATAAAACACTTGATATTTTATTCAAAAGATTTTTGAGTTGTAGAGTTTTCATGTTTTAATTAAAATTTTGATGGTTATTGCAGCATTCGAGTAGGCTGTGGATGATGATAGCTAAATATTTTTTGAAGATTCAATGACCCATAAAAAATATTACTTTAATTTTAATAAATATAACGAAGTTATAACGAATAAATGCTAATGTAATCGAAATTGCACAAAAATTACATAAAGTATCAAATTGTCGGCCATTTTGTACTAAAAATAAACGATTCCGTTTTGTTATGGTTTGAGCTGACATCACCAATTCAAGGACTGGTAGTGATGCATTTTTCTTATTCAATGAGGTCAGAATCTTTGTTTCTTTAAAATTCGTATTGCAGAAGTTCTTGCTAAGATGTTTGCTCCAACTGGCATCGGTCATTTTCGATTTCTCCCAAAACTATGATCTCCTCTAATTCTTTATTTCCGTTATGAGATTCATAATTTTTAGTTTTCAACAGTTTAAATGACTAAAAATTTATTAAATTGTTTTTAAATCTCAAGAATATATCTCTGAAGGATTGTCATCTTTCAGGATATCATTCACGGTAAAGATTAATCGCTGCTTCTGAATTTTCACCAATTTTTATAAAACACTTTAACATTTAATATTAGTAAAGAAGACAGTGGTTTAGAAATAACAAATGAAGAAAGTAAATGTAAATCAAAAAAGTTTATATCCTTAAATATAAATCAAAATAGATTGTATCCATAGATACGTATTTCGGCAGCTACGCTGTCATCTTCAGTACACACATACACTCACAAGTTAAAGGCACTTCATGAAGTCTTGAGTTGGTATAAATATTAAAACATGTCGTATTTCTCGTAGTTTTCGTACAAGTTTAATTATCTCCCTAAGTCTATTTTATAGAGATAGTAAAATTCAAGAGAAATGCAAGTACTGTAAGAGATTGTGTCAAATTTTGATAGCGGCCTACCAGGAAGTTACAAAAACTTAAATCGCTTAGTTATCGTCATCCATAGCCTACTTCAATGCTGTAAAAACAATGAAATTTTTGATTAGAACTTTGAAACCCTATATTTCACAAACTGTTTGAATAAAATATCAAGTATTTTATATTTATATGAATGAAATTTTATACTTCTTTCAAAAACTCAAAAATATATAGGGTGTTCCATATAAAAAATCAAAGTTCTTGCTAATATTTCAAATATTGAGCAGTTTAGAAAAAAATAATTTAGAGCAATGAATTCTGCATGAAAAAGTGCCTTAAAGAAGTTTTTACAGAAATCAAAAATTTTCAGAAACAAAAAAGTTATGAAGGTTTTTAGAAATCGTAGAATTTTGAGAAACGCCCTGTAGCTCCTAAGCGGTACATGATATCGAAATGCGGTTTTCACTATTAACTTTGTCTTCAAAATCGAGCTCCAGGGATCCAGGTCAGTTTTTGTCTAATTCTTCTAAAAATAGGTGTTTCCTATTAAAAGTGTCGAATTTGGCCCACCCTGTACAGAGGGAGCTACACTATGAAAAACTGTCATGGACAGTTTTTTTTTTAATCTGACCAGCCCGATTGTCCTATGACCTACACAAATCAGTGTTGTCTTAAATTTTCCTTATAAATGTAATAGAGTGTAACTGATGTGACTTTTAAGGAAAAGGTCTGTTGACTTTGATTTCCTGAATTTAATTTGTAAACATGTTATACGCTATACCTACGTAAATGCATTGGTACACTATAGGATTTTTTTTTTATTTTTGAGTATTCGAAAAAAGCATTATGAAAGTTTTTGATTGTTCTAAAAGTCCCAAAAATGTTATAGAAAATTTCGATTAATAACTGAAAAAAAAAATCGAAGATTCTTTCTTGACTTTCGTGAAATCTGAGTAAAATCATATTAGCTGGTACCATATGTCCGAATAATTTATGATCAAGGTAAGTCATAGATATGAGGTTAGTGACACGTCAAGGTGGCAAATGGAAGAAGAAAATTTTACTTAACTGCTCAACAACTAGACAATAATTTAATGTAAATAATAAATTATAATTTAATAGAATAACATTTATTATTATGTAATTTAATCGGAGACAAACGTTTTGTCTTCCATGGTCTACCTTTATCAAAAATTTATTTGGATATATGGTACTAATTTACTTGTAAAAACTATACAGCCAAGAAAGTTAACTAGAGTTAATCAAGTAAATACGCTGCTCTCTAGAGCAGCCAGTGCCGGCTCAACACGGTAAGCAAACGATGCGTCGCATCGGGGCGCCTCGCGTGAAGGGCGCTCAAAATCAAAATGAAATAACAGGTACTTATTATAATTTAAAAAAAATGCAAGTAATAAATACTTCCTATTATAGTATTTTATTGGCGCATTTTATCTAAAATTTTATCTAAAAATCAGAATAGAATTTTAGTACAGAACTTTTATTGGTACGTTTGCCAGATGTGGTAGATATTTATTTGCGGACCAGGCAGAGAAGCCGGACCATTCTAGAAATTCTCTCTTTAGTGCCGATTTTTGGTATACTGAAACCACCGCGGAAACTATATTGAAATAAAATATTTTTCTCAACGAAAGTTTTATAAAGCTGTTCTCACTGCTTTTAGGCATGATTATAGAAATTCTTATTAAATTTTATATTGCTATCCTATAAATAACATCCTTTTCTTACTGTGAGGAATGCATTAGCAAACTCAAACAAGTAGCCCCTCTACAGTTCACAATTTCTAAATTTTCAATTTTTAGAATTGTTAATCTCAGTTAAACTTTTTTCCTACACAGTTCTAAATCAGTTTGGAACTGTACTGCTCATGCGTTGGCGTACTAAGTTTATTAATTTAATTAATTTAAAGTAATTTTAATTAATTAAGAAGCTTAATTAATCCAGTGGCGTAGCTTTCATGACTTTTCAATAAATCTCAATAGTTTTCCCCCCACCAAGTTCAGGGCGTTTGAAGGACTAATCAAAGATGCGAAAGAGGAAACTTTTCTTTTGTCTCGCCCAACCCTTTTAAATATATTTTCAAAATTGCAGTTTTTTTACGTTTCCATAGTCAAGACCTGTGACTAACAAAAACAATTGAAACAGTCAACAAATTATTGCCAAAAAATTAAAAAAAAGCAAACTCAACCTATGAGTATTCGAATTTTGTAAATTTGAGCGGCGTTGCAGCTTTAGGAAGGCCCTACTTCTTTAATTCCTGGGAGGGGGGGGGTTATTTTGAGTACACAAGTTAAGTTCCAGTGGAAACGCCTTCGTAATGTAAACTAATAAAATAAAATTGCCAAAATATCTGCTTAGTTTTTGAGATTTTTAATTAAAAAAAATATTGGAAGGACCTACTTCTTGTGGAAAAGTAGGGGGCAGCATTCAGTTTATATTCCATAGTGAACGCCTGTGATGTAAACTAAAACTTTATTATTGAAAAAAAATTTCTAAATACTCAATTTTTGAGAAGGCCCTATCTCTTTGGGGGAGGGGGGATTTTATTTTCCATAAAGAAAGGCTAAAATTTTTAATTTTCAAGGTTGAGTGGAGCAGCTTCATAATTTCTAGTAAGGTTGTAATATAAGCTAATGAATAAATAAAAAAAGCTAACAAAACACTCAATTCTTGAAATATTCAAGTTTTAAAAATTTGAGTGACGACTTTATGAGACCCTTTTAAGGGAGGAGGGGCGGGAACTTCTAGTAGTAGGCAATTTATTTTCCATATAGTGTGTGAAATTGTCAAAATACTTTTGAATTGTTTCAATTTTAAAGACTTTTGAGTGTTCCAACTTTAGAAGGTCCTACCTCTTTAAGGGGGGATTTGAAATGTGTAATTTATTTTTCATAACGAAAGGCTGCAATTTAAATTAAAAAAATATTATTAAAAAAAGGTGAAAGTACTCAATTTTTAAAGTAATAAATTTTTTAAAAAGTTGAGTTTTACGACTTTTAGAAGCTCTTGCCTTTTTAGGGGGAGAGGGTTGGAAAATTGGACTAGGCAATTTATATTTACATTACCGGCGTCCACTAGCCTGTAATGTAAGTTGATAAAAAGTAGTTAAAACACTCAATTTTTGAGTTATTTGAATTTTAAAGATTGAGTGGAATACTTTTAGAAGGTAGGGCTTTTTTAAGGGGGGATTTGCAATGTGAAATTTGTTTTCCATGTTGAAAGTCTGTAATATAAGCTAAAAAATTATTATAAAAAAATTCAAAATACTCAATTTTTGGAAATATTAAAAATGTTAAATTTTGAGTGATATGATTTAGGAGGCCGTGCCTCTTCAAGAGGGGGATTTCGAATAAGTCCCTGATGTAAGCCAACGAGAAAATATAAAAAACAATTTCAACCAAAGACTCAATTTTTGAAATATTCAAATTTTAAACATTTGAGTGACGACTTCGTGAGGCCTTACCTCTCTAAGGGAGGGCGGGGGTAAGAATTTCGAGTAGATAATTGTTTTTCCATAGTTGAATTTCTATAATGTAAGCTAATAAAAGATGCTATAAAAAATGGTCAAAACACTCAGTTTTTTAAACCAGTTGTGTTATTTGAATTTTAAAGATTTGAGTGTTCTAACTTTAGAAGGAGATACCTCCTTAAGGGAGGATTTAAACAATGTATTCCCATTTATAGTCAACAGCGGTAATGTAAACTAAAAAAAATATATCAAAATACTCAATTTTTGAAGTGTTAAAACTGAAAAAAAAAATGAGTGATACGACTTTAGAAAGGGAGGGGAGTTTCGAGTAGGCAATTTATATTTATATTACAAGCGTTCACTAGCCTGCAATGTAAGCTAATAAATAGTTAGTTAAAACACTCAATTTTTGGGTAATTTGAGTTTTAAAGTTTGAGTTAGAACACCTCTGAAAGGCCCTACCTTCTTAAGTGGGAATTTGAAATGTGCAATTTATATTCTATAATGAAGGTCTGTAATATAATTCAAGCTAAAAAATTATTATAAAAAATGTCAAAATATTCAATTTTTGGGAAACATTAACGTTTCAAAAATTTGAGTGATGCAACTTTAGGAGGCCGCACCTCTTCAAGCGATTTATATTCCTTAGTGATCGCCTGTAATATAAGCTAATAAAAATTTTTATTAAAAAAAATGTTAAAACACTTAATTTTTGAGTTATTTAAATTTTAGAGATTTGAGTGTTCCAACTTTAGGAGGCCCTACTTCCTTAAGGAGCATTTTAAATATGCAATTTGTATTCCTTAATGAAAGTCTGTAATGTAAGCTACAGCTCATGCGCTCCTACTAATAATAAAAATGCTGTGTATTTAGCAAGAGCGCATGAGCAGTACAGTTCCAAACTGATTTAGAACTGTGTGGGAACGAACCCTCTTTGTTCCTACACAGTTCTAAATCATTGTGATCTCTTCCGTACGGATACGAAACTTATTCTAAATAAGTAAGCAATGGAATCGAAGAAAAAGTTATCTGGAGCCGAAAATCGAAAAAAAAAGGCAACTAAGGAGTTAGAAAGGGAGAAACTTAGAGGACAATTAAATAAATTTCTTAAGAAGTCCGATGACAAAAAAAACGAAGAAGAAAATATCGAGCATGAACCGCAAGTTCAAATCAGTCATTCTGCATCGACAGAAAATTTGGTACAATCTACAGCAGGCCCCTCGAATTCGCAAGAACCTTCTTAGGGAGATTATCTCTTGATTTTACAAGAACAAGAACAGCCGTCTACATCAGAAGCATCCGAATTGCCCGATATTATTAGTAATGTGACTAATTTCAATTTAAGCGATCCCGCAACTATTTTTTTGTAATAATAAAACAATTCAGTGACTCGGGAAAAAATCAAATTAAACATTCTCTGGGGCGCTGAAACATTCCTTGCATCGGGGCGCCAAAACCTTCAGAGCCGGCGCTGAGAGCAGCGTATTTACTTGATTTTATTTTTTCGAAAATTTTAGGGTGGAGGTAGGTAAGGGTAAATTGATGGTAGATGCATAAAAAATTGATTAATAGCATTTTCAATTGAGTGCACTAGAGTATTTTCAGAGTATTTTCATCTCGTATTATTATATCAGATTAAAGTAAGATGCAAGACATTTTTTTTAATTGAAATGTTGACGTTTTTGGTATTGTGAGATCAAACTTATAATTCATGACACAGACAATACCAGTTGTGATTTTATTAAGAAAGATTGAAAATTTTTTTTAGCTATTAATCGGAATTTACCACATTCTGTCACGTGTCTGGGGCTTTTAAGACAATCAAAGAAATATAAAGAACGATTTTTCGAAAATTAAGTAGACACTTTCAGCATTTAACATAATTTTAGAAACTACATTGCCGTCTGGTAACATTAATTGTTAAAGATAAGTTTATACCATAATTTAAAAATAATTGAATTTAAGTAAACGCTAATACATATTACATATTTTGAATTTAGAATTGACTCTGGAATATAAAAATGTAAAAATATGCAGGCGTCCCACTTAACTATTTCACTTTGAAACCACTTCCCTTCCGCTTTAATCGAGAAATAATTTCTTAGTATACATCTTCAGTCCATACACGTACACACAAATTTTCAGTGGAAATGTCCAAAATATTTACAGTACGGGCTAATTTAAGTTTTAAATTAAGGCAGTATCAAATAACAGGGAATTAAATTCTTATGAAAAAAAATTAATGAATTCGCACTATGGATTTAATTCCCCAGTATTTGATTTCTTATAGCCTGCAGGTTGTTTTGATTGACTCCATTGGAGCGTAACTAATTTGTTTTTGACCAGTGTGATTATTATTAGTATAAGTAGAAGTTAGAGACAGTTAAACGAATTTTCACTGGAAAATTGATGAGGAGAATATCCTCATTCTGGTTCATACCAACCAAAGATTCTTTGTATTGCTCTTAACCTGTGAGCGTGTGTACTGAAGATGGTTGTCGAAATACGTATTTACGGATATAGGTTAAATTGTGGTAAGACATTATTTCTTGATTATCTTGATTCATTAGTATGGGATAATTGCACAAGGATATCGACGGCCACATGGTTTCATGTAACTGCTATTTCTCGATTTTTTTGTAACAAATACATTTAGAAGATATTATTTTAATAGCTACATTTGTTTCAGTCTCTTTTAAGTGATCCGAATCCAAATTCACCGGCGAACTCAATGGCAGCGCAGCTGTATAAGGAAAATAGGAGAGAATATGAGAAGAGAGTGAAAGCTTGCGTCGAACAAAGTTTTATTGATTAGCGTTCTAACTTCGCCTCTAAATTATTGCTGTACCCACTCTCAGTGTTACTTGCATCTTTTGTTATAATTATTACCAATTGTCGATAAACAAGTCTTATCTCTTGCGTATTGTATTAGATTCTATTTTCTTTTTAACTTATTTAAATACACCATCATTTCCTTCTCTCATTTTTACATATTTTACTCGAGCAGTAAGAGGAACTTTTTATGTTATGATAGTCTTAACGATTGCTTACGTAATGCGATATGATTTCAGTTTGTTTCCGGAATGCCCGAATTCTCATCGTGTCGTCTCAAAAGAATGTTTTGTTTCGATATGTGTGTCATACTATTTTGTTTATTTTTTAATTGGCTTTGTATGGTTTTGTTTCTGTACTGTCTTATCTTCTCGAAACAAACTGGTAGTTAAATGTGTTATATTTACAATACATATACTTAATAAATTATTATGAATAAGCATATTTTATTAATTTTAATTGAAATTAGGAAAACAAAAAAAAAAGAAGGAAAATTGCTAAGAATATGTAACGCGGTCTAACGAACGAAGGGGACCTTATCTTGCCAGATATCAAAAATTGAGTTCTTGATATCTTTGGATAAAGGACAATATTCTGAAGAGAATGGCACAAGAATCACGCGAAAATGTCAAAAATTGTTAAGGCATTTTGAAGTTGAGAAAAGGGTAGTTATGGCCCGTTCAGAAAAATTGAATTTTATGCTATGTAGCGGTTAAAATATCAAATAAATCTCATTTGTTATTTAAGATGTCTACAGTTTAGTCGTCGAATGATCGGAGTGATCATGCGTCATTCTCGTGGCAAGAATACGGAGAACAGAAACAAAACCGTGTACGCAATATTGATTTATTAAATATTAAAAGGCATTTTCAATAGAATTACTAACGGGTATCTTTCTTTCTCGTGAAAATAAATAAATTTCTCGTAACTAAATTGTACATTCAATTGCTTTTAAATATAATACGAACATGTAGTTAATATAAATTGGGTTTCAAATAGCTCATAGAAACAACAATCACGCAGCTTTATTGCTCCGTGCGTTCGGCAGCCAGACTATAGGTAGTGGTTGGTGCGAAAAACCCTAAACATGAAATTTTGATCTAAACTCGTTTTTGGCGTATACTGAAAATTTAACTTTGGCAAGATAAAATTCCTTGCCAACTCTGGAAATTTTAGATAGTAATAGAAGAATGGAATTCTAAAGAGAGAGACAAAGAAAGAGAATATTTGCTATTAGAGACACAATAAACACAATAGGTGTGTTCGTTTTATTTTCGACTCCGATCAGTAAATATCACAAGTGAGATGAGATTTGCTGAGTTGATTTTCCTAAAAAAAAGTTATTTCCATACCCGTTGCACAAATGTCAAATTAAAGGTTCAACCATTACATAAGCATGATTTCTGAATTCTAAACTAACTCTATTTGATCGGTGTTGGGAAAATGAGATTTTCTCACAAAATCTTAACAGCGAAAACCGGTAAAAAAACGCACAAATTTTCAAGGTTACTGAGTGACGTTGAGTTTTGAAGTAAAACGAATAGAGTAGATGATTTTATGGAAAGATCACTTTTGACCAGTGCACTTTAGAGCACTCTTAAGCCTGTATTCAAAGACGAGTCTTAGTTCAATTTAAACCACAAGTCCCAGTTAATGTAAGAATCCTATTTATAGTTGATCAAGTAGAAGATTATTATCCATTAACGATCTTTTTAGACTTTTCCGGGCAATGCTTTTTTTTCGTTAAGTTACGTGCATATATTTTGATGGAGCTCAAAATAGGACAAATATAAAATTGTGATACTTTAACCTCAGTACCATTGACTACATAGCTCCTTATATTTTACGATGGCATGAAGAAAGTAAAATAATAACATCAAAACTTTCTAATACTAAGTCAAAATGCTAGAAATCCATGTTTTCAAAAATCCATGTTTCCAAAAATACGACCATCCACTTAAAATGGAACGTATGCACTTGGAGGTACCAACAAAAATGTCATCCTAACATGGTCTATTCTGAGTCTGAAAAGATTGTAAATAGCTTATAAGTTGTAGTTTATCTTAAGACAGCTTTTTCTATGTCTTAAGTTATACTTAACAAATCTAATTTGGAGGCTTCCGTGGTCGTTATTTATAATTGAATTGGCCTCCAGTTGAAACCACGTCACGACTGCTTCTACCGCCGACGTTTCGTTCTCCATTGCAGAAGAACTTCCTCAGGGCTGGTGCTGCTGGTGGTGTTGCTACTACTTCTCGTTAGTCAATGAGGTTGTGTAGGTGGTATTTATAGTGGTCGGTGGGGGCAGTGGATCAGAACGATGAGTGGAGATTGGTCTGTTGAGGCGTGACGGATCGCTAATGAGATGTTTCCAGGTATTGTGAGGGTAAAAGCCAGTATCACGGTTTAGGTTATTGGGGTGTTTGAAGATTTCTATAGATTCACGGATGAGATGAGCGGGTTAAGAGTTTTGTGTCGGAAAATAGGATTTGGTGACCGGTTTCTAGCTTGTGTTCAGCTAAAGCGAAACCAGTTGTTTGGAGTAGTCTAATACATCGTTCATGTTCAGAAACACGAGTACTAACAGAACGTTTTGTTTTACCGGTGCACACACGCCCACAGGAACATGGAATTTGATACGCACTTTCGGATTGTAAGGGGAAGTGATCTTTTGTGGAGGGTAAACAGTCTGAAAGTTTTGTCATGGGTAAATAAAAGGATTTGATGTTCTGTTGTTAGAGAATTTTGACAATTCGGTCCGTTATGGTGTCCCAATCTATCGTTCGGAAAGCGGCTTACCAAGATATTGAGGAAAGGTAAGTGACCGTCATTTCCGTGTTCCAAAGTGAAACGAATGTCAGGATGTTGGGAATTTAGGTGTTCAAAGAAGTTGTTCATGGATTCCTTAACGTGTGGCCAAATTGCAAAAATATTATCAGCATATCTGAACAAACACTTGAGTTTAAGGAAGAAAGAAGTAAGAGCTTGTTATTCGAATGCCTCCATAAAAATGTTCGCTATTATTGGGGAGAGAGGAGAACCCATGGCTGTGCCTGATACTTGTTCGTAATATTAATCACGGAACATGAAATAAGTTGTGGTTAAGCAACATTCTATTAAGGGAATTAAATCTTCCGGTTGGTTATGGACTCTGAACAGTTGCTGTATGATTGTGACTGTGTCTGGAATAGGAATTTTGGGGAAAAGAGATTCTATATCGAAGCTGACCAGAATGTCCCGGGGATCTAAGGATATCTCGTGAATTTTTTTTTGGACGAAGTGCCGGGAATTGAGTATGAGAGTTTCACTTTTCCCTGCAAAAGGTTTGAGGGTGTGTGCTAGATATTTGGAGACTTTGTAGGTTGGTGAGTTGATTGCGCTGACTATGGGACGTAAAGGTGTATCAGGTTTGTGGGTTTCAGGGAGACCATAAAGTCACGGGAGACAATATTTCTTATGTTTCTAGAAGGATAAAAGAAGAATTTATTAAAACCGTTACGGTACGTTCTATATGTGAGGTCGGACTGCGTCGCAAGGGTTGGTAAGCAGGGTCCTCTGATAGGGTATTGATTTTCTTATTGTATTGTACGCGGTCCAAAACTATTGTGGCATTCCCTTTGTCTGCGGAAAGTATGACTATATCTGGGTTAGTTTTCAGGGTTTTGGGGGCTTAAAATTTAGTTTGGTTTAGGGGGTTTGGCTATTTTTAGAATTTTGGAAGTTTCGTGACGAATAGGGTCAGTAATGTAGGAAGGGCGGATTCAACTCCAGTTATGATGTCATCAATGGGTATCGTTTTTGAGGTGATGGCAAAATTTGGGCCTTTGGAGAGGACGGAGATTTTGTTTACGGTTAAGGGATAGCAGGATTTGTTTATCACAGTGTGTGTTAAGGAATGAGATTCATGATGACAATTGACTAATTGTTTGGAAACCAAATGATTAAATGTATGAATGTGGGCACTAGTGATGTGTTCACGGGTGCGGGTGGCTTGTTCGTAGGTGAGTCTCAATTGCCAGTCCGCTGTTTTGAGAGTATTAGCAAGTTCTAGATGAAGGCGAAATATTGTAGCAGAGAGACTGGAGAATTGATGTCAGGTACATTGGATGCGTTCTCGAATTAAGGCTTGGTGCGTCGAAGAATTTTGTTAGAAGTATGGGTTTTGATATGGTGTTTGACGGTTAGGAAAGTAGGTATAACATGGTAATCACGACAACGAATAAGAAAAGTTAAAGAACAAATTAAACATACCAATTTTTGTCGAAGTTGTCTTAGCTGTCTTGTCTTCTTCTGGATGTCCTCCCCGTAGAGGCTTCTTAAAGTCTCACAATGTTCTTTGACTAACGAGAAGTAGCAGTAACGTCACCAGCAGCAGCCCCGAGGAAGTTCTGCAATGGAGAACGTAACGTCGGCAGTAGAAGCGGTTTTAACCTGAAGCCAATTCAGTTATGAACAACGACCGCAGAAGCCTCCAAGTTAAATTAAGAAACCTCTACGGGGAGGGCATCCAGATGAAGACGACAGCTGGGACAACTTTGACAAAAATTGGTATTGATTGGTATGTTTAATTTTTTCTTCAATTTTTCTTAGTCGTTGTCATGATAACTATGTTGTATCTATTTTCCTAGGTAGGTATAACTTAAGGCTAATCAGACTCTCTCTGTATTTTAGAATCTGCGCCTGGAATGTGTACAACCAGAAATACATGGTAGCAATGAAAAGTATAAATAAATAAGTTATTATAGTAAATTAATTACAATTGACTATATCTATTACTATATCTTATTAGTGCGTTGTTTTCAGTGTATTATGCCAGTTAAGTGGGTGTACTTTCTTGGTCTAATAAGTCACGCTAAGAGATAAATTAGTAAATGCACAAAGCGAGATTGAAGAACTAAAAGAGGTAAATAATAAACTAAAGATCAAAATCTGTGAATTAGAGATAGAATTAAAGACAAAATCAAAAATTATTAATGAAGTAGTGACTAAACATAATTTACAAATTGTAAATTCTTGTACCCAAACTGACAGTAACTCTAACAAATCAGTGAGCTCACAAACTGATGATTATAAAAATTGAACTTCAAAAAGATACAATTACAATGATCTAGAATTGGCAACTGATGTCGATGTAAAAGAAATTTTAAGTTAGACATCAGTAATCTTAAAATCTGAAATCGTTAAACTAAGAGACAAGTGCTTAATAGTTAAGCACAAATTAAACATATTTTCAGAAACAAATACTGACCATATTAACAAAGAGAACAGAAGTAATGGTATATGTCCGAATATTCCAAATATAAATAATAAGCAAAGTCTAGTACAAAATTCAAGCCATGTCTATAAAACAATAGCCAACAATGCGAGAAAACATAAATTCCTTGTACTAAGTGATAGCCATGGAAGACATTACAGCGGTTTCCTCAGAGAGAAATTGCCAGAAAAATGTGAACTTTTAAGTTACGTAAAACCTAATGCGAAATTGAATTCCATTGTAGACAACTTAGAGTCTGTTATTAAAGATTTTGGATGTGGTGATTATTTGTTTGTGCAAGGAGGTACAAATGATATCGATTATTGTTATGATAGTTTGAATGTTGCAAAAATTGTCCATACTTTTAAAAATATTATGGATAGAATTAGAGGTGTCAATACAATTATCAGTACGATTTCATTCAGGTTTGATAAACCACAGGTGAATGGTATAATTGAACATGTAAACAAAAGTCTCTATACATTATCTAAACAGTACAGTCACGTAAAAGTATTCTGCATCAATAATCTTCTATATCGTTCTTTTTACATAACAAAATGTTTGCATATCAAGAATTTTGCTAAAAGGATTGTGTGTACTGTTTGGCAAATTTCATTATTGACTATTCTTAAGAAACTCAAGATGAATCTTATCAAGGAAATTTTTTTCGGTTTCGAAGCTTTCTAACCAAAATGTAAAACTTAAAACTTCAGAAATTAAAATTATGCATCAAAATATTAGAAGCCTCCGCAACAAATGTTTGGATCTGGAAATAGTATTAAAAAATGAACAATCAGCAGTTCTTTGCTTGAGCGAAACGTGGTTAAACGAATTGGAAGCAAATACTATTAAGCTGAATAACTATGAATTAGTGGCAAGTTTCTGCAGAACATTATTTTCCCATGGTGGTATTTGTATATTTACTCGTAACGACGTAGACGCGACGTGTGTACTAGGATTAGATCGAGTATGTGTAGAATCTATATTTGAATGTGTAGCTGTCCAATGGAAAATATTGGACCAAACGTATGTAATCTCTTGTATATATAGGTCTCCAGATGCAGATGTCAACACTTTTTTAGAATGCATGTGCAATTTTTTAGGTATACTGACCAAAAAATCAGATGTACTAATTCTTTGTGGTGACTTCAACATAATTTTTTTAAGCAAGAACTTTACTAAGATAAATCTTGTTAACATGTTTCAGTCTTATAATATGCACACATGTTTTGATGTCCCAACTAGACTCACTAGTCATAGCGCCATTGCTATTGATAATATAGTCACTAATCTGAGCAAGGACGACTATTACGCTGAAATACTAAACACCTTCTTATCTGACCATATGGCACAAAACATTCGCGTTGTATTCAAATCGGATCTGTCCAATATCATTATAAGCGTACATATACAAAACATGCTGAATTTGAATTTAAAAGTCTGTTGCGAAATGAAGCCTGGAATTCATTATTAGGCTTTCAGGAAGGTGTAGATAAATGTATGGATTCATTTTATGAGACTTTATTATATCATTTTCACATTGCATTTCCTGTGAAACGCCACAAAATTGATTACATCACAAGAACATTGACAGGGTCCTGGTGCACGCCAGGTAATAAAATCAGTAGCGCCAAACTGAAAAACTTATATCAAATAACAAAACGTATCCTTCGAGAGTTTCTAAATTACTATAAAACTTACAAGAAAATATATAAGAAAGTTATAAAAGCTGCAAAAGCATTATGGGTTAAAATCTCTGTACAACATTCATCTAACAAACCTGCTGCAGTGTGGCGCGTTATTAATAATCAATTCACAAAGCCAAAAAAAATTGATTTTAAGAAAATTTTATACAAGAACAAAGAAATCACTGAACCAACAGATATAGCGAATTGTTTTAACAAACACTTTCCCGAATTACACAATTTTCCTTATTAGGAAAATTGTGTAAATCGTTTTAATCTCAAAGACGGATGTGATAATACAATGTTTCTTTCTCCAGTTACTGAATTTGAGACTCTCGTTTTCTCAATAATAAACAGCCTTAAGCGTAGTAACTCTTGCGGACTTGACGAAGTACCAGTAAATATTTTACATTTAGTGAAACCAATAACATATTTGATAAATCTATCCTTTAGTCAAGGTGTTTTTCCATCTGCTTTTAAAAGAGCAAAAATCTGTCCTCTGTTCAAATCGTTATCGTCAACTATCGTCCTCTATCAATATTGCCATCCTTGTCCAAACTATTTGAAAAAGTATTTTTAATAAGGTTAGTCAAATTTTTAGACGACAAACACCAGCATGAGTTCCGTAAGGAAAAGTCTACTGAATCTGCAGCACTAGAATTAATAGAAAGCATTCTAGCCAACATAGATGCCTGTAATAAGACAATAGCTACTTTCTGTGATCTATGTAAGGCTTTTGATCTCGTCGAACACAAGCGAATATTAGACAAAATCTTTTATTGTGGCATCCGTGGAGTTAGTAATAAATGGTTGTCATCATATTTACAAGGCAGATCACAAATAGTAGAAATTAGATGCTTAGGTAAATGTAGTAGATCTTCATCACTTGATACTCACAAAGGTGTGCCGCAGGGGTCCATACTGAGACCAGTATTATTTAACCTTTATATAAACGATCTACCTTTAAACCTAAATGCTGTTAATAAATGCGTAATGTTTGCAGATGACATTGTCTTAGTTAATTACGGAAAAGATGTTGAGATACTTTCAATTATAACTAATAATGCGATCGAGGATATAAAAAAGTAGCTTCAAGAAAATTCCTAAATGAAACTAAATCACAGTTCGTACAGTTTTGCACTAAAAATGCAAATGAATGTAGTGATGCAAAAGTTGATTCTCTTCAACGCGTATCCACAGTTAGTTATTTGGGATTCGATTTGCACGAGAACTTAGATTGGACTGAACACATAACCAATTTATCTAAAAAAGTTAGTAAAAATATATTTGCCTTAAGAAAACTTTCTTATCTATGTGACACAGAAACTTGCAGGACCTTTTATTTTAGCAAAATATATTCTCTGTTAAAGTATGGATTACTACTGTGGGGGAGAAGTTCGCTTTCTAATACACTTTTCATATTGCTGAAATCATGCATACGTATTATTCATAAATTACCTTTTAGATCATCATGTAGAACTTATTTCATAGAAAATAATTATTTAACTCTATCAAGCAGGTACATTTATTTCGCAGCTGTCTATATTCATAAAAATTTACATGTTTCGAATCCAGCACTGCAATCGAAAACTATAGCATACGTCAACTAACTTTGCTTTTGCCAAGATGCAGATTAGAAATGCGCAAAAAGGGTCCTCTTTGCTCAGCTATTAGAGTTTACGATAAACTTCCCAGTAGAATTAAAAAGGCATCCTCGCTCGTTTCGTTTAAGAATAATTTAAAATGTTGGCTCATCTGGGAATGCTGTTATTCTTTGAAAAAAGTTTTAGTAAATTAATGTATGTATTTGTTTGTGATAACTGTATATGGTACAATGTTTCCTTACAATTGTTTATTTAATTTTTTTCTGACGATGTCTATGTCTTTTTAAGATTTAATGACAATAAATGCATTGTTAATAATTGTTAGATTGTTAGAAACGATGTTTAAATAATTTATTTTGTTTACCTTAATATGAGCTTAGCCCTCTCTAGAATCACATTCTCTAGTACTATGAAAAATTTCTTTTCATTTGCTGTTCATTTAGACATCGAAAATAGGAATAAATAAATTAAAAAATCTATTTTTCAAAATTACATGGGATACATGTTTTTTGCTAACACCTCAATTTTAAATCAATTTTTGAATTCCTGTCAAAATTCTAAAGCAGTTTTATGCAAGATAATGTGATACAAAAAAATTACCTTTCCCAAAAAATTAAAAAAGAGTTATCATTTGCAGTACCTTGTTTATGACATTGTTGTTTTTATGGAACAACATTTCTTGCCTTGTAGTAAACCTAAGGTTCAATTTTACTCTCAATTAACTTAAAGGGTAATTGAAAAGTAACTCCTATTAGGATTAATTTTAACTATTCAAAAGTTATTTGTTTAGGACACCCGGTATATTTTGATGACATGTGATTCAGAATTAAATGTTCTTTGTTCTGTATTAGCGTTTCCTTTGTCTGTCTCTTACCGTTTACTGGTTATCGATAATTTTCTTTTTAACATATCAACAGCGTAGTGATTTGTGTATTTACGAAGCAATTAAAAAATTCTATATAGGTTTTACAGTATTTATAAATGATATTCGAGAAGAGTTCTTGCAAACGTTGATATATCAATTATATTTTCATGTATCCACTTCGCTTCGCCACATTGTCTTTTTACATAAAAAAAGGAGCGAAAGCAAGCGCATTTTTTTTAAATAATAATAAAAATTGAATATTTTAGTTCGGAGAATACTAATTTATCAATAGAAATGTAATTTATTTTATCTTTAAGTAAACTACTGATTTGTTTAAATAAAAATGTTAACGAAACAATATATGTAAATATTATTATGAATTGACCTTAAATAAATAATCTATTGCTCACGAGAGGGCGTGCATTTACGTTCGAATTAACTTCGTACAATTGAATGCATATATTGTAAGACCTCTTGCTTTGCTATCCATACGGCTCACCGTACGATTCCGCCGTTGGCGGTATACCCAACCCAACTAAATGGGACCCTAATTAAATGGGTTCGCTGCAAATGGTCGTTTTGGTTTGATACCTTTTCCCCATTAAAAGGAAAATAAAATTTTTATGAAATTTAAAAATAATTTTTTCTTGTAGTTTCTCTCCCCCAGTATAAGAAGTTAGGGGATTTTAAAATTTTCTCCGTTTATGAAAGTTATAAATGGGGGGGCAGAGCTACAGTTTTTCGAAGTACCAACAACAGCCTGTATTCGTGCTAAGCGGAACGTAAACTGTCACTGCTTTCCATTCGAAGTTATGAAGCCTTGGGGCATAAAATCTGGAGCACCCTAGGGTCACTCAGGGTTACTTGTTCAATGGAACGGGGTTTAAGCCATTTTATGACCAAAAATAATGGCGCGAAATTTTCGGACACAACCTGTGCATGTAACAAATGACAACCTTAAAACATGGAGATCAGCTGATCAGAGCTTTACGCCTCTAGTTATGTAGTGGTCTTCAAAGGGTGAGGGGAAAGTGTGACCTTGGGGCGTGAAGTTCTCCCTCGGTGTCGCGCTCATGTGGAAAGGAACACAGGGCTTTAAATCCCAGACAACTCGGAGCTGCTCCTTTATGTGAAACGCATAGTTTGTATGAGCGATATAGCGATCTTTGTCCGTCGCAGATATGTTATCAAAAAGTGCGGTTTTCTCTATCGCATCTCTACCTCAAAGTGTATTGTCGATTTATTTATTTATTATTAAATATCTTATTCTTTCTTCAGCACGATTTTTTTAAAGATAAATATGGAATAGAATTCTGTGACTCAAAACAAATAAACATTGCGTTTTTTGTTAACAAAGTACGAATTATTTTAATCTCGCCTACGATGCAATAATCTAAAATATAATACTCATTTTATTTCAATATACCGTTGTTACTTACTATTAAATTCGTGGTGGCGTTTTATTGATCCGTATTTCTTATTGCTGCTGATATACACGTGTACACTGTAATATTTTGTCTCATATAAACATTAATAAAAAGTTAATATTAATACTGAAAAAAAGTTTTTTTTAGGAGACTCAGACTAGCCTTAACACCGACGTTAGAGTATTTTCATTTTGTAATGATAGAAAATGGAGATAATCTAAGGATGTTCGTCATTAGTATTGTATCTCCATACTATACCATTCATTGACCTAATTTTTTATTTCTGCAGTATCAATGTCGCACTGGAATATGTTCAAAGGAAAATGGTCATCGGCAACGTTGTAGGGAAATCCCATCTTGTCAAAAATATACAAATTTGTCAAAATCCAAATTATATATTCCACAAACACACGCACAATTATATACAGGATGTTAAAAAATATGTTTGGATATTTTACCCACTTATAGGTAAGAAGGATGAAATGAGAATTGTGCATTTAGTTCATCGAACGTTTGTTCAGTCACTTTAAAGTTACTGTAAAGCAAGAAAATCGTTTTATTTTTCAAAAATTAGAGCAGATGCGTAAAATGATCTTTGCCTGCTGCATCCAGATACTTTTGAACTGCGTGAGTAAACGTTAAACATTTCCGGCGTGTTATTTATTCACAATTGATTGACAATTAGTATTAAAGTGGTCATCCAAGATATGCATTGCAAACACCTACCCTAATTCATTTTTATATTGGTCGCTGGTTATCATTAATACAAGCACGAAAGTCTTAATAAACACAGGTTCGAAAATCTACCGAGGTTGATTCAACTTATTAGTTTAAAGTATTCACTTGAAAAGTTCATCAAGTGAGAGGCCTAGTTCCCAAGTGTTACTTTCACGTGCAGCTCCATTGCTTTTTTGTAATAACTTCTTAATAGCTAATTTCTTTAAGTAAACAATTATCTCTTAACAACAACACTTATGTGTTAAAATTACAAAAATTACAAAAAATGTTAGTTTTTTAAACTATACGTGTTTTCAGTTTCCTAAGAAATTAAAAATGTTACTGAGGATTGTACACTTTCGAACTAGGCCCCTCAAGTAGTCTTTGAAATTTTCATAACATTGTGAAGCAGGTCTTGAATTAGATCGATGCGAAATGCCTCTTTGTTATGTCATGTTAGATTACATGCAATGCGTTGTAACTGTGCGATAACTGTTATGTGTTAAACGTCAATTGGTTTAGGAAGTCATCCTTTTTTCGCTCTCTACTCTTTCATCAAAAAATCAAAACCAACTTGATGAACTAGTAGGGTTAAAAAAATCTTCATTAAAATCAATTACAGTGTTCTAATGTCCTCCTTTCATTCTATGCATGATTAAAAAATTAATCTCCGCCCACATTTATTATTATTTATTAAACCACAGTCTCCTTAACTATATTTATTCTATGCATGGTCATCTCCATAAAAAGTAAACCAATTGCATTTTAAACCACTCTCATAGCATATGTTATTACTACCAAAACTCAACATCCACTGCAAGTAAATAAGTTTCATTTAAAAAAACTCAAACAATCTCGGAAAAGGTTGATTTCCGGACCTACATTCATTAAAACTTTTATATTCGTATTGATGAGATCTACAACTGGGTAAAATTTCCAAATGTTTTTTACACATCCTGTATACCTAAATAAAACTTAAAAATGTACTGTGTTTTTTTTTTAATGATATTAGGGATGGCTGTGGAAAACAAAATTCATATAGTGCCATTCATGTATTTTCAAAATTTTAAAGTCATTTGTTGCTAAACATTTGAAAAATAAAAAAGTGGCAGTTGTAGACTTACTGTTAGAGCTTTCATCCTTGAATCAAATTTATTTCTTAAAAATCAATAGTTTTTATTACACAGTAACAATACCTATCCATTAATTACACCTAATCCCTTCATAATTCATTTATGTTAACTTTTTAGTTCAAATTCGTTAGATATCAAAAATGAAGCAGTGCTGAATCAAGTTTCGACATGAAGCTTATTTTCCATGGCTACTCCTTATGGCATTTAAAAAAACACATGGTGCAATATGTGCAAAGAAAAAGGGAATAAAACATACGAATGTACAGGCTGTTTCAAAAGTGATGCCTGTGTTTAAGAGATTTGATTCGGGGAGCCGAAACAAATCAAAATTAAATTCACTGAAAGTGCCACCTTCGTCACCTCCTAGTTACAGCATTGGCTGGCTCACATGCTCCATACCATAATACTGTCTTTTAAAAAAGGGCCCCACAATAATAAATGGAAACAAAATATTTTGATTGATTCAAAGGTGTTTTCTTAAGAACAGTAAAGTCGATTTAAGATATTTTGATGCTGATGGAGTAGGGTATTGTTCCCTTAGGGGATTTTCATTTTTGTGCAAGCGACAAAGGGATTGATTCGTGAAGGATCAATATAACTAAATATTAGGGTTGTGAGAGAGTGTAAATGTCTTTCTGACAAATGTCTAAAATGACAATTATCTGGACAGAACAAGTACAATTCTGTATTAAAAAGTAAAATGAAGATTGTTGTGCATCCATATTTTTCTAAAAGAGTTTCTGTTTTTCTTTTTCAATTCTGTTTGCTAAAAGTTTGTTTGAAAAAGTTTTTGTTAATAAATCCACTGGACCAGCTGTAATCAATTTTTTCAATACTAAATTTTAAATGTTATAACTGTTAGGACAGTGTCTGACATTTAAATTCGTGTCTTGCACAAAAAATAAATGTCCGGATATTTGACAACCCTATTAAATATAAATAAAAAGTGGTTTCAGTTTTAAAGATTTATTAAATATCTAGTATACAGTAATTTAGATCGACTAAGACTACGATAAATATTACATAATAATAATTTTTATACAAGAAACAAAAATTACATACAAAAATTGGTAATCATGGGATTGCTAATTGGGCGACTATGGCACCAGTCATTCGTAATATTCACAAAAAACAAAAAGTTGTTCCCAGAACGTAAAAAATACAACGAAAAAAGAGTATAAACTTAGAGTAGAGTAGTTTCAAAAAATCGTTCGTTCGCAAGTCTTAAACTTTGGTTCAATTATTTACAAAACTCACAACGAAGCGTTCAATATATACAGATACTTCTCCTTGTCAAGCGCAGGGGACAAAACCAAGGCAGGTGGGAGAAAGACATGAAGCCGGTGAAGTCCTACGAAATCAACTACAGTCATCCTAAACTATTATTCTAATATTAAAATGCCATCGAGTACACAAGCAGGAAATTTACAGTGTTTTCCTAAATCAGGGGAGACAACGAAGTACACAAGGTTTAGATAGACAAAGGCCTCTGTTACACTATGTACGGCTGATATTTTTACACTGCATCAATCAATCAATACTGTTGTTTTTTTTTTTATATATATTTTTGAGGTTCCTCTCCGGTTATTATATGCTTGTTATATAAATATATGTTAATGTACACACTAGCTCTAAACTTGCAAAAAAATACAAATCATTCGAAATATCACAATTCCTATTTATTACTCAATATACTTTTTTTTTGTCCGAAAAAACTTTTGTTATCAAAAAATAATATTCAGAATCAATTGGAGAAGTGCTTAACTACAACTTCTATGCAGTACTGTGTAAAAAGAAGAAAAAGAAAAAAGGCAAAACAAAAGAATAACGTGTAAGAGCTCAAGCTGGATCCTATAGGTATCATCTCTCAATACCCGGTCCATTCACGCTCGTAAGTGCAGCGCCATCTGTGAACCAGTCTGACGATTGAGTTCAAACTATGGTGCAAAATGGCCACCTCAGAATTAAAAGTACAATAATTCGTAGTGACACTGCTTTCTAACTTTAAGAAAAATTATCTTTTGAATTACGTTGGTGCATAATTAACGGCGAAGCTGTGCGTTAAGAACGTTAGCATGCAGTGACAGGTGTATTGGATGGGTAATATTTAGTTACACAAATCACCGATAGATGCCACTAAAGTTAGCGGGCGAAAACATGTTACAGAAGGAAAGGTCAACCAAGGAGAGGGCATATTTTCTTTTCGCAAAAAAAGTTAATTTCACGTTCATGACGAGAAAACAGTGGGAATTTCTAAAACTGCATTTTAGTGTGTTAACATGCAAGGAGAGGAAATGGGAAGTAGCGGGGGGGTAGTGTTAGATGGGGGGATACGCAGTTTTAGATCATCGAATTTCAAATCAGTAAGCATAAAAAAGAATGGGAAAATGAAGGCCACAGTAATATTATCACTTGGAGTTCGAAAGTGAAATATTCCTTGCAACCATAATAAGAACCTAACCACCTCCCAAAGTAAAGGATAGAGCCCAAAACTCTTACAAACTAAAAGGTTCTGGAATAAAATAAAAAAATATACTCACCATTACGTACCAAGTTAGCTACGTCATTACTTACATTAAAAGTAAAAAAAAAAAGATTGACTATCAATGTGATCTCTCATTCTTCCGTATTCGCTCTTATGTAAAACAGCTTACGAAGGAGTGAGAGATCACGTGACAGTCTATCGTTATTGCTCGCTTAGGATCACACTTTGGCTGTGATGTCTTTCTCTGTAACGACGTTGCCATTTTTTTCTTTTGTAACGACGATTATAGTTTGTTAGTTTTGGTGTCAGAAAAAGCGAGTTAAATTTCGAGAAAAAAAAAGAAAAAGGGAAGAAGCAAATTTGAACTGAATATTATTTAATGAATAACTTAAGTACGCAGAAGTGTCTTCGGTTTCATCCGCATTCATTCTTGCACTTTGTAGGGTCACCTTACTTAAAAAGAAAATAAATACTGCCTTTCAATAAATAAAAAAAAATTTAGCGTAAAATCAGTTTCGCACCACGCAAACACATAAATTATTATATCTTCATCATAGACTTCACATTTCTCAATAACGGAAACAAGCAACAACAATATCAAAAATTGTAATACTTATTTTAACGTAGTACGCGGTTAGCAATAACTTAACTAATCACAATTGCCAGTAATATTGTTTCACCCTTCGACGCTCGCCTGTCAAAGAGTGGCGAGTTATTTTCAGAATTTTCCCGTGTCGGCTATGACGGCCGATCTTGGTACCAATCCTTTTTGAGTGCCCCTGCAACAGAGCAGCCATTGCTCGTCGACTTCCAAAACGACCTTGAGACGCTCTCCCTCGTTGTATGATAAATGGCCACTTTCTGAAGGTAGTCTGTGTGACAGAGTTCGAACTGTCCTGTAATTAAAATAATTATTTTTTCAATTGTCATGAGGAGGCTAAAATTAGTGGCCCGTATTCTCATCCTATGATTAATTTCGTCGCTGTTTTACACAATTTTTGATTTATTGTTCCTAAAACAACAATAATTTAATCTTACTTAGAGGAACCATAACAGAAGTTAAAATAATAACTAAAAACTAATTGAGAATTAGAACGAACATTTTATGTAATTTATTGAAAAAAAAAACTGAACAGTGCATAACTATAGCGCCGGTTGAAATAGAATAATGAAATTCAAGCTCGGCTGTGTCTCTTATTACAAAACAAAAGAAACAAGTAATTTTATCATTAAACGTCATTACTTTGTGATAATTAGACTGAAAATGCCTCGAGGAAATTATCTTTCTGAGTTGGAGAAAGGTAATATCTTAGCTTTTGTGACGAAGGTTTGAGTCGTCGTGAAATTGCTTGAAGAATTAATCGATCTCGTAGAGTTGTGTCAAATTATTTGAGAAATCCTGTCCCGTATGAGACAGACAAAGAAGGAGGACAAAAAAGGAAGATTTCACCTAGAACTGGAAGAAGAATTATTGCTGCAGAAAGCAATAGTTTGAAAGTTGTAAAAGAATAGCTTTAGAATGCGGAGCAAATATTTCCCGATGGACAATTCGAAGGATTTTGAACAAAAGTAGACACCGTGCGTCAAAAGTTGAAGACAGCTCCGCGTCTTCTCCGTCGCCATATAATTGCTAGGTTAGCGCAATTGGGAGAAAGTAAGATATTTATTTTTATTCAACTGTACTTCAAGTTCAAAAATTCTTTTTAGATAATTTTTTCTAACGAAAAAAAGTTTAAATTAGATGGCTCAAACGGATTTAAGATTTAAAAAAAGAGCCTTAATATTTTTCAAAGAGAAATTTTGGGGGAGTTTGGGTTGTTTTTTCTTACCAAAACTGGGATTTTAACATTAGCTTACCCATCGGCACGAATGAATAGCAGAGAATATCTCGACGTTCTTGAAGCAAATTTAATTTCATTTTTAAATAACAACAAATCTCAACACTGGGTCTACCAATAAGACAATGCACGAATACATGTTAGTAGGGAATCGATATCTTGGTTCGAAAGAAGAAATATAGAATTATTTGACTGGCCTTCCTGTTTCCCAGACATTAACCCAACAGAAAACCTTTGGGGAATAAACAATATACCACAATTAATGAACTCAACATTGCATTAGAAGAAGTTTGGGTTAATTTAGAGCCCGAAATATTGAATAATTTGGTGGAAACAACGTCTTCAAGAATTTTTGTGTTAATCACAAAAAATGAAAGACCAACCCATTATTAAATAGTTAATTTTTGTTTGAAATTTACCTAGGGGCTATAATTATGCACTGTTCGGTTTTAATATTTTTCTTAAAAAAATTATATGAATTGTTTCTTAATACTTCTGAATTGGTTTCTGGTTTAGTTATTTTTATCACTCTTCTAAGTCATATGAAGTTGTCTTTGAATTAGACAAAAATAAATAAAATTGGGAGCGGGGATATAGTTATTCTCTTCAGTTTATTGTTTATTTTAATCATGACTTAATTATCTATGCGCCAGGTTAGTTGAATATTGAATATTTATGGCACGTGTGTGCTAGTAAAGAAGGTTTAAAAAAGATCTGCGAGAAGTGGAATAAAATTACACATATGCTGTGAGACCACTTAGTGGAGAGTATTCTTCGAAGAGAGCTTTAATAAATTAATAAAAGCGCAAGGTGGTTACACTATACAGTCAGTTGATATGGTTTGTAATTAATTGTACAAAATTTATTAATGAACATATTGACTCCAGATATACAGCAGTGGCCATTTGTATTAGCCACCTTGATTTTTGTTTAATTTTAAAGTACACAGACTGTTTGATTATAAAGACCCCAAGCTGTACTTATTTATTTTTATTCAAACACCAATAAAGTATATATATTCTTGAATGGGATGTTGTTCTCTTGAGAATGAAGTATAAAAATATTTTTTGTCTGCAGGAGTGAGGACGTCATCGACAATTTTTTTTTAAATAGCGCGATAATATCTACGAAATGTGATATAAAATTCTTTTCTCTTTCCAACCACATGATGAATTTAATAACGTGGTTCGTCGCTCTTTTATATATTAGATTGTTCTCTTGAGAATGAAGTACACAAATACACTGTATAGGAGGATGACGACATCGACATGTTTTTTAAATAGCGCGATAATATTTTTTACAATATATGATATAAAATTCTTTTCTCTTTTCAACCACATAAAATTTGTACATCCTTAGTTAAGAAAATTTTCGAGAAAACTTAAAAACACAACTTCACTGGTTTAACTTTAATGTATGCTAATATTTCTTGCAGGCCATAAGTAGTAATTTTAATGAAATTTATTATATTTTAATTTGTAAATAATTGTATCTAAAATACCGGCAATGTCAATCTGTCTGTAAGAAATGAATAATAGTAATGAAGAAACCGATGATGATAGAAATGAACTAATGAAAAAATTGCAGAAAATTATAAATTTATAACAAATAACTATAAAGCTGCTGAAGGTACTATTTTTTCTGCTTTCGTAGTAAACCTCTATCATTTCGGCTTCTTCATTAACATTTTCATTTTTTATGAAGACAGTTTGACATTACCATTATAGATACAATTATTTACAAACTAGTTAAAATGTAACAAATTTTAGTAAAATCATTTTGATGTTATTTTGTTTTTAAGTTTTCTCGAAAATTTTCTTAACTAAGGATGTACAAATTTTATGTGGTTGAAAAGAGAAAAGAATTTTATATCATATTTCGTAAAAAAATATTATTGTGCAATTTAAAAAAATTGTCGATGACGTCATCACTCCTACATAGTGCAGACAAAAAATATCTTTATACTTCATTCTCAAATTAAGAATATTTTATTGGGTGTTTGAACAAAAATAAATGAGTTCCAGCTTGGGATCTTTATAATAAATATAAAATTAAAAAAAAAATCAAGGTGGCTAATAGAAAGGCCACAGCTGTATATCGAGAGTCGATATGTATATGGTTATAATCGATTGCAACCGTGATTGTGATCACATTTTCAGTTGTGATCGATTGTTGTACAATTCTTGATTGGTTTCAACAGATTGAATAAAGCACCAGATAATGTGATCGCAGATGTGGCATACGTTTCTATTACATCACACATTAGGGTTGCTAAAGCATATTTGAATAATAATCCAAATATTCTGGAAAACGATATTAGTGAATTTAATAGACCAACATCAAATGATTTTTATTAAACCATGACTGAAATTTCATATTTTGTATCAATTAATGAATACGTACAATTTTCTAAGCTTTTGCTTTCTTATGGGTTTTAGATAAAGTACAAACTTTTATAAGGAATAATTTTTTTTCAGAAGTGTACAAGAAACAAGTTTCTCATTTGTCTCATAATTCCTTGGATACGTATAATTCTATCTTTATAAATTAGTTTATTTTTATGAATTTACTCCTTTTTATATTGTTTTATATGAAATTTGTCTTTTCTCAAAGAAATTCTAGTATTTTATTACTTAGCTAAAAAAAAGAGAGAAAAACTGGTAAAAATAAATACAATTTTCTGAGAAAATTGTACGGTTTTTATAGGTTTTAGATAAAGCACAAAGTTTTATAAAGAACGAAGAAAGACACTAGTAATAAAAAAGTTTTCCATTTGTTGCCTACTTTCTCGAAGTTAAATGGAACTATTAAAAAGATTCCAAATTATTTCAAGTCGTAAACAATGAAAAATTTGTAACCAAAATTTAATTACAATACAAACAGTACAATCAAAATTAATCTTAATTTAACACATTAAGACCTAGGGTCCTTTTAAAAGGACAAACACTTTGTTTTTACTTGAATCCTACACTCAATACTTTGGAGTACTGCGAAGAAAACTGTACGTTTGATACAACCGGTGATTTTCTTGTTTAGACACATTATTTTTGTTTTGGCGAACGTTCCTTATTTACAATGAGTGACTCGGGGTAAGTTATTGATAGTTATGACATTACTGTGTTTATTTTAATGCCCTAAAGTTCCAGAAACGTTCATAATGTCGTAACTTCACACATTTATTGAATTCACAAAAAATAGATAGTCAAAAAGAACAATGTTCTTTTAAAAGGACTGTTACGGTCTTATGTGTGTGTTTTTTTTAGATATTGGAAAAAGCCGCTTACTTTTGCCGAGTTGCTTGAAAAGATAAAAAACGACGACATTAATAACCTTCCAAAAGAAATAGCTACTTTTCCACCAGAAAATGTAAATGAAATTTGTGATACCAATGAAGATTCTGGGGATGAAAATTTTGTTGTACCAAATAATTTGTCTGGAGCGCAACTCAGAATTTAAGTCATAGCGATGATGAAAAAACCTTTATCAGTATTTGTGGACCAAAAGCTAAAACATCTCAAAAATTTTGACTACAAGGAAAGTGATTTAGAAGTTTCAAACTTTTCTGATTGGAAACCTGTTCAGAATAATCTTTCACCTGCTGCTACTTTTCAGTTATTCTTCGATCGGGAAGTGTTGAATGAAATTCTGAGTTTTTCGAATAAATACGCACAACAAAAGAATCGTCCTGGAGACCACCTCAGATGAGCTACTCTGTTTTATCGGAGTTCTTCTTTTAAGTGGATGTTTTGGCAAAATAGGGATGACACTAATAATAAACTGGTGTGTGATGCAATATCATGTGATAGATTCCAATATATTATGGGCAATATCCATTGCAACGATAATACAAATCTGAACCAATCTGATAAATACTCTAAATTGAGACTTCTGTTCAATATTTTGAACGAAAAGTTTTTTGAGTATGCTTCAGAAAATCGTAGCATCGATGAATCGTTGGTTTCTTATTTTGGCGGCCGCAGCGGCAAACAATTTATTAGAGGAAAACCGATTCGTTGGGGGTACAAATTCTAGATTGGTGCTTTATGGCTAGACCATATTATTTATTTTGATCCCTACCAAGGCTCGTCAACAACATTGCCTGAGAAGTACAAACATATGGGACTCGGGCATCTGTAGTTTTACAATATGCAGACATTCTTAAGAAAATGCCATATGCGTCATTTCATTTATATTTTGACAACTTTTTTTATCTCACTTTCTCTTCTCAAAAAATTGAAGTTGAGAAATATAATTCCACATTTCCCTCTAAGTAATGCGATCATACAAAAAAAGGAACGGGCTTATTTTGAATATGTTTTGGTCGATAATGAAGTTGTCATTAGCAAATGGAATGATAACAGCGCTGTTGGTGTAGCTTTAACAGTTTTTCCTGTAAAAAAGTAAAAAGGTTTTCACAATCAGAAAAGAAATACACACAGACATATAATCAATCTCGATTATAACGAGAATATGGGGGGTGTGGATCGCGGTGAGCAAAATCTTAGTGAATATAGAATTGCTATTAGCGGAAAAAAATGGTACTTCCCTCTATTTTCTATGGCTGTTCAAAATGCTTGGCAACTACATAAAGATAACGGCGGAAAGCTTGACCAATTAGAATTTCGAAGATCTATAGCAGCAGAGGTTCTAAAGACGTACAGAAGAACGACCAAAAAAGGACCTTCAAAAAGTCCTAGAATTGTGTACGAGTATTCTCGTCATGACAGATTGGATCACTTTGTTCAATACTGTGGAAATTCAGCAGCGATGCGCTGTATGTCATAAAAAATTTAATTTTACATGTCAAAAATGTAAAATCGGTTTACACTCTAAAACTGTTTTGTAGAATATCATACAAATTAATTATTTCTATGTTTTAAATTGTATTAAAACCTCATGAAATCTGAAATTGTATCGTTTTCGAGCTTTTATGTACTAAAAAGTATTTTACTTTATCAACCCTATCGTTGATAAAGGTCGAGTCTGAATCCTTGTTGAATTATAAAATTTCGGGCACTTCAATTTTAATTTTGGAAACGACGATTTACTTAAATTAATTAAAACAAAACAATTATATTTTTCCTGCAGATTTTAGAACGTGGAGAAAATTAATTGTTCGCAAAACCGAACTTATGGAAAAATTGCGACGAGAATTAACATGCTGACTGGTTCACCGGAATTCGTCTGAAGCAGGAACTCCTACGGGAACTAAACTCTTTATTCGCGATCACATCACGTATTTAAATAATCTGCCCGGAGTCTTTAATAGGGGTAAAATGATGTCACTCATATAATTTAAATTGAAAATATTTTTTTATTCCGAACGAAATGTATTCACCGGTAGATGGCGTGCGATTGCCTATTTAGTATGTTTATGAGCAAGTCTATGCAACATGTGGGAGATATTTCTTCCAGTTGCGTTTCTTTTTCAAGGTTGGCAGTTCCTTAGAATTATTTACATCGAATTATAAGACTTTCGCTGTTTTAAGTCAAATCACTGTGCGAGATATCCGTCTCCTATTAAAATTATTTGATGAACAACTTGATTTTTCAGAATTGATTGATTTTTTATGAATTCTTTCCATGGTAGTTACTCGTCTAATAATTATTAGCCACTTTATTAATAGATGGATATCTCCGCCCTAAGTGTAACTTTATTAATAGCTAATTGTGATATTGATGCAGCCAATTAGCATAAAAGGAAATGAAAAGAAATTATTTATGACTTACTTTGGCACTTGTGCTTGTGCTGTTGTTTTTCGACCAACAGACGTCGACACCGCTCTCCGTGGTGGTACAAGCTTACTATTTTTGCCTCCCGGTCCTGCAGGTTTGTATGGCAGGCTACTCGGTCGCGTTATGCTCCTGGGAGTTTCATTATTTTCAAGCTGATCCAATCTGCTTGGTCTGCAACAACATTTCATAGAAAAAGATATAAGAATTTCAAACCTGATGAATATACCTAGTAGATATTGCTTTCTTCGCCGGACTGTTTTTGACTAGATTACTTCCGCTCTGCGTTCTTTGAACAGCCCCGGCAAATTTCTTAATTGCACTCGGTGGCGTAATTACTTTCTTGGTAACAGATTTAGCACCCGTCGGCGAAATTAGCACTGGTATTCCCGAAGGTTTAACGGGAGATGCCACCGGCCTGGGAATTTTTGATTTGGTGGCATGCGTGGGGGATTCCGGAGGAGAGGCAGAGTTTAATGTTAGTTCTTTTCCACTCAACATTTCCCATTTGCGCTGGAGTTTCTTGAACCTTCTGCCATTTAAAGGCTTGTCGTCCGATAAATTCGAGTCCAAAGACTCTGGCGCGTCGTTGGGGATGTTTTCGATTTCAGTAGCCTCATCTTCTTGTTGATGGTACGCGTTGTTTTCTAAGCTGTCGGTGTATTCCTCTTCAGAATTTTCATGTGCCAGTTTATTATATGCCTGATAGAGTTTTGACGTTAGGGAAATTCCCGACCAGCGCTTTTTGGCGATTGTAGTTACGTCTTCTCCAAGTTTGAAACTCGGTTTGGACATGTAGCCGGTATCAACGCAGGATCTTGGACGTGGCTTTTCTAGACGTAGAGGAGGTCTGGATGTAGGGGAAGAACTCAGAAGATCAGGCAGAGATTTTTCACCGGGAATTTCTGGAGATGCCCTGTGAATTGCAGTAGCGGTTGAATTTTCTTCGGTGTCAGAATTTGAGTGGTTGCTGTGTAGAGAACAGCCCGATTTCCAGTGCTGAAAATACAAACAAAAATGAGATGCCAAATTTGCTTCAATTGTTAAAGTACCTTTGCGTGAGTAGGACTTCCGAGAAAGTGATAGGAGTCCATTCTTTTAAGGCTTTGATGCAGCTGTCGATATTCAAAAAGCAAGTCAAACTGAAACGGTAAGAGTGCTAGAGGTTGAAGTGAGGCGATCAAAGTGTCTAGTAAGCTTCTGACGGAAGCGCTGCCCGTTAAAGATAGTACCAATAAAGAGTCCGGGTTGTAATGCTTCTTCAAAATGCTCTCTCTGGTACGCAAGTAACTCGCCCATGCATCTAATGACCTCACGTTGAGCAACCCGAAAACAAACGCGTTAAATTTGACTAGACCTTCGGTGATTGCGTCTTCAGCATTAATGCGCATTACTAATTCATTCAGAGCCTTGGTCAACGGTCCTTGTTGAGCTAGGGCTTCAACCACTTGCCACACCGAATTTCCAATAGCTCCAAACGATGTTTCCAATGATGGTTTCAACCCGTCGCTCAAGACAGCATATAAAGCAGGACAGAGGGCTGATAAAGTTAGTTTTGCGCATGCAGGGTTAAGTTCAGAGTCTCCCAAGGCGTTAAGTTCAGCCTGATTGGTTGCGGGTGAGAAATGGTGAATTATTTGCTCGACCGAATGAGTTACCGCGTTTATAAGGGCGCGCTTTTGCTTTAAGTCGCACGTCTGTCTGTGGATGGGAGTTGAGTGTGGACTAGAATAATTTTCTGGACTGATTTCGCCTTCTTCGCAAATTGGCATGTCTACCAAAGTTTTCACCTGAAAGAAAAAGACAAGAATTATTTAAGTTTAAACCGAAGTAATTCTTCTACTTAAACACTTATGTATAATAATGGCGGCATTGTATTAGAAATTGGGGTTAAAAACATTTATCAAATCGCCCAGGTCAATAAGTCACCAGAACTGAGCAGGTCACGCAGTAAATAAGTTTATTCTTTTTTCGAATGTAATTGAGTTACATTATATACTTATTTACTGTAAAAAATAAAGGATACCATAATTTCAAGGTAAAAATGATGGAAAAACGAGGGGAATAGAGTTAAAAATATTATTAGTTTAAGTTATGTAGATATTTTGCTAATTTATTTTCTTGTTTGAAAAAATAATGCTCACCTGATATTGCCTTTGGTTCAGCAAAGCCGAAACATTCGGCGAATTATTAGGGGCAAACTTTCCCTCCAAATTCTTAGGCAAGACGTTAACTTTCTCGGCGAAACTGACGCACTTCTTCGCGTTGTCCTGGTTGATTTTCAATGACAAGAATTTGGTGACATATGACCTCAACTGCAACAGTCCCTCTTCATCCAGTTCGTCGGGATCCGATGACGAAATTCCACTCAATTTCAAGAACTCCTCCAATTGCGCTAAATCATCACAACTCAAATTGTCAAAACCCAAATCAGCTTTTTGCAATGGTGGCGTTGGAGGGCGCACACTAACTTCCGGGTGTTCATCCAAGCTGCTACTGGAAGTTCCAGCGTCAACACCTTCATCTTCAGTCTCGCTTAATCTCTTATTTCGCGGGGTGTAATAAGTTTCAGGAAGAGATCGTCGTTTGTTCGAAATTTCATCCAGTATTTCTTCCTCGGTCATCTCAAACATGCTGTAACGTTTGTTGCCCGCGCTTTGCTGTCGTAGTTTATTATCCAAGCTTTTTCGTAGGATACCTCTAGGTAATGGTGGTCGCGGTGGTATCATTTCAGTTTTGCATTGATCGTTGACCAAACTGATGGATCTCTTAGGTAAAGGAGGTGCGGTCGTTGTAATAGAACGCTGTCGTTCGCTCATCAACAAACTGGCCTCTGAACTAGTTACACTGTCATAGCGATAAACGAAGAGTGGATTTAAATTTGCTGTTGGCGCTGGGCTGTTTTGTGAGTCAGTAAGAAGCATCGTCGAGGATCCTCGATATCCAGAACTAGGTTGTGTTGCCGTACTGGAACTTGATGATGCATTGGTGGTACGATCTAAACTACCAGTTCTCTCCAGAGTACCGTAATCACAACTTACAGGCCTCGCTTTTTGTTTTGCACTGCAGTAACTTGGTCTATCTTTAACCATCTCGCCTTTTTTGTTTATGTATTCAGCGAACTCGGGAACATCCGCCAGAATTCTCCTGCATTCGTTGGGCAATAAGAAGTTGAGCGAGTCCCAATCCTGCACGTGACCAAAACCTTTTCTTTTCAGAGTTTCCATGTCGTTGCAACTGAATGGACGTTTCTTGTTTGATGATACAGTCGTCTGAGGATTTTGTGGCATAAGCAAGACGTTAGCAGCAACACTGTCTTCCCTGGTTTTCAGAAAGTCGAGATTAGGCAAGGCGTAGCTGGGATACAACACGTATACAGGCTTAGAAATTTCACTTTCTTGTTTTAGTTTGCCTAAGAACGATGGCTCTATGACTTTAATTACATCTTTGGTATTGGTATTATGGCTTCCGTTGAGCTTGTAGGGAGCTGTTTTTATGCGATTAACTTCTGTAAAGTCAGATGTCTGCATGCTTCTATTCATCAAGTGAACCGGGACTTGTTTAGGGGTTTTTATATATTTTCTTTCTGACACCGTGAAGCTGGAATCTGACGATAGGCTTACGCCCAAACTATTGTTACGTTTCGTATTTGTCGATTTGGTTTTTAGGCATTTCTTATTGCTTTTCTCAATGCTATTATTGTTGTTGATGTTAAAGTGTAATGGTCGACAATTATAATCGTTATCGCTGCTGTTTTCAATCGATTCTGATTTGCTGGTACATTCGGATAATTGTTCGACCGATTCGCTTCTGGTGGGCTCGTCTTCCTGGTCTTCGATTATCACCTCATAGCTGCGTGAACTGCTCACGTTTGTCTTTTGTTCCACCAATAGACTATCCTCAAAGTCATTTTTGGGTAAGTCAACCGTGGCTTTTGTATCGGACATGTTGCTTTCGCTAGAGTGCATGCCCGGCCAATTATCACTGGTTGATGAGTGGTCTAATGCAGTAGACATTCCTGAAATTATTAAGTTTAACACCAACCTTCATATAAACAAAGTTGAAAGGTACCTTCGGCGCTCATGCTCTTCTGCTTCATGAATAGTTTCACTAGGCTGAAGTTCTGTTGCTTGCTCGTAGGATCGCTGCTGGTGCTGCCACCATCCACAGAAGTTGCCATATCGGAAATTTCACTCGTTCCGTTTCCACTGCTGCTGTGATTAACTTGGTGTTGGATGTCAAAGACTTTAACTGGTTTCCTTCTAACGGTGCATGCATCACTCTGAATGGGAAAGCACAAGGTTACAAATATAAATCCAAGTAAAGATTTTTTCACTTACCGAGCTGTTACTCATATTGCAAGTTTTTAGGTAATTGCTTGCCAGCAAGCCTCTTAACTTCTGTTTATACAAATTCGGCATGCTATGACTTTTGAATGGATTCTCGTTCAGATTGCACATAGTTTCCTCGCTGGTCGCATTGTTATTACCTGAAGGATGCCTCTGCAATTGATTTTCGCTGCTGCGTTTCTTCAACTTGCTCCATGTGGTAAAACTGCCGGAATCCGACTGCGTCATCGACGCCTCTATGGCCTTCAAATTTCGCACTTTCGCCTTCAAATCATTCGTCCAATTTGTGTTTCCGCATCCCGAAGCATCACTCTTATCTAATCAACTTCATTTATTAACTGAATAAATAAAGCTAAAGCCTTACCTGTATCGTGGTAGTCACTGTCTTCGGAGTACGTGGTAACAGAGCCTTCGAACGCGATGGTGTAATTGTCTTTGTTCGCCTGGCAAGTCAGCATGATGTCGTGTTCGTTCAATAAATCGCAATCCAAAGAGTCTACGCTGAAGTTTGCACCAGGCATCGGAGTTTCCTTCACAGGACTGAATAGTAACTCCGATTTGCATATCGACATCGATGTTGAATTAGCAGAGTCTTCACCTTGCGAACTGCTGTGCGGACTCATTGAACTATCGAAGTCGAATTTTGCCATCATGGAACCGGAAACGCTCGCGAAACTTTCCCCTTGTCTGTTATTCTGTGAAAATTTGCATTTAGTCTGGATAAAGAAGTTGTGGCGTTCTGGCATACTTCTTGGCTGAGATGATCCGTGCACATTGGTGGTAGGTTGGTCAAAAGTGCGTGGATGTCCTCGGTTCGAAAACTCTCCATGTCCGCCTCTGCTAAATTCGCGTCCATATTTTTCGCCAGAGTGTCATAGTATCCGATGTCGCTGGCTTCGTACGATTCTGGTAGAGACAGTATGCTGGTGTGGTGATTGTCTCGGTAACTAGAATGCCAAAAATAGCTTATTTAACTTCTTTCAAAACGAAGATGATATTCTTGGAGTAATTAGAAGAGTTGAAAGGAGTGAGAAAATATTCAGTTTTATTTTATATGGCAATTACCGTAGAGACAGGAAAGTCAGACGAAAATTAAAGAAGATCTTAAAATATTAAAATAACAGAGAAACATGAAGAATACAAGTATGAGAGGAAGTAGGTTATTTTAAATTTTATTTTCATTAAACAAAGTAAGAGAAAGAGCTAGGGTGGGTAAAGAAAGAGGGTTATCTCTGTCATTGTAAGATCTAAGAATAGAGTCTTTAATGTTTCTGCTTTTTCTAAAATGGCAAATTACTTGGAATAATTAGAAGGATTTTAAAAATCTGTTGAAGCAGATTATTTCTTTTTCTAAAACAGATGTTACTCGAGGTAAGAAGAAGTTTGGTGAAGAAAAACAGAAAATTCCAATCTAAAGTTTTTCTTTAACTTTAATGAGGTGATCTTTATGGTACTTACAAAGTCAAAACTTCCTTTTCTTTCGAAAGTTAGTAATGAGCGGGAGAATTATATTTTCCAAGGTTATCGGTCAGAGGCGTACTGAATTAAATTGAGCGCACACCAATTCCATTAACTACAAATTAGTTGCTTTCTACCTCGCATGCTAACGACTAGATACATTGCATTTTGCAAGCATTTCGCTAGCCGATAACCTTGGAAAATATAATTATCCCGCTCGTTAGTTATTAGTGGTAATTTGAAGAAGTCAAAGAAATCAAAAAAGTCAAGATTAAGATTTAATTTTTTTTTGTATATAGAGTGCCTCTCTGATCCATGGTCAGGATGAGAGGCGATGGTAGGGGTTATTAAACGATGTTTAGGAAACTCTGGAATGAACTCATTGTAACTTTTGTAAGTGTGCACTTTCGGCGAATTATTCTTAGATTCGATTTTATTCGTTTCTTGTATACATTTAGAAATGAAAATTTCCTAGATGGCGTTGGTGAAGTAGCGAGTGTGATGTCATTGATATCATAACGAATGTCCAAAAGGTCTTATCCTGGGCGGCTAGGAATGATAAATCTCGCGCTTTCACTATCTGAAACAATTTCTCTCCCAAAAACCATTTTCTTTACATTAACTTGTCTTTAATTTAAAAAATACTTTATACAATTCGAATAAAGACATGTCTTTACGTTTTTTTTTTTCACTATCGCCCAGGGTTTTTGGGTCAATCGTTATCTAAACAGGACAGTCCCATGTCCTACGATTTTTTTCGACTCAGTTCCTTAAGTGAATTTTTAAAAATTTTATTGCACAAGCACTTGTATATCAGATGGTGATTGGATTGCTAGTGGGCAAAGTAGCGCAAGCTTTACGAGTAGTATACACGCCCTCTTTCTCTATGACAGAATTAACTGCAACAATGGCGCTGTAGTTGCAGATAAAATTATGCATTCATGATTATAACTTCGTTTGTATTTAAGTATGGAAATGAAGCGTCATGATCGATCACCTACCTTAACATTTTGAAGTTATGAACGACCATTTTCGTTTCGAAATCTGAACACGGAAGTTCCGACACTGCATGATATCGCTCGCTATACTAAACCGTGGCCCTCCGCGGCTATAAAGTCTGCAAGTGCTTTATTCACAAATAAAAAGGACGTGACTAATGTTTGTCGCGCTTCCGAGCGATTAGATAACGACGCTCTTTTACAGTTTTCAGCGAATTCTGTTGCGTTTTGTTGCTTCTCCGGCGGCAAATAAAATCAAATATTCAGTATTCGCTTTCAACCGTCTAATTTTGACGTGGTCGTGGGCTTGAACTTGGGCGCGAAGGGGCGGACGTGGGCTCGCGGTTATTTTTGAGACGTCAAGGACACGTGCTTTCGATTCTACACGCGTGAAATTTCTCAGCCAAATAGTCAAGTCTAGGTTCTGGTTGGGCATATTTTCGAAAAACGATTATTTTCTTTTATAAAAAGCAGTTTAACACTTTTATTTAGAGCAGCTATACAAATTGAGGATTTGGGGGATCACCGTTAAGTACAAATTTCTGAAGTATACTGAATTGCCAGCTGAACGTTGAAAGGATGTGGAGTACTGGAACACCATAAACCATAACTTACTGTTAGAGAAAACATCTCTGTCACTCCATTTGCGATCATTGTCTCTGATTGAATACATCGGTGTATGAAACGCCGACGTTACAATACAGACTGAGTCACTGCGTCCCTTCTTCGACAGTTCGTTTATCAATGTTTACATTTGATTACGGACTTCTCTTACATTATAATGACCGAATTTTCTTGTAATACATTTATTTACTTTGCTCTGGTTATCAAACCGATTCGACGTAGTTCTTATGATTTGGTTGTCTTAAAATTAATATAGTCGCGACTAAAAAAGTGGATACTTTTTAAATATCAATTTTATAATACTTGTGGGTGCTGAGTGGTTGTAATTATGAACTGTCACTTATGGATGACAATCTCCAATTAATAATAATAGTAATAATTATTTTTTGTCATCTGCTCATAATTAGAACCACCTAATAAAAATTGTAGTGTTATAATATTGACGTTTAAAAAAGTTTTTACTTTTTCTGGCCGCGACTGTACATAGTTGAATTAAAATCTGGACACTGAAACAAAATAAATTGACAGGGTTTCAATTACCTTTTATTATTAGTTCATGCTGTACATCAAAGTGGAAAGAATAGGATGATTGAAAAACAAAAGAACAACAATTATCCTCAAGGGAATATTAAAAGATTAAATTGGTGAATATATAAAATTAATTCTACAATAAAAAGCAGAAGAGTACTCCAAGAAACACGATGAAAATGACGAATTAGAAACAAAACTCGTCAAACGATACAAGGCTGATGAGAAAGCTATATAAGAAGCTACAAAACAGTCGATAGAATAGAAAAATAATTTGACTAAAATCAACAAGAAAAATGAAACAAACCACGTGGAAGTATGAAGGATAAGAGCGTAAGAAAGTAAGAAAAATGGAAAATACTCGATTTTATTTCTTTTTTAGTATTTCGATGCTGTTTGTTTCAATTTTGATTTTCTTGTCTAATTTTCTGATGAAATCGTCGATCTCTTGTTTTCAGTTTATTCAACGTGCAAGAATTCAACAATTAAAATTTTTGGCAATAATGTGTCTCGATAAAGTCTTTCTGAATATATCAGCTTTCATCGATTTTTATGTAAAAAATCAAGTTTTTCTTTTCGAATACATTGAAACCCCTCTGCGATTTTAGTATCCATTGTCGACCGTGGTCAAAAATTACAATAAATTTCAGTAAAACCGCTTGCTGCTCTGAGGAATGTGATGAAATTTCTTATCCAATACTATTCCTTTTACGGTATTGATATTTTATATACGATGCTTAAACTTAGACTCAGTGCTCTTCTTCCACTTGATTTATTGGGCGAGCAGATTAAAAGCTTATTAATCAGTTACGATGTATTAAAAATTGCAACAAGATTTTCGTAAATGTTAATTGCACCATTAATACAAAGTAGTTCCTAATACCATTTTAATTTATTGTTATGGTTACATTTTTACAATTTTTATTTTATTTAAAAAAATTAAAAAAAAATGGAAATGTGTAACGATTACTCGGTATATAAAGTTATCAGTGAACTTTCCAAACAAGATAAAAACATAACAATTTAACGTAATACATGCTGGCGTTTAATGTTGTTGGCATCAAATTTCACTAATGTTTTATAAATACTCGAATATAAAAATTCTGTATTATGTTCGAATATAATTCTATATTGCAAGTCAAAATAAAAACAATAGAATGTGAAGAATACACAATAAAAAGTTGGAAATGTTATCGGTATCACAACGTGTAAATATGTAAGATGTTTACAAATGCTTACTAAGAACTGATACGTCATTATTATTAAATTTAAGTGTACTTAATAGGCAGATATCAAATGAAAAACCAATGATGAAATTTAGGAAATACCAAAGTAACACTTAAAGACTAAGCATACTGATTCTGATAAAAGTATTTAAAATTTGCAAAGCCATTTAAAGCAATAGATAATAACTGGAGGTTTTTACAAACCAATATTCTTCAAAGACCACAAAAATTTTGTTATGTAAAACATTTTAGAAAGTAATGTTATCTCGGGGATAAGTATTTCTGAAAACCATAAAGTTTTTAAATAACATTCCTAATATTATTGCTTAACTTCTATTATTCACACATATACAGATGGTAATACAAAAACTGGAGTATTTCATAACCTGGTTACTAATTTAACAGCAAGCAATATAAATTAATTATTTATCGATTTTGTTGAAAATTTACATCAATTTTGTAATGAATTATTTGTACTTACTAGCCACAATTGGCTATTTGATAAAACTATAAATTGCCAAGGCAACCGAATATTTAAAAGTGTCTCAACAATAATTTGGATTTTGAATCTCGCGTAATTTTCGTCTGTCTAATGTATAGGCACCCGTATTTGATTACATTTATTTGAAAATATTGACATTTACGAAAATGCCGCGTTACACTTTAGAAGAACGTTTGTTAATTGTAAAGACTCATTACAAAAATGGAGAGAATTTTACGGTGACAATTCGCAAGTTACGTGTGCATAATTGTCCGTCACAGCCCGTATTGAAAATTTAATAAAGAAATTTGAAAGAACGTTTTCATTAAAAGACGAGAGAAGCCTTGCGCGCCATTGTCCAGGAAGATCGACCGAAAACATTGTCGCCGTTAATGTCAGTGTCACAGAACAACCTAACACTTCCATTCAATATGGCGCCGAGAAATTAAATATTAATCGCAGTACTCTCCAACAAATTAAAAAAAAAAAAAAGATTTGCACTTTCATGCCCACAAAATCTAGTTGGCCCACAAATTGAATCCAGTCGATCATGGACAGCGCAGAAACTTCAGTAAGTGGCTCTTGTAATAGCAGCAAGCTGACGACGCATTCCATAAAAAAATCATCTTCAGTGATGAGGCGCACTTCCACTTAAACAGTTACGTCAAAAAGCAGAATTCTCGGATCTGGGGAACAGAGAATCCATATGCCATGCATCCTGAAAAAATAATAGCTTGGTGTGCCATGTGGGCAGGAGGGATTATTGGAGCATACTTTTTGAAAGCAATGAAGGTATCAAGTGGCCACCGTACCGTGTTGACAAAGTTTTTTTCGTGGGGGAATTGAATTGGTTGGACATGAATAATAGGATGGCGCGACCTGCCACACTGCATATGAAACAATGACGTTATTGCAAACGAAGTATCATCTCCCGTTTTGGAAATCAAAACTGGCCGCCAAGAAGTTGCGATTTAACCCCTTCTTCCTCTGGGTTTTTTTGAAAAGTAAGGTCTATGCGAACCACCCTGAGACGATTCGACAACTCAAAGAAGAAATCGAAGGCAAAATTCGCGAAATTCAGCCGCTTTTACTCAAAAATTTTGTCGAACCGATAAAAATCTGCCAGCGGAGTAGCGATAGCCATTTGATTGATATTTTATTTCATGTTTAATGTCAATATTTAGTCTTTATCAATAAAGAAAAATTTCGAAGACCATCATTTAAATACTGCCTTTTTTTCTCATTTAAAATTCAAGTTCTTATTGAGACATCCTTTATAAATGGTTTCTATTCCAATGTTCAGTTTCTATGCACAAGCAAAACAAAGTAATGAGAAGTGTTAAGAAGGTCACGGACACTGGTTCTATTTTCGGAGGAAATTTATTAACAGTGTGAGTTAAATAGAAAACGAACGTTTAAATGTCGGTGTTCTAAAACAGGAGCAAAAGCAAAGACCACGAGGAAACCAGAACGCCTGAAAACCAATTTAGCTTTGTCTAAGTCTAAGACAACACCGACGGATACACAAAAGGATAGTTTCAGTCAAACAATTAAATCAGAGAGTATTATTCTGTAAATATTACAAGTACAATCGCACTAGATAAATGGGAAATTTGCGGATATATCTCAAATCATTTTAGAATTTATTTCTATTCTCGAATTGTGATCTTTTAGTGTAAATGTCGAAGAAATACGAAATAAGATCTAGGGTAATAAGTCGGTAGTAGCACAGAGAAATGTCAAACATACAACTTGGAGTGCAAAAAAATTGAAAATTAAAGTTTCTATTTTGTTAGAACAACAAAATACGAAATTTATTTTTGTCCGCAATGAAAGTTCAACAGAAATACTTAAAATCGCTTAAAATATTGCTACTTACGAAAAAAGCCACCAAATAAAATAGCACGCGTACAGTAGCACGATAACTACAGCGGGTAGAAAAATTATAAAGCCCATGGGTACTCGAGAAACGCAGAAGAAATACTAAACTAGAAATGCATTCGGTATTTCTACGATAATTTTATTTACACATTGTTTGCGTACTTTGAACTTCAAATTAAGAGGAAACAATGGAAGGGCCGACAATTTCAATAGTGCCACATTTGAAAATAAACAATCTTATTATGTTTAAGTATAATCTTACTATTGTGCGTGATTCACGTGTAACCAAAGATGTTTACTAATAGGCTTAATTTATTATGCAGGTATTGCTTAAATTAAGCAAGCAGTATTTTTGATAATATATTTGAAGTTTTGTCATTGTTTATTTATGTCGATCTTCAATTCGACATGTAAATTAGTTACATAACCGATTTTATGTAGATTCTCTGCAAAAAAAAAGTTACGTGGGCACCTCGTAGGTGCGTCCGAAGGTTAAAGCGTTGTTATTTGTCAGATTTAAAGGCATTCGAACCTTAACAAGCACCGCGTTATTATTATTAATTACTCTTAAATCGATCGTTGAAAAAACCATCAGTCACCGGGATGTGTATCTCTCTGCGTTCTCAAATTTGCTCTCCGATTTGATTACATGCGCGGAATATAATGGATGATAGCCAGGCTAGCCGGGCCGGCACATGAAGGTGAATAAATTTAAGCACGTCCGCAGGGAGTCTTCCTAAAAGAAGCGGATTAAAGGGTCTGCTCAAAGAACATCAATTACCCTGTCACGTCCTGAACATCCGAGAGTTTATTTGCGATTAAAAGCTTAATGTAAAAATAGTATTTATCATTTGGTAGAATCGTCTGAAAGGATGGGACATCCTAAATCAGTGGTTCTCAACATCTTCTTACTATAAATATATGTATTTGGTTTCAAAATCTTTTTATAAAAAGCCGTGTAGAATAAGAGTTAACCGTAAAGTGTCGAAACATACCGATATGTGTAGATTGTAACAGACAGCAGAATCCCAGAGAGTATGAAGATGTATACATTTTGATCGATTAAAAATTATAACTAGAAGATAAATTATCTTCAATACCACAGGCTAATTGAAACTTACGATCTACTAATTTAATAGTACCAATGTTACAATTCCAAGGTTACTAGAAAAATTTAAATTTCATACAAAATGCACCGAGGAGTCTAAGGAATATGGTTTGAATAATTGTTTTATGATGCTTCACCTTTAATTCAATTTTTTTGAATTTAAAAGTGGCAGCTATTCGTTGCTTAAAGATCAGCTTTCAAAGCAATCTGCTTTTTTATAATGTAGTAACAAAGTTGTTTAAAAAACAGAAACTTATACATTTTTAGAAAGAAAAGGACGCGACATTTGGAACATATCCAAGATATTCCATTTAAAATTAGGTTATCCTGAAAAATGACTTTTGTTTCACTACAAAAAAAACTTGTAACTTAGACAAATTAAGCAGTATTCGCCGATTAACTTATTCACTTATAATTGATTATAATACTTAACGGGGGTTCTAGTTCTACATACGTCATGTTGTTCTTAGCAACAGAGTTATTTAAAACATCCTGTGTATGATTTTGAAAGTATATACTCACCCATAATCTAAAAACCATTGATAATCGGAATTGTCCTGTATAAAATCGATGTCTTGAGAAGACGTGTTGCTAAGACAACTTCCTGATCCTGGGTGGTTGCTGTTGCAATCCGAGTCGGGGCTGAGCGCCGTGCCTCGACCACCCAAGCCCACTTCGTTCATCGCTTTAGCTGAAAAGAGGAAAGCGAAATTTATTAAAGCGTGTTAATTTTCAATTTATTTTCTTAATTTTCAGTATCATGCTTCAAATTAATACTTAGAACTACGAATCAAGGAAATAATGAATTATGTTGTACGTTGTAAGAAAAGTAGATGACTGTACTGTTCATCCAGATAATAATAATATTCAAAATGACTATTACAAATACAGGAGAGGTCGGTTTGGTTTGCAGTGAAAGTCTCGAGCTACGCTTCTGCTGACGAGGCCCCAAGTAGGGCCGAAACAGCTGTACAGAAGATGCTTGAGGTATCCATTGCAATCAAAACCGATTTGAGATAAAATCTTTAAAACATTCAATATACTTTGACAGCATGTTTGGCCGCCTTGCATGGGATGACTTATTAAGTGGCAAATTGGCTGCAATTTGTCATTCCTAATGCAATGTTGTGTCAAAAAGTGATCAAGGATGTCGCGATTCAAACTATTCAATAAAATTAAGAGAAAAAATAAAATAAAAATGACAGATAGCGAAAAAGGAGTAAATTCACTACGTGAATAATATTTGTAAGAATTTAAAAAACGAAAAAGAACAATTGAGCAAAGTACATAGGAAATTAAAAAACAATCAAAAGGGTAAAAACGGAGATGCACCTGTCGAGGACAACACAAATTTATAAGGGAAAACTTTTGACAGCACGCTTGGCCGCCTTGCATGGGATGACTTATTAAGTAGCAAACTGGCTGCTATTTATCATTCCTAATGCAATGCAGTGTCAAGAAATTATTGCAGGATGTCGCAATTCAAACTATTCATTATTACTAATACATTTGTTGAATGCGGTTTTAATTAACTAGTCCAAATTTTGGTGACAATCTTGCAAATGTAGGGTTCCTGGATGAAGCTGCCATTGAAGTTTGTGGATCTTCTGTTTTTAATTGATGATATGGAGGAGGATGAAGATGACAAACAGGAGTTCAATTTACGTCGAATTCAATCCATGACTTTCAGACCAATAGAAGGGAACAGATAGGATAAGAAATTATCTTTTTAATAAAAAAATTAATACAAATGAATTTTAAACTAAGGATTTTGAAAAGTACCTTTCGTTTTAAAATTAAGAGTATATAATAGGGGATAACTGAGTCACTGAAAATATTTTTTTTTATGAAGTCCACATCAATAAACTCGCTCATTGAATGGGGTGAGTGTGACCCTGTGGTATGGTGCTCACCTAAAGTGATACGGTTCGGTAATTTCCTGGTCCTTATACCATCATAATCATAATTCATAATTCATAATACATGAATAAAAAAAACATTGTAATAACAATGTAATAATCATAATTAGGTTAAGTTCTCTTATAGTAGTCAAAATATTCATCAATAGAATATAGACTTTGCTCCAATAGTATATTCTTAACACTACTTTTAAACTGAGAAGTGGACGAAATACATCTAATTGTTAATGGTAAAGAATTGTATAATTTTAAGGGCATGATAAAAGGACCCTTGGCTGCCAGGGCCAATCAAATACAGAGAAGAGATTAGCTGCAAAAGATGCAATTGGGCGACCAGGACCCATTCCTGCATATATTTCTTGAATTTCTCTTGGTTATTTTGGATACAATTTTATTTCACGAAGCTATAGGTATTACGGTTCTCAATACCTATATCGCTGATCGCCACCGTTATTGGGACACTCGGTATATAATGAGTGATGAGATATAATAAACCTAACAACGGATTTTATTTCTGCTCGTTGTCAGAAATATTTTCAATTTTATAAAATAATAATTAGAAGCTGTCGTTGAAGCATTTATTAACTGTTTTAATTAAATATATTTTACATCACAAGTATGGGCCATGGAATTTGAAAGATGTGTCTGCATCTTTGCTACAATTGGCATATAAAACAAAACGTCACTTAAGACAGGTTTTAGCGTATGTAAATGAAGATTATGAAAAATTTTGGAATTTGGAAAAGTTAAATCATGGACCATAACATTTTTATTTCAGTACAACATCTATGTTTTCCAAATTTTATCTTCTCATCCACATCACTGAGTCCTTGAATTAAAAATATCATTTCTTTTCTCAAAATACCGCACAAAAACAACAGAATACGTACTTATAAAGAAATATTAAAGACCGGTACTTGGTAAAATATGTTACGTTATTCAAAAACTTTTCACTTAAACTCTAAACTTCAGAGGCGGCCGCTAATTATGTATTCTATTATTCAAAAGAAAAATAATCTATTCGACTTTACGCCTCCCTTTACCATGTTGCAAGATATTTAAATGTAAATTAGAAATATAATTTTCGTTGATTTCAGGAATCTTTTTGTTTGTGAAATATGTAGTAATTAGACACCGGATTTTAGGTAAAATACTTTTCTTTAGTTCTTAAGTTTGTAAAGTTTTTTAAAAATATATCTGCCCGCTTAATTAGAAATAAATTATATTACTCTATTTCTAATGAAATGAAAAGGTAGATATATTTAAAATATCTTCACAAACTTAAAACTAAAGCAAAGTGTATTACCTAAAATCCGGTCTCCAGTAATAATAAAAGAACTTTTAAAAATTATTATTATGCATTAAATAGTCAATATTAACTTCGATTCTTTCGAGTATTATTATCAAAATTATAACAAATAAAATTAAATATACAGCTTGCGAAAGACACCTAAGGCCATGGCGATCCGTGAAAATGCAAGCATTAAATGCTTCTATGAACAAATCTTGAAATACGTTTTTGCAAACCACCTGGCAGAATTACTGATGTTACGCGTCTCATGTAAAGAAGTCAATTTAAGCAATAGCCCCCGATATATCACGGCTAATCGTCAGTTGCATGTGAAATGGGCTACGATTATGTACTCTTTAGAAAATTTCCCTTTACATTTTTTCATTTTTGTTAAAGCTAAATAGTATAACATATTTTATTACCTATTTATCTACAAGCAAGCAATATATACAAAACGTGCACGTCATCACTTTGATAAGCTCCATTTACGTCGCCGGGTATTGTACATCGCGGAAAATTAATAATAATGAAGCGCATTAGAAAGCCTGTGGATCGTCGCAGTTTATCCATCGCACACCCACCGCTCCATTGTGCCACTCGCATCCAGTTACAATAACCACCGATTAGTAATACAAATAATGTTTTAACGCGCGAGGTTTTCAACCTTCGCGGATGCAAGCAAAAAAACAACACCGGAAGTGAAAAGGAATGCGATGAACCTTGTTTTCTTTTCGCTCGATTTCCATACATTTCACTTCGAAACTATTTAAACACATTTTTCACGAATACCTCTCATATTGTTACGAATTAAGATCTGTCAGTAAAAAAACCTTTTTTTATTTCGGTACTGCACATCTCAAATTACAAATAATTTTCAAAATGAGACGTATGAAACAAGAACGATAAAATTAGATAGGAGTGCCAGAAATTAAGCAAATTTGTAAATCAAAGGCTAGGCATAGGCTTAGAAAACGAGTCGAAAACGAGTTTTTTAATGGAAAAGTGCGATAAAATCATGTCTTATGAATCTGGTTTGTTAATATACTATTATTGGTCCAGTATCAAATTTTTAGCTCTGTCAATTAAATAAACATTTCGTAACCCTTCTGAATATGTATCATGTGCGCCCGGTCCTATTGTTATTTCGATAAAGTTCCGCTCTCCCTGGGGAAGATTGTGTATTGTGTCGCTGTTTGACAGTCACTGCAAGCACATCAGTCTGCTTCATTGTAATACGAAATTTCACGAACTTAGAATACGTGACCATAAAATGAAGACGCACACGATTTGTGCACGTTATTTTTAAATGTGTTCTTCTCTTTCTTTCATTTTTATGCACGACTTTTATTTATACGACTCCCTGCCGATCACCGGCTATACAGATTGAAAAATACTACTTCAAAGGACAATTTTTTTTTTTAAATTCTTATCCAAAAATAACTTTGTTTAGAAAACATAACGGATTTTCCAAAAACAGGCAAGGTCATTTTAAATTAGGAAAAACGTAGTTACTAATGAATAAAGAAAGTGTCGATGCTCTTACTTTAATCCAAAGTAGGAGATTATTAAGTTTTAAATATGATTGATGATATCATTTAAGTTTGTACCTCCACTCTTCTGGCAAATGGCAGGAAAGAATCCAACGGTGTCAAATTACATAATTTGTGATATTATATACAGATGACTACATTCCTCGACAGTCAATGTTGGACACACTCGTGACTGAGAAGTTTCATTATGGCTACTTATACCTACCTACATTAAGCGTATGCAAGATCCATATACAGTGTTTACTGAAAGTAACGGATAAATTCTATAAAATGGTTCAGAAAAATGCTCGGATACGTCGATTTTATTTTTAAATCATTATTTAAAGATGTAATTTTCACCCCCCCTCCGCTCCTCAACCTCTAAGTTCTAGCAACCCCAACTTTAAAAATTACAATAAATAAAACTTTTTTCAAAATTGGTTAATAAATAACTGAGATATTCGTCAAAAATGTATTCAAACGAAACAAAACGTCAACCCTAATTTGTTTTTTAATTAAAACAATATTAAAATTAAATTAAATGTTCAAATTGATGTCCGTTAACGGATAGGCCGTCTTAATCTAGAGCCAAACGCTTGTTGAATAGACAATATTCAGGGGTAATGGAACGAATGTCTTGTCGAATTCTCTGCTTTAATTCCTTAACGTTTGGAGGAATGAATTAAAACAAATAATCCAAAGGGGTTAAATCCAGAGGTTTTGGCGACCATTCAACAGACCCCGTCTACCAATCCATCGATTAGAAACTATTTGGTCGAGATATTTTCGTACTAGACGTGTATAATGAGGAGGCACATCATCTTGCTGTAAACAAAAAAATTAAACAAAATGTTGCCTCATCAGTAAAGAGAATATTTCTAATGAATGCAGGAATTGCACTAGAGAGTTTCATTATTGTCATGCAAAATTGCACTCGTTAATCAAAATCATCTCGGACAGCTCTTGCATCGAGTGCACTTGTGGGGATGAAATTTTTCCTTATGAAGAAGTCTGTAAATGCATTTTTTCACGTATTAAGATGTGAAGCGACTTCCACGAGGGTTGAATGTGGATTTTCCTGCACCATTAACACAGCATCCAATTGTCTGTTTTCATCTAAAGCCGATGAACGTCCGGCTTTAGGTTTACCTCGTACGTGTTCGAGATCGCGAAATTTTTTCTCAATTCGACTTACCGTTGATTGCGATATTGGAGAACAGTTTGGGTGAGTTTCATCGAACAAAATATGAACTTCTTCATGCGTTCGAATTCTATTTCCAAACTCAATCATCATTAAAATTTCTAATTAAGGTAGCTTCTTGCCCGGTGAAATTGTATGATAAATTATCTCAAACGGATACTGGAAAATGGCACAAATGCTCGACGTTTCACTATCGCTTGATAGCTTCTTCAGGAGTGAATTAAAATTTTTAATTCACTCCTGAAGAAACTGAATTAAGTGAATTAAAAATTTTAATTCACTCCTGAAGAAGCTATCAAGCGATAGTGAAACGTCGAGCATTTGTGCCATTGTCCAGTGTCCGTTTGAGATAATTTATCAAACAATTTCAACAACAACACTGGAAAATGGCACAAATGCTCGAATTTCAATCAGCCTGTATATGGAATACTTTACATCATTTTGATCCAGAATTACCTCTACAATCCAAAATTGTAAAAATATACAGAGTATCCTATTTAATTTTTTTTAACTTAAAACCACTTAAACCGGAAGTGGTACATTTTGTTTCATGTTGTGAAATAAATTATTGGTTTATTCCAAAAATATACAGGCTATCCTATATAAATTTTCTAAATTAACTTATTAGTTATGATCACGATGATGAGATGTTGTCCAGAAGAATGCCTGTCAATCAAACTGGAATAGTTAGTTACATAACGCAGCAAGACACAATTTTTATTGTTCGCATGTTCTATGGCAAATGTGTGTAAACAATTTAATGGTCAATTAACCTCCATAACACCAGTTTTTGATTTTTGACCTTTTTTTGCAAGAAAATTTGTAAATATAATACATTCAAAAATATGTACCTTTCATTGCGTGTATTCAGAAATTACTTAAATATGAAGCCATTAGCAATTGTGTGCAATTTTCATTGCTTTGCATTGCATGCGTGTAAGCAGGCCTTTAATGTCGTCGGCTCTGATGAAGTACGTTAGAGCAATTGTAACATTAATTTGCTTTTATTAGTAATTGTATAGTGTCCCTCTGTATAGAGGCACACCGTAAAAGATTAAAAATATTGTTATTGTTGCTTGGTGCAAAAATTTTAATAAAAACATAAAAGTCAAAGAAATATGGTGCATGCGTTTTGGCATAAATAATGAATGACTTGTTGTATATTCAGTTAAAAAAAGTTCCAAAATTTTTCATTTTCAATAGTCGCCGGAAAGAGATCGTAACTAATTCAGATACAAATACAAAATTATTTTCCTGAGAAAGTAATGGAAGCGTTGCATCTCTCTTAATTTTTTTCTTTTAGTTGCCAACATCGCCCAACACAATTCTTTTAATACTGATTCTGACAACTTTTTCAAAACTTCATCCAGGAATATAAACACAATTTTACTGATATCCAAAAGAAAGTGTTGTATAACAAAGGCGATGGCACATTTTAATTCCTCATAAGAATGTGCTTTAACAATGTCAGATTTAAAAATAGTTACTTCAGCAGTTTTTATAAAAAAAAAATAAAAGTAAAAACGAGAATCGTGACCTTTAGTTTTTTCGAATTGTAAGTTGAAATTGTAAGAAATTCGTGAAACTTGTTGGCAGATTATTGATTGGGACAATTTGGTCCCAATTTGGTATCTCTTAAGATTTCCATATAGTTAGGTTAAAAAGGGATGTCCTGTGTATGTTGGTGGTTAAATTTTTCAATTTTTGAGCTACGTATTGAGTGAATTTATTAATGATTTGTATTTTTTATTTCTCCACTATCTGACATATTTCCAATTTTATTTTTTTTTAATTTGCGGATGCTTCGTAATTTATATCTGTATGAAACTTTCTCTAATCCGATAATAATTTCCGATAACTTTGTTTTCTTTTTTTATTTTCTTTCCTGGGTTGGGTTGTATTTATCATCTCTTATTTTATTTTCATACCTCTCTAATTACAATTTTACATTTAAAGGAGGTTACAGTCATAGTTAATTTTTTATTAAAGATTAATATGCATGTGTTACGCTACCTTTATAAGCAGTAAAGCTTTCCTTATATTATCAACTATTAAATCTCACTCGTTTGTAATACGAACTTTCACTTTTGAAATGAATCTACATAATTCATCTCCGTGCAGACAGTTCAGAGCTTGTTGTCTGATACTTTTTATGGAATTTTATTCGCTGATTTTAATCAAATTTGATTCATTCTGAAAACACAATTGAAAAATTATTTGTGAAAAAGCGATATATTAATAATTTAGCAGTAAAGTTTACAGAGATGTACAGTCGCGAGCATTAAATTTCTATCGTTACTGTTAACGTCAGTTTTAATTCCAGAAATTAAAAAAAATCATATACACATCCTATTTATTTTGCCAAAACAGTGTCGAAAATAAATTACATTTCTAAGATATTATTTCCAATATTCAAAATTAACACAGCAATCTTATTTTTATTAAATTACAAATCGGGTATAAATCTGACAATCAATGATGATCAAAATTTATTGTTTGCGACTGTACATAGATCCAATCATAATCTTTTAATAGTTTGGGAAAATTTAAGTTAAACCATTTTTGAGAAAATTATTCTGAAATGGTTTTTCAGAAAAACTTGGAAAATTATAAAGAATAAATCACTTTAATAAACAAAGGAATACTGTTAGGAGATGTGTGAAGATGCTGATCTAGCAGGATGGGCTCAAGGAGGGAACAAAGCATGATGTCCTAGTACTCACTTGCTCTATTTTTTTTTGTTGATGTGAAATATTACATGTTTTTTTCGTTATTTATGTGCCAAAACTATAAGTGCTATTTTGTGATTATCAGTAATTCTAATAATTTTCCGCACGTGTACCACGCAGTTTCTTGCGAACGTTTAGCGAGTTTTTTTGATGATGCCATTAGTTCTTGTTATCAGATGTTTTTAAGTATTTTCTGATTCCTTGAAGTTAACAATGCCACGAAAACGGAAGCGCGAATCGTCAAGCAGTTTATCTTCTAGTGATTCAACCATTACAACTTCAAGTTCCGAGGAAAGACAAAAAATAAGAGATATAATAACAAGACTTCAAAGACAGTTAACATTACATATATTTTAACGAGTACAAAAATTTTCTATGTTGTTACAAGTTTCATTAATTTGTGGGCGTGTTCGTAGTGGTTATTTAGCAAAACATAAACATTCTTTAATGAAATAAACATAGCAAGTAAAAAGTTAATATAAAATTTTAGCAATGAGACATGTGAAACGCTCTTCTGATGGAGAAATCTCTAGGATACCTTAGCAACACAGTAAAGGGTCCACTCCTTGGTAAATTTGTCCTGGGACAATCTCGATTAGAGTCAGTTTCTATCCCAGGTTTTCTAACGTGCCTTCAATTAAATTCCTAATTTAAGTAAGTTATGATTTCAATGTTCTCCTAAAGATTTGTAGCACTAAAAAGGCTCGTTTACATAGAAATGTGCGAGCACACTTTTCCCGTAAAATTTAATGTTTGTATGTGTGTTAGTGTGTTATGTAGATGGCAATGTTTATCCAAAAGCGTGCTTGTCACGATGAAGTACAATTCAAATTATCACAACAAGATAATAAAAAATAATTGTTGGTTAGTAGTAGTATAACAAAGTGGTATTGAATTAGGTAAGTAGAAGCTTTATTTTAATATCTTGTATTTTCAGTGGACATGTGCAAGGCAAGATGGAAAGCTCTTCGTGAAAAACTACGAAGGGAGGAAAAAGAAGCAGTGCTAAACAAGTTATTACAAAACTGTGGACTATGATGGCACAAATGCAATTTTTGCATGATACAACATTACCAAGAGCTACAATATTAAATGATACAGGTTTACGAGATTTGTTACATGTAGAAAATAATATTTTGAATGATGATAATACCATCGTAAATAAAAGCGATGATAGCAACCATATCGAAATGGAAATTATTTCTTTTGATGGTACTGAAGTTACTAGTGTTTACAATTTCCATGATTATTACATAAATAGTAATGACATTGCTGTGAATGAACATGCTGTGGACATTTCCTATGTTTCCAATATTATAACACCAGAACCACAACCAAATCTAACTACCAAATGTAATCGTGGAACAAAACCAAAGAGTTTAAAAGTGAACTCTTTTTGAAAAAAATGGAGGTCCATTCAAAGCAGAAATGAAGAACTAACAAAAGAAGAGAATATTAAATTTATGTCATTTACCGCATAAGTTACCCAAGAACTGAGAAAGCTATCATCCTAAGAGGCCGATAAACTTATGGATGGTTTTGTCTTTAACATTTTAAGTACTAAAAACAAACTTCGTCGCAATTAAATGAAAAGTACAGGGTTAAGTGGAGTAATTAAAAAAAGAGGCAACTGTAAAGAGTTAAAATTTGCCACTAAATAGTCACTCTGAGGTTTTTGCAAGAAAATCTTTAAGGATAGTTTAAGCAGCTACCAAATTTACAACTATCTTCATATGTATTTATTCCACTTGATAATAAACTTTAATCTAATGGTCGATTTCTTCACCGCTTTATAAGTTCAATTTATTTGTGGATTGCATACGTTACACTCATTAACAGAAAAATTTGATCTCCGTATAAGGCTGTTACGGTATAGACCCTAAAAACAAAAAGCTAGAGAATTATAATTTTATTTCTGTGATTTTGTAAACTATAGGATAATATTTAAAAATTTTGTTGCAAATCGGTTTTGATTGCTGTGGGATCCCTCGAGCAACCTCTTTACAGCTGTTTAGGCCCTATTTGGGGCCTCGTCAGCAGAAGCGTAGCTCGAGACTTTCACTGCAAACCAAACCGACCTATCCAAGGTTATTCGCAAATGCAATATAATAATAAAGAATAGTTTGAATCGCGATGTCTTGCGATCACTTCTTGATACAACAATATGCTTTGACAGCACGCTTGGTTGCCTTGTATGGGATGACTTATTAAGTAGCAAACCAGCTGCAATTTGTCATTTCCTATACAATGTTGTGTCAAAAAGTGATCGCAGGAAATCGTGATTCAAACTATTCAGAAATTTTATGTTTTAGAGGGGAAAGGAGATTACCAAACACGTTACAAATGCGATGTAATAATAACGAATAGTTTGAATCGCGACATCCTGTGATCACTTTTTGACACAACTTTGTATCGGAAATGACAAATTGCAGCTAGTTTGCTACTTAATAAGTCATCCCATACATGGCTGCCAAGCATGCTGTACAGAGGATGCTCGAGGGATCCACTCCAATCAAAACCGATTTGCAACTAAATTTTTAAAACTTACAATATGCTTTGACAGCACGCTTGGCCGCCTTACAGATCCATTTGGCTGTTCTATGTCAGCATAAAACACTTTGCAGTGTCTTCTTTCAAATTCAGGTCGTTCTTGCTCTCCATTAGTTATACAATTATGTAGTACATACAACGGTGGCTTCAATAATGTTGTCTGTGCTATTGGTAAAGCTGCAGTTGTTCTGATATATTTGAAATCGAGAAGCTAAAATTCCAAAGGCATTTTCGATTCAACGCCTACTCCTTAACAGTCTATACTTAAATACTTTTCCTTCATGATTTAAATCTTTTCCACTATGTGGACGTATGAGATCTTGCCCAAGTGGAAATGCTTCATCAGCTACAAAATAATAGGGAACTGGTAAATCAGTGCTAGATAGAGCAGTGCCTTGAAGGATATGTAGATTATTTTGAAACAGCTTTTTACCAAGAGTTGCGCAACACACCACCATCAGACTGTGAACCATAAGCATCAATATCGATTTAGAGAAATTTGTATTGAAAAATCAGCTAAACCTAAAAGTACTATATTAAAGTTTTTTTTATAATTAAAAAATTATGAGCCATTATTTGGAGGGCCCCTGCCGTTGTTGAAGGAAACTTTTGGCACTTTCCTTCCAGACTTGCTCATTAGGAAACTTTATATATTTTCCTTTTAGTACATTCCAAATAGCCTCACAGGTTTCATTTACTATTTTACAAGCTGTGGCTTTTCCTATTCTGTAAGGAAATGTACATGACTAGATTGTCACCAGTCGCTAAAAATGTGGAAAAAGACGCCAAGTGTTTGTTTATACATAGTACAACGTAAATTTAAAAATTTCTATTTCAATGTTAAGGCAAGCCTTTGAATTGCTGGAACTGGTACTCTATTGCTTTTTTGTTATGCAATTTTCAATTAAATTTAGCAAATAATTAAAATTTATTATAGTCTTTCTTGTGTAATTAAAAAACATAATTGGATCTTCAAATAATTCCTTTAACAAATGTTCATCACCTCCCTGGTTTGGCTTGTTGGAGTATATCGGTACTTGGTTTTGTATGTTTTTACAACATAAAATCCCCATGAATTTGTGGAAACTCCATTACATTCACTAAAAATTGGTGTTTGGGTAACAGTGTCAAGAAGGCGGATCATCATCGGATCAATAATTTTTAACGAATAAGTCACTGCTGAAAGATAGCAAAGTGAATTATTAGAACCATTTATTAGTCAATTACACAACGATGAACTTACAGAACTGTTTTTTCAGCGAGACAATGCTATGGCCAGCACAGCTCAACAAATAATTAACCGAAATGTGAATTTTCCTGCAAGGTTTCCAGATCTCATAATTATGAATTACTTCATTTTTCCGCAATTTTTAAAACTACGTGTGACAATCGAAGAACTTTGTGCGAGCATTAGAGATGTGTGTGTTAACATGAGCTCTCTTCCCAACACTTAGAAAATGCGTTTGATGTCATGATCAGATAATATGACACTGATAGTTATTGACAACTGTCCTCTCACTCTTGCATTACGTGTCCCCAACTTTATTAAAAAAATCACAGCTTACTTTAATCAGGAATTCATTTAAAGGCACAGCATAAACTGGAGTGAAGCTGTTCGGCTGTTTTTTTTTTAAGAATGTATATGGTTTGCCGGACTATATAGCACCAGCGGTGAGGTGAATGGTTTGCCGGACTAGTTAGCACCAGTGGTGAGGTGTATGGATTGCCAATAGGGATTATTGCACGACTATGCAGCTCTAGCAATATTGATTTGCAATGATACGCATTCTGCCTATTAAACCCATATTTTGTGCATCACTAGTCTGTTTGCTTGCTAGAAACAGTGATAAGCAGAGTTGTGTTCCATTTGTCGGAAGTTCGGTGGTTGCCTTAGCGATTGTCATCGTGACCTTGTTCCATAGATGTCAACGTGACGTTTCGCCCGTATTTGTCAATGTGACACTGCTTGACGTTTGTCATTCAAACGTTTCTTGATATTTGTCATCCTGACGTTTCTGACGTCATTTTGATGTTTGTAATTGTGACATTTAATGACTTTTTCATTATGATGTTTCTTGTCTGTCGGGATTATGTTGGTCGCTAAGGAACTCACACATGATGATTCTTTTATAAATTAAATAGTTATTTACGAAATAAATGCGGGAACATAATTTTCACGCGTCGTTGTTCGTGCCTTTATGTGCGAGATCGGGAAAAAATGATACAATATTTTTTGAAATGAGTTTATTGCAAATCTGAGCTTTCATGTAATTAATTTCATATCATGGCAAATCAAAAATGTGAAACAACAATCACCCAACAGATGGCGTTATCATATTGGAAGTGTTTTTAATGATTTCTCCCATTTCTGGACTTGTTAATGCATGAAATTGGCGGGATGTGGTATTTTATTAACTAGATTTTATTATTATCTACCGTCATTTATTTAAGAATACTGCGAAGAGACAATGTTTACTCGACCAATGTTTCCCGGTTGAGTATTGCGTGTGTGAAATACCAAATAGAGAGCGACGAGTTAAAAAAAGTTACTTCTTTACGTCTCATTTCTGTAATTTTTAAATAATAACTTAGATTCTTTAAAAAAATTCAAATAAATTTATTTAAGAACATCCAATTGGTTTTAGTTAATATTCCAAATGCTTACTTTCTTTAGCAACTAACAAACACAACTTTTAGCGTGTTTAAAGGTCTACGCTGTATAAAACATTAAATTGAAACGAAAATAACATAATCATTACACCATATGCTCCAAATGACATCATCACTCTTAATATCCACACTTTTTCAACATCCTAGTAGTAGCTCACTTAATTTGACCATGTACTCGCTCATCCGGCAGAAGAAAATAAAAGTCTAAATTGCACGCATCTCTTTCTTCTTTTCCTTACAACGATCGTTCGAATCACGGACAAATCGCGGGGTAAAGATGAAAGTTGTCGAATTTTGTCCAGTTTCGAGAAGCAAATTCGTTTCAGCCTTGTTACGGAAAAGATACACGAGAGATTCGATTCGGAAATAAATCGCCTCTTGCGAAAAAGGTGTAAGTTGGACAGGCACCGATTAATTGCCAGTGTTCGAAACATAAACAGCGCCTTCTAAGATCGAATTTACAACTTGCTTGCATCTGCTACTCAGATTGTTTAGATTTACTAACCAAATAGAAATCGATAATTACTTGTGGCATGTGCTGAACAGATAAGAGTAAAAAAATAACTTGAATAGTTTTATACAGAGTGATTCATGGAAACCATTACATAAAATATCAGCAATTATATTTCCGGTTGTACCGGAAGTCACCGTCAATTTCATAATTTTAAAACCATTTACTGTAATTTTTCATTCTCCTCACTATTTTAAAGTAATACAAAAATATGTCAACTTTCATATTGTAGGCTGGTTATAGTTTGAAATAATATCAAGGGTTTCTTAGCAGTAATAATTATCTTAAAAATATACAGTGACCGCCAAAAAGTTCGTACCATATGGGGAAATTTTTTAATTTTGATTTTTTTCAAAAACTTTTTACGCCAAAAATTTGTGCACGTTCGACAACCTAAAATGAGCAAAACAGATCTGGTGAGCAGTTTTTATTGTGGCCAAAAATTGCGCCTATTGAAAACACGAAAACTGAAAAATTGTTATAATTTTGAATTACTGCATATGTGAGAGGAATTTTTAGTAGTGCCTGATGGGCTTTTTCAAAATGTATCGTTCAGTATTCAAACAACATTTCCAACACCATAATATTTTGAAACATAGAAGATTTTCCATTTTTTAAGTTTTCTTCGAGATTTGAAACTGTGAATGAGCATTCGGATATTTAACCCCTACGAATAGTCAGCTTATTCATTTTTTATCATAAAAATTATTTAAAAGAATCTAATTTGTTGTAGGGTTCTAAAGTGTAGCACGAATAAGAAAATATGAGACGGTTTTTCACGTTTTTGGTGCAATGCCTTTTTCGCACGAAATTTTCTGTTATCCTTTTTTATTCCGACATGGTACAATTCTAATAAACCCAATTTAACATAAATACACCAAAAATTACAAGAATTACACGAAATATTTGCTGTGACTTCATTTAAAACGGTTAATATAAAATCGACATATTGATGCCGTTTTTTGAGGTGGCCATGAAATATTTACTGTCAGAAAATTTAAAAAAACTGAAGTTATGTTACAACATTGTTTACTTCTTACATTTATTAAAGTAGGCTACAAATACATTAAACAAATACATAATTGGGTTTATTAGAAATGTACTATGTCGGAATAAAAAAGGATAACAGAAAATTTCGTGCGAAAAAGGCATTGCACCAAAACGTGAAAACCGTCTCATATTTTCTTATTCGTACTACACTTTAGAATCCTACAACAAATTAGATTCTTTTAAATAATTTTTATGATAAAAAATTAATAAGCTGGCTATTCGTAGGGGTTAAATATCTGAATGCTCATTCACAGTTTCAAATCTCGAAGAAAACTTAAAAAATGGAAAATCTTCTTTTTTTCAAAATATTATGGTGTTGGAAATGTTGTTTGAATACTGAACGATACATTTTGAAAAAGCCCATCAGGCCCTACTAAAAATTCCTCTCACATATGCAGTAATTCAAAATTATAACAATTTTTCACTTTTCGTATTTTCCATAGGCGCCAGTTTTCGCCACAATAAAAACTGCTCCCCAAATCTGTTTTGTTTATTTTAGGTTGTCGAACGTGCACAAATTTTTGGCGTAAAAAGTTTTTGAAAAAAATCAAAAATAAAAAATTTCCCCATATGGTGCGAACTTTTTGGCGGTCACTGTATATAATATTGAGCGTTATTGTGTCTAAAACTTAATTTTCTAAATGGAACTTCTTTTATATATTCAGTTAAACGATTGCTTCTTACAAGTTCATACTTAAGCCAATTAATATGCCAATTTAATGGTACCTAAGTAGTTTTTACGAAAACGGGCTCTATGTATTTGTAAATTCTGACTAATGGAGCTATTTAAAATTAATGGTCATGTTGAGACATACTTAACTAATGGCAATTACTTAAAACGTTAATTTGAGGACAGGGTGGGTGGAATTTCAAAAAAAAGGTAGCAAAAAGTTTTGCATATAAACGTGATATCACTAATCATATCAATATTGTGTCAAACTTGGAGGAACTAAGATATTCAGTAATTTTGTAACCGTTAAGAAAGAACAACTTGAACATTCAGAACGCATATAAGTACAATGGCGGTTATGTTCCTCGGGGTCACATTAATTGTACTTAATTTACCAGTGAGTCATGTCAACGTATAATCAGGCTAGATCTTTCGGTGGGCAGCGTTTAAATTCCCCTCGTTTCTAACACTTCAATTACATCTGCATAAATAACCTCGGAGGAATTTCGACAATGGCCACGTACACCCATAAAAAATCCACGCGCTCGCTCGTCTTAAATGAAGACGAATTGGATCACGTACCACGTCGAACTTGATCTTGCAATGGAGTAAATAATTAGTTGAACTCAGACTGAATGGTGGCCAAATTGCTGCTGCCTTAATGACGAAGTTTTGTTGGTGCCAGGAAATGTAGTTTTCAATGAAGCCAGACAAGTTGCAGGATTGTTACAGCAGAAGGAGATTGTAAGATTTTTATCAGAATTAAAACATGTAAGAGATATCCCAAACAAAAAACAGATTATGGTATTTATAGATATTACAGACCAACAATTATTGAGATTATTTGATCCTTGACTTTTATTTAAAAAAAAGTCAGGAGCTCATGTTTATAATTTAAGAAAAATATTAATACTATTTTGCTTTTTATGTATACTGACTATGATGATAAGCCTCCAACATAATTTGTACGACTTAATTACTGAGTTAAAGTAAAAGATATATTATGAATAAAGCACAAAACGTTCCACTGTCGAGATTCCACAAAAGAAGCAAGAGAAAATGTCAAAGAGCTGCTCTCTGCTGAGTGGACGATTTTTAACAAATGCCAGGTCACGCAGAGGAAATTTAAAACTGGAAAAGCTATCAAATACTCTAAGAAATGTTTGGTTTGGTAGGCTGCATAAAATGTGATTATTTCATTACTGCTGGCTCTATTAACGATTGACTTTATGTAGAAAAATGTTTAAAAGAGATTTTTTTTGTAAATTTTCAAGGTGTCACAATAAAAGATTCTTGTATTGTGTCGCCAACTTTATAAAAAAAATCACAGCTACATTAACCAGGAATTCATTTGAAGGCACGGTAGAAAAATCTAATCCAGAATTAAATGATTTATTGTGAAATAATGTTTTTTAAATAAATTTTCTCCCCAATTTTCGTACCTGATGAATCCCTATAATAAACGTCTTACGATAAAAAGCAGGCTTTGTGTGAAAGAATGACTAACAAATAAAAGAATCATGTATCAAGGAGATTGTCGTTACGATCATAAAACAGCGATGAAAAGGCTGAAGTATTACAACCATGTACTTTCGCATTTATTTTTTTATTTTATCATAGTGTCTATTACATTATGCGAAAAAATTTCTAGTGCTTAAACCTGTAAAATCTGACACATCAACAAATACTCATCTGGTCATTCAAAACAGTTGTCCTGTTTAACAACTTGGCCAAATAAATGAGTAAACACATTCAGAAAGAAACACGTACTTTACACATATGCCAAAACGTAGTTTCGCTTTATTTCAAATGCAAATTGTATTGCTGGGTTAATGTGTGCAATAAGGATAACTACAAACAACTAAGATATTCTGGACAGGTTCGTACTATGACGTGGACGCAAACTTATTTTTTTTAAGTGTACTTAGCTACAAGTGTCTATCAAAACAGCATTTTTTTTGGATATTTTAAGAACTGTAGTTTTTGATATCTTTGTCAATTTGTATAGACAAAGCCAAGGTAAACACTTCTAAAAGAAAGATGAATTTTATTCTACTTCTTGGTAATTATGTCATGGAAAATTCGTGCTGTGGTGAAAGAAGAAAGAAACTTATAGCTTCTATTATTTTAACAAACTGAAATCTTCTTTAGCCACATTGTTTCTTACATTTATAGGTATTTCGACAGCTGTATGTTATCTTCACTAGAGAAACTTTCCAAATTTAGAGGTGTTTACTACTTTTCATTTTTGACAACATAGTTGTGGAACTTCCTAATTGAATATAAAGATTAAGAAAAAAAAATGTTTATTAATTTATTTATTATTATATTATTTTAACAAACTGAAATTTTCTTTAGCCACATTGTTTCTTACATTTATAGGTATTTCGACAGCTGTATGTTATCTTCACTAGAGAAACTTTCCAAATTTAGAGGTGTTTACTACTTTTCATTTTTGACAACATAGTTGTGGAACTTCCTAATTGGATATAAAGATTAAGAAAAAAAAAAGTTTATTAAAAGAGGTTGTTTTCTCGAGTACTTGTTGTCTGTAATCCCCTCTGTATTATAAGGCCTTACAGTTCATGTTCAGCTTCTGAGGTAAATCATTTATAGTTGTCAGTCTATGCCTCGTTTCGTTGGTTCTTCTAATTTAATTTTTCGGTTCAGTTGATGAATATTGAACAATTTTTCGTGTATTACGTTTCAATAACAGAAACCTTATTGATGTCAAATGTTCTCTGCGTTCTCTAATTTGAATAGAGGATCTCCTTTTTTCATATGAGTAGATTGATATTCTTTTCAACTTTCTTTCCATCAGTATAATCAATAACGTCTAATAACAATAATTAGTTTGAATCGCGACATCCTGCGGTCATTTTATGACAAGAACCTTAGGTAGGTCGGTTTGGTTTGCAGTGGAAGTCTCGAGCTACGCTTCTGCTGATGAGGCCCGAAATAGGGCCGAAACACCTGTACATAGGATGCTCGAGGGATCCACTGCAATCAAAACCGATTTGCAAAAAAAAATAAAACAATTTTTTTTCTAATAACAATATATTTGATTTTAGGTCAAATTCTCTACAAACTGTAGAAATTTTAGATCACGGTACTATCCCGCTTCCGGATATTTCTGATCACTGTCTAATATACGGAGACGTTAACTTTCCTATTGTCGTTAAATTCCCATTTCACAAAACTGTTCGTTGTTATTCCTGGATAAATGTTAGTGCATTATTAGCCGAGTTAGAATCTATTCTCTGGGATAATATATTTTACATGAGTGATATTGATGATAAGTTAGCCTTCTTTAATTATAATATGCTCTCCCTATTCAATAATCGTGTTCCTGAAAAAATTTTAAAAATAACTCGTCCTTATTTTCAGGGACATGGTACAACTACGTAATGATGCCTTGAAAAGATACAAAAAATCTCGAAATCAAGCACACTTTACATATTACAAAACCCTACGCAACTATGTAACTTTCGCTATTAGAAAAGAACAAAAGGCGTATATAAATTCTTGTTTTCGTAAAAATAATCCCAGAAAGCTTTGGAAAAACTTCAATAATCTCTTAAATAATAGAAAACAGAAATATTCCATACCGGAAACTTTTTCTTGTACCTATTGATAACGATCTAATCGACTATTATAACACCAATATTAAAACTGATTTGGAAAATTTGATCTTTATGCCTGTAACTACCGAAGAAATTTCGAAAGCTCTTTACAACATACATTCTGATGCTATCGGTACGGATAGTTTTCCCATACGTTTTATCAAATTATATTGTCCGTTTCTCTTAAAATATATCACTCATATTGTTAACTTTTGCTTAACTGAAAATGTTTATCTCACTTGCTGGAAGGAAGCAGTTATAATACCTATCCCCAAAAATTCTCGTCCATCTGAACCTGCAAATTTAAGACCATTAAGCCTTCTCCTTGTTTTATCTAAGGTTCTTGAAAGAATTGTTGATAAACAGCTGCGTATTCACCTGGAGTTTTATAATATATTACCGAAAACGCAGTCAGGTTTCAGATCAGGTTATAGTTGTAACACTACATTGTTAGACATTGTCAATGATTTGTTGCGTAGTTCGGATAATGGACACTTCACAATTTTATCCCTGCTTGATTACTCTAAAGCCTTCGACATGATCAATCACAACCTTCTGCTATCCATTTTGCATTATATTGGCTTGAGTGATGGAGCAGTCACTTTTTTTAGGCAGTACTTGTTAGGAAGACCACAATGCGTTCTTGCTAACGGTTTTAAATCGGATGCTCGAATTTTAACCTCAGGTGTACCTCAGGGCAGCATTTGCGGTCCCTTACTCTATATAATATATACGTCATCGTTTAGTAACTGCCTTCGTTATTGTAAATTACATACTTATGCCGACGACAGTCAGCTTTATTATCATTTTCAAGCTAAAGATATTGTTCAGACAAATATGAATATAAATTCAGATATACAGTCTTTAGTTAATCTCTCTAGACACCATGGGTTTAAAATAAATGCTGCTAAATCTTCAGTTATGATCTTTGGTAAAAAACAGAAATCCAATTTAATTGACTTGCTACATATTAAAATTGATGACACAATTTTGCACTTTTCTCAATGTGTTAAAAATCTTGGCTTGTGGATTGACAGCGAGCTAAAATTCAAAATCCATGTAAGTAAATTGTTGCATAAGTCGTTTTCAGTTTTAAAAATTTTGTATTCTAATCGTTGCATACTTGATAAAAACAGTAAGTTACTTTTAGCTAACTCATTAATTCTTTCTCGATTTGACTACTGTGATTCTGTATACGGTCCTTGCTTGGATTCAGTTGACATTTTACGTATTCAGCGTGTTCAGAATGCCTGTCTCAGATTTATATACGGAATTAGGAAATACGAACATGTAACATATCGTTTGTGTGATTGTAATTGGTTAAATATGTTAAATCGTCGTCGATTTCATTCTGCTAACCTGCACTTCAAGATTATTAAAGAGAAAACACCGCCTTACCTTTGTAACAAAATCTCTTTTCGCACGGACGTCCATAACATTAATATCCGCCATAAAAATACTATAACTATACCTTCACATAAAACCGCGAGTTTTACTAAATCCTACTCATATTGTATTTCAACGTTTTGGAATTCTTTGCTTGAAAACTTCAAAGGTATATCTGTGTGCGCGTTTAGACGAGTCTTCTAAAATTATGTGAGAAAGCGACAGATGTCTGGTTAACATCCATCATTTCTTCATCATCTTTGCCTTTTTTTCTATCTTCCTTTCTTCCCTTTCCGTTTTTCTCTCTGTCTCTCTCTATTTCTTTATTACTTTATCGAGCTGTGGCATTCAAGAACAGACGGCTCTTCGAGACCAGTCTGAGCTAGAGTCCCTTAACCCATATTCTTCCCTTAATGTTTCTTTTTAGGTTTACATTGTTATGTAAAAATGTTTTTTTTTCTTCTATTTTTTGGATTTGGGTTAATAAAGAGAGTATTATTTATTTCATTATTCGGTTAAAGTTCGTATTATTCATGATGAATGCTTTTCCCTCATTATCTCCTCAAAATGCAAATTAAATTAGAGATGTGGCACATCGTTTCATTCGAAGTTGTTGATAGTTCAGTTGCATAAAGAAGATTCCAGTCCGAAAGCAAATAAGTGTCAAATAGTATTTCTTTTTTTTAATATTTCTTCTTTATTACCTCATCTCAATAAGTTGATGTTTTATTTTGACCATATTTTTTTAAAGAATTTATGTAAGCTGGTGGTACTTAACAATAATTTCCTCAAATCTTGTCAACGTATTACAGTGGCACTTCTATCTTAGTGTTCGTGTTCTGAAAACTGCGTTTCCTGCTCCTATACAACTACAGAAACCCAATTGATCTTCACTCTTTAGTTCTCGGTATTGTGATAGTTTCCGCGTGTAACTCATAAGAATATTTCGAGACCATAACTGATTGTGAATACAATTGGACTTCAGCTATTAGGTGATAATAGAACAGCTTCAGAACGAAGTTTCCCTGGTTTCGAATAACTACGGAAACCTAATTGATCTTCATTTTTCATTTTTTCCTAATTTCTAAGAGTTTCCGTGCGCAACTCAAATAATATTTTGAGACCTTCACTTTGACTTTCCTAGGAAATCGGATTTCAGCTAATAGGGTTATAATAGACCAGTTTCAGTTTACCTATTTCACGATTCCTCAAAACCTTTAAATTGTCAGTTCAAATTCTATTAGACACAAAGGTTTTTCTGGATTCTTTTCTTTTTATTTGCGCGTCCTTGAAAGTTTTAGCCACTCTCGCTTCTTACAATTCAGAACGTTCTAGGATATGAAGTAACAGTATCAATTTTTCAATTTTCTTCCGAATCTGTAGAAATTTTACCTCTTCTGTTTACGAAAGAATTTCATCTTATCGCAATTGTTTCCAGGTTCCGTTAAAATGTGATCTCCTATAAATTGATACTGCAATTTTTCAGCTAATTTTTTGAAGTCAGTCAAAGCCAAATTACGAATATTTCAATACGATAAAAATAATATTGGAGCAATATATTACATAACTTATGTAAAACTCTGTATTACATAGCGTTATAAAACAGCAAACAAAAATAACAGCTCAGTAATTAGCTAAAAATTGTCGAAACTATTTCTTTCATTACGTCGAAGCGAGAAATGTGCAATTTAAATATTTCATATTTGCAATATTACCACTAATTAACTACAAAATGTTTCGCATAAGAGTTGCTTTAAATGCTTCACTGCCTAATATAAAATTAATATATAACACTTTGTTAATATAACCTGCATTATGTAAAAATTAAGTTTCACTTTAATTATTTGTATGTATTTATTTCATTCATTACCAACAAAGTAGCGAATAAATTCTTTGGGTTTTAATATTTATTATATTTTTTCCATTGTTGGGATCCCTTGTTTTGAATTTTCTAAGTAAATTTAAACCTCGATTGATTCCATTCTACAATGCAGTCAGTCAGTGGTCAGGCTAAATTCGGCTTTTGATTGCATGCAGGTTATTACAAAGCCAACTAGGTTACACGTGATAACATCGACCTCATTATAATTAAACTGTGTCTAATTCGCATTATTTAATAGTTTGTTCAAGAGTTCACGTCGTGCAATTAATACTAATTGTTTTATTAGTCAAATTCTACTTTCACTGATTACTTCTGAAATAATAATGATTTTAATTAGGAGTATGTTTGCTTTGTTATGTCTTATTTTTTTCAAAGTGCTATTTTTTATTCCAAACCTCAAATTTACTAAGCTTGTCAAAACGGCATATTTGATAACCTCTTGTATATTACTCGCGATAGCCTCAACTTCTTAAAGGAGACACATCGAACACAATCTGAGGCACATAGAACTTACATGCACTAGAAAGGAATCAAACCCATTCCAGTGGTTACGTCAAATCTGTTGACAAGGAACACACCTAACACGACTATGTAGACACACTTAAACCAAAAAGCAAGTTCCTTACAACTATCTTGTTAAGGCCCCGTTTTACACCACCCCATTTCTTGTACAAGATTTGGTTCAATTTCTTGAACAATTTCAATTTGTATCAAGAATTAAAATGAAGCAAAAACTGCTTGAAAAATAGAACGCGTTCTATCTCCCAACTATATCTGCAGTTCAAAAATTTCTTGTTTCAAACATTTGTTACAGAAATTGAAACAAAACTACCCCAAGAAATGGGGTAATTTAAAACGGTCTTTCGGAAAGTGTTTATTGTCACTTAAATTTAAATAGTATTGATGAAAGTGATCATTCAATGAATATTGGATGTGTTGACAACTTGCTTGGCACTTGTGTATTGCGAACTTGATGACATCGAAATATGTTATTCTAACGCCCACTTATTATTTCAGTAATATTTTCTGACAAACAAGTTCCTGGTGTTTCGTTTCTTTCTCTATTTCTTCAGTCTTGCAAGAGGAGAGAATTGAGTTCACCGATATTACCGTTTTAATTATCTCAATTTGTCAGAAATCTTGTAAAGATATCGAATATCTATCCATAAAAGTTAAACAAGAGAAAAATTTACACTGAGATTATTCAAAAAATTTCGCATTTACAAAAACAATATTTGAAAGCAAAAGTCCTTCGCAAAAATTAAACCAAAATTATTTATAATACCCAAACGTATTCAAAATAACATCTTATCTCATTCTTAGAAAATTGAAGAGATTAACTCGTTAAAATTAGATGAGCTAATGAAATTGAAGGACTTCAAAGTAAATTAGTTCTTCCTACACTGTCTGTGATGGTTTTATTAATTGTAATTTAATTATTTATTGCTGATTGTTCCAAATCACTTGTTAAACTCAGATCAAAAATCAAATGGGTGCAGACACATTCATGACATTCTCGACTTATAAAAAATCCCGACAAATAGGGTCTACAAAACTTATTTCGTTGTTGGGATCATTCCCGAGTTGTACTATCTTACATTATTTACGACGCAATAGATAGAATCACAACACATGTACTTAATGTTCTGAAACTTCTTTCTCTTCGGCGATATCAGTCCTAATTTGCTTTTATTGATTTTGCTTTCCATTTTATTTATTATTTTTCCAGAATTTTTTTAGTGCAGAGCGTTCAAAAATGGTTGAAAGGCATTTGAATTTTCCGCTGGGAAGCTCACTTTTAAAAGTTGATACTAAATGCTGTACTGTTTTACTAAGGGTAGCACAAGGAAAAAAAAGGCAATTTAATGAAACATAAAAAACTGTTTCAAAGCTCATTATTTTTATGAATTACGACGACAGCGCACAACTGATACGCCAAATTCAAATGCATTTCAATCATTTATGAACGCTCTGTATAATTCTCAATTAAGAAAATTAGAGATAAACGCTAAAATTTTCAGTTCTACTAGAAATTAAAGAAACTTTCTCGGAATAATTTAAAATAATTTATTAAAACAAAATTTTAATTAAAAAAAACCTTTTCCTTATTTTGATAAAATTAAAATAAATTGCTCTTCTTTTGTTTTGATGAAATTCAAATGAATTTGGTTGAACAGGATCGAGAAATATATGAATATTGGAAAACTTCATCTTATATGATTCACTAAAAAATGAAATTAAATACAAAAATGTTTAAATGTTAACTAACTTTTATTTATTTGTTAATAATTTATTAATTCTATCGATTATCTAATAACACGAACAGAAGAGCGAAAAACAATCTGAAATAAACGTAATTTTTATTAGAAAGCTATATACAGGGCGTAACCAAATACCACGCATGCTTATTAGACATGTAAACGTACCTCTCAAGAAGAGCTGTTTTTTAAAGCGACTGTTAGCGATGCCCCTGTGGGCAGGCGAGGGTGGCGGCAGGAGAGTTAAGAACCTCATTGTTAAGCACTTCTTTTAGTCACATATAAATCAGTATATTGCACAGTACAACACAAATATGTTAGTCACGAAACATGTCGACGAAATGTTATTATATTGTTATTGTAGATATTATTCCATTACCATCTGAGTTAATGAACACCACACGATTCTGTTAATAAGTAACGAAGGTATAACCTGGTTAATATATGTAAGACCTGAATTGAAAATGGGAAACACATTAATCATAATATTAGAAATGTACATACGTGCATTGCAGTTTTTTAAGAAGAATTATTGAAGAGAAAAATATTTTCATGGTTAATTAATTTAAAAAATTGGTAGTATAGATAAACATTATTGTTTTCGAGATTGTTCATATAGAACATTATAAGTGATTTACAATTCATAACACAACATAAGATCTGTCATAGTACGTAACATAGTATTTTATCACTATTTTTTACACGAGGGGTGGTAAATAAATTTGCGAAACTATAGGGACACGATTAAAAGTGAAATTGTCTCCTTTTTTTAATCATGCATTCCGATATGTCTAAATCCATCCGATAAAATGTTTCGTTCACCACTGAACTGAATACTTGACAATTGCATTTCTAACAAGACCATTCCATAAAGAATAGAGAAATCCTATAATTTTCAAACTGATTATTTAATTAATATCCACATGATATTTTGACAGGTTTCTTGTACACTGTGGGATAAAATGGTACACTGCAGTTTAAAGTACCAGTTGTCGTTAAAATAAAAAGAAAGGCGTAATTAAACGATTTCAATGCAGAGACGTTCTACGATAAATCTTAAACGGGCCGGACGGGTTCACGAGCGCATAAAAAACCGTATCTTTTACATAAAGTGAGTTTCGCCTTTATGCGCGTTTTTTATGTCTTAATTAAAAATTATATTTCGGCATGTGATAGCGCCAACGAACAACGGTGAATCCCGCCTCGTCATAAAATAAATGGCCCAAACAGAAGTTGTGGCTGCTGAGTTGTCATATTATCAATTATCACGAAACTTTTCCAAAACATTAGTTGAAAATACTTTTTCTAACCAAAATTTCTCGTTTTTTTAAATAAATTTATAAAGTTTTGACTTACTACCGAGTTATTCATATAAATATATTTTTGTTGGTTTTGATGCAACACATTGTATGTGTATACTACTTCTCTTATTAATCATAACTTCGATTCTAATACTTCTATGAATCATACCGATAAAGAAAAAATGTTTAACTTTCGAAATTAGGCTTCTGGTAAGTCAGTTACTTTCAACTATTCATATAGAGGATTCTTTTTAATTTGAATTGGTAGTTTTCATTTTATTGAAAATTCACTAGATTTGGCAATCCTGGGTGAGCCGCCGCTTTCAAGATGTCGAAATGTATAGCGCTTGATGTCACTTAAAATTCGCGAGCACGTTTTTGGGCATGCCGATGCGTTTACCTTCGCTCTTTATGGCATCGGTCTTGTTATTTCGGACGAAATTATTTTGAATTACAAGTTTCGCCGATGATGGGCAATTAATTATTCTTAAATAAGCTCCGTAATCTAAGTGAACATGTTAATTTACGCTTTAATGAAGACGAATCGCAATTAAAGGGAAAAAAAGAAACGCTATCACTTATGCATGGCCGTGCCACAATGAGAACGTAATCGGTCGGGTAAGTTGCTTTCCTCAGGGCAGTTTCGAGAACACTTTAGGAATTCGATTGAACTCAATCGCGAAATTCTCTATTAAATAAATCTGAGATTGTAATGGTTTTACAAATGCTTAATGTAAATCTTAAGGTCACGAATAATTATGTTGAATGTGTCGTAAGTTATTAAATTGGATGATACGTACGAGTGCTGAAATATTTATGCGTTGCAACATGAAACATTATCCTTGACTGCTGAATTTATGTTCCTGTTCTTAATTAATTTTAAAATAAATATTTCAGAAATACGGAAAAATTTTCGCTGTTTTAATTTCAGTTTTTTTTTTATGCGACTAATGGCCAGCTGCACCAAACCCTTAAACAGAGCTTAAATTTATAATGTGACTTTTGACGTTATACAACATTGTGTAAGTTATAATCTAAGTGACGCTTAAAGTTAAGCAAAGCTTAAGTGGTTGGTGCGACTGGCATTAGATATTATACAACATTGTTAGGCCCAATTATACAAAATAAAACCAAGAGTCATAGGGAGATTTTTGCTCTAAAATTTTTTTTTTAACCCAATCAAAATCTGTTCTAAGGCGCATTTATGATATTAAGACAAAAAAGATGAAAAGATGACATTTCCAAGCAGTAATGACTTGCAGGCTTTCGCCGCCGATGTCTATAATTGAATTGGCTTCCGGTTGGGACCCCGTCACGACTGCTTCTACTGCTGACATTTCGTTCTCCATTGCAGAAGAACTTCCTCAGGGCTGCTGGTGGTGTTGCTGTTACTTCTCGTTAGTCGATGAGACTGTCACTTCTGCAATGGAGACCGAAACGTCGGCAGTAGAAGAAGTCGTGACGCGGTTCCAACCGGAAGCCAATTCAATAATGACTGTCATTTTACATTTAAACGTCTTTATTTATTTACCATCGTAGTAGGTGGTTGTTCTAAGTTAGTAGGTTGGTTATCATTTTAAGGCCCGGTCTTTTCATCTTTAATTAACTTTATCTGACGATTTATTCCTATAATAACAATTGTGATCACAATCGCTACTATGGAAATTAATCGCCAGATAAAGTTAATTGGAGATGAAAACACCGGGCCTAAATTAGATAAATTTAATTCGATGTTGTTATAATCTATGAAAAATTTTGTTGCAAATCGGTTGATTGTAGTGGATATCTCGAGCATCCTCTGTACAGCTGCTTCGGCCCTATTTGAGGCGTCGTCAGCAGCTTAAGACTTCCACTGCAAACAAAACCGATCTGTCCAAGGTTATTTGCAAATGCGATGTAATAATAATCAATAGTTTGAATCGTGTCATCCTGCGATCACTTTTTGACACAACATTGTACAGGAAATGCAGCTAGTTTGCTTCTTAATAAGTCCTCCCATACAAGGCGGCCAATCGTGCTGTCAAAGCATATTGAAAGTTTTAAAATTTTTTGTTGCCAATCGGTTTTGATTGCAGTGGATACCACGAGCTACGCTTCTCCTGATGAGGCCCCAAATAGGGCCGAAATAGATGTACAGAGGATGCTCGAGGGATCCACTGCAATCAAAATCGATTTGCAACAAAATTTTTTAAATTTTCAATATGCTTTGACAGCACGATTGGCCGCCTTGTATGGAAGGACTTATTAAGTAGCAAACTAGCTGCAATTTGTCATTTCCTGTACAAAATTGTGTCAAAAAGTGATCGCAGGATGACGCGATCCAAACTATTGGTTATAATCTATGTCAAATTGTGACAGTTCACATCAGATTGATTAACCAGTGTTGTCAATTCTCAACTTTACGTAAATTTGGCAGTGAACACACCTTATTATGAAAAGAAAATATTACAACATTGTCTAATTTGGAATAACCTTGAAATCTAAATCGACAATCAAAATTTAGTTATATACATGAGGACCACATACTCACTAAACTTTTGCGGTAATCTATGATGATAATGAATGTATTTTACGAATAATTTACAATGCATTCTTTATCTATTTACTATAGTAGGTTGGGTATCATAGTAAAATTAGACAGATTTAATTTGATGTTATTTTAACATACGCCAAATTCTGACAATTCAAATCACATAGATCAACGAAACAGATTTGTAACGTAACCCAGTCAAAATTGAAAGCGAAGGGAAACGTTTAACAAGTTCTGGATGTAAATTTGGACGTGAATACACCTCGTGATGGAAAGAAAATATCACTACATTGTCTAATTCGGAGTAACCTTAAAATCTAAATCGATATGACATTCATTGTTAATTACATGTACAGTTTGAGCGGAAAGAAATGAAAGTCTGGAAAGCGCAAGCGACCACCCGACTTCGCCCGACCGAGAGATAAACGCCGTAGCTCCGCCCGTTGAAATTTCTTAGAAATATCTACCTACCCTCAACTGCAGGCATTGCTAATATTACGATACGTAATTATTAAATGTAATTGGCCGACATCAATGAACTTCTTATTAGCAAGAAGTATTATGCATTCTAAATATTATTAATGAAAATATTTATCTTATTCATAATTAATCTTTAGGAAATTATTTGATGCTCTTTCAAAAAACGAAATAAAGGTATAATAAAATAGTTCATAGTTCATAGTTGATTTTATTATTTGCAATTAAGATTACAAATTCGTCAGATTACCCAGATTACATTAAATCTATAACATTTAAATAAACATATTACATTAAATACCTATTTGGTAAATAACATTTTTGGTAAAAATAAATACATATTTAACAAACAAGACAGTACGAAATATAATAGTTATTGCGGAACAAAATTATTAATCTAACTGACGCAGAAAGAAAAGACTTTTAATAAACAAATATTGTAATTACAAATTAAAACAGAAAACAATAATCCAATTATATTGAAGGCGTCCCGTGTCCATCGTCTATTGTTGGAATAAAACTCAAACAGAAAATAAAAATGCTAAATGTTCTTTTAATACGAAATCGGAATAATTAAATCCGATTTATAATTAAACGGAATGTGATTACAATTTAGTCCAATTTCATTTGAATCCCATTAAAGAACACGTGTTTCTTTATATTCTTAATATTCTGCTAATGTGAACTTCAGAGCTATATAAACTTCGATTGTTTAAACATTGATTATTTGCCTTTGTGCCTCACCAAGGAAAGTTGAACGAGCAGCAAGTGAGTTTTAGTCAGTTTTATTTTTGATTTTCTGTTTGAGTTGTATTGCAATAGTTTTTATTATTATTATTGTTTTTATTTAAACTTTGCTTAAGTTTTTGTTTTTCTTTCAGCAAATTATACTTTTCTGTTGTGGTCTTTTTTGTGATTTTTTTTTATTTTACCATTTATTTGTTTTTTGTTTTTAACAATTTTTTTTTCTTCTTTCAGCAAATAATCATTTATTTTTCAGAATTTAAATACTTCTTTCAGTATGTTTAATTTTCTGTTTGGATTTTATTGTAATACTTTTTAATATTTTCATCTTTTATTTAAGCTTTGATTTAATTTTTGTTTTAATATTGTTTTGAGCAAATTAATTTTTTATTGGGGTTTAATTTTCATATTTTTTTATATATTTTGTTTAATTTTTATCAACTAAATATAGTAATTTTTATGTTAGCATTTGTTTCTTTTTTGTTTTAATATTTTTTTTCAGTAATTAATTACTTTTCTTTCAGAAAATTATAATTTTTGTTAAGGTCTTATTTTCATATTTTTTATGTAATTTTTATTTTAGAATTTATTTAATTTTCTTCCGCCATTTATATTTTTTGTTCTGAATTTTTTAAAGGTCTTGTCGTCTGTGATTAGTTCTCCTTGTAGGAATCGCAACTTTTTTGTTAGCAAAATGGGAAGAAGAATGGGGCAACGAGAATCATCCGTAGCTACAAGAGGATATATTTGCGGTTTAGCAGAAGCAGGAATGTTCATAAGAAACATCTCTCAGCAAGTTGATATGTCAGAAAGTCAAATTCGAAGATGGATCAATAGAAGACAAGAAGACCCTTCCCTAAGAACAGCACCGAAATCAGGTCGTCCCAGAGTAACAACTAATAACGAAGACCAGGCAATAGTTGTCACTGTCGAAGCTAATCCGTTTACAACTTCAGTAAGGATCAGGGAACAATTAAATTTGCATTGCTCTTTTACGACAGTAAGGGAAAGGTTAAGGAGTGCAGGTATTCACAGCAGAAAACCAGCCAAGAAAATTTTGCTTTCACCCGAGAACGCTGCTGCAAGATTGCGTTTCTGTGAGGAAAATATGAATCGCAATTGGGAAAATGTGATATTTACAGACGAGAAAACATTTTCTACATCGCAGGATTCCCCAGTCGTGTTATGGAGAAGGAAAAATACACGGTATAATGTGGAAAACGTAAGACCAAATACAACAAGTGGACGCATATCAGCTGGATATTGGGGTTGGATTTCGAGTGCAGGTCCCGGTGCATTAGTTCCCGTTTCACCCCCAAGGTTTACATCTGCAAGGTATATACAAATTTTGGAAGAAGTGATGATGCCATCAGTAAGATTAGTATATCTCGAGGACGAGGTGGAAATAATAACCATTGTGCAAGACAACAGCCCCATTCACAAAGCTGCCAATGTAACAGCCTGGTTTACAGATCGCAACGATATTGAGGTATTACCGTGGCCTGCAAGATCTCCAGACCTCAATCCAATAGAAAATATGTGGGGAGCGATGGTAAGGAATTGGGAGGATATCGCTGGACACGGTGTTCGTGAAAGAACCGTTGAACAACTAACGCAACATGTTTTCCGAGTTTGGGAAACATTTAGAGGCACAAATTTTTGTGAAAATTTGGTAAATTCAATGCCAAACAGGTTAAGAGAATGTGTTGAAAGTAACGGGTATTACACAAAGTATTAACATGTTATCTTCGCTTTTTTCGTTCTTTCAGCAACTAATCATTTATTTTTCAGAAATTAATTACTTTTTCTTTTGGCATTTTTATTTTCTGTTTGAATTTTATTCTAAGAGTTTTTAATAATTTTTCTTTTTCAGCAACTAATTTATTTTTCAGAAATTAATTACTTTTTCTTTTGGCATTTTTATTTTCTGTTTGAATTTTATTCTAAGAGTTTTTAATAATTTTTTCTTTTTCAGCAACTAATCATTTATTTCAGCTTTTTGTTTCGTATATTTTAGGTTTTCGGTTGACCACGTCGTTGTGTAATGGTTGATCCATCACGCGGTCAACCGAAGGCCAACAATATACGATGGACACGGGACGCCTTCAATATAATTGGATTATTGTTTTCTGTTTTAATTTGTAATTACAATATTTGTTTATTAAAAGTCTTTTCTTCCTGCGTCAGTTAGATTAATAATTTTGTTCCGCAATAACTATTATATTTCGTACTGTCTTGTTTGTTAAATATGTATTTATTTTTACCAAAAATGTTATTTACCAAATAGGTATTTAATGTAATATGTTTATTTAAATGTTATAGATTTAATGTAATCTGGGTAATCTGACGAATTTGTAATCTTAATTGCAAATAATAAAACGAACTATGAACTATGAACTATTTTATTATACCTTTATTTCGTTTTTTGAAAGAGCATCAAATAATTTCCTAAAGATTAATTATGAATAAGATAAATATTTTCATTAATAATATTTAGAATGCATAATACTTCTTGCTAATAAGAAGTTCATTGATGTCGGCCAATTACATTTAATAATTACGTATCGTAATATTAGCAATGCCTGCAGTTGAGGGTAGGTAGAAATTTCTAAGAAATTTCAACGGGCGGAGCTACGGCGTTTATCTCTCGGTCGGGCGAAGTCGGGTGGCCGCTTACCCTTTCCAGAGTTTCATTACTTTCCGCTGGGGTAGTACATGAGAACCACATTCTCACAAGACTTTCACGACAAACTACGATGGAAGGTAAAGAATGGAAATTTATCTAACCCCGTGATATTACCAATAATAAATAAGTTTCGAATAGTAATTTTCGAATTTGATTGTTTACGTTTACAAAAAAACGATATTTTAAGAAAGAAGTTATCGGGGCAAATGAAAAGCTTGGGGAAAATTTCCTGAAAAAAAGAGAGAAAAATGGAGTAGGAAAAAAAAAGGTGAACAAGAAACAAAAGTCAATCGATGATTTTTCGGCGGAACCAAAAGGAAGGGAAACAACAAAAAGCATCAATAATGAAACTTAAGAAAATAATAGATACTTTTGATTTTTTGAACAATCCGAATCATCTGATTGTTTTATTTTGTGCAATTTTTTCTTCATATTTTGATGTTCAGAAATAAGAAAAAAAATTAAATGCAAAGAAGGAAAACTATGCGATTCTCCAATGGAAAACATTTGAAGTTGAGGATCGTGTCGGTCGGAAAAAAAACTCGAAGAAGCGTCATTGATAAAAAAAAACTTAAGAAAACTAAACAAAGTTCTTTTGCTTTCTTGTTCAATTCTTTCTTCAATTTTGTTTTAATTATATCTTCCACTTTACCTATTCATTTAATTCAAGTCCATTTGTTTTAGTCACTGCTAGCGTTTCACTTTTTGATGTTGTCGACAGTATCAACCACTCCGCGAATCACTGTACGTACAGGGTGGGCCAAATTCGCCACTTTTAATAGGAAACTCCTATTTTTACACGAATTAAGACAAAAACTGACCTCGGTCCCTGGAGCTCGACTTTTAAGACAAAATTAATGGTGAAAACCGCATTTCGATATCTTGTACCGCTTAGGAGCACAGGGCGTTTTTCAAAATTCTACGATTTCTAAAAACCTTCATAACTTTTTTGTTAATGAAAATTTTTGATTTCTGTAAAATCTTTTTTAAGGCACTTTTTCATACAGAATTCATTGCTCCAAATTATTTTTTTCTAAACTGCTCATTATTTGAGATATTAGTAAGAACTTTGATTTTTTATATGGAACACCCTATATATTTTTAAGTTTTTGAAAGGAGTATAAAATTTCATTCATATAAATATAAAACACTTGATATTTTATTCAAACAGTTTGTGAAATATAGAGTTTCAAAGTTTCAATCAAAAATTTAATTGTTTTTACAGCATTGAGGTAGGCTGTGGATGACGATAACAAAGCGATTTAAGTTTTTGTAACTTCTTGGTAGGCCGCTATCAAAATTTGACACAATCTCTTACAGTACTTGCATTTCTCTTGAATTTTACTATCTCCGTAAAATAGACTTTGGGAGATAATTAAACATGTACGAAAACTACGAGAAATACGACATGTTATAATATTTATACCAACTCAAGACTTCATGAAGTGCCTTTAACTTGTAAATGTATGTGTGTACTGAAGATGACAGCGTAGCTGCCGAAATACGTATCTACGGATACAATCTATTTTGATTTATATTTAAGCATATAAATTTTTTGATTTATATATACTTTTTTGATTTATTATTTCTAAACCACTGTCTTCTTTACTAATATTAAATGTTAAAGTGTTTTATAGGAATTGGCGAAAATTCAGAAGCAGCGATTAATCTTTACCATGAGTGGTATCCTGAAAGAAGACAATCCTTCAGCGATATATTTTTGAGATATAAAAACGATTTAATAAATTTTTAGTCTTTTAAACTGATAAAAACTAAAAATTATGAATCTCAAAACGGAAATAAAGAATTAGAGATCATAGTTTAGGGAGAAATTAAAATGACCGACGCCATTTGGAGCAAACATCTTAGCAAGAACTTCTGCAATACGAATTTTAAAGAAACAAAGATTCTGACCTTATTGAATAAGAAAAATGCATCATTACCAGTCCTTGAATTGGTGATGTCAGCTCAAACCATAACAAAATGGAATCGTTTATGTTTAGTACAAAATGACCGACAATTTGATACTTTATATAATTTTTGTGCAATTTCGATTAAATTAGCATTTATTCGTTATAACTTCGTTATATTTATTGAAAATAAAGTAATATTTTTTCATGGCTCATTGAATCTTTAAAAAATATTTAGCCATCATCATCCACAGCCTACTTGAATGCTGCAATAACCATCAAATTAATTAAAATATGAGAGCTCTACAACTCAAAAATCTTTTGAATAAAATAACAAGTGTTTTATATTTTTGTAAATAGAATTTTATGCTCTTTTCAGAAATGTAAAAATATATAGGGTGTTCCAGATAAAAAATCAAAATTCTTGCTAATATCTCAAATATTGAGCAGTTTAGAAAAAAATAATTTGGAGCAATGAATTCTGCATGAAAAAGTGTCTTAAAGAAGTCTTTACAGAAATCAAAAATTCTCATAAAGAAAAGAGTTACGAAGGTTTTTAAAAATCGTAGAATTTTGAAAAACGCTCTGTAGCTCTTAAACGGTACAAGATATCGAAACGCGGTCTTCACCATTAATTTAGTTTTAAAAATCGAGCTCCAGTTTTTGTCTAACTCGTCTAAAAATAGGAGTTTCCTATTAAAAGTGTCGAATTTGGTCCACCCTGTACAGTGGTTACATTCGACATCGACCAGAAAGCACCACACAACTACAAAAATTGCATCAAAGTGGTACGTGTGTGTTTAGCCTAAGAGTGAAGGAATTATCTCAACTCGATGATCATTTTTAACAATTCTCTGTACACAATACTCATATCGATTTGTGATTAATAACTTTTCAGAATACAACTGATATGAACATTTAGTCTGATGTCAAGAGCCTTATCCGTAATCATAAAACAATAAAACTTTATTAGCGAGTATATGGTATACCTAGCTTTCAATTTACGCAATAATCATTAGAGTATAATGTGGTGTGGGTAAGTTTCTTGGTCAATTATATTTTGAAATTAAAAGACAGAATTGTTTTAACATATTCCCATAATTTATGTGTATCTTTTATGTACGGTTAAAAGGAGTAAAAAGCGTACAAAAGCAGGAAGATATAACTTGAGGCCAAAGAGGTTGCACACCGTAGAAAATAAATTTGGAGGTCAGCAAACCCGACCCTTACTGTCTGGTATCTAATGATAGAAAAGTGTAGAGTTAATAAAAAATAGATCTAATAATTAAATAAAAGGATAAATGTGTAATCGGTAGGTACTTCATTACAAAATTAGTTAATTCAAAAGATGGAAAATCGCCACGTCCGAAGATTACACTACTTCGAGGAATAGCTTGATACGTTAATTACAAGCAAATATTGTTCATCTTAAAGGGTCTGAATACTACTTTTAGGAGTTGAGGTCAATTTACCAAACTCTCGAAAAGGACGGCTACTGATTAAATAGAATACTCAACAGCTGGTCTTTTTCTAACAATACTGCTATAACGAATTGGTAACGTGGGCCAGGGGTTAGTAAATTTTCACAATTCAATTTTCCATAAAAATCCGATCACTTGCAGTCCGACTCCACCCATTACAAAATTATAAGCGTTGTAAACTTATTATTAAAGTTATTAATTTTGGTGGTCAATTCCACTGACAGCTAAATGTGCTAAAGTATTGAATAAAGAGCTATGGAACTCGGTTCTGAAACTACAGATGCTCCGACACTTTTCAACATTTTTCCGTAATTGTATTTCTACTTTTTTATGAAAGATGATCAAGTGAAAAGGGGATGATTTTATAAATCGTTTGAAGTTTAATGAGGCTACACTTACAAATTGATTTATAACTGAATTTGTATTTGGCATAGATATCTTATAAGTGGGTGACGTGCATGCTAGCCGTAATGATTTCAACATTAGAAAAGGATGTTTGCTCTAAATCAGCTGATTTGGCGATTTAGGGCAAAGCAATAAGCGTTCCATATGGATTAGTTACGAGAAAATATTAGTTCTATGTCGCAGCGAAGACGATTCTATTAAATTAATAAAAATCAAATTATTTCATATCTTATCCGTGCGAGTTATTCGACTTCTTGTACGAAGTCACATGGTCATATTTCTTTTCTTTACTCTCCTATGAGGAATTCTATTAAGCTATCTTTTTTCATATTGGAGACAATCGTTTCCTATACACCAGCATTGCCACACTCCATCCATTCTTTATATCTATGGTGTTAGGTGTGTATTCTCCGTTTTTAAGATTTATTCTCGAAATAATTTTCTTTAGGAAATTCTCTATTTAATTGATCAGAAATACGATTAGATTAAAAAAATGATGCTTTTAAGATAACTGAGAATGAATGTCTGATTTTCTAGTATCAAAACAGATTAAGAATCTTCATTACGTGCTTTTGCAGTTGGTCCCATTTACTTTTGGTGGTGATTTCCTTTTATTGAATGGGTTACCACTTAAGTTCATGCTAATTGAAGTAAAATTAACTAATGAGGTGGTTGCCATAATAGCTTTCATCCGATAAATTATTTTAACTGCAGAGGGAATAGTTACAATTGCATGAAATATTACATGTATTGTATGCATGTAGTTGGTCTGTTTGGAATGTACGAGTACAACTGAGAATGACAGCATCGGCAAAAGTGGGTTACACGAGTAGGATTTCATTTCGAATTTCGAAGAGTGTTTTGTTTTGATAAGTTTCAAGCTGGCTGCAATTTATTTCGGCATCGTCAGTCGAGCATACAGCGCCGATAAATCACGCCCCGCGATGACACACACACACACAGTCACGGATAAATACCAGAGAGAATTTCAAACGAAAACAGAACAAAAACAAAAACAGTTGCGCAAACAAGCGCACGTATAAAAACGAAATTTCGGACCGTCGAAGACGAAAAAGGAAAAGGTGACACGTGGGCGTACGCTAAGGACCGCACGATTACGGAGGTTTAAAGATGGTGCGATTAATTCGGCGACGTTTTGATCTATTAGTCATTGGGTTCTTCCGTGTCCCCTCCGTCCACTCATCTATTTCATTCAATAAAGCCCCTCGCACAAAGGCCCCCCGATGAAAATCGATAGACAGACTTCGTCGCTAGGGCAACCATCTGCTTTTACTCTCGCCGTTTCGACCGGCCATCTTTCTTGCGTCACGTTGGGAAAACGTGCTCCACATATAACGTGCATTTTTTACCTCGTTGATTATGCATTCGTTTCGATTACATCACGGGTAATTATTAGTCACACACACGCACAGAATCAAATCATTTTCATTTTTTTTTGAATCTTTGAAAAAGAAAGAAAATCATGAAGTGTAAATGGTTTTAGAACATGTTATTAGAGAATCACAAACAAAGCATTTTATTTTTGAATGTATAGAAAAATGTTTAATATAAAAGTCATTGATACTAAAAGAAAAACAAGCATCGCATGCATATGCAGACGTTAAAGTCGTGCGTGCGTATATGTCCATATTAATGAAACGGTGCATTAGAACATTTTCGAATTCTAAATGAAATTCTATTGAACTGTGTGGTGAAACTATTCCACGGAATGTGGTAAAGCATTAAACTTTGTATCTTATGAAAAATAAAAAAAAAATCTTGGATTCTTCATTTAATGATCCTTTACTTACGATGACTTTCTTTAGCACCGACATTTGTTGCGACACATTCAGTTGACACTTGACACAATTCAACGGTAAAGTCAACTCTCATTGCACCGCAGAGAGATATCGGTGAAATTATGCCGTTACAAATTTTACTCTCCAACGTAAAATATCGCTCGCCATAAAAAGTCAGACAGGTCGTAAGCAGTAACTTCAAAACGTCTATTAATTTCCCGAGAAATTGCGGATTGTGTAACCGAGAGACCGCCGAAACCCACGAGGAATTTATGCAACGGATTCTCGTCCGTCGAAGTGTCAACATAAACTTCAAAACTTTATACGGATTTAAGCGGAGCTGACGTCCGGTTTGTAAAATTCGGTGATTTTCTGCGGCGTAATGTTTTCTTTTTTTGGCAACTGTAAATTCAAAGTGTGAAGATATGTTTTCTCTCGTCTCGTTCTCTCTTGGGTAAATACGCGCGCTATTAGCATATGTTAATTTTGAAATTGGTTGCTAATGGTTTTTAATTGAACCGTTAAAGTTCGAACAGATGTGATAATTGCAGAAGTGTGACCGGCTTCTTATTAGTCATCTTTGATAAAGCAAATACCAAGACGTTTGTATTAAGAAGTATCCAGATGCTTGTGCAGGTTCGCGAGCGCATACGCAACAAAGATACTATAATAAAATTGTAACTTAAAGAAACGATATAAAAACAAAAAAATCACGATTTTTTCTTAAACAATCACGATTTTTTTGATTTTTATTATTTTTTACATAGAAAATGCAATAATTGACATTAACAATAACGAATAATTGAAAAAAAGCAATAACGACTAAGATACGTCTTGTTCAAACTTGCAACCGAAATAACTTATGTGTAACGTAGCAGTAAATAAAGTTGCACCATCTTGCACTTTCATATAAAGAAAAGAAATTCCTGTCAGAACTTGAAAATTCGGCTGTCTTTATAATGCGGGGATGACGCGAGTTGTCGCTATTTTCTAGTCTACATCGCGAACGTGCGCTGCCTAACGATAACGAGTAATAAAGTGTGTAATACTTCATATAACAGTGTATAAAAGTCCATCTACAGGCTGTTTCGTAACTTCATGAAAATAAATTAAACAATGAAAGTTTGCATGAAAATAAATAGAATGAACCATTTTTTGTTGAACAAAGTGTTATTAAATTTTCCAGAAAATAAATAATTTTGTCGAACGGGTAAACCGTTTGAACGACTCTGGTTTAAGTTTATGATGTTTACGAAGAATATGAATGATGTAATTTATTGTTAGTCATTGTCAGCCGGGCCGGGTAGTTTGAAGATGTACGTCGAGGTGGTTGCACGGAAATTTACTGCAAAAAATTGCAGAATTTACAAATAGTGAGATTGTTGACATGATTCTAGTATACGGTGAAAGTGGGCAAAACGCATTAGCGGCAAGGCGTTTGTATGTACAGCATTTTCCAAACCGACATTTGCCAACCAGTGCCACATTTTTCTCTGTTGTGCAAAGAGCGAGGGATACTGGAACTTTTAGGGCACGTCGCGAAAGAGGTGGAGATCGACAGCGTCCACAACGCATCCTAAACACAGAAGAAGAAATACTACAACTTATCGAGGTATATCCTTTGTTAAGTGTACGTGTTATCTCAAGACAAATGCGTTTATCGTCCTCCGTTGTTTGGCGCATTCTTCGCGAACAACAATTACATCCGTACCATATTCAAAGAGTTCAGACTTTGCCACCAGCCGCATATGCTCGCATACGATTTTGTCGTTGGTTACTGCATAAACAACAGGCAAATGCGAATTTTATTCATAATGTCCTGTTTACCGACGAAGCTATTTTTACCAGAGATGGGGTGTGCAATTTTCGCAACATTTGTGGGCTGAGGAAAACCCTCACGCAATTCGTCGTGGCCATTTCCAACAACGGTTTTCTGTTAACGTGTGGGCAGGTATTCTAAACGACAATTTAATCGGGCCGTTCGTCTTACCGAACCGTTTAGATGATCTCCAATACTTAAATTTTCTACGAACTAATCTACCGGAACTTCTCGACAATGTGAACTTAAATCTTAGAGCAACGATGTGGTTTATGCACGCTGGGGCTCCACCTCTTTTCGACGAGAAGTACGTGCTCACCTCGACGAAATATTTCCTGGCAGATAGATTGGAAGAAACGGGCCGATCAGGTGGCCTGCACGTTCACTTGATCTAAATCCCCTAGATTATTATCTGTTGCTTAACTCTTTCTGGACCGGGCTGGATTCTTAGCGGAATGCTATAACGGTCCACTGTTACTTATAGCGAAATTAAAACACTCACGTCAAAGTTTACTTTACTATTTATTTAACACTAAACTTCACTAAAATTTAAATTACCAAGTTCAAAATGAATTAAAACCGACACGAGGTAACATGTTTATTTCTACTTCTTGTAATAATAATTTTTTCTTGTCGCTCACTCTTTATAGGAGAAGTATAGTTACAAAGTAGTGGGGTAAGAATAGAGGGAGGAGAAATTCATTGGTTTTAGATGGGGTGCAAGAATCCTGATTGGTTGTGCATAATTAGGTGGGCTTGCTTTGGTGGTCGTTGAATATCAATTCTCTGGTTCCAGGAACTATTTAATACTTCGCAGGTTCGAAGATAAGAATATTATTGTTTGTCCGAAAATGTGTTTAAAACCCAAAGATGATTAAAACTACAATTACGCCGAAGACAGAAACGATTATATCTGCGGGAGTTTTATGAGCCTTATATTGGTTGTGATAATCCGGTTGCCGGGAACAATGAATTATGCCGCGGCAAGCACGTGAATAAACATTTAATATAAGAATTAGAAAGGTTTACATTTAAGTAATTTAAATAAACAACTAAGGGATAATTGCGCCGTAAAATCCAATCGGACTTCTAAGAAAGGTTGAGGCAAGGAATTTCCAGATTTAGTTTCTAAAACGCACATATCTACAATAAAAATAAATGATATGATTTGAATTGTCGGCTTATCCTAAAATAAAAATACATCAAATAAACGTTTGTGACAACGTAACAAATATTATCTGTGGGGACACGTAAAAACGTTGGTATACGAAGAAATCAACACGTTCCAAGAATTGAACGATCGTATTAACGCCGCATTTCTCTTTGTTCGACAACAAAACATGTTTCATAACGCTTGTGAATCATTATTTCGCCGGGCAGATTTGTGTTTACGAGCGGCCGAGGGAAGGAATTTTGAACACTTATTGTCACTGAGCCAGAGAATCTAAACATTTGTCGATGCGTTATCAGTTGAGGGTTTTATTTTGTTTTTATTTCCGTTTTTATTTAGATGCATTTATGCACATATCTCATGTCCAACACGCCATTTTTTTTACGAAGTTGCGAAACACCCAGTATATTGATATGTCTTCTCATAGAAGTGGTAGGGAAAAGATCCTATTTGGCAACATTTTATTGAAAAGTCGTGCAAATCTGCTGGAAAAAGAGGAAGTAAAGCTACTTGTAAAAAACGCAAGGGCTTCTGGAACGTATGAAAAACCACCGGGAAAAATGTGCTTCAAGTAATATAGAAAAAGAAACAAAAGCAGATGATGGAAGTGCCTCTGCAGGAACAGTGGCAAATGTACAATCGAACACATTAGAAGAGGACAGTTTGGATAGTGCCCCATTGCTCATAGCTTCTACTTCATTAATTAAAAAAAGGAAGGGCATCTAATTCTAGTTCTGGGTCTTTATTTTCTTTTGTCGTGCACACAACGTAGTCTAGTAAAGACGAAATAGGTAAACAAATTTGCTAGGGCCATTTATGCCACAAATAGCAACTTCACATGTGTTGAGCAACCGGAAGTAAAAAAAAAGCTACTGCGCTTTTATGGCCTGAATATATACCACCCTCCAGATATGGATGTGTCTAACCGACTGCTAAATGAAGTGTACAGTGAAAAGTAAATGTTTTAAAAATTTATCGGGAAATTCGGATTTTCTGTCATTGGATGGATGTCCAATGTCCATAACGAACCAATCATATGTGCAACAGTCACTACAGAAAATGGGTCCTCCTTTTTAATAGACACAATAGACATGCCTGGAAATCCACATACATCTGCATATTTAACAGAACTTGCAATAAACCTAATTAAAATGCTAAAGACTGAATATCGCTGTGCAGGAAGCAGTCTTGTAACAGATAATGCTGCTAATATGAATGCAATGGGAAATCAGATCAAACAGTCAACAGAATTAAATGTTATTACATATGGTTGTGTTCCACATATCTTAAACTTGTTATGTAAGGACCTGGAAATTAGTGAAATTAAGGAACATTTACGTCCTTTGTAAAATATTTCCGAAACAATCATTTTGCTTCGGCGACATACGCGAAAGAAGGAGGAAAAAAGCTTATTTTACCTAGTTACGTAAGATGGAAAACACTTGCTGACTGCTTACATGGTTTTGTTGAAGCATGGCCCAAACTTTTTAAAATTAGCGAGGAACATAAAAATGAAATCGATAGTATAGTAAGGCAGAAAATTTCGAATATTTATTTGAAAAGACACCTGAAGATTTCTTAACGATACTGAATCCGATATCTGTTGCAATTGATAGGCTTCAAAGAAACGATGTAATTCTATCAGACGTCGTAGAACAATTAAAAATATTAGAATCACATTTTGAGAAAACTGAATTTACTCTAAGCCAATTCCTTCTGGACCCTACGAAAACGGAGCATACATTAACAGAAAGTGAAAAAAATTGTACTTTAAATGTTGCAAATGATTTATACCCTAACATTGGTTTACTACCATTGATTATTAAATTTCTGGCTAAATCCGAGCCATTTGTCGAAATGTTTCACGAAGAAATTCTTAAAAGCACAAATCCATTGGAATGGTGGAAATCTCAACGGAATATTGAGGTTATTGATAAGTTATTCTCGATTATCAAACAATTATTATCTGCTGCAGCTTCTTCAGCCTCCGTTAAAAGGATGTTTTCAACATTTGGTTTAGTTCATTCTAAAATTAGAAATCGCTTAGGAACTGAAAAGGCTGCTAAATTAGTTTTTCTTTATAAACACTTTAATTAAAAAATTAACTTAAAATGCCTCTTTTTAAGTACCTGAACCATGTTTTATTTTCTTTTTAAATTTAAGTTTAGTTTATCTACATATTTTTTTAAGCAGGTAGTTTCAGATATGTAAATAATCTAACGTTAAATAAATTGTTTTTTTTATTTGAATTTTCTAAAGTTTGATTTATTTAGATTATCAGTTTTTTATACGATTTGATTTAAATCATGATTTAAATTTAAAAAAATCAGAGCTGTGAACTGCCCCCTTCTTTGACTGCTATCCTGCTAGAACCAGGGTTGCGACGATTTAAATTGATCAACTGATTTAAATCGTCGCAACCCTGGTCAAAGGAGGGGGCAGTTCACAGCTTACTCTTGTTTGATTGCCAAGCTCTCGTATAACTCTATTCTCTTCATCAGGACTGATCTAATTAAAATTACTTAAAAAAAAAGTTGCACATTTGAACAAATAGGACCACTTTCTTACTTCAAAAACATACTTTGACACGTTAAAATTACCGCAGTTTGACAATTTAAAAATTTATCCTTAATCATAAGATATACAGGTTTCTTCAAACTAAAACTTTACTTTTTCGAATTGAGTACAGTATTATTATCATTTCGTAAACAGTTCCCCTGTGAATTATAGCTTGAAATCGAATTCTATATTTACTCTTGCGAAGCTTATTCTCCAGTTCGGTCTACTCTGATTAATGTTTTAATTAGCGTAATCAGTTCGACTTCCAGAGTTATTAAAGACGCCCCGGTCAAATTTCGCAATTAATTGTTCGGAACATCGCTTCGCCTCTTCCTTTTCCAGAGAAATATCAAAACGCTATCGGTGCGTTTAAGAGAGGTCATAAATACTGAAGTGTCTCGTTGGCTGGCGCCTCAGCAAGAGCCGTCAACAATAGGAAAAATAAGAGAACAAGATCGCAATGTTCATCCTTCACGCGCGCCCACGCGACCAGAGACTACGACGACGTGCATGATGATGATGATTATTATTAATCTCCTGGCACTTTCATTTAGTGGTTCAGGATTCAGTTTTGTCGTCGTGTTGACGCTTATTTAATCACCAGCTGCTGAAGAAATCGCATTAATAAGAGGCGTTCTAATGCTGTCGGTCGATTTATGCGCGTCTGTCTGCCTACTTCGTGAGCATGTCGCCTTTGCAGAAGTTGATTTCATTAGGTTGATAGGAATCGTGATTAAAGTACTTATGTTTTAATCCAGAACACAGGCAATTATGCACGAACCATTAAACAAACACGCTGTTTACGGATTAATGTTTTGCTTTTCACTATGTACAGATGTTCTCTTATTAATACGATTATGCTCATGTTTATCTTATGAAGTAAAATTGATCATCACTTATGATAAATCTTCACAAGACATAAATTAATACAAAATTTTAAAGTAAGAAAATATTATTTAAGTTCCTTTAACTACAATGTTTTTATCATTTGTTTGTAATAAATTTCAATTATGCCTAACAAAATGGGCAATAATCTCCCACGTGTAGATAATGTATTCAGTTTTGATTTGGCTCACAAAATAAAAACAAATAATAATTTCCATGTAATTACAAACCAAGTCAAATAAAATGTTGCTCGTAAAAGGTATCGGCGCCAATTAAAATGCACAAATCGCTTGACAACAATATTCCAAAACGACTTGCATTTTTTTCATTTCCTTATCGGGGGGTCCGCTCTATAACGCCTCAAAACAAGCGTAATTATAAGCCGGCCGGAATTGCGTAAGGCGACGGCGACCACTGAGAATGTCTTGCTGGGATAGCTTCGTAAATTACGTTTTAATCGCCGAGATATTTCTAAACAAGTTTCGATCGCCTTTTAACAATAAATTTCGTTTTATCGGTCGTAATGGGGATGGGACGTTATTTAGTAGCAATAACTCATTTTTCGAAGCGTCGCTGTAAATTATCGGCATAACGATAGGTACGTCATTAATACCAAGAGCAATAATATAAACAATGATGGCACGCTTTTGTGTGGGTTAATACGCCTCCGAATCCATTAAAGAGTTTTTTATTTGAGGAGTCCATAAATGTATCTTTGAGGTGACGACTGTTGATATGTTTAATAAAATGAAGAAGAGGAAGGAAGATGCATGTGTACCATTGGGACATAAATATTTGGTACGGCAGATTTTCCTTTTTTTAAATAGGACTTTCGGGCTTATGCGGTTTGGTTAAAATTTCAAATTGTTACTTTACAATGCAACCGTACCAATTATTTATTGCGCATTTATACATTTTTGCAACATTACCGAATATATTCTAAAATAGCTATACGAGGGAGGTATAGATTTGACTCGGGCTTTTTAAATTTCTGATCGATAACAATGAACAATATCCAAATTTACTTCATAATAATCAAGACACATACATATGTATATAATACATTCTTTATCTATTCACCATCGCAGTAGGCCGTTATTTTAAGTTAGTAGGTTGGCTATTATAGTACAATTAGACACATGTCGGGGGTACATTTTGAAAGAGACTCACGCCTCCCTATCTTTTGATAATGGTTGCGAATTTATGTACTTAATATAAAAGCCTTTGCATTGCCCCATGCATCTCAATAGGATTGTATTGACAATGGTATGGGGGCGATCTAAGAACTCCATAGCCATGCTCCTTCAAAATTTCGTCAGTCGCGTATCGTTGTTGTTCTAAAAGGCTTAATTAATTCCCATAATTGTTTTTTTTTTGTAATTTTTCCTTCAATTTCGACATTGTTAAACAAACCACTCCTGCATTTGACTTTTTTTTACAGGAAAATGTGGTTTGTCCAACTGCACCGAGTGATACGATGCATTGTCCATCACCATCACACATTTTCGTTGCAACTTGCCTAGTGCAGTAAAAAGCTGATTAACCACCCAATTTTGAAAATTTTTTGCATGCATGTTTTTTTGGCAGTCTCAATCAATCAAATAAAACTGCTACAAATACGGTAAAGCTTTCCAAACTTCAAATCGGTTTCCGGTAAAAAAACAACCCTTCATTAACTCGTTTTTTAATACGGCGTCCCACACGGAAGCTGCGAAATTTGATGTTTTATTGGCACGAGCATTTTATGTAAATCATTTAATACCGCTGAAGAGAGAAGTTTCATGAATTTGTTTAAAGCAGTTCGATGGGGTTACAAACTTCCCAATAGACGAAAACTAGGTGGAGAACTTTTAGAAGCTGAATATAAAAGAATCACTAAAGTGATAAGGCGGAATACGTACCAGGTCATCGGGGTATTATCCAGGCAGGGTGCGGGTATGGCATACCTTGGCCCTGAACCTATTCTAGGTATAACCAAGAACGCTATTCGGGGCTTTCTTAGTGACTGGATAAGCGAGGAACATAACATATACTGGCTAAGCAGACCAGGACATCGCCACAGAAAGACCTTCCTTAGAGTTCCTTGCAAAAAGAGAGCTGCAGAACTTTTGCTTTTAAGCAGGACGCAACTCAAGATCACCACGGGGTTACTAACAGGACACCTGACTGTTAAGGAGCATCTGTGGAGGATCGATAAATTCAATGGGAACCTAAACTGCAGACTCTGCAAAGGAGAACCAAAGACAGCAATGCACAATTTGTGTAGATGTGATGCGCTGGCAAATCGCAGACAACGTATATTCGGACATCTCAGGATAGTTCCAGAAAATTTCAACACGCAATCAGTGAAAAACCTGTACCAGCTGGTGCAGGGGACATGCTTCACTGAATGGTTGCGGTAAGAGAACCAAGGCGAGCACAATAAGCCTAAATGGCTGCGGTGCTTCCGGTGCATCCCTTGCAGACGGGTTCTGGTCATGAGGAAAAAAAAGTGACAAGGCAACTCATACAAAATTGTGACTCACTAACTCTAGTTGTCGTTCGTTGGTTGGTCGAATATTTCGCGAGATTCTAATGTTAATTTTTTTGTTTGTACGCCAAAACTAATATTTGAAAAAGTATAAACACAGGGACAAACCGCCACACAGCAGAATATGTTTCTAGCCTTTGCAACGACGTAATTATAGACATTGGACCCAACAGAATTTTAGCTATATTATCTGATAATGCAAGTAATATGAAAGCCATGTAGAACATAATATCTTCACAGTTTGATCATACCTTATGTTTTGAATGTGCAACTTATGGCTTAAATCTCCTCTTACAAGATTTTTGTAAGTTGACTAGTGTTCATAAGCAAGTATCAAAAGCTCAGGCAATAGTAAAAGAAATTAGAGATTATCATATAAAATTTGTATTGCTCAAACAGAAGACGGACGTTTATGAAAATGAAAATAATATTTCAAAATCAACGTTATCAATGACAGTCAAAACCCGATGGTATTCTGTAGTAAAAATGATTCAAAATGTTTTAAAGTCAAAAATAGTACTTCAGCAGCTTGTAGTTTACCATGGTGATGTGAAAATAAATTCAACTAATAGAGAATACATACTAAATGAACGCTTTTTCGATATATTGGAAAGTATTCATAAGGTTTTGAAACCCATAGCAGAGGGGATTGCTGTACTGGAAGCAGATACGACCTCAACCTCTACCATACCTGAAGTATTTCATAAAATCCGTGAAGAAATTAATAGTGTTGGTCTTGATACAATATTAACACAGAATGAACAAGTTAAAGCAAACGGACTACTGATATCCAGAGAAAATTTCATTTTAGCTGATGCACACTTTTTAGCTAATTCATTTGACGCACGTTTTATGGCAAATAATCTAAATGATGAACAGATGTTGCGATCGTTGGAATACTTTGAGATTTATTTAAAAAAGCAAAAGATATGGGATGATGAAAATAAACGCAATGAAATCTTACAAGCTATGACAAACTTTCAATTGAAGGAAGATGTTTTCCAGCCTTCTATAATTTGGGATAAAAGTCTCATAGAAGATCCAGTTCATTGGTGGTAAGCTTTAATGAAGTTCAAGAAAATTGAAAAATTAGGCAGAATTGTATCCGGATTATCTATTCCGACAACTTCAGCATCAATGGAGAGAGGTTTCTCTTCTCAGGCAAGAATCCACAAAAAAGCGCAACAAGCTAACAAATGAGAAAGTCGAGAAACTTCTGGCTGTTCAAAATAATTTAAAGTTATTGGGATCTGACTGTGAACTAGGTAACATTGGAGAGAGTATCCCAGGTATTTTAAAAAGTACCAATTTTAATGATTTTATATAAGTCTATTTTTATTTCAGAAGTTAACAAGAGGCCATGTAGTAGTGCAACTACAAGTACCAGTACAATTGTAGTTAATTCTGAATATTCTGATTCTGTCACAGACTTTGAAGTAGAAGGAATCAATTTTGGAGATGAAGTATAATGCTTTAGTTCAAATGCCTCTTGAGAATTATATTTAAATTTGAAGTGGAAGGAATCAGTTTTGGAAACGAAGAATATGCTGTTGTTTATGGCGTGGCCAAAAAAAAATTGACACTTTTTTTATGTAAATCTATTGCAAGAATTTTGCAAGGTGGCCGTAATTATGAACTGATACTTACAAATAATAGACAATAATTAATGAAATTCAATTATTTGATTTTGAAAAATATCGGCTTTTATTAGAAATATGATAAGGCAAAAATGGAAAATGGATTTATACCTAAAAAAATTAATTTGTCATATTCACAGCCATTCTGCAAAATCTTTGCTATTGTTAACTTTACGTCAAAAAAGTCCCCTTTTTTGGCCGGGACAGTACCTCCAAGTAATAAATTTTAGCAGCCCTGGGGACATAATACATTCATACATGCAAATAAAGCAATTTTTGAAAATTTGTAACAACACCTTCATCCACTCACGTCTCCAATTCAAATCAGATATATGTATCAACGAAACAGATTTGAAAAGTAAGCCAAAATTAAAAATGATGATTAGGTAACATGGTATGTTTCAAAAGAAATTTTATTATCAAATATAAGGGCTTTTCTTTCGCTCAAGGTGGTCAAATCAAAGCTATAAATTTTAAACGAATCATGTTCTTTTGAGCTGTGATTCATCCTGATAGCTCCGAAATTTGTAACGTGTTTGGTAATCTCATTTCCCCTCTAAATCATAAAATTTCTGATTAGTTTGAATCGCGATATCCTGCGATCACTTTTTGACACAACCTTATATAGGAAATGACAAATTGCAGCTAGTTTACTACTTAATAAGTCATTCCATACAAGGCGGCCAAGCGTGCTGTCGAAGCATATTGTTGTGTCAAAAAGGGATCGCAAGACGTCGCGATTCAAACTATTCATTACATCGCATTTGTGAATAACCTTGGACAGGTCGGTTTGGTTTGCAGTGGAAGTCTCGAGCTATGCTTCTGCTGACGAGGTACAAATTAGAGCCGAAACAGCTGTACAGAGGATGCTCGAGCGATCTACTGCAATCAAAACCGATTTGCAACAAAATTCATAAAATTTGTTTGTTATGGTTCGATCATATTAATTTAACCTCTGGTCTCACCTTAAACGTGTACAATTTGACATTATTTGTTTCATATTCAGTTATGAGTTCTGACATTAGGGGAGTAATATTAGTAAGTTTTCTTGAAATTATCATTACATTTTATCGAGTTTAGGTTACGTATTTTAATCATGATACGAAATGTGCCATCCTTTCGTTCTATCAGTTTTCTGAAACATGCTAAGTTTTTTGTATTTAGTTTGATTCGATCAACAACAAAAGCCCTATACATACAACGCACGTTAATAATGTTAATGAACGTCAATAAGACCAACACAGAAATTGCTTAAATATGAGGTGTGCCATTTTCATTGCATTGCGCACGTGTAAAGCTAGCTTTATTACTCATTTTTAAATCTAGTAAGTAAGTAATGATAGGTAGTGAAAGAGATAGAATTTTGCAACAGAAACAATCAGAAAGAAGTCACTCCAGAAGGAGATAATTGAAGAGGACGAAATTATGGGTTAGCGAACAGAAAGATCAAAGAAAACTAAAATTTATTAAAGGCGGAGGTATCCATCTCTTAATAAACCGTCTGATAGTTATTAGATGAATAACTACCAGGAAACAATTAATAAAAACTTAATCAACAATTCAAAAAAACCAAGTTATTCATCGAATAACTTTAATAGGAGACCCTAAGACCCTAAGAAAAGTATAACTGCAAATCCTTACAGCATTGTAAGGTGTATCGGCTATCCCAGCCAAGACTTTCACACCTAATATCTTTGTTATTTATTAACGAATTTTGCTAAAATTTGGCAGGTAGCTTCATTCATTCATTCAGCATCTTCAAACATCATTACAATAAAAGTTTATAATTCTTTATGATTTGAAAAAAAAAAAACAAAGTATTCAGGGATCCTAAAAATCTATTATTACACAGAAAGACTTCTCAATAATATTTCTTAAAAAATATTAGTAAATTCTTTATAAAAAGTTAAATCTCCATTTAATCTAATAATAAACCTAGCTATTAAACATTTCTTATGATTTTCATCACAAATATTTATACATTCCTATTTTTTCCACTTTTTCACAAAAAAGATATCGTCTTAGGGAAAATGTCACCGAAATGTTTCGGAAGCACCGCGTATCGAGAACGATTTCCGGTTCAAAATTTTTCAAAATTTAAAATTGAAGATACCGGGACTGTACGTGAAAATAAAAGCGTGTATCGTAAACATGTAACCGAAAATGAAGAAATAGTGGCAGCAGTTCTTAACGCGGTTACAGAAAATCCCTAAATCAGTATTTGAAATTTGGCAAAACGATTAGAAATTCCATTATCTAGTTCTATACAATGAAGTTTAAAAACAAGAAAATATCATCATTTTTATTCGCTTCACCAAGTTGTCACAACACAGGAAGGCTTTTTAGTAATCAATACAAACTCCTGCCAAATTTTGCTATTTTTTTGTCCATAAACAATGAAGGGCTGAAAGTCTTGACTGGAACACTCTGCATATTAATAAAAGTTCGGAATAAACAAAAGACAGGAGCCATAGTCACGAAGCACTTAAAGGAAATAGCTAATAAAATCAAATTGGGATAAAAAATGAAAACGAATTCGAAATTGATTACTAAGAAAGGAAACCAAAACCAAGTATGGTGCATTGGTTGTTCACTAGAATGGTCAAACCCACAATAACCTATGCGGCTTCGGTGTGGTGGCCCAAGCCCAAGCAGGAAACCACTAAACTTAGGCTGAGCAAGGTACAAAGACTTGCTTGTCTAGGCATAACGGGGGCGATGAGCATAACCCCAACTGCTGCAATGGAAACCCTTCTAGACCTCCCTCTGTTACACATTGTGATAATGGGAGAGGCAAGACGAGAACTCCACAGATTGCAGCTTTCAAGTCACCCACTTAATACAAGTACGGGTCATACTACTATCGTCGGCAGCATCAGGGGTCCTTTACTCGATATGAGGACGGACTATATGGCTCCCAAAGGCAACATAAACCTGCTCATTAAAATAGAAATTAATGAATCTGCTGAGCATCGGGAACCTGAACAGAACTTTCCTCCTGGAAGTCTAATCTGATATACGGACGGCTCCAGAACTGAGACTGGTACCGGGTCTGGAATATACGGGCATCGACCAAAGGAGAAGTTATGCTTCCCGTTGAGGCAATTTGCCTCCGAATTCCAATCAGAAATATACGCCATATTACAATGTGCGCGGGAAAACAAAAGGAGGGCTTACACAAATAAGCGGAACTTTACCCTAATCGATAGCCAGGCGGCTTTGAAGGCTTTGGTAAGCTCAAAGATCTCTTCCAAACTGGTGTGGAAATGCTTAAGTGAGCTCAATGACCTGGGGGAATACAACTGCGTCATGCTGGTGTGGGTGCCAGGTTATCGGGGTATTATCGGCAATGAACAGGCCGATGAACTAGCTAGGCAGTGCGGATATGGCATACCTTGGCCCTGATCCTGTCCTAGGTGTAACTAAGAACGCTATCCGGAGCTTTTTTAGTAACTGGATAAGCGAGGTACATAACAGATAAGCAGACCAGGACATCGCCACAGTAAGACCTTCCTTAGAGGTCCTTGCAAAAAGAGAGCTGCAGAACTTTTGCTTATGAACGGGGCGCAACTCAAGATCACCACGGGGAGGATCGGTAAATTCAATGAGGATCTAAACTGCAGATTCTGCAATGGAGAACCAGAGACAGCAATGCACATTTTGTGTAGATGTGAGGCGCTGGCAAATCGTAGACAGCATATATTCGGACATCTTATGATAATTCCCGAAAATTTCAATACGCAATCAGTGAAAAACCTGTACCAGCTCGTGCAGGAAACATATCTCACTGAATGGTTGCGGTAAAAGAACCAGGGCGAGCACAATAAGCCTAAATGGCTGAGGTGCCACCGGTGCATCCTTTGCAGACAGGTTCTGGTCATGAAGGAAAAAAAAGAAAGGAAGCTCTGGTTGTTCTCGCATGTTTAAAATCAAACTAGAAATACAGGAGGGCACGGACTCCTATATTCGAAATTCAAAGCTAGAAAAACAGAATATGGAAAGAAGAAACATTAAAATTTGACACCTTCATGATAATTTCATTTTCCTCACTTTCCTCATGCCCCATCAAAATATGGTTGTAAGTTCAAATAATAAAAAAGACGAAACAAAATCTATTTATCTTATGGTAATAACAGAAAGCACACTTTTAATAGAAGAACTTTCCCTGGAATTTGAAGTTTAGAATTTCTATTCAAAATAAGTGTATAATAATAGGTCATTTTACATTGTCGACCAGAAGTAGCTTCGTTAAAGTTGTTAAATGATACGGAAATATTATGATGTTTTTTATGCCATCCATTGACAAATAATAAAGGAATTCTTGTTTCTAATTTTAAATGAAAATAATCTTCAGAAACAATTTTCTTAAAAAGAAAATTTGCTTTCGAGAAAAACAGTTTACAAACTGTCAACTTTGCGTTGACCTTGAAAAACTAATAACGTCATCGAATTCTTTGCCTTTGCTCACTACTTTCTTTAATGTTTTATTTATGAGAAAAAACCACATGCGGCTTGAAACACCTGGTATGTGACATTTGCTATTGAATTTTAATCAGTGAACAAATATTTCCAATTGTGATACAAAAAAAATATGCAGATTAAAATGCAATTTCTCTTTTTTATCAAAATTATAATTTAAGAAAATCAAATTGAATGCGAATAGAAATTTAAAATTCATGCGCTGTGATTATGTTACAGGAAATAATAACAGGCATGAAATGAATAACGATCATAAATTGTAAATAAGTGATTGTATCATGCGAGTTTTCTTATGATAGATCATAACAAATTCATTTTTCAATGTACAATAAATAATAAGACATACATTTTAACATTCTAATCAGAAATCTGCTTGCCCGAGACAGGTTATTAACGAGCTTGGTTAAATAATAATCGTCTATACTTACATATACACAGGAATATTTACGCAATATAATGGTAACTATTACGAGACTGTCTAGATTAAAATTTATTGAACTGTTATCTTAAATGTTAAAAGTAAAATGAAAACATCTATTATTGAATGCAAATAAGAAGCTTGGAATAAAATTAAAATATCCATGCACATTTAGTTGTTTTATATATTTGAAGCACAAATTCTAAAATTAATTTGTTTTAGAAAAAGGAAAGCATGGAGAAAGTCAACTTTAACGAGCTTTAAATTGGAGCGTCCAATAAAAGTAGTACCATATTGCTCCTGACGTGTAAAAATTTATTGGATAAAATGATAGTTGTAAGTTTCATCAAATTGAGTACGTCTTGAAGATTTATGCGTCAACAATATGTGAACATCTTCAGAAAAGGAAAGTAAAAGTAAACTTTTCGCCAACGTAAACGCAAGCACATATTCTGACATGGTTTTATGTAGTCATCAACTTGGAAGATTACTCACGGGTCACAAAAGTCATTGCTTTGATATCATTAACAGGAACAGCTGTTGTGTCTGGTGTACGCCACACACAATCGAGATTTGTGTTATCAGACTTATCACTTTTGAACTCAGATACGTTTGTTTATATCAGCCCGACTCAATTTTTTGTTGGTTTTCTATGCAAATTCTGGAAATTCTAGAAGCACATGTTCATGTTGTGGTTATTATTTCCAATGAATTTTATTTTTTATAATTAAGTAAAGAGGCGGCAAGTAAATATTTATATTTAATATTAAAAATTTGTAATTAAATTATTCTGGAGCTTGTTAAGATATCATAGCAAATGATGGGTGAAAAGAGATTAAAATACACGATTAGTCTCATCATAATATATTTCCTGCACTGTTTCTACTGCTACTGCAATGAATAATTTATAGCGGAACGATTTTTTTTAAATAAATCTAAATCTAAAATGTTAAAGAATTTTCTGAAATTTCAATTTCAAATAGTTCTTAGAAAATTCCTTGATTTGGTTTGTAAATTGCCTCTACTTATTGTTAGTCGAATATATGTATTATTCAAATAATTTCTTATTTCGCAGATGCCTGACGTTTTATGGTTGGAAGCAGGTCTTTGTCGAATCTAAATTGTTGGTTTAACATCAATATTTTTGTACGAATATCGCGAAACGTTCAAAGAAGCGATGAACTTTTAAGTAAATATAGAGGTATTCGTTGTGAGAGAGAAATTCAAATTTCAAGGCGGACTTTAAACTCATAATAGCAAGTAGTTATTAGACATGTAAATCATCTGACTTCTTCAGTGATTAAATGCCTGGTTATGTTTCAAAACAATTAAGTATGCTAAACACAGATTTTTTTAACATTCACAAAAGAAAACAAAAGAGAATACTGATAAGTAGGCAGCATAAAAAATGGTGAAATGTTGATTTCAAATTGTTGCTTTCTTAATTTAATAAATGTAATGTTGGTCTTAATAAAAAAAAGAAAAGCAAATCAAATTCTACATAAAATAATAAAACATTTGATTTACGTACTGAAGAATTACATGTGATCATAAAGTCCCATCATTCTTGTAAATCTTTACTTAGAGGAGCATTTTATTAATCCATTTAACGGCACATGTCAAAACACTATAAGTGCTATACTATACTTTTTGTAAATGACAGAAAGACATGCGATTTTTACATCAGAATTGGTTTGAACTCCTTTTCATTTAGTTGTCCTATGTATTTATTCAATTTTTCTGTTTTGTCAACACGATACTCCATCATTTTGATAATGGAAGATCACTTTTACTAATCTTATTATGATTATATTGCAAAGGACGTTAATACAGGAAAGCTAAATTAGCATCGGAAGCGAAGAAAATTAAGTGCAAATAGAGGATGTTAAATTGCCCATTGGAATTCCACTCGTTTACATTTTAGATAACAATATGAAACTAATTCCCAATGGAAGCACGAAATTTTTGGGCTAAGAAGAAACCGTCAAGAAAGCAATAACAGTAACCAAACAGTTTTCCTCTTTCATGAGCTAATGTCTCCTTCTCTGCTCAATTTTACATTTTGATGATGGAAGATCACTCTTACTAATCTTATTATGATTATATTGCAAATGACGTTAATACAGGAAAGCTAAATTAGCATCGGAAGCGAAGGCCGAAAAATCAGTGCAAATAGAGGATGTTAAATTGCACACTGGAATTCCACTCGTTTACATTTTAGATAACAACATGAAACTAATTCCCAATGGAAGCACGAAATTTTTGGGCTAAGAAGAAACCGTCAAGAAAGCAATAACAGTGACCAAACAGTTTTCCTCTTTTATGAGCTAATGTCTTCGTCTCTGCTCAACTTTAAGGGTTTAAGTAAGTCAGTTCTTTCGGTGTTTCTCCTGGTACGGGCTAAGGATACCATAACTAGTAATGAACGTTTTCTTTGAAGGAAATATGCGTGTTATTAGGAAATATCAAAATGATAATGATCCCAAACACATTGCTAAAGTACTGCGTTTGTCTGGTCAAGCATTAAAACATACAGCGAGATGCTTAGCGAACAAACGTATGCTTATTCTGCTGCCATTTTACAATTCTTTTTTGAAACAATCGTATAACATATTTATTTACATTTTCAATTGTAACGTCTGTAACGTCAATTCCGCTCATTCTTTTCCAATGTATTGACTTTGGTTTTGTTTAAATAAATTTTAAAACTTGTTCGTCTTGGTTTTATGTACATTTAGGGCATTCACCTAAATCTTCGCGATTTTTCTCACATCAGTTGTGTACTTTAGATATCACCACTTCAATTAAAATGTACATATTAAAATTCTAGATAAAGTTCAAGTAACCTTTTTATTTTTCTTATTACTTTGTTATTCAATTTGTTTGTGGAATATCTGGATGTTCAACAAACATAAAAATTGTGTAATTTTAAGGTGTGAATTTCATTCTAATGTATTTGCTTAAAAATAAACTTAAATATTTCTTCCTTCAATTTTGAGGGAAACACTGTAAGTATACTTATGATGACTAGTGATCAGAATAACATATTTTGATATCATCACATCAGCGGCGCACGCAAGTATTTGGGGTCACCAACTCATCTGCTATTTGCGTAAATACAAGAATTTTTTTCATCTTTGTCAATTATTTTTAATGTTAAATTAATCTGAAATCAATAATCTTATTACTTACAGCTAAACGTAAAACTATCTCTTCTTTAAACAAATTAAAAGAAAACACGAAAGATTTAAGAATGATGAAGTGATATTACAATTGTATAGATTCTCATTCATTTCTTAAATGTCTTAATTGTTTTAATTTAACATTAAAAGCAATTGATCGACGTTTGTTTAATCAAATGACACCGTGATATTTGGAAGTCAGAGCGTAATGTGTTATTAATTATGAAGAAGCTTGATAAAGTTTAAGTGTTGACATTTCCTCATAGGTTACTCGTAAAAGCTGGCTGACATTAAAAGCGATCAATACGCTCTTTTCATCCCCAAGAGCTTCCACATATTAATTAATAATAAATTATCTCTAGTATTTATATCAGATATAACTTTTGAATATAAAAAGTTAAAACTGTGTGGAATACTTCAACCGCGCGTATGAACTCATTTTGAACATTTTTAAAACACTTTCGCTATTTCGCTAATAACAAATATTTTTGGACTTGGCGGTCAGCTATGATATGATTTAAAAGGTAGTTGACGAATCATCTCTTAAAGCAAATATATTCGTGAGTGCCAGGCTTAACAAGTTTTTTTTTAAAGACAAACTCGGAAGATACACAAAAACATAAATATTTAAACACTGACTTTCCTAATTTGTGTGTTGGCACAGCTTAGCCCAACATGTGTGTTATTATTTATTTATATCAAGCAGCAGAGTTCTGACTCATCTCGTTCCAGAAAGAAATACGCCGGCGGAGGAACACATTTAATTACAATAATTAACATCGGTAAAAACCGTGATCTTATCACGGGCACAAATAATACAGCAATCGAAAAATGCGAAGCGTAATTAAATTACCAAACGCGACAACTTGTAATTAGTAACGCAGCAAAAATAAGAAACCTTGAAGTGAAATTTGGTCTTCGTGATGTAAATACTAATTATTGTCATCTGTTTGGAAATAAAAAGCAACGGGATGTAGTGATTCGGTAATCACTTAAAATTGACTTTGGTTGAAACATAATTCAATTTTCCTCCAAGTATTGTACATATGCGAAAATATTTCGAACGAATTGCATTTTTGTCCGACCTGGTTTTCATAATATTACCTATTGCATGTTTGTCAACGCATTTCTTTCGTAATAACGTTGAGTGTAACAGATGTTGGGGATAATCCAAAAGAGCACGTTTTTCACATCCTAATTAATCTTCTTTCGGTTTACCAAATTTCGAACTGCAAGTTTTGGGACAAATCCAAAGCAATATGCTTTTAATGTTTTCGTATTTTCCCTTGCATTTGTACAGTCTCTCAACCAAAAATGTTGTCACGTGTGCAATCTGCATCAAATTATCGCCTTACTGTCATAGTTTTAAGGACGATTGATTGGTATATCTTTAACAACAATTTTTTTAAGTACCATAGGAAGTAAATACACTTTTTTATATAGAAACCCATCCATATTCTTAGTTCCTATATTATTTCATGACTTGACTTTTTTCATGTACCTTGGGGATCTGTACCTCTGCTCTGTTATTACTTATAACTGCTCATACGTGCTGTCGCTTTTGTTATCTGTTGCTTTTGTCTCACTTTTTTTTAAATATCGAGAGGTAAACGTACTCCTTAATCACGACTCATTATCTCCGTATATTTATTAATAATATTTAATAATTACGTGTGAAGTAAAATTTGAAATTATTCTATACTTTGTTACTTTGTGACTGTATATTTTACTGCATAGGAACATTAAAAAGTACATATAGAACTTTTGCTTCAGGCTGAAACATTTACAAAAATGCAGAATAAACATTTTATAAATGAAAATCATGTTTTGCTGATGTGTAATCTACTTTGTGTGAACGTTAATTCCAGCACTAAACTCGCACTGTTGGAACTCGTTAGTGAGAAATTTCATCTGTCCCATTTAGTATGTTATGTCATTTCCAATTTCCTTTATTCTCTGCCATAATTAGAACACGAAATACGAAGTTTTAGTTTTTTTTTACAAGTTGTGCAGATTATTTAGCTTTCCTCCTTTTTTCTGCTTGTGTACGTTGTTTATCAACTGCTCTGTTCAGTTTCCATCTCTGCATAACACATACACCTATATAATTCTATTTATTTTTACATATTTTCTTACAAAATAAAATAATCGACGTTTGCTATTTTAATAAATAACTTTTTATTCCGTTTATTTCATGAATGTTTAATTTTCAATCTTACGAAAGCTGTCAACTTCACTTAAAGAATTAAAACAAATCTCAAAATGTAATCAGCTAAAAGTAGATAGATATTTAAGACAATTAATTTCTTTTTAACTTTTTAAGTTTCATACTCGTACATTATGATTTGGCAGTTCTTATTACGACATACTCGTTCACTCGATATGGAAGTATGTCCTGGAATTATCCATTAATCATCTGCATTGGAAGCGATGAATTGTTTAAAAATGTAAATAATCTAAAGATTACTCATTTAATTATAACTTTTAGTGAAAATTTCAAAAAGTAATTGTAAAACTCTGCGTAATTTTAGTTTATCTTATTTTTTTCAAATTTGACCAAATTGTGGAAAATGAATTTATTTTTTAAAACCTTTTCTGAAGTAAAGTGCATAAAGTTGAACTTTTCTTAGCAAAAGTAAAGTGAATAACAAAGAGAAAGCTGTATAACGTTGCCAAATTATTTTTTTAGGCATTCTTTATTTTTTTTTAATACATAAGATTTCGAAACCGGTTAAAGATTAATTTTAAGCATCAAATATCGTAGTGTGGTGCGGGTGCAACATTTTCCCATCACCCAGTATACAGGATGTTTCATAACTTCATGAAAATAAATTAAACAATGAAAGTTTGCATGAAATAAATAGATTGAACCGTTTTTTGTTAAACAAAGTGTTATTAAATATTCGAGAAAATAAATAATTTTGTCGAACGGGTAAATCGTTTGAACGTCTCTGGTTTAAGTTTATGATGTTTACGAAGAATATGAGTGATGTAATTTATTCTTAGTCATCGCCGGCCGGGCCGGATAGTTTGAAGGTGTACGTTGAAGTGGTTGCACGGAAATTTACTGAAAAAAATGGCAGAAATTACAAATAGTGAGATTGCTGACATGATTCTAGTGTACGGTGAAAGTGGGCAAAACTCATTAGCGGTAAGGCGTTTGTATGTACAGCATTTTCCAAACCGACATTTGTCAACCAGTACCACATTTCTCTCTGTTGTGCAAAGAGCGAAGGATACTGGAACTTTAAGGGCACGTCGCGGAAGAGGTAGAGGACGGCAGCGTTCACAACGCATCCTAAACAGAGAAGAAGAAATACTACAACTTATCGAGGAACATCCTTCGTTAAGTGTATGTGATATCTCCAGACAAATGCGTTTATCGTCCTCCGTTGTTTGGCACATTCTTCGCGAACAACAATTACATCCGTACAATATTCAAAGAGTTTAGGCTTTGCTACCAGCCGACTAAGCTCTACGTGTACGATTTTGTCGTTGGTTACTGCATAAACGAATTTTGTTCATAATGTCCTGTTTACCGACGAAGCTATTTTTACCAGAGATGGGGTGTGCAATTTTAGCAACATGCATTTGTGGGCTGAGGAAAACCCTCACGCAATTCGTCGCGGCCATTTCCGACAACGGTTTTCTGTTAACGTGTGGGCAGGTATTCTAAACGGCAATTTAATCGGGCCGTTCTTCTTGCCGAACCGTTTAGATGATCTCCAATACTTAAATTTTCTACGAACTAATCTACCGGAACTTCTCGACAATGTGAACTTAAATCTTAGAGCAACGATGTGATTTATGCACGATGGGGCTCCACCTCATTTTCGACGAGAAGTACGTGCTCACCTCGGCGAAATTTTTCCTGGTAGATGGATTGGAAGAAACAGGTCAATCAGGTGGCCTGCACGTTCATCTGATCTAAATCCGCTAGATTATTATCTGCGGGGACACGTAAAAGCGTTGGTATACGAGGAAGAAATCAACACGTTCCAAGAAATGAACGATCGTATTAACGCCGCATTTCTCTCTGTTCGACAACATGTTTCATAACGCTTGTGAATCATTACTTCGCCGGGCAGATTTGTGCTTACGAGCGGCCGAGGGAACGAATTTTGGACACTTATTGTGACTCAGCCGGCACTGAGCCAGAGATTCTAAACATTTGTCAAAGCATTATCAGTTGTGGATAAGTTTTATTTTGTTTTTATTTCCGTTTTTATTTAGATGCATTTATACACACATCTCATGTCGAACACGCCATTACTTTTTTTTACGAAGTTGCGAAACACCCTGTATTAAGGCATCTAATTGTCCTTACTTATGTACAAATCTTGTCCAATTCATTCTGTCTTTTGCCATTATTCTTCGCCTGTTCCAGTGTAATTATCCTTCCTCCAAGCATTCTGCATTGTTGCAGTAGTCCTCTTTTCTTGTGTCTTTGTTTACCGTTCTTGTTTTGGTTGTCCCTGGTCATATGACCGAACCATTTTAGATGTTGTTTTTGTATACTCCTTAAAATTGGTTCCACCTATGTTCTGTTCTCACTCTCAGTTATAAAAAAATAAATAAGATCATATTTGGCATATCATTTTTGTTGATCTAATTTGCTTTTAAATTCATCCAAATGATTCAAAGACTATTCGTTCCGTAATATCGTTTATTTCATACTGGTTTCTAAAGTGACGTTTTTCGGACCACTTATAGTAGAAAAAATACATCTTTAAAATCTATTATTTATTGTTATTTATTTTAACGTCCTAAGACATTTAAATCGTCGGAATAAAGCGAAATGTGATGTGACTAGTTCGCGTAAATAGTTCCCTTTGTATGGATGTAGCTCAGCGGGCATTTTAATTATTACGGATTATTTGTGTAAAATAAATCTCAAAATATATTTTCATACTAATTTATCAAGGTAAGAGTCCAGTATGAAGAGTAATTCTGTATTTACCTCGAACGAAAAACGTCTTTAGAAGTATTCGCAAGTAATTTCAGTCTCGGCTCTAAACAACTTGCTCACACTTTAAAGCTCAACTTTTCGTTCAAGATAAACATAACTATTAAAACTTTGTACACGTCTGAAAAGGATTTCTTCTTGATGAGTGCGCTATTACCAGAAAAAGAATGAAACACAAATGGAGTTTATAATGTAGCCATACGTCATTCGCATTCCATCAAAAACCTTCAACGTCGTTTACAGTATGTTAATGTTTGCTAGGCTCTACATTGTCTTATTTACAGCGCAAAATTCCTCTTCGCCCAAACATCCATAAAATTTCATTGCACTAGTAAATACATATGTAACTATCTTGTACATTAACACTTACCTAATGCAAAGAGCTTGCTAGTGTATCATTAAATTGTAATTCCTTGAATCAAGAGAAATGTATAGGAAACGAGATATTAAATGTGAATTTATCAAGCAATTTGTAAAGATTGTCGTAGAGCTTTTAAAAACGAAAAAAATTTCTTCTCCCTCGGGGCAAGAATTCAGAACAGTTAGAACCTGCACATTTGCGGACCTATGCAGACACCAAATAAGATAAAGAAATTATATCCTAACGTGTGTGACACTGCTCTGCACAAGCATTGTACAATGTACATTTCAATTTATAAACAAGGCAACTCTTACCTTTAATAACAATTTCTTTAATTCAAGCAGATGTACACAAATCCAACTGTTAAAATACGGACTTCTGTACGATGAAAATTTGTTTAACAATTTCTTTATAATCTTTACAAGGACGGTTTAAAAATCGTACAATCGTTCAACGTTTTACTCCTGACGAAGAAAATAACCTATAGCGAAACGTTGAGTGATTGTACGATTTTTAAAGTGTCCATGAAAAGATTATAAAAAAATTAATGAATGGCGTGGGTAGTGACAATAACATTATAGATCAACTTCAATGAGGGATCCTGGGCTTCCTAGTTCTGCAATCGTTGTGAAAAAATTTACATTGTAGATGCAGGTTATATTAAAAACAAGAGATATAAACAAGTGGAGATATATATGATGAAATGAAAATGGAATAAAATTGTTGTTACAATAAAACAAAGTAAAACGTCTAGAAAATATAAATCAAGAAAAGATTGTCCGTAAGAATCATTTTATTCTTGATTGGTATTCAAGCTATAAGTAGAATACTCATAAAATGGAAAACACCTCTATGCAATACTTAGGAAGAATAAATAAAAACAGAAATGGAAATAAATTCTTCATTAACAAAAATTTAGAAAACGTCAGCGAAGACTAAAACTAATTTTACTTTTTTGTGTTGTGTTAAGCAAATATAATTAAATATAAGATGTAACTTAATTCGAATACCAAAGCAATGTTGAACAAATTCTTTATAATAGCAATTTGGTACGACTTTTCTTAAACAAAGTGGCTTTTTCCTTTCATGTTTTTAAATTTCTTTGTATTACTAACTACCTTAGCAATTTTCTCACTCTTCACACGATTTGTGTTCAAGGGAGTTGCATAAAAAAATAAAGGGCTATTAATGTGGTATGTGCTTTTTTCCATGGCTAGATAGATAAAAATACGCCCTCGTAACTCAGAAGTTCTTCAAATTTGCAGCTTAGTAAAAACACATATCCAGCTGGAAGAATGAAAGTTCTGAGCGATTCGAATGCAAGAGATTCAAGTCAATCTGCATATTTAATTCTGTTATTGCGCATACTGTAACTAGTTCAACGTAAATCAATGCGACCTTAATTTCTTGGTTGGTCGATGTTAAAAACAGCGCTCATGAAAAACTCAGTTTCACTAGCGTATAATTTTCACGGCCACGACCCGATATTACTTCTCGCTTTGACGATTTAACGATACACTCCAGTTACTCCTAATTGGATCGTAATTGGAACCGGGATGAAGCTCTGACTCCATCGATATAAACGGTCAGGAAACGTGTAAGTTCCTTCTTAATGGCCTGGGCCATCTTAATCCGGTGTGCGCTATTAGTTGGACACCCCTTTTCCTGTCAATTTATTCCAGTCGTTTCCGTTTGGTCGGACGAATTACAATGCGAAGAAATCCATGCGCAATAGTTTTCTTTGCGCCATATCTGGAGTGAAATCGGATTTTTTCTGTTGCGACAGCGTTTCAGAATTCGAACTATTCAGCCATAAATTGCATTCCGCTGGGCCGTATTAGGGAAATTGACAAGTCAAGCGTACGTAGCGGTTCATGAATTCCGCATCGCCGGACGAAACTGTGACAAGTGTGGTAATAATGCCGTTGCACTTTCATCGATGTCACTCATTGCAAATGATCATCTGGAATTTCTGCAATGTGGTATACACCAACTTGACGCGTTCTTTTCGGGTAAAAATGGCAAGGTGCCATGTTTTGAAAATTTTATTTCTACATACTTTGTTTTTATTTTTATATACGTGGTTGAATAGAAAAAAACTGGGATCAATGATACTTACTACTACAGGTTCTACTAATTTGTGGCTTTTATAAAATTTTTTTCGCGATCGGTTGCTCTCTCAGATCTCTTTATTTTAGTTTTCATTTTATTTCGCCATTCTCTTGTTATGGCTGTCGCTGTTTATCCTACTTGCTCACATAACGATTTTATGTGAGCGAATCATCGCAGTCTAACTGTGGTCAGCCTCTTGTTTGGTCAGTATAATTGTAATATTAAAAGGATGTTTCAATTACCCTGTTCTATATTCTCTTTTTATTTACTTTTGGTTTTGTTTTTGTGAAATATTGGCGAAGCTATCGAAATTGAAAAACGTTCCAACTCGCAATAAACGCGTTGATAGTCAATGTTTCATGGCAGCCCGTAATTTGAGAACTTGCACAAACATAAACCGCCATTTGTATGCCATCGCCCCTACCAAAGGTTTAAATTCTTTTCTATATAATACAATATTTAATAAAACTATGGTGGCGGCATACACTCTTTAATAATTCTTCTTTCTGAACAAAGAGATTTTATTATTTTTAAATTTTTATTTTCGTCACGCCGATAATCCGTTCCAGTGCCCAATCTCTAGCCTAGTAAACAACAACTACCACATCTTGATCAACGTTCGAGGTTCACCACTATAAATAACTCCAGTTCGCGCATTATTCATCAGTCGACACTGAGGAGTAGGCAGATTGAGACCTCGAAGAAGACTTTAATTTTTCTTGAGAAAGACCAAGACACTATCTCAAAACCGTCACAGTTTATTTCAGAAACCTAGTAATTCATGCATTCAGGATCAAATATTTGCTCGTTTTAATTACTACTGTGTATTTTGAGACAGTTTGGTATTTTGCCTTTTGGCAAGATTTTAAATCTACTATTTTTTTTTCACTGTATTTATTAACAACTTCAATACACCTTTTACGTACTATTTTATCCATTCTCCCCTTACCTGTCTCCGATATATCTTACTTCTTTACCATCAACGCGTTTATTGAGAGTTGGGACGTTTTTCAATTTCGATAGCTTCGCCAATATTTTCTAGGCACCATTTTTTATACAGGCTGTCAGTTTTTCGAGTGCCACTATGGGGATCTCGCTTATCTTAAGAGATACGAAGTTGGTTAAATTAGGGCAAAGTTGCGCATTTTCGTGCTGAATAATAATCTGAAAAGAAATTTGAAATATCTTCAATAGTTTTGAAAATATCGCAAAAAACGAAAATTTCTGATTTTCGTTTTTCATTTTTTTTTCATTTTTTGCGAAGAGTGCTTTGAAAAAACAAAACGTTCTTTTGTTGTGAACAAAAGTTGGACAGTTTGATTCTATTTCAAGTATTGTCATTTACGTTTGTGCTAAACTAATCGTACTAGATATTTCTAATCAAGACATTATTCAGACACTTTTTTATTGAGAATTCGAACATGGCATTCCCGAAATACATAATAAGAATAGATAACAATTAACGAATGTAACATTACAACATGTGTTCAAATTGCCCACTTCCTAATTCTAAGCACAGTGCCACTCTCTTCCTAAGACTTGCTATAGCTCTTGACACATCCCTTCTTCTAATCTTGTGCCTGAGAGTGGTGACAATTCTTTGACGAAGTTCATCAAGGTCGGCTGGCAATGTTTTGTAAATATTATTTTTCATTGTCCCCCACAAAAAAAAAATAGTCCAAGGGAGACATGTCAGGTGACCGCGCGGGCCAGGGTACGTCGCCATTATTAGCAATAACATGGTTGGGGAACATTTCCGACAAGCATTCCCCAACCCTCCTAGCATTATGGGGCGGTGCGTCATCTTGCTGGAACCAGATGAAGTTCAAACGATGAAGAGGAACGTTGTCGTCAATAAAATCTGTAAGAAATGTCCTCAGGAAATTGAGGTACCGATCAGCATTTAAAGTCTCTTCGTAGATGTAAGGACCTATTATTATGTATCGCCCAATAAACCGACCCACACGTTAAGGCTAAAACGTATTTGTCGTCGCCGTTTTTGTAATTGATTTAGATTTTCAATTGATCAGTAATGTTCATTGTGGCGATTAAACATTGCTGCATTGGTGAATTTACATTCATCAGACCATATGACATTATTAAGGAAATTTGGGTTTTCCTGAATCTGATTATTTACAAACGTGCAAAAAGCTAACCGTCGTTCATGATCTTCCGGATGAAGCGTTTGAGAAATATGAATTGCCCAAGGGCGATATTTGTGTTTTTACGGGTTCTCCAAACAACTTAATATTCTTAATATTTATTAACGACATTGAGAGTTACACTTCAGATACGAAAATAATATTATTTGCAGATGATACAACACTGTTATATAGGTATAAAGACTTAAATTACGGGATACAAACATTTGTAGATGCCACAACGCAAATAAATAAATGGTTTTCAAACAACAGACTTTGTTTAAATGACAATAAAACGCAATTCATGCAATATTCTTTAAGAAATACCGACAATGACATAAAAAATTGTAATAAGGAACAATACATTAAATATTTGGGCATATACTTAGACCCAACTTTACAATGGAATAAACATATAGATTATTTAGCTGGTAAACTTACTAAAACTGTTTACCTTATACGACATTTAGCAAATTCTGTTTCTTTAAGTACTGTGCTGGCAGCTTATTATGGTATATTTCAGTCTACCATGTCTTATGCAGTGTTAGTATGGGGTCATTGTGCTGATGCTAACAGAATCTTTCTGTTACAGAAAAGAGTAATTCGTATTATAAGCGGAATTGGTTATAGAGATAGCTGCAAAGAAATTTTCAAAAAATTAAAAATATTAACATTTCCGTCAATCTATATCCTTGAATGTCTAATTTATATAAAGTTAAACATCAACAATTACAAAAATCATAGCGCTCTACACGAATATGAAACTAGACACAATGCAGATATAGTAGTGCCCCAACACAGATTAACTAGATTTAGATATGGCAGTAACTATTATGCTATAAAGTTTTTCAATATTTTACCTCACGAGATAAGAGAAAAACCATTCCCGCAGTACAAAAAAATTGTTAAAGAATACTTAATCAATAAGGCCTTTTATTCAATCGAAGATTTTCTTCGGCATAAATATTGATTAACTTTTACTTTACTCAATGTTTTAAGGGCAAATAGACGCGGAAGATTTTATTGTTTGTTTGTTTGTTTGTTTGATTGTTATTTTTAATTTTAAACTCTATTTTTAATATATTTAATTTATGTAACATGACGATCCTATACATGTAAAATGTTTCTTGGAGAAATAAATTATTATTATTATTATTATTATTATTATTATTATTATAACTTGATGTGACGGCAAATTCAGCTGGGCTGCTACTTCTCTTGAGGAGACAGATGGATTGTTTTGCACCTAATTAAGAATTAAATCTTGAATACGTATTTTAGTATTTGCAATCATGTAAAACTTTTACGACTTACAAAATTTCCTACTCATATTCATGGGGCCTATCGCCATATTTTCGTCTACGTTTTTTAAACCAACCATATTCGCCCAAGTTTCTGTGCAGCAAAGAAAAATACCTCAAACTAGGTTGTTGGCCACTCTGCATAGCGTTGCAAATATTTTGCCGCAGTTATGCGGGCATTTCGATGCGAAGTGTAGTAAATTTGTATCATATCTTTTTGTTTTCCACTTGAAAAAGACATTTTCGCGATAAAATTAGCACAAACGTAAATGACAATTCTTGAAACAGAATCAAACTGTCAAACTTTTGTTCACAACAAAAGAACGTTTTGTTTTTCCAAAACACTCTTCGCAAAAAATGAAAAATTGGATTTTAATTTAACCAACTTCGTATCTCTTAAGATAAGCGAGATCCCCATAGTGGCACTCGAAAAATGGACAGCCTGTATATGTACAGTATTTCTGCCTGCTCTATTGATACTTTGCAAATAATACTGCAAGTCCTCAATTTTCCCAATACCACTACACTATTTAAATTTGTATTATTCTTTAATTTGTTAATTATCCCCTTAATTTTTTTCTCACCTCATATCTCTTCTGCTACGTCGATGAGAATTTCTTCTAAATATATATGTTTAATTTATGCAGACTTTTAGCAATATACTGCTCAATCCTCATTCAAAATCTCCTTGAAGGTTTCTTGGGTTTATTTAACAGTTGTTTCATTTATCCGAATTTATATTCGATTACTTATATTTTACTTATTATTTTGGTTTGTTTTTGTCTCAACTATCTCAATAGATAACATATCTATATCAGTAAACATATAAAATAAATTAAAGGTTCTTTTGCCTTTAAAGGTATTCCCCGTTCAATTATGTGTATTGAAGGTATCGCTTGTGAGCCTGTTTAGAAAAGTTATAATAATCTTTTGAATGCCACTTGAAGTGTCAAGTGAAGGCGTTGCTCCTGGTCCTATTCGCATATCTTGAAGTAGTCATTTCAATATCGAATTATCAATCCAAACGCTCATATAGTTACTATAAAACATAAAAGACATGAATTTCTGTTTTTTCAGATGCTTTTTTGCTGTGGAAAAACTTATATATGTATATGCAATTTCAAATGTCACGTGTATAATATAATGTAATTGATATAGAAGGTTGTAAATGTGAAGCAAAAAATGCACTATATTGATATCACTGGTTTACGAAAATACTTAAGTTAGAAATTATAAATTAAATACTCATTAACTCGTGTTGGCCAAGTGACCAAGCTTTTACAATTGTCACAATTTTGTGTCCATAGAGCAGTGTATAATATATCTAACTAGAAATTTCCTCACATTTTTTTGCATTCATTCTTTACATCCTGTTCAAATAGAATGGACTAAATATGCTGTAATAAACAAGTCAGGTATTATGTTTTGCAATGCCATAATTACACTGACATTTCAACCGTCTTGTTTCGTTCTCGTATGTCGACTCTTTAAATATAACCACTTAACACTAATTTATAAAAATAGGTAAAACATCTTTTAAAAACAAGTATGTCAGACGTACTTCTAAAAAGAGAAATTTAGCGTTTCAGCGGAAAACAGAATCTCGAATCAATATCGTTTAAATTTAATTTCCCTCTAAAAGCCTTCTGTCATTACTTAATGTTAAAATGTTTTCTCTTATATGTACTTCTAACACTAACGCCGTTATAAACTAAAAGGCGTATTTTCTAATCAAGAGTAAGTAATGCAATTTACTGAGTCGTGCAAAATATAGACTTAAGAGAAGATTAAGTATCACTAGATTTGGAAATTTGCCCCGGAATTTATCCATTAATCTCATGTGTTCAAAAGTAATATGTGCGCTTAAAGCTCATAAAAGATAAAACATATAAGAGAAAACCCAAGTACTATTTTTTTACATATCCAAGCCCCAGTATTTATTCTGTATTAATTTACATATTTCAGCTCTTAATTTATTTTCTCCCTGAAGTCTCATTTCAATTCCTAAAATATGTGCCCTTGTGTGATTCAATTCGGGAAGCCAAAACATATCGAAATGAAAGATTAAGTAAAGAATAATGAAAAAAAATTCTTCCTTTACGAGTAATTTAGGAAAAATGAAACCAAATTTATTTTTATTATAGTAGTAATATTCATACTTAACTTGCAAACTTACTTCAATGCAAATATTAGCACGATACAGCATGGAATTGAATGCTCCCTAACATATCTTTGTTGATTAATGTTGGTTTCAATATGATGATTAAGTTTAAGCCTAAGTCATTTTTTTTAAATAAAAGCTTTCCTGAAGGTGAATTGGAAAAGGTGGTACTAAATCATGGCCTCCAATCTAATTTTTTTTTGGGGTTTTGTCAAAGAAAAAGTTCGAACCTGCCCTGGATGCCCGAAGAAGTCATAACTCCTTTTCGTGCTGCGTACGTTCGTACTTCCACGTTGGATTGAATTAGAAGGAAACCTATTTGAATATCTCCTGTAAAAAGTAGATACGGCTATAATTATTATAGTTCATTTTGTTATAAATAAATATTAATTTAGTTGTTTTCTTTTTTTTTGAATAACTCGTGAACGACGGCCTTGGAATTTTATTCCTCTTTCACTTCGATTTGTTTCAGTTTCCTGAATCGAATCCCCAAAGCACGAACGCTTCTTGTGAAACAGCCTGTACGTGTTATTCCTTTCATTCTGATTACATCAGAATACCTTCCTTTTTTAATTAAACGAATGCGCATTTCGATTACTTTACAATTATAGTTTAACTTGCACAAGATTTAGGTTGATGATCAGTAAGGTGATTGAATAATAACATAAAAGTGAGTATAAGGAATTTGTGTGTCGCCTTACTATTCATTTATTTCTCTTTTCACAAGATTTTTCAATGCTTTAATTTTTTTTAATTGTAAATTCATTGCTTTTAGAGTAGATATACTACAACTTTTTATAGAGTTTTTATGCGGACTTATCAAACTCGCATGTATAGTTGCCTATTGTGACTATTGTGCTACCTGGTGGCGGTGAAAAAAAAACAGATGGCAGTCTACAAATTTAATAACAAATAAAAAACAGGTAGCAATTTTCAAATAACTTAAAAAAACTGCTATTGAAAACTGAAAATTTCTTCAATACTTCAACATCTCCAACTTAAGAAGAAACATACTTAAGAAACATAAAATATTTAATAATTACTGTTGGTCTTCTAAACTTTCTTTGACTTTATATGAATTCAAATATGATACCATAAAGGTTTCCTGTGTAGAGATAATTAAAATTAATAATCTTTAATTAAAAATTAAAGAATCTATTTTTCAATTTTAAGTTAACGTATTAAGATAAGGAATCGTAGTTTTTAGGAAACGAAACTAATAATCCCTGAAACATTGAAGTTTTAATAATCAATAAAAACCATCTAGTTTTAATTAATGACGTACCCAGACTGTTTTGTCGATTTGTTTATATTTATAATAACTTTATTTTCGTGAGTGACTCTAGATAATTCTTCTCCAACGAGAGATTAACTGACAATAAAGATTAACCAAATATTTACTGACGACCTACACGATACTGTAATTACACACACAAATAACGGCTCACTTCCGCCTTGCATAATCCTTTCGACATTGAAAAAGATCTGATAACCCTTCTAAAGCTGATAATGAACGGCTACGAGTGCAGATACTGCTCTGTAATCATAAATTTTGCTTACGTAATGCTTCACTTAATACCATCATAGGAGTGTACGTAATTTTACCTTGATTTCTTTTCTAGTGTTCTGCATTCTTTTGCGGACGAGATCCTTTGGTTTTAATTGCCATTGTAAAGCTATTTAATTTTGAATGTTGTTAACAATTAGTGATTTGCTTAACCATATTTTTTTAAGGAACAAATTAATACTACCGAAATTCATAACATTTCAATAATTTCAATTCAAATACCGTTCTCCTTCGCTATTAGCAGCTTCACTCGCGTTTTTGATTAGAAACGATTTTAAATTTGGTGCTAGGTTCTACTTTTACGGTCGGAAAATGATCCAGAACAAGTAAAAAATATATGAGAATAATTTGCATTGTTTCTGGAGCGTGTGCAAGTCATGGCGAGAATTCTCGTGAAGCTATAATAATAGATGGTGTAACAATTATACCAGCGGATATGTGTGATGTTATGGGACCGCACAGAACGAAGCTCGATCTTGTTAGAAGGAACATTTAAGAATAAAAAAAATCCGATTACAACGAGAGCCTGACAGGTGGATGTTGGAAACCAAGTACTGGTTAGATTCTAAGACAATAAAGACAACAAACGAAAAGTTAGAATAATTACAAAGAAATATGGAAACCTAAATTACAACTATAAAATCAAGTTTTTTTGCCAGATGAAAATTAAACCAAAGTTTTTTAAAGTACAGAGTTCTGATGAGCCCCAATAAGGCCGAAATACATGTATAAACTCTTTCCTAACACTTTCTATATTGCGAACTACACAATTTTAATTTATTTTTCTAAATTACAACATTGATGTTGGTGGGTCTAATAATATTGATCAAATTATATGAACCAATTATATCCATCTATACCGGCTCTTAATAACATCATAACCAGAGAGTCACAAGGAAAGTGGCATTACGAGGTTTGATCCAACCGCAATAAGAATTTTTAACTTTCTCGACAAGTATTCATTGTTTATCCCGTCCCATCCAAAGTAATCCAAAGTATGCCAATGTAGCGTCCAGTTTGAGAAGAACTGGCAGAACGCTTCTTTAAGGTATCGATTTTGCCCTTATCTCATGTGTAATTAAAAAAACATTATCCTTTGAGGTTTGGGAAATAGGGAAGTCACATATCTGGAGAATAGGGTAGTTTTGGCATCATAACGGTCTTTTGTTTCCCCAAGTACTCTTGGATAAGTAAAGCAGTGTACGCCGATGCGTTGTCATGATGTAAAATCCATGGTTCGAAACATCTTGACGTACCTTTTCGATTTTGACTCCTCATAAAACTTCCATTCGGACGATTCAGCATTAATTTCGACAAGGTAACTATACATCCACGTTTCGTCACTAGTTAGAACGTTTTCGAGCAAGTCTGGGTCGTCAGTTATATCAGCAAGCATTTGTTCAACGATGGTTCTGCGCTGCTGGTGTTTCAGTTGAAAATTCTGCCTTTCGTTTAATATTCAAAACATTAACAAAAGTCGCTTTATGTGAGCCATACGAGAATAGTACTTCTTCACCAACTTTTCTAATGGTGATTCTGTGATAAGCAAGCAGAATTTCGTTAATTTTTCCCACGATTTCAATACTGGTTGATGTGGTAGGATATACAGATAGTCATTCTGTTTTACATCCACTAGGATGGTAATAACATAAGTTAGTAGTGGGTTATCCATGATGTTAGTGATTGATAATAAATCTTTAATCAAAATTTATTATCAGTCACTAACATCATGGATAACCCACTACTATTTTGTAAAAAAGCGAGCCTAGCTTCTATCCTAAATGAATTTGCAAAGTTGTCACTTAAAAAGAAATACACTTTACACCAGGCTTTTGAAGCAATGCAAGAACTTAAACGTGTGGCCTAACTTTATTACAAACAACTTAAAGACTAATTTAACTACTGGTTCAGACCTCAAATCTATTACCAAGGCTAGATATTTTTGGCTAAAACTTGAGATTAGAGAATCGTACGCTCGATTACAGACTTTGTATAGATCACTCTTCTTACATTCTTTGGAATAGGACATACTTCCAGAAAAAAACAGAAAAAAAATTCTATAGTGACCTTCCAGCAAATCATTAAGTATTAAAAGTGTCTATGATACTTGAGAATTATAATTACAAAGTTTAAGCAGGTACTGAGAACTGATTTACTATCTTATTGAAATTTCATATTGTGTATTGTGCATTTAGAGAGACCAATGTGCACATTTTAGAATATTAAACACCAATGTCGTTCACGTTTTAGAACATGCAGAGTACCCAAATCAGAGGTCCACGTTTCGGGTCGTTCACGTTATAGAATTAGAGACTACTCTGTAATAATGAAACGATGTTGAATAGGTGGAGAAACAATTTAAAACGTATTTTGAAATTATTATCGTTACACGTTCCTGAACACAAATAATGAAAAAAAGATAACTGTAGACACATCTAGAGTCTATTTCTGTTATATTTGTGGATAAAAGATTAAGTACTACGTCCGTAAATAAAAATGTCATACGAGAATAGCTACATAGCGTTTGACTTTAAAACAGTAAACATTTGTATCTACTGAGCCTTTATCGATTGGCCGATCGCTGATTAACTAATTGTCTAACTTTTCTTTATGGACTCTGGATTTAATCGTTTAGTGGCAAATTTATGTGGCGTCGAATTTATTCAATATGCTGGTCTTATTTTAAACAGAATAGGTTTGTTATTATTAGATGATTCTGGAGTCATGACATTCTTGATATGGTATTTTAAAATTGAAAAATTAGATTTACCTTAGAGTTCTTCTGGCTCAAACAGTTATAATTATATATTTATAACGAGTTTCAGACTATTTTTTGACTTCTTCCTGACATTCGTCAAAGAGTATTTAAAATAACAGACTTATTCTATATTTTAAAGATGTTTCTAGCTTTAAAAATAAATTTTCAGGTTGAGGAATTTTTTTTATGCAATAGAGTAATTCAAAATTGAATGAATGATCTGATACATAATTTTCAGTAAGATAATTACAATTTCTTATTTCAGATACTAAGATTGGTTATAATGTTTTTTAAAATCTGTGTCTAAAGTTATCTTTATAAGATAAGTTGGTCTTTACTGATATTTGTTTAAATTTCTGATATTTTCAATTAAAATTTTTATTTATCTGTCAATTAAATAAGTTCTTCCCTTCAGCAATGATTCTTTCTTTCCACTGTTCAAAAGCTCCCAACCAATCATCTTTCAGAATACCTTCAAAATAAGCGTGAACTGCGGCATCAATCTCTTCTTCTGACAAAAACCTTCTACCCCGCAAATTCCTTTTAAGCCAAAAAAATAGCCAAAAGTCGCACATTGTTTTTTTTTTATAGCTCGCTGCTTTTTGATCATTGTTGGAGTTTCCTCATCTTCGTGAATCCATACACGACTCTCTTGGCGGGTAGGTACGTTGAAAAAGGGAATGTAAGTTTCGCCACCTGTCACTATTTTGGAAAAAAAATGGTGTCCGCCATTATTTAAGAAATTTAAAGTTTCATGGCAAATTCTTACACGCCCTGCTTTTTGGAAGTCAGAAAGGTGATGCGGCACAAAACGACTAACCACTTTTTTTAAATGTAAATGATCGTGCATGATTGTGCAGCTGAGGATCCAAACTTGAGTTGATGCTACATAAGTGGCTTTATTGTCCTCTCCAAATAATTTTTTAACAGCAGCAATGTTTTTGTCGGTAACGGCCGAAGGAGGACGCCCTACTCCTTTTTGATGCTGAACAGAATTCCGTTCGCGATCAAATTCCTTATACCATCGGTAAATTGTAGCCAAGTAAGGTGCTTGTACACTAAAAGCCGAATCTAAACTCTTTTTGCACTCATAAGCACTTAAACCCTTTTTTAAAATCATAATGAATCACGATTCGCAAAAACTCTGTGTTTAATTCCATTTTTTTACTTGTAATATCACTTTAAAAAATTAATAATTTGCGTTCTAACGAACGTAACTCCAATAACTTAAGTGACAGATAAAGAGTTGCTCGAAATAACACTGTATGTTTTGTTTTTCACGGCTTACTAAATTTTCTTATTCTCAATAAATTCAGCTTTACCCTCGTATTACTAATTTACTTTTTAAAAGGAGTCATTCATTAGCAAACTCTTGTGTGCAAATTTTTATATCGGTTATTTTTTTTTTAGTCTCAAAATTAACTTTGTTTCAAGAGATTGAAGCAGAATATTAGCTTAGCAAGACAGTTTTGGATATAGACAAGTTCGATTAAATGTCTAGTTTTGAGCACAGGAATCTGGGGTTAATAAGCTATGTCCACACATTTTAGAGACTTCCTCCATAAAATAAAATGGACGACATTTTTTTGTTAAACCAGATACGTACGAGTATTTGAAAATAGGCTCCTTCCTCTTCTAATCTCAGATTTCTTTTTAATGACTTGAAAATATATGGAGAGGAAATTCTCTTTCTAATTTATGTGAAATATTAATCCGAGTGTTTTTGGGGGTAAAAATAATTTTACCAAGATTCTCCCGTTTCGATGCAAAAATATATGATAGGAAATTATTGAACGCAGTGCTTAACGAGCAACGCATGGCGACGATGCTATCGTCTTTCAGACGTCGTAATTTTGAGCGGTTTTGTTCCTGCTGTCCCCGTCTGGCCAAGCTAAATCCGTTCCAGACACAGGAGGCAACGACCACATCGACTGTGACCGGCTTAATTATTAAAATAAATTGCTGTTAATTTTTTCTTTCGACGTATGTACATAACTATGAATGCACCAACGAACAATTAGGTCACATAATACTTAGTAACAAAAAAATTGGGGAACATAGGGTGGGCTACGAATTCACAAATTAATATTCTTTTTCGTTTTGTGTTTATCCATTTAAATTTACTTCTATGGTTAGTTTTTTGTCGCAGTTTTTTTTTCAAATACTAGCATACAACAGTTCAAAAAGAAAAGGAAATACAAATACACAACTTCGATTTTAGACAACCGAATTTACGAGCGAAGTACAGGTCGAAACTCTTTTGTCGCTTTTCGTCTAATTACTCAAAAATAAAAGTAACTAATATGTTCTTCTAACTAAATCTTTAATGACAAATTTTATTATCTACTAAAAAACAAAAAAATATATACTAAAAAATCAACTGCAACACAATATTGACAATGGCGTAGATATTTTCAATAATTTATTTAAACAAGGGAATTTAGTTACCATGATGATCATGGCTCTCCCGATTATTGAAAATTGTCCTATTCACCGATGAGTAGAAAAAAAAAATGGACAAAAAGTGTCCTCATATAATTTATTTAAAAAAATAATAATGAGTCGCTTTTTGTGCCGGTGAGTGTATTTATTTATATTATTTCCATTTCCTAACTAAGGATGGGGATTTGATGTTGGAGTATTTTCTTGATAAATTTCTTCTATGGATTTGCGAAGATGTATTTAATATCATTTTGGATTTTCTAGATGGTACACTAAAACAGTCGTCTGTTGTTGAGAAGCCCAATTCATTAATTCAGGGAAGAAGTTAGTTCATTTCACTAAAAAATAATTAAGTACAAATGTCAAGCGGTTCCAATCAATGATCTAAATACACAAATTTTTACCACATAGAAAAGTTGTGGTCTTCTGTGGCACAATCCGCCAAGAAATAACATAGGGGTTTTAGATGCAAAAGAACGATGGTGTGACATTTGTTGGTGAATTATGGGCAGCGGAAAGGAAGAGTGGGTTGTGCGGTATTGGGTCCAACCGTTCATTCACTTTTGATGGTTGGGTCCTTAAACCCGAAGCTTCAAAAACTATTTGCACTTGGATATTGGCTCTAGTGCTTTGAGGTCAGCAATTGAATCATTCTCGTCCCATTGAGGAGTTGCGTTATTTTAAAAGTTACTGATACATCACAATTGTATTTGATACTGTTGCAGAATGTCTTGAGCTAAGCTGGGTTTCATTGTTTGTACATTCTGGAATGACAACCTGGCTGATGACAAGGAGTCTCCATGAAATGGCCTCTTAAATATGTTAAAAATGATAACGTGGGTGGGCGCCCCTTGTCTTCTGGTAGTCAATATTTTTCGACCCTGCCCACCACTGATGGTTCGTTCTGATGTCCACATCAAAGCTTTGGGAATATCTAGCGTTGGCATTGGATATCTAGTGTCAAACTGGCCATGGTGTCAGCTTACCCGATGACAAAAGAGTCCTGTGAACCCCTAATGATGTTGACCCTTTTAATACTAAATCCCTTTGTTTTCTAGTGACCAATATATTTAGACTCGGTTGACCACTGATTCGTTCCACTAGTCGTGGCGGGAAAGGGTTTCGGAAAACTCCGTGTAAGAGTTTTGGACATCTTGGAATGCAGGCTAGTGACAGGCTGGCTAGGATGTTAGCTTTCCTAATGGCAAAGGCGACTGTGAACCCCTGATGACATCAGATCTCTTAAATATTAGAAAAAATGTCATATGATTTTGGATTTTCTAATAATAATATAACGAGTGATTTTAAATTTTTTTATCAACTCTTGCCATGAAATTGGATGGTATGTCTTAGCTTACGTGAAAATTAAGTTACTCCTTGATGCTGTTGTTCAATAAAGCTAAGATATGGGGTCCAAATTCCACGGCAAGAGTTGATAAAGAATTTAAGAAATCACTTGGTATTTGTTATTACTATTGTTATATTATTTTTGCTTAAACTTATTTTTAAAAAGATATTATTTGCAATAAAATTTAATATTCTTTAGATGTACCATGTCACACTATTCATTTTTATTGTTAATTTAAATTGCTTATAAAGCGTTAATATTTTTAATGTACTTTTTACTTTTGAGAATCTAGGAATGTTTTGGTGAGTAGCCTATCATCGATTATTATGGTTGAAATTATTATTATCACAGAATTTTATTTGGAGACTCATGTATTATATTCTATAAAAGGAGCAAAACTTATTAAAAAAGTTACTAAATACATTAAAATGCACCTTATAAAAAAATTCAATTTAATTTCCATAAAATTTAATATCCTATTACTATTCTGTCAAACTTTTCATTACTTTTGATGATTTTTTTAACTTGACGTTGAATGTGTTTTCATTTTGTGAATTAAATTTGCATATTTTCTTTCCTTTGCATTCTTCGAAATAAAAAATATTAGAAAACTTGAGCAGGAAAATAAAATTATGATGTTACACGAACATAAACTCGTGTAATGAATTATCTTAAACGGACACTGAAATTGGCACTGACGCTCAACGTTTCACTATCGTTTGATAGCTACCAAACATTGAGCGTTAGTGCCAATTTCAGTGTTCTTTTAAGATAATTTATTACACAATTTCACTAGACAAGAATCTACCTTAATTATGAACATAAAATCATTTTGAAAATATCTTTAATATTGCGTGAAACTGTGCATTAATTTTCAATATTCGTTTAATTGCTGAACATTAGTCTATGCAACTAATCCATACTTTGTTTACTTAAATTGGCAAATCGATTTGCTTCAAAAATTTCCCATTTTCATAAAAACCTTTTAAAGATTGTTCTTGTCCACTGGTCCATCAAGCAAATTTGCAAACTTTGGCTCATATTTTTTTATTTTCATTGCATGAAAGCAGTCGCTAAAGGTTCTAATAACTTCCTAGTAACAGTTTCAAGCCTTTCTGGAGCAAGTTCTCTCTTTCACCATAATTACGAGAGCGTAACATGAAAAAGGTGAGTCAAGTACCATTTGTCTTCTCATCACTTCTCCTGTCTGAAATAAATCTCGACGGGTCGCGCCTGCACGATTTCAGAATCAACAGCTACCAACCAACGAACCAACCGTCGAGAATAAACAAGGGCCGTAAACACATTACGTCCAACTTAAAATAAACCATTTATTTCGGTAGACGGAAAATACACACGTGCTCCATTTACGGGAGGAACCGTACAACAAACCAGATCCTGTTTGTAAATTAACGGGCGAAACGGGGGCCAGTCGAGCCTGTTTGTTAACAACAAAGAACGCAGTTATAAACATAATCGAACGCGCAAACACCAATTAAAAGCGCATTTATCAATGGGATGTGCTTTGATGTTGATGGTACGCAATGAAATACGCTATGCACGTGTCTAACAAAACAAACAAACTAACAAAATTGGACTAGTTTTAATAGGTTGAGTCAACTTTTGTTTATTGTTCCTTTTAGTTTCTCTTTCAAAACAAAACATGTTCTGTAACTGGCGATTTTTGAACAGTCTTTTATTTTATTTATTGTTAAATTTTTAAAAAATTTGTTGCAAATCGGTTTTGATTGCAATAGATTTCTGTTTCGGCCCTATTTGGAGCCTCGTCACCAGAAGCATAGCTCGAGACTTCCACTGCAAATCAAACCGACCTGTCCAAGGTTATTCGCAAATGCGATGATGAATACATAGCTTGAATCGCGATTCAAACTATTCGTTAAATTTTTACTTGAAAATAAAATACAAAAATGAATGTAATTTAATTAATAATTAAACAGTTTTAAATTCATAAAAAAATCCACTTAGCGGATCATTTGAAGGAAAAACGTGTCAAGTCACATTTTTCTAATTTTTTAAAGGTAAACATTCTTAAAACTTCGTTATAACAAACTCACATAAGAGGAGTGAGTAAAGGAATTTCAAAAATGATCACCTTTAAAACAAATGTGATTTGACATATTTTTCCTGTGGGTTCTTCATTTGGTAAAAGTTAAAATTTAATTCGCACAAGCCACATTAGGTCTATTGATATTTCACTGTTTTTTTAATAAAAAACAAATCGAAGCATTATCAATATACAGGTCGGTTAAGCCTATCCTTTTCAATTTTTTGTGCCAATCTGCTCGGTTTTTCAAATCTTAATTTTGTAATTAATCATTATTCATATTCGTTAGACGTGCTTGAATCGTCAAGGTTAAAATATTTTTATTTTTAATTAGAGAAAAATCTGATTACTGTACAGATCGTTTCGACCCCCCTCCCTTTCAGTGAACGCCACTGAACAGAACCTGCAAAATTCTATAGGGCGATCCTATTGAACGCTGAAAATATCGAATATGCTTAACAAGAAAGACTCGAAGAGATGACCAGTAATTGATCCTTTTTCTTCACAGACTAAAGACTTCAATAATGACACCATATCAATTAAAAAAATCATTATTCTGATTTTATTATTTATTAAAATAGTGATGGCAATTTCCGGTAATTTAGAAATAATTGCTTGTTCCTAATAATAAACTCCATTCGATTAATTAATAAGAATTAATCATTAGTGGAGTAAATTACTAATTAGCATTTTAATTAACAATAATTGGCGTCAGTCAGCAACGGAATATTAATTAATTGACTGCTTAGCGTGCTTAAGGAAATATATCACTCAGAATCTCACCTGAATTATTAATTAATATTTATTGTTATCATTAATTATAAAACATTAATTTCAAGCAAACAATGTAAATTGTAAATTTAACTAATTGATTGTTTCGCGGATATGTATAGCAGTCCCTACTTAAAGAGTTATTGAAAATAGATCATTACATAAATATCGTTGTTAATAAATAATAATAAAAATGAAAGGTAAATTCTTTGCATTTTGCATCATACAAAATTGTTCTTAGAAAGTATAAACATATTTTATATTTTAAATGTTTTATTCTCGCTATTATGGATTAATATCGATATTTCAGTTTTCTAAAACAATTAAACATTTTCTAAAACAATTAAAAAGAAAATTCATTAATTCATGATAATAAGTATGGCGTTACAGAGATTTTCTTCATTATGCCATATTATACTTTATACAAGTAATTTGAAACTGAAAGATTGCTTATGCTTTTGACCTTAACAGGGCATTCGAGTGTGTTGACCACATGATAGGTGTATTTACTTAATACTTTATAGGATCGCAACTTCTTTTGCATTAGTGTTAAATTAATTGAAAATTAAAATTCCCTTTTCAATTAATCTGAACTCAATATTAAAATATTGTCACGAACGGGCCTCCATCATGTTACGAGCGAGCCTGGCAGTCTTGACATCCCTTGACGAACTTCTCCACATCCTTCTGCAGACTTTCCCAATAAAAACGGTCCTTGATTTTTCGGTAGGTTTTTGTAGTTCCCAAATGACCTGCCAGTGGTTCAACATGATGTGAGAATAAGATTTCTCCTACCAATTGTCTTGGAATTGCTAATAAGAGGGATCTTCCTTGGGGTTCGGAATTCTTCTTGTATCGAACATTGTTTTGAAGCAAGAAATTTTTCGCTTTTCTTCGGAGACCCATCGTAATGTTTTCATCTTCGGGTTTTTCTAGAGCTGTGATGATGATCTTGTGATGATCTTGAAGTTGTGGGTCGTCCCTCTGCAGTTTTGCGATGTTTTCATCTTCTAGGTGTAGGGTTGGGATTTCGTTCATCTTTTCTTCATCTTCCTCTTCGGCTGGCAGGACTGGATTTCTCGATAAGCAGTCTGCGTCGCTGTGGGTTTTACCGCTCTTGTAAGTGATTATGTAGTCGTGCTCCGATAGTGAAATGGCCCATCTGGCGAGTCTTCCGGTTGGCTCCTTTGTCTTTAACCAACATAATGCGTGATGATCGGTTACTATCTTGACGTGACGTCCATAAACCAGATGTCGCAGGTATTGTAAACTCCATATAACAGCTAGCGCTTCCAGCTCAGAAATGGTGTAGTTCTTCTCTGCCTTATTTAAGCTTCTACTGATGTAAGCTACTGGATGGAGTTGTCCATGTTGTGGCTGGAGCAATACGGCACCCATACCGTATCCGCAGGCATCTGTATGAAGTTCGCAATCGGCCTCGGGGTTGAAATGGGCCAATACTGGTGCGTTGATTAGTGAATTCTTTAGTTGGTTGAACTGTTGACTCTTCTAGATAAATCCAGATTTCTTCGTAGCTTCGTACAGTGGTCTGGCTATGAGGGAGAAATCCTGGATGAATTTCCGATAGTAGTTACAGAGACCCAGGAAACTTTGAATTTTCTTCACAGCCTTGGGACGGGGGAAATCCTGGATACTTTTGATCTTACTTTCATCAGGGTAGATACCATTTTGATTGACCTAGGAGATGAACTTCTTGCTGAGCAAAGATGCACTTAGATGGTTTCATAATGAAGGTCTTCAGATTGGTCCATGAGATAATAAATGTTTTTGGCGAATGATGAAACGGTTTGATACTCCCTGGCTTATTTTTATTACGCAATTACGCAATCGGAGAAATTTGCTGATGTCAGCATCGGCTGCTTAAGGGGTCAGTTCTCAACTGCACTTCGTCACAGATAACAACGTTGAAAAGATGGCCGAATTTTCCAATACTGTTCTTGTGGACATGATTTTAATTTACGGCGAATGTGGTCAAAATACGTTGGCTGCAAAAGGTTTGTATGCACAATGTTACCCAGATCGCCCTTTGCCCAATTGCATATCCTTTGATAATGTGCAGCGAGCAAGGGAAACGGGAAATTTGAGTGCGCGTCGCGGAAACGGTAGTGGACAGCGCCCGCATCGTATTATGAACACGCTAGAAGAGATTTTAGAACTTGTAGAAGAAAATCCTTCGATAAGTGTGCGGAATATTGCCAGACAATTGCATATGTCACAATCAGTTGTTTGGCGAATTATTCGTTATTATTCCTTTTTCAAAGAGTGCAAGCTCTAATGCCCTCAGATTACCTCCAACGCATGCGATTTTGTCGGTGGTTACTCCGGAAACAGACGGACAATCCGAACTTTGTTAGTAACATTCTCTTCGCCGACGAATCAGTGTTTACAAGGGATAATTCTCACAACATGCATGTGTAGGCAAAAGAAAATCCTCATCCAATGCGATCAATCTGTGGGCAGGTATGTTAAACGGCACTTTAATCGGTCCATTTGTTTTACCTAATCGCTTGGACGGAATAGTGTATTTACGTTTCTTGCAAACTAATTTGCCGGAACTCCTAGAGGATGTAAATTTAAATATTAGAAGAAGTATGTGGTTCATGCATGACGGCGCTCCACCACATTTTCACCGACGCTTGCGGACACATCTAGACGACACATCTAGACGAAGTTTTCTCGCGATGATGGATTGGCCGTAATGGCCCAACCAGGTGACCAGCACGTTCGCCTGACCTTAATCCATTAGATTTTTATCTGTGGGGACATTTAAAAAATCTAGTGTACGCCGAAGAAGTAAATACAATAGACCGAACTCAACGCACGCATTAATGCAGCAGTGGAAAATATCCGACAACAGAACCAATTCCGTAACGCATGTGAATCCCTGCTTCGTCGAGCCGACCTATGTTTACATCTCGCGCAGGGGGAAACTTCGAACACTTATTGTGAGTGAAGGTCATCATCCGTTGCGTCTAGCGCTTGTAAACATTTCACAAGGAATTGCCAAATGTCGGTATGAATTTTTTTTTCCTTTTAATTTTGATGCATTCGTGAGAATATCTCTTACCACATACGCCATTAATTTTTTGTATGAACTTGAAGAACAGCCTGTATATTATCTGCGACGTATGATTAAACAGTATAGCAAAATATAATCAATCATTCATCACCATCACAATCGAAAAGATTATTTGATTTGCAAAGGGATTGGAACGTTCAAAATTCTAGGCCATTCTTGTATCTTCAAGACAGCGACCTTCCAATCAATCGGAAGTCCAACATTTGAAGTTCAATTTTTGTACCATTTTTATATCCGTTGTCTATTACTTACGTTGTTGCGTAAACGTGATCAGCATGGATTCTGCCTCTAGGTAATAAACTCAGTAAGTTATTTATTATTGCAATTACGAGGAAAGCAGTTATGTGTAACAATAAGCAAAAGCTTTAACAGGTAGTTACTCATCAGGTGTGTCATGCACTTACTGCAACCAAATTTAAATAACGTCATACACGCAACCTGGGCACGCATCGTAACGTATCATGATGACGTACAACTCCTAACATAAGATCTAATATTTGTTAAGCACACGCGAAAGCCAGTGTTTACCTACTTTTCTGATAGCCGCTGTTAGTTACATCGTTCGAATTCTGAGCGAACATCGAAGGAAGTTTCACAAAACGAGATTAACGAATCCGATTTGCTCCTATTAACAACGGGAACGCGCAAATCCCAACGACAAACTTTTTTTTGTGTTCGCACCGAAGAAAGCGTTTGGAATCGAGATTTCACCTGCTTTTCACTTTTAAGGACGTCCGACGTCATCGACAAAAAAAGCCATGCAATTTGTGACGCATAAATTTATAACATATATGAGATTTTTTATTGTGAGATACATATATCAAAGCATGACACTTATTGGACTTTTATACACGTGGGAATGAAAAAGAAGGTGCCGATGATGATACTTTTATGAATTAATTAATAAATTTGATCTGAAAAAAAAACTGTCCTGAATAATTTTGTCCCATACTATACATTTCATCGGTAAGAACTCTTTGCGGATCGAATTTGAATTATTTAATCCGGTGCGTCTGGATTTTATCAACTATTCAGGAGGTTCTGGTGCACTAATCCGAATTAAAATATTGTGGATCAGACGTGTTGCCTTCTGAACAGCCGTCTGCCACATATGAATCACCCCTCCGGTCGAATCCCTCTGGAATCCAATACACCCTTGTCTTCAATTCCTAGCCGGCCGGGGGCTCAACCCTCATCGGGATTAAAATCAAGTAGTGGAAAACTCATTCAGTCGGGCGTTTTGAAATTGCGTCAATAAATGAATCCAGCAAATTGATGCTTGTAAAATTGACCAAATATATTTTGTATTAAATAATTATTTTAAGTATTTGAAAATTGAGCAGGTCGTTATAAAAAACTTACAATTGAAACTGCGCTTAGAACGGCTTCAAGGAGCGTTAGCAGGCATTCAGCCGTACCCAGCTCAACCAATGAACCAATTTTCGCCAGCGATCATTTTAATTCAGATTAATAGCTGAAAAAAAAAATGAAAATTCTCTTCTGACTTTTGCAAATTATAAGTTCAAGACATCTCTTAGTAAAATCTCTTCAACTGTTACTGTATCATTAAAAAATTTCTATTAGCAAAATCTCTGTCCTTATAAATAGCTTGGAATCAATATTTAAATTGACGGTTCGTATTTGTAAAGATATTGATAAATAAAATTACTAATCTAGGCTTTAGTAAAACTATTTCCATCTTCCTTCGAATAAGTTTCGGTTTTGGTTTCGGCCGAAACTGAGACAAAGTCCGAAATTCGGTTTCGGTCGGATACTATAATTAAATACGTATAGATTTACATTAATTGTTATAAAATTGCCATTTTGACGACCTGCATTGTTAAATTATGTTTACGTAATTCAATTCCGTTTAAACGTCGGTAACCTTCGTTGCTTTTTTTGTGTGGCATTCTCAATCAAATACGGTGACTCTGCAAGGCATGGGCACATTCAAGGAGCTGAATGGAAAACGTTCGCGAAATTAATTAATTTGCCTGAGGCCTTCGATTGTAAAATTAAGCAAGTATGTACATATTTATTTTTTAGGGCGATTTTTAACAGGAAAGGCTGGCACACACACTTCATCTTGCATGTGGTTTTGCTTGAACGTTTGAAAATGACGGAACCTAGTGGAACCACATAAGCTCTCCCTTTTAACGATAGTTTAAAAGCTTAGTTTTGATAAATATGGCTGACCTGCAAAATCTGTGTGGTTACTCCAGCTGTTATTATAACAAAGAAAAGCGGAATTTAGCCACGCTAATTTACTGAATAAATTAAAGCTAGAATGTGGTATGCAGCACCTTTTAATTTTTTCTGAGTATTCAGCCGACTTATTTTCTTCATATAAATAAATTCAGTGAGGAAGTTTCGCGACATTAACCTTGGGTCGGTAATTTTTACAGGAAGACTGAAAAGCAAATGTGAGAATCCCCCTACACTATACTTCTTATCTGTCGATAAGGTGGAACACGCAAAGAAAAATCCAAAAGATGTTATTTGCATTCATCATTGCCGGAACTTGCGGCCGACTTGACCACAGGTACACTCAGTCTTGCATTTCATTTTAAAATGTTAAGCAAAACCACATGCAAGAAGGAGTGTGTGTGCAAGCTTTAAGACAAATTAATTTTTTAAAGTGTTTCAAAACCTCTTTAGCGACCTGAGATAAAACCTTGAACGCAGAGACATAGTACATAGTATTTATATAGTTTAAATCATAAGAGAAGAGCCCTGCGTCATAAATTATACGCGTCTGGCGTTGAATCATCAGACATAAAAAGCAAAACTCCATCCTTTTCTTATTCATAGTTGACAAGGAAATAATACTGAAATATTTCTTGGTTTTAACTTCGGTGATTGATGGATGACGCAGGGCTCTTCTCTTGTGATTTTAATAACACTTAGACCGATTGTAGAGAAAAAGAGTGGTAAGGGTTTTAATATGAGAAAATGATCACCGATAGGCAAAACCTGGATTAATGGGTTTGTCGTTGAAACGTTTTAGGAAAATAGTTTTGTGCGTTTAAGTTATGGAATTAAATATTATACACAACTCTAGGCAATACATGTAGCAAAATAATCGTATAAAACTATTTTAATAATACGTTTCGGCGGCGAATGAATCAATCCGGGTGCTGCCACGTGATCGGTGATCCTCTTCTCATGTTGGGGGGGACTATCACTTCTCTCTCTATAATCAGTTTAATTATAAATATACTGCGTCTATGTGTTAAGCGCCACCGAATGTCACCAACTGCCACATACATAACAAAATAGAATTTTTCTATATTTTAAATTACATATAACTTAGATATTTAAGCTTTTCACATTTAAGAATCAATCAATGACGTGAATCAGGTAATCAAACGTGGAATAACGCTGCAGATAAAATGGAGGCTAACACTTTTGCTATAACACTTGAGGCAAAACTAATACATTTTTCAACACTTACTTCATCGACCAACTACATCCTACGAGTGTGGATGGGAGGCTCACAGAAGACATATTGCTTTTGACAGTAACCACCGCTGATTACCCAACAATTCGATTGCTTTCCGAGAAGAACAGAGAAAATTCCGACTACATATTGAGATGTGTGTGTAATATTGTGTCAGTATCGATACACCTTATTAAACTCGGTTAACTGTGACATAAGATTAAGAAAAGTCTTCAGCCTTGTACATACGTCAGACACATTGTTTAGAAATCAGAAGCTGATTTTAACTGAATGAAATTTTTACAGTTTTGCTATAAAACTTATTGATGCTATAATGAAACACTATTTGCATTTACCTGTCTATCGGATTTATTTATGAACAGTTTAGACAGCGACAACCTACAAAGTCAGAAAGCGATCGCAGGATATCGCAATCTAAACTTTTCATTACTATTACATCGCAATTGTGAATAACTAGGAAAGGTCGGTTTGGTTTACAGTGGAATTTTCGAGCTACGCTTCTGCTGACGAGGCGCCAAATAGGGCCGAAACAAGTGTACAGAGAATGCTCTAGGAATCCACTGCAATCAAAACCACTAACAAAATGTTTAGTACTTACACTTTTGGACAAAATGAAGGGACCACCAAATAAACTTTAAATAACGTTTCCAATTTATTTTCACATGTCATAAATTGACGATTATTAAACACAATTCAAATAGTGTGCCATGAAACAATTAACAATAGCAAGGCATTCTCTGCTAGGAAACGAAAAGTCAACAAAAGGCCTGACTGTTGACACCTTTTTAAGTCATTTAATTAATAAGGCGTGCTTTTTGTTTCGAAAATTATTGAATTTGTTTGCATTAAATTTATTAAATATGTCTAGACGGCATTATAGACCAGAAGAAGTATCCCAAATAATTATTCTTCTTCGTGAAGGATATTCATAGAGAAAAGTTGCTGGAATTCTGAATACGAATAAATCTGTGGTACAGAGGGCCGCAGCACGGTTCAGAAACACTGGTAGTTTCAAAAGAAGACGTGTACAAGGTGCTAAAAGAAAACCAACACGCAGAGCAGATCGCTTTATCGAACTTCAGAGTTTAAGAAAGCGGTTTGTAACATCTCGTGAATTAAAAAATGATCTTCGATTAGCCACTGGAAAAGAAATTTCTACCAAAACAATAAGAAGAAGACTAAAAGAAGTCAATTTGTCTGCTAGAAAACCAGCAGCCGGTCCAACTCTCACAGCTACGCACAAAAGAAATCGCTTAAACTTTTGTCAAAGTCATCAAGGTTGGGACGAGGGACAGTGGAACTCCATTTTGTTTTCGGATGAGTCCAGATTCCTTCTAAGCACAAATGATCGCCGTGCTCTTGTCATACGAAGATCAGACGAGCGATTTGCACCATGTATCATTCGAGAATTTGACAAACTTGCTGGGGGGGTCTGTAATGATTTGGGGTGGCATACAATTTAATAGTCGTATAGAATTGGTTTTGCTAACAGCAAGAAGGTATAGAGACGAGATTATTGTACCCCATGTTCAACCATTTGCTGACAATTTCGGCAATAGATTCATTTTTATGCAGGACAATGCCAAACTTCAAACAGTTAACATTGTCACAGCTACGTTGAGAGATGCAAATATCCAAAGTTTGGAGCAGTGTACCAAAAGTCCTGATCTCAATCCTATTGAGCATCTTTAGGGTCAATTGGGCAATAAAATTAAAAACACACCGAGACTACCAGTAACACTTGATGAGCTCTCTAACATGCTTGTTCAAGAATGGGAACAGATACCTTAAGAAAGTATACGAAACTTAATCTCAAGCATGCCAAGAAGATTAGCAGCGTGTATTGCTGCAAGAGGAGGGCAAACATGCTATTAATAATCTTAGTTTTGTTAACTTGTTACAAATTAGGATATAAGTTCATGGTATTTTAAAGATTTAAAGTATTTTAAACTATTTTAAAGTTTGTTAAATTTAATAGTTCTTAAATCAACTAAACTGTAAGGAAACGCTTATAGATTTATATATTTATTCGTTTCATTAAATTTCGTTATCTTGTTTTAAATTTATTTTGAATTTTACTGGTGATCCCTTAATTTTGCCCAGAAGTGTATTTATGTACGACTGATGTTTCCTTTCAAGTATACTCATTATCTTATAAGGACCGTAAGATCTGTAAACCCGCAACTTAATTATTAAAAAGTCGAATTTTGAAGTTCTCCGGAAGATATTATTTCTCCTAGGTCTTCTAGGATTACTCGTAAGTCTTATCTTAGAGAGATATTATCTTAGAGATTTATCAGAAATCGTATCACTCTGAGAATTTCAGAATTCTACTTTTTCATATAACTGAGTTACGGGTCTTACGGTCCTTACAGTTATAAGCAGAATCTATTAATATTCCCAGTAATTATTTCGAGCAGTACTTGTGATTAGCAACAATTTAATTTTATTGCACAAAAAGTGGCAAACTTCATGTGAAATTATGAAACAATAGAAATTATTACATCATTACGACTGAAGAGAAAATAATAATAATAATATTTATTAGTCACTTTGACCTCAAGGGCACATGACAAGTGAGAAACATAACAAGTTAATCATAGTTTACATGCTATTCATATATTCTGAAATGATACGGCGCTCTAAAAAGAAGGCAATCCCTCAATTTTATCTTGAAACTATTAAAGATCTTAATCTCTTTCAATAATTCACATGGCAAATGATTATAATACATGGGCGATTCTTAAATAGACCGACATAGAAGAAATGTTGTGAGAGAAGACATCACAGAATTTGGAAAAAATGTTAGGAGAGGAAGTTATTAATTAAATATTGTAGCCCAAACGACAGTATTTCTACGGCTGACAAACAGTAGGCCATAAACAAAAATAAATACTGTTATTAGTTTTATAACCTCAGTGTAAAAACGAGTGCATTCGCAAACGTCCTTGTTGATGTTTATAAAATTCATGATATACCGGATAAAATCTCCACAGATCACCTAGTGACCTTGCTCTTGCAGGATTCAATAATTAGTTAAAAATTTACGTGGCAAGTCGCGTTACTGCCCAGGAAACTACATGTACGTTTGGAAATTTATTTCATTTATTTTTTTACTTTTATATACCGACAATCTTATATTAGTTCATTTACTATCAATGAAATACGAATTTTATTATTATAAGGATAAAATTATTAATACAAATTGTACCAAATCTAACAAAATACGTGCGTTCGGTATGTTATTTTTTAAAACTGGATAAATGTTGTTTTGCAAGTATGCCTGCTAGGAATATTGGTTTAATTAATATTTTTTGAATAATAAACGTCTTATTTAACTCTATAGGATATTGTAGATAGATATAGCATAGCTGACAACATGCCCAACTGTAGTACATGTGATTAAAATACCTGCATTATTTATAGATTTTCTCAGCTGTATCAGAGCAAAATATATCGAGTTTAGCTTTTCACAAATATTAATCATTATGAACATCCCAGGACAGATTTACGTCAACATCAACAATCAAAAGTTTAACAGATATAGAAGGTATCATATATTTCCGCCGGAAAGAGAAATGTTAAGTCTTGTTTTTGTTGATTATAATTCTATTATTTGCACACAATTGACGCATTTCACTGTTAAGTGTTATTGAGATGTAGTTGTAAATGTTACCGGTGACATAAAAATAATTTGAAGGACCTGAATGTGTTTCCCAACATAAATGCATTGACGAAAATGGCTTGCTATTTTTAGACACCGTTATTTAAAGAAGTTTCTAAAAGGAAAAGCAATATTTATGGTTCAAAGTATTTAAACAAAGGTCGTTTGCTCGTTCTGAATTTCGATGTAACATGATGACTTAAAAGAAATTAAACATTAATATCACAACACTTTGTCATTGAAATGCTATATGGTTTGGTGATACACACTAAGGCGAAATATAAAATAGAACGAAAAAAGGAGAAAAATAATCTTATTAATACGGTCCTTTTTTTTAAACAAAGAATATACTATTGCAGAAAATAAAATTTGTAAACAGAACTGCTTAATAAAAAAGTGAAAGAAATTTGTCTATAAATGATAAACTATGAGCAAATATAACGCATAAAATAAAAGAAAAAATAAACTTGAAACTAAAGACATAACCAATGGCCAGGTTCATACAATAAACAGCCAGAAAATTACTCAACCAAAAAAAAACTATTGTTAACTCGTAGTTAATAAATAAATTAATTGAGATATCATTTCTAAACAGGTGTCTACAGACAAAAATAATTAACATTATCTTGACTGCATTAAAGCTTTCTTCAGTTTATCTCTTGATCATAATATTCATTATATCTTCTTGCCATCTAAATATACATACATTTTTTACATAACGAATCATCGAACAAGACATCACATTTACGTTCTCATTGAGATCTTTAACAATATTAATATTAATTAATATTTTATTAATCCATACAGGAAGTAATGTATCAACAAATTAACGCTAAGGTATTAACAATTTCTTTGACAAGATGCCTATCAGTGATCGACCGCACAAAATATGATGTAGTTACACTTCATCAAACAACTGTGCAATATTACTGCATAATAAAATCTGAAGGGCAGAGGCACTTACTATCAGTATTCGTCATCTCGTCGAATGGCACATTATTAAACAATTCTGTTCTCATCGAGACATTTAAATGGACTTAACAACCGACTATGAAATGAATGCATCGTAACAATGTGTATAGTAGAATACAGATTTAATTTCATTGTAATCTTCCCGTTATATTCACGCCCTCTGGCGAAGTATTTTAAGTAAATCTGCAGGTCAGGTACAATTGGTCAACTAAAATAGTCATACGTTTATACATACAGGTGTCTCAAAAGTAACGCTCGTTAATGTGTTTGAAACTGAAACACACCGAAATGAAATAATGGCAAACGTTTGAATATGCCTTCCTTAACAAGTTATTCGAGAAAAAGAAAACAACCACATTAATTTTTTATTTATAACAAAAATAAGTATGATAGTATTATTTAATTTGTACAAGTGATGTACAAATGTGTTTCTTCCCACTTCAGGGCAAACATTAGCGCGATACGATATAGTCGAACGTTTCCTTTGATGATTAATGTTGATTTCAAAATGACGGAACACAGTTATAAATTCCAGAAGCATGAACGCTTTTATTCAGAAAGATTATTACACAATTCCGTGCCTGTAATTTTACTGTACTTTTTTGTGTTCTACTTGATAACACAACATCTCTTCAACATCACATATCTTTCAAAACTATGAACGTCGAATGCATCCCAATCTTATTACTTAAAAGTGAATCCGGGATGACTTTTTGCTTGGAGATCACAAATAAAATGTTCACGATGAATTTTGCTGTAAAGGTTGTATCATACATCATGAATTCGACTGTATAATCGTTAATGACTTTTTGCTTGGATACCACAAACAAAATGTTCCCGATGAATTTTTCTGTAAAGGTTGTCTCATACATTATGAATACGACTGTACAGCTATGGCCATATGTATTAGGCACCCCTAGTAAATTTCCAGATTTTAAAAGAGGTCAAATTTATGAGTATGAGGATTAAACCCCTACTTACATTGACAAAGATAATTATATCTGAATAGATTTTGTAGGGGTAATTTATTTAATTATTGGATTATAAAAGAAATTCGTATTTTGAGACCAGTTCGTTCGTAACGCTCGCTGAGGAAATTTTACTCTAGTATTTAAAAAAAAATTAAGTTAGAGTATTCAATTAATTTATAATGCCAAAAACACGTGAGTTATCGACGGCCGAGAGAAGTCAAATAGTTCTGTTGAATTCATTAGGTTTTTTGCAAGTTGCAATAGGAAAAAAAATTAAATGTTCGCGTTGTGCCGTTCAGAACACGTTAAAGCGTTATCGGGAAACGGGTTCTTACGAGAATAAAAAAGTGGATGTAAACGCATTACCATAACTCGAGATGACAGACATTTGGAAAGAATGGCCTTGCGAGATCGACGAAAATTGTCAAAAGACTTGTCAAGTGAATTGTGGGTTCATTATAGAATTTCAGTTTCGTCAGAAGACGTCTCCAGGAAGTAAATTTAAGTGGCCGTATAGCCCGCCGGAAGCCTTCAATGGGCAAGAAGATATCAACATTGGTATGAAAATTGGTCAAAAGTCTTATTGTCTGATGAATCTAACATAGAGGTAGGTTTGAAAAGTGTTTTTTCAGTTAGTGATCACATCACACTAAACTTTATGTTCTTACAATTTCTTTAAAAAGACACAATAAAAACACGCCTTTTTTTCTTAATTATTCTAGCTTTTTGGACGACCTGGGACGCAGAAAGGGCAAGGCATTTCACCCCGCTTGTATCGTACCTACAGTCAAATTTGGCGGCGGAAGTGTAATGATTTGGGGATGCATGTCGGCGTCCGGCGTTGGAGAAGTTTATTTATGTGAAGGTCGCATGAATAATGCTCGGTATACAGCGATGTTTGATGAAGTACTAGAACCCTCTGTGCTAAAATTATTCGATAATAGTGATCCAGATTATTACTTTCAACAAGACAATGCGCCCTGCCATCGTTCCAAAGAGACAACGCGTTGGTTTACAGAATGTAATGTACGACTTTTAGAATGGCCTGCACAGTCTCTAGATTTATCTCCTAGAGAGCACCTGTGGTCCATTTTAAAACGTAATGTATCAAAGCATAACTGCCCATCATTAGCGTTATTAAAGAACCAAATTGTAAAAGAGTGGGAGGCTATACCTATTGAAGTCTGCCAAAAGCTTGTGTCAACAATGCCTGCTCGTATTAAAGATGTAATTACAGCACATGGTGGAGCAACGAAATATTAAAATATGTAAATAAATGGTTGTTTTGAATATCTATATGGACATAATTTTATTTAAATCCTCGTACATTGACATATATTCATAGTACTAAGGGATACCTAATACATCTGGCCATGACTGTACATTCGTTAATTTCTCTGATTATATCAAATGTATATGTTTGCTTGTTTGTCTACTTATTACAGTGGACAAAAAGAATTAAGCAGCAATTTTACATTTCTAGGAGAGACACTTACTTTTGATTCTCTCTGTACATACACTTGTGCATAACAAAGTGTAGATGATAGATTGTAAATGTATCACCAATCAGTAACATATTTTATGGGATCTGTGATTTTGTGGGCGCATAAAATATGATCCCCATACATACGACTAAACAAATAACTTGTGGTAGATTTCTTCTGTTGTCAAACAACATATCAATATCTAAGGTTTTCTTACATCAAGAAGCGACTAGAAAAATGTATTATAATCAGAAATTTGTATAAATTTAATGAGGTCTAAAAATTAAAAAAAATATCTTTCAGGAATTTGCAAAAAAAGCGAGACTTTCCTCTTTAAAAAAACGCAACACAAAAAGATCCGAGATTGTTAAGCACCGATTGTTCTGCGGCAAAACTTGCTTCGCCTGATCGAAATTTGCTATTTTATTGGCGTGAATTTCCTCATGGTACTACTTAGGAAGAGAAAGTAACGTACGGAGAGGCACATATTACAATAGTAATAGGTTTTTTTGCTCAGAATTCAAATGGGCGTGACAGCTTCGCTAATGAAGAAAAATGAAAGAAATAACGACGAGAAATTGACGCGCTTATAAAGTGCATTGTGCACATGTCTCTTTTAATTAGTTTTAACAGTTCAGGATGAGGCAAACAAAAGCATATCATAATTAAGGAAAATTACGTTCAATTACCGTTCGCGATGAAAGAATTACGTACCTATAGCCAAAATGCAATTTTTAATCATTAGTAATCCTTTATCATCTTATCATATGATAAAATAAAAAAAATGATCTCACAGATTAATTTCTCAATAGGTGATTTATGTTGCAATGCACGTACGCCAAAAAAAAGAAATTATCAGAATTAGGACGTAAGTACCTACAATAAATATTTACCATCCCCGGAACATAATTGCAACAACATCCGTTTCTGAGCGGAAGCTTTTAATAAATCGTAGTATCCGAGGGAGTCAAATTCCTTTTTTGCAATCACTCACTTAACACGTCCTCGTCTCACATGTCAACGCAAAACGCGGACGTAACCGACCCTTTAACTTAACACGCGCTTAGTCGCACACGTACTGTTTTGTTCGGCGTGCGGCGATCGTAGTCGCCTTTCCGCGTACTCATGAGCATGTGCGCAGATTGTAGGTAGAAACTTGGGGGCTAATCGTGCCCGGCGTAAAAAAGCCCCGGCGCCGGTGTCTTGCATTTTTGTTGTTTTCGTTGCGTACGGAATGTCGGTTATTTGTAATTTAAATGTTGGCACGGGATGGAAAAATGGGCACGACAATAACAATGATACGGACGAGTAAATAAATACTTGTTAGTCTTAAGCATATGACAAATGAAGGTTTAATGACGAAATACAATGCACACATAATGTAGTAGTGCTTTCCATCCTCTTTTTTGATTTGTATTAAAATATTATCATAATCACTGACGGAGAAAGCATTTTTTGGAACCTCTTCTGAAAATATAAAAGAACATTCAATACCTAGCAAAACAAGTCAAAAATGTTTCATCTGAAAATGTTTTTGCTTCATGAGTGTGAACACAGCCTAAAGCTTTCGAACGAAGTAGAAAATTCTAAGTTTACCAAAATACCAGGAGCTATTTAAGTTGGATTATAAATCACTAAGGACTCCAGTGGCGACGATAAGGCTCCCGACTCTAGAGAACTCCTTACTTTTCCTGACATAAAAAAGGGATTTGCAATTTCTTTATCAAAAGTAATGTTTAAATTCAACGTAAAACCAGAAATTCTTTTATCAAAAGTAACATTTGTACAAAAAGTTTTCCCATCTAGTGTATTCTCATTCTTTCGCAGGCTCACTTATATTCACGTATAAACAGACAAGTAAACGAACATAACATGACATCTATTGTGAATTCCCGTTCAACGTTATTTTCAATGTTTTAACATACGTGAACATGCGAAAAAATGAGAGCAACACACTAGATAGGAAAACTTTTATACACTTTTATAGGAAATTGTAAACTCATTTTGGAACTATTGGTGGAAACATTTTTGAAACAAAAGCAACAACGTTTTGGCAATTCAGCACTGTCCTAACTGAGGCTCCGATTGCAGTAAGTATTTCGTTATACGTTTAATGTTAGGAGTTATGTTTATTTTAGTTACGTATATAATTGTGTAAATTCGGCGAGAGGGTCCCAAAACCTAATCGCCGCCACTGAAAATGATAGTATATGTATCATCCTTATCATAAACAGTTACACTTATTTTTATCATTTGCTTATTCTCCTGCTCTAAAAAGTGAGAAAAATCGATTTTCGAACCATAACGTTATTTAAATTTTTTTTAATTGAAGTAGATTCTTGTCCGGTGAAATTTCGTAATAAATTATTTTGAAACGGCCACATAATTGAATAAAATTTTTTTGTTGTAAGTCAATTTTGATTGCAGTGAATTCCTCGAACATCCTCTGCACAGCTGTTTCGGCTCTATTTGGGGCCTCGTCAACAGAAGCGTAACTCGAGAATTCCACTGCTAACCAAACCGACTTGTCCTAGTTATTCGCAAATGTTGCATTAGGATTGACAAATTGCAGCCAGTTTGCTACAAAATAAGTCATCGCATACAAGACGGCCATTAGTGTTGTCAAAGCATAATGAGTTTAAAAAAAATGTAAGTCGGTTTTGATTGCAGTGGATTCCTCGAGCATTCTCTTGTACAGGATATCGCGATCGAAACTTTTCATTACTATTACATCGCATTTGCGAATAACTAGGACAGGTCGTTTTGGTTAGCAGTGGAATTCTCGAGCTAGGCTTCTGCTGACGACGCCCTAAATAGGACCGACACAGCTGTACAGAGGAAGGTTGAGGAAGCCACTGAATCAAAACGACTTGCAACAAAATTTTTGAAAAAACTTTCATTATGCTTTGACAGCACGCATGGCCGTCTTGTTTGGGATGACTTATTAAGTAGCAAACTGGCTGGCTGCAATTTGTCAATCCTAATGTAATATGAGGTTAAAAAGCGAACACAGGATATCGCATCTAAACTTTTCGTAATGCTATTACTTCTACATTACTTATAAAGACGATTACTCATATGCTAGTCTAGTCTAGTGAAGCATTGAGACTTTTACATGAAAACACAGTGATAAAATTGTGAAATTTGAAAACGCATGTCTGAGAGAAGGGTAAATTTTGAAAAAATAGAATTTCAGTCAGTTATTAAAGACTTCTGAAAGAGTTATCGGGCAAAGAAATTTTTGGTGATATTATAGAAACTTTAGGTGATCAGTGTTCTTCATACGCCACTATTAAAAACTGGGTTTCAGAATTTAAAAGAGGAAGATCAGGTATCAAAGGTGAGCATTGCTCTGGAGAACCAGTTTCTGCGATCACTCCGGAAAACATTGATTCTGTCCATGATATGATTTTAGAAGATTGATGAAGGATTCAAACGTGTACACATTTACTATGAACGTGTGTTTCACATCGGTCGTCACGATTTGGGTATGAAAAAGCTTCCGACCAGATGGACTCCGAGATACTTGAATGCTAACCAGAAGCGCATTCGATTGATATTATCGTTTTCATAAGAGATGAGCTCTGTGTCATAAATTAGGCTTTGAAGTAAAAGACATATAAAGCATAACGCTAGCACTTTCTTATTCACTATTGAAAAGGAAATAATAGTGAAATATTTGTCGGTTTTCACTTCGGTGATTGATGACATCGCAGTCGAAGGAAATATATCGCCGTCAAACTTTTTGGATCCACTTTTTATTATGGAGGAAATGTGGGTCCATCACTATGACCCAGAGACGTAAGAGCAATCCAAAGAGTGCATGACCCAAAAAAATTTATATTCAAAAAGCAGCTGGCAAGATTTTTGCTTCAGTTTTCTGGGATAAATATGGGATAATACTGATAGATTATTTAGAACAGGGTAAAAGTATCACAGGAGCATGTTACACTAAATTATTAACTAAATTACGTAAGAAAATTGTGATAAAACGCCACTAAAGGGGTGCTTTTTTGCAAGACAACGCTTCTATTCAGAATTCATTGATTGCGTTACAAAAAATTGACTAAGAATAAGTTGGTTTTCAATTGGTTGACCACCCGCTCAATTCAGTTTGTTCAGAAAACTCAAAAGTCATTTGAAAAGTGAAAGATTTTCGACAAATGACGTTAAGGAGTGGTTTGCATATCAAGACAAAAAAATTTTAAGGGCTTTGAATTACTTTAAGAACGTTCCACTAAATGTGTGAGTCTTAAAGGAGATTATGTGGAATAAACAAAGTTTTATTTTGAAATAATATGGGGTTTTGTATGCTAGGCAATACTCCCTCGTATGTTAGATCTCCTCGACATATACTGAATAAGCAATATTCCTTCAGTATCCCTGAAAATTGTAGCGATCAGTTCTTTCCAGAAAATTGTGTTTTGGCTTTTTTTGCGGAAAGTTTTTATGAGCCCATTGCATGGATAGTTGTTTAGTGGGAGGGTCTCAGTGTTATACCCAAGTTTCAACCCCGGTGATAATTCGAGAAAGAAAATCTCTTTTCAATGGAATCAAATTTTATTGAGCAATTTCTTTTCTGACCATTTTGTGCTCAGGTGTAAGCAATCTGGGAATCCACAAAAAAAAAACTTGAATAGAAAGAGTGTTTCGGGAACAAAAAACAACACTTGTTTCAAAACAGAATTTGACAGTTCAATTCAATTTGGAGTGTCATAGTGACGTTTATTGTAAATTGCAATACCTAATAAAATGTCATGTACGAAGAAAAAAAGAGAAATGCTTGAAACTGACATGAATCCAACGAGAACACTGTGGGCCAGAATTCAAACCTAGCTGGACAAAATATAAGAAACTATAGTATTCCAAAATTGTAAATCGATTCTTAGAAGGACAGTAACTACAACCTCGCATTAGAGAGGGTAAATATTCTCAGGTAGAGCGAAATTTAAACCCTCACAGTTCGGAATTTACGCTCTTGAAGTGTGGTCCGAAATCTGTATAATTTTAATACTTGACAATTATATATAAGTACATCTGAAAGATGGAGGAGAATATTGCTTCAGGTATGTTTCCTTAATGTCAGTTATTTACATTACATCGCATGTTTTAGTTGTTATCAATTAATTTAGTAAATAATCAGTGATAATATTAATGCGCTACAGGTTTCTTTCTTGCGTTACTCTGTCTTAAAATTAATACTTTTACGTAGAAAAACCTACGTTAAACTGCTATAAGAAATAACAATTGCACATAATTGCACTTTTATTCAAAAAAAAATTCTTACAGGTTACGTTCATATGATAACGCATCGGGAATTATATAATTTAATTCAAACAGGAAAATCAACGATTGAAGCTTTATGTAAGTACTTATGTGCAAGACTAATTTAATTTAACGGATTGTGCAGAAGAAACCAAAAGGTGCATTAAAAAGCATTTAACATCATTTAAATCAAAATATCAAAATAAATGGAAGTCCTGCAGAAGAATGAAGGCTAGATTTGAAGAACGTTATGAAAGTTGGTTGAACAAGGAAATTAGATTTTCAGATATGATACACAAGCAGCTAAACCCGTCTAGCGATGAAAATTTAAAACGATTTAACGAAAAAATTCTATACGTATACAAATATTAGACTTGGCGCCAAGAAAAGAAATTGTAATATATATCCCCCATATAATGAAATAAGAGAAGCTAAACTTGCAACATATCCAAACCAAGATTTTATATCAATAACAGATGTTTCCGCAGAAATGGAATTACAGGAAATTGTAAACTACACAATAATCAGATTATGCAAAGTTCAAGAAGAAGTAGGTACTCCACCAAGTTTATCCAACAAGTAAGGATATTACGATAATTTTTAAGTGGGGTTGCGATGGAAGTAGTGGACAACGGCAATACAAACAAAAATATTCAGGTTTTGACGAAAGGGATTTAAAATACTGTGATTCAGCTATATTTGTAATATGCTTAGTGCCATTACAAATATATGCTGTTGATAAGGAAAGTTGTATTAAAAAAGTTATAGGGCACAATCCTAGACCTTCATCAACGAGATTTTGTCGACCTATAAAGATAGTATTTGCGAAAGAAACTCCACAGTTTATTACAAGTAAAGTTGAAAAAATTAATCTGCAAATTAAAACTCAACCAACATGTTGATCTAAATGGCACAAAATTGCAAATTGTTCACCAATTTTAATTAACTATGGAGGATAGGAAAGTTTGCAGCGCAGTTGCAGGAATTTTGTCACAAATATGTTATATATGCGAAGCTAAACCAAAACAAATGAATGACACTTCCTTCAAACCAATATCCGTAAATCGCAAGAAGTTCGAATTTGGCATTTCCATTCTACACATGTGGATAAGGTTGTTTGAATGTTTACTACATATTTCGTACCGATTGACCCTCAAAAAATGCCAAGTAAGAGGTGAAAGTGATAAGCAAAAAGGCAAGAAGAAATTAAGAAGAAATTTAAAGTAGAAATTGGGTTAATTGTTGATCAACAGAGAGCAAATGATGGGAATACTGCTCGCTGATTTTTTCTTAATCCGACTAAATCTGTTGCCATAACAGATATTAACGAGGAAATAATTACAAGATTTTCTGTAATTCTTCGTACTATTAGTACTGGATATCCCACTCATTTGGAAAACTTCAGTAAATATGTTTCTGAAACTATTTAGTTGTACTTGATATTATATTTTTGGTACTACATGCCAGTAACTCTGCACAAAATATTAATTCATGGGATGATATTATTGAGGCTGCTATTTTACCTATTGGAATGTTTTCCGAAGAAGCACAGGAAGCGAGAAATACACATTTAAAGCAATTCAGAGAAAAACACGCAAGGAAATTTTCAAGAAAAGCAAATATGCAAGGCGTATTAAATATGTTACTAATTTCATCGAATCCAGTCATATCTCATATCACTCTTTTTGTAGAAAATCTTTTACATCTTTAGTACAACAAGACGTACAAAACTTTGTTCAGAATAGAAATCGCTTCTGAACAGAGCCAATATTTTGACCAAGAGGATGACGAAAGTAATTAAAAAAATATAAAAATGTTACCATACATGTATGACGATATATTTTGTTTGTAAATATAAATTTGGAACTTATAAATTCATTTTCTGTTATAAAAAAAACTAATAGGTAATAAATATACAATTATTAAGATTGTAGTAATTTTTTCCAGCTAGATTTCACTTCTGGCCCACTGTGGAGTATGTTGAACTGCACGGTTACCACAATTAAACTTTGTAGATTATATTTTGTGGAATATCTACTATGAAAAACAAAATATTTTGTTGTCGCAAGGGATCAATATCAGGGACGGATTAACCAAAAGGGAAGATTAGGCAGTTGCCTAAGGGCGAAAAATATATAAAGGTGTTTGAGAATTAAAAAAAATTTGGAATTATAGTGAAAAATAATAAAAAAAGTTGATATATACATTTTCCACTACCTTTTATTTAAATGTGTTGTTAATGGACACTGCCCATGAAAACGTAACAATCAACTGTTGTTTTGGCATTGACGATATACAAGTGTCCATTACTAAGATGCCACTTTTCCTAATATTCCGATCTTCTATGCATTTTCTTTTCAGTAATGTAAAAAAGAGATATTTTTACAGGTACAGTGAATTTATAAGAAAAACTGATGGAATGTGTTTATGTGTATTTTGTTAAAATATTGAGAGTTCTTTAAATTAAATGCACTGCTCGTCAAAAGAAAAAGGGACATTTACAGTTCATTATTTTATAAAGTTATATGATATAAATTGAGTTTAATTTTTATTCATCATAAAAATTAAATATTTTTCAAACGTTTTTCAATATAATACAACTTACTACATCATATAAATATCAATATAAAACTTTGTTTTCTTTCAATTGTTTCTTTTATGTAACATAAAACAATCTGTGAATATGATTAGCAGACGACTATTCTTTTCTTGCTTTCTGTCACATCTAATGTCATATTATATTGTAAAAGTATTGTTTCTTTAATTAATCGGAGAATGAGGTCTGAAGAAGTCATCAAAGCGGTTGCATTACGTGAAGTCGGACGAAGGAGGCGTTTGTTATATAGCCCAAACATTAAATGTGGTTCGAAGCACTGTTGCCGATGCTATAAATCGGTATAATCAAATTGGACGCCATGCTAGAAGAGCTGCAATAGGTCGAAGACGAGCAACAACCAAGCGGGATCATCGTTTTATAGTATGAAATCGGCGCTTTACTGCAAGAAATCGGCGAAATCGGCGTTTTACTACAAGAAACGTTACTGGTCGTTTAGCTGAAGTTAGAGGAGTGATAGTTTCTACAGCAGAAGACTTCATAAAAATAATTTACGCTGCAGAAAACCCGCTACTGGACCTGCATTAACTGCATTCCATCAGAACAAGATTACAATTTGCTTAAAAATATGTTAACTGACGGTGGACGATTGGAGCACTGTTTTGTTTACCGACGAATTCCATTTCAGCTTAAAGTCACCAGATGGGCACGAACGTGTGTGGCGTAGACAAGGAGAGAAATATGCTGAGTGTGACATATCCCCAAGGACCCCATTTGGCAGAAGATCATTGACGATTTGGGCGGGCATTAAAAGATCGTACAGGACTGGAAACTATGGAAAATGGGACAACTAACGCTGATAGGTACATATCGGACTATCTTGAAGACCATGTTATCCCTTATGCTCAAGTTGTCGGCAATCAATGCAAGGCTTCGTGTAGCAATTAGAGTTAGGGAGTAACTAAAAAATGCTGTAATTGTTATATTAGAGTGGCCTGCTTGAAGCCCAGATCTTAACCCAATAGAGCATCTCTGGCATACTCTAGGCCGTCGCCTTCGGCAGTCCCAAAAGCTCTTCAAGGATTCCAGGAAGCAGTAGAAACAGAGTAAGTACAAATTACTCAAAAAACGATTGCAAACCTGGTGCGAAGCATGCTACGTCGAATGACAGAGGTGATACGAGCTCGTGGTGGCAACATTTGTTATTAGTTGTTAAATTTTTTGCAGTTTTAAAACCTTTAAATTTGATTAATTTTGTTTATTTTAGTTTTTCAGCTTTATTTCCTATTTTTTGTTCATACTTCCAAGAAATGGCGGAAAAAATATGTATATATTATATTGGATATTACAAAATGTCCAAATGTAATAAAATAAAGTAAAACATTTCTTGTTTTATAGAAATAAATTCAAAAACCGAGTGTCCGTTTTTTTTGACGAGCAGCCAAAGTATTTTGTCTATTAATTGCTTGTCGTAAATTTTATTTTATATTTGGCCAAAATTCTTCTCTCAGTTTATTATCATTTCAAGAAGTATAAAACAATACTTTTTTTAGAGAAAATTTTGAATGAGCGTTTTTTCCGCAGTTGTTTTCACACTCGTAATTTTATAATTTTTTTAATTATAATTAATGTTACAATATTTCATATCTTTGATTATTTTGCCAGTGAGATTAGGAATTTAAAGTTGATTTAAGGCTGTTTTATATTACACCTTTTTCTTCTAGAAACTTTAACAAGTTCAATACTAGAGGTAACTTGAATAATGTAAATCAGAAAAAAGCCGTCCAAGTTTGCATACTAGAAACGTCTACAAACTTATTTTTAAACTAGTTACAGACCTATTTTCTGTACAAGTTTTAAAACTAGACCTGCGCACAAACGCATATTATAGCACTACCAATTTCTATTTCAAAAGTATGGAAATGAAACATTGCAGAACAGGATATTCTGTTTAAGCCAAATCTAGTACAAGATTCTAGTATTGAAACTTATCAAGACGAAAAAAGTATAATATAAAACTGCATTTAATTGGCGTCCCCAATTTCTAAACTAGGATTTCATTTAAAATTGTAACCCAATTTCCACAATACATGGGAAAATAAACAATACAATTAATAACACACATTTATGCTACCCTATATCTCATGACATTTAACGACCTCTACATAGGAAAAAAATTATATATTATTATTTTTAATAGCAAATACAATGCCTGCGAACGCAAGCAATAGGTTTGCTGTATATATTATCATAATAATCGTTAAGAAGGCGCCCTCCTACTCCATCCTGTGTCTCTGTTGAAATTGAAATGTTTAATTCCGCTTGATCTTTTCCCATAACCTTGCACTCAATGACGTACAAAGATCCAATGAACACATAATTATTTAAGAAACGATAATATATTTCGGCGTTATAGGCAACTTTTATTACCGCCCTGTTAATCATGTTGCCTATACGACGGGGAATAAATATTTGATGATCCTAGGGAAATTAATTCAACACGGCGAAAATAATATTGGATGGGACACGTTTTATAATAAAATTTGTATTGTATTGCGCCAGAGTGTGACATCACCGTTCGCTTTCCTTCCCCTTCTTCTGCTATTGATTTTATTATTACTCACGCTCGGCGACGAATTTAACCAGGAAGAAAATCGCCACCGAAGCCCCATTTCCACTTTCAGAATGGACGTTGAAAATATACAGTGAACCTGGGAGGTTAGGGTATATATTTCATGATCACCATCAGCGAAGACAAATGATCGTTTTGGGTCCCATTTTGGAATTGAATATTTTCAGCGCAAAACGCATTGTGCCGTTAAAAGGCAAAAACATTTTACTTACATTTATGTGGGTCTCGCGAGAAAAGGGTAAAGTTTATGGGAATCAAATAAATCTCAGGTTTTTTCTCTTCCAATAAAAATGTGATAAAGACAATTCTGCGGATAAGTCTGCCAGGCAGTGTAGACCGTTGTTTTCGATTAACAAATAAAAATAAACTAATGATGTAAATGTGTATGAGGATCCAGTTTCCGCTGCAAATATTTTTATTAAAACTCCTCATAACTTTAACTTTACTCCTCATACATTTACCAAACCAACCTACTTCTATTTATTTCAAACCTTATGCTGTTAACGAATAAAAAACATATTATGCGTCACGAATTACAAATTAAATGTTCTTTTGGCCTCGACGACATTTCCGTTTTTATTATAAAGAGATTAGCCGACACTCCATTACTTAGTACATTAATTTGTCATTTAATAATTTTGCGTTTTTATTGATGTCGAAAATTACAGACTTATAATAATTACTGAAAAACCTACATTCTGCGATCACTTTTTGACCTAATAAATGACAAATTACAGCTACTTTGCTGCTTAATAAGTCATCTCATACAAGGCGGCCAAACGTGCTGTCAAAGCATACTGAAAATTTTAAAAATTTTGTTGCAAATCGGTTCTGATTGCAGTGGATTTCTCGAGCATCCTCTGTATGGTTGTTTTGGCCCTATTTGGAGTCTCGTCAGCAGAAGCGTAGCTCGAGACTTCCACTGCAAACCAAACCGGCCAAGCACGCTTGTATGGGATGACTTATTAAGTAGCAAACTGGCTGCAATTTGTCATTTTTAATGCAATGTTAGGTCAAAAAGTGATCGTAGGACGTTGCCATTTAGACTTTTCATTACTAACACATCGCAATTGTGAACAACCTAGGACAGGTCGGTTTGGTTTACAGTGGAAGTCTCGAGTTACATTTCTGCTAACGAGGCGCCAAATAGGACCGAAACAGCTGTACAGAAAACTCTCGAGGAATCCTCTGCAATTAAACCGATTTGCAACAAAATATTTAACGTTATTATCTCAGACTTTATTAACATTTTTGATCAATTTGTCTACATCCCAAATATCAATAATGGTTTGTTAAGTCATACCTTCTCAAAACTTCTTAACATGTTAATATTGAGGTACCTCAATTCATCTTGGTTCCTAATTTATATATTCTGTACTATATATGAATGGTACGACCTTAATTGTCTCTGTTATTTGGAATTTCGAATTAGATATTGAAACTTATTATTTTTGGGCCGATTTAAGCATCTAGCTTAAGACTGGTAGACACTCCTTCTTGCCGATGGTTTTGCTTGTACGTTTTAAAATGTGTGTGTAGTCAAGTGGGCTACCTTTGCTTGTGTGTTCCGTCAATGGTTTCGCATGAACGTAAACAACATCTTTTGGATTTTTCTTTGCGCGTTCCATCTTATCGATAGGTAAGAAGATAGGTAAGATAGTGTAGGGGGATTCTCACATTTGCTTGTCAATCTTCCTTTAAAAATGACTGGCCTAAGATAATGATGCGAGACTCCCTCGTTGAACTTATTAATTTATATAAAGAAAACGAGTCAACTTAGAATGGTGTTCATTATCCAACTCAGGTAAGGTTTCAATGAATTAGACGAGCTATGACTAGGCAGGGAGCATATCGTCGCGGGAGATTTTAACACGAGGATGCTCTCTGTCCAAGACGAGGTCGACAATGAAAGAGGAAGAATCTTGGAAGAGTGGATTCACTCAAACGACTTGATTATAACTAACATAGGGAACGTATCCACCTTCGTGAACTCCAGGGGGAGGTCACGCATTGACATAACCATGGGTTCACCTGGAGTCAGCAGTCGAATAGTCAAGTGGCGGGTCGCTGAGGAACTGGAGAGTCTCAGCGACCACAGGGTTGTTAGCTATGAAATTAGGAGTAACAGAACGAGTGAATCCCAACTGAGAACAACCAAGGTAGGATGGAAGGTGGTCACTTCCAAAATCGAACGTATTGCTCGAGAATTTGCATGCATAAGAGAGAACAATACCCGCAGCCCGGAAAAGCTCGTGAGAATTCTCACTGGACTCTGCAATAAACACCTCCCCTTCAAGCAGGGTAAATATAGAAGAGTCCCCGGCATATTGGCGAACCGATTCCATTGCGGAAATGCGCAGGACGTGCGTAAGACTGCGAAGGAAGGCCACCCGCCTATTGCGCACGACGAACGAGGAGAGGGTACCAGCATGGAATCGGTACAAGCATACAAGATAGTGTATATAAACTGCAACTACAGCCGAGTACCCAGATGAGTCCGGATGAGCAAGAGAGGCAAATCTGAAAGCTTTTTTCGAGCGATACGGAAGCACAATGGAAAATTCCGAATTTATAAAGAGGGATACCAGGCGAAGACTCTGGCCAGAAAACAGCTCTACGAGGACTGGCAGGCCAGATGGGACGGCTACGAGGGCTGGGCCAGAGTCTTCATGAAGATCGTGGAGACCTGGTGCAATCGACCCGAGGGGGAGGTAGATTACCATATTACGCAGGTGCTCACGGGACACGGATGCTTCGGAAAGTACTTCAAAAAAATTAGAAGAAGAGAGACGGCCGATTGCTAGTACTGCGGGGACGTAGAGGATACCCCGCAGCACACCATATTCGAATGTCCCAGGTGTGACGCGGAACGTATAGAGTCGGAGACCTAAGCAAGATGTGAAATACGCAAGGCAAATGTAGCGGAACTAATGGAGAGGAACGGCGGACATGGAAGGCCGTGACAAATATGCTGAGAGCTATAATGTACTAAAAAGGAACCTACAATAAGGAATAGTAGTCGAGGAAGACGAGAGAGGAGGAAGGAGGAAGAGAAGAGGAGGAGGAAGAGATAGAAGAGAACGAGGAAGAGGAAGAGGGCGAAGAGGAAGAAGAGGGAGGAAGAGGAAGAGGAGTAAGAGAAGAGAGGTGTAGAAAGAGGTAATAGGCGCAGGGGAAGAAATGCCGAGAGGCGGTACCCCCTGCGCAGAGTGTTGAGAGAGGAAAGGAGTTAAGGCGGTAGGCGCCCCGTACAGAGACATATGGGTAAATCCATCAGGCTGCCGGGTCAGATATATCCGGTGGTTTTCCTTAGAAGATTCTCTAAACATCTATAAAAAAAGATGAGCTATGACCAGTTATTTTAATTGTTTCTTGCTCATTAATACCTGCTTCAGCAAGATGCGGCACTGCACTTGACCTTACACAATGATTCGTAATTTAATTTTCTTGGTGCCAAGTCCAATCATTTCGGCCGATTCTTTCATCCACTTTGACATTATGTTTACTCCAATAGGCATATTTTTGTAGCAATCTAAAGAATGCGGTTTATCCCCAGTACTGTTTACCGTAAAAAAAAGCTTTCATCATTTCGTTCCGCTTACTTAACAATTTTTTGTGCAATCGAACAGGACAAATATTAGGATTCTCAATATTTGGTGTTAATCATTAACTATTAGCACATTTCTGTGATCCACCTTGCACTGTTTTTGACAAAATGAGATTGTACTCTATTCGTCTAGTAGCTAAACCCACACTATCCGTTTCTACTTTAAAATAATGCAATAAACTCTAGGAAGCTTCTCCTCATATGACGCAATATGATAAAACTTTTTTTGTAAGCCAGACGGCGTTTCCTCATCAGAGCATTTTATAATTTCCAGGATTTCTTCTTCAGTTAAAGCTGTAGAACTTTGCCTTTAAATTCGGTATCTTTGAAGGAGCCAAATGTTCTGTTAAATCTTGCATTAATTTGGCAATTTTATTCCACATGGTTTTGAAGACGGATTCTTTATAATCTTCTTCATCGCATCTTTTCATTTAAATCCCGAGACTTTCAAAATATTGACCAGTTTTGTGACTGGTGTATTTTCTTCCAGTTTATAATTCCTTTCATCACAGAACAATTGAAACTGTTTCCATATGGAATTATTACTAACCATAGTATTTTTACATGAATTTTCTTTAATTTTTAATTTAATTTCCTCTGTTGATGCAGAACTGAAGCGTTTCCGATTCATTTTTTAAATTTGCTATATTTGACACAACATGGATGACAGTTGCTATGCAGTTAATAGGCGTTTTCGTTTCATAAGTGATTCGCATCTGATCTGAACTTGAAGTGATCCTGAACTAATCAAAATCCATTTGATTCCATGAGGGTACGAAAAGAACGCTTCTTGTATGGATCAGGAGTGCGTTCGATAACTTTACTTCAGAGTAAATGTTCTATTCAGTGCTGCTCAGAGCTACTCCACTCGTTGAAACGAAAAGAGTTAATAAACACAAAACAAAGTACCCATAAATTATTCTTACCAAAATAATATACATTAGATTAGTAGATTATTATCAGTATAATAATAATACTATTGGTCGGAATTAATGTACATTAGATTAGTAGATTATTCTCAGTATAATAATAATAATAATAATACTATTGGTCAGAATTAAACGCGTGATCAACAATATTGCTAAACGATTGAAAATTGAAAACGTTAAAAAGTGATTATACTAATTTAACACGGTAACAGTCCAGTATGAAATACAATTTTGTATTTATCTTGAACGAAAAATGTCTTTAAAAATATTGGCAAATAATTTCAGCGCTAGTTAAACACCCCTTCTGTAAACAACTTTCTCATACTTAAAAGCTCAACTTTTCGTTCTAGATAAATAACTATTCTGTAGCATAAGTTGTTCTTAAGTTATACTGTTCTTGACCGTATACTGGAGTATTTTTTTCACGTTTTCTTGTAGCCCAAATAGCTTTAAATATTTGTCTCCCCTACGTATATATAACATAAGAAAGTAAAATTATTATTATTATTAGATATTTCAGAAATTATAATAGTGAAAATAAATAGTTAATTATTTCAATAAAAAATGTCTGTGTTTAAAATAGCATCTCAATGAAACCTTTTGCGAGCAGCGAGTGATTGATTCAATTGAAGATAGTTAAATAAATTGACTCAATGAGTTATGTTGTGGTTCAAGTGTTCGCTTTGACTTTATGTAAAAACTTCGTTCAAATATGAAATCCTTGTAAAATGAATTGTTTTTATAATGCCGTACTTATTTTTTTAAATTTTAAATATGTATTTAAAAAAATTGTAATTGTTTCACCATAAGAAGTTTGAGTTGAAAATATAAAATTTGAACAAGAAAATTTTAAATATCTGTTGAACGGTAAAAAAGTAGAATGACATTTTTTAAGCTCAGTCTGCCCAGTTCAAGTATAAAGGGTATTTACTGTATCCAGCCGCAAGCTAAATGTTTATATAATTAAAATTGTTGTACTTTCTAACGTAATTTGAATAAATTTACCGACCGGTTTAGATTTTATATCATCAGGCTTAGAATACAATTTAATTGTGTGAGAAGAAGAAGAAGAAGAAGAAGGTATAATAAACTTGCGTTACTTTATTATACTTTTTTTGTCCTGACAGCTACTGATTCATGGCGGCGATTATAGCTTCGTCTTCAGAAAAATGAATTCCGCGTAAATGTTCTTTGGCTTAGGGAATAAAAATAATCACCTGGGGAGCAAATCTGATGGGAAGGAAGGCTGTTTAAAAATGTGATATAAGCTACTGAAACACAACTCTGTGAGCTGGGGCGCTATCCAGGTGAAATAAATCGCCTCGGTTCGACGTGTCCCGTATAAGATCTGAATAATATTGGTCTATGTTGGTGCGATCACAATAAACAAAAAGTGTCCCAGAAAAAGTGTCTCAAATTTTTATGGAGACGTGAGCCCTTATGCCGCTATTCAATTCCCAAATGTTTCCAAAAACTTTTCCGAATTTGTGGTAATTATCTTGCGATTTGCTTCACTGATACGTTTTTGATTAGCCGTTAACATTCTAGGTACCCAACAAGCAGAGACCTCTTTAGAATTCATTTTGTGATGCAAATTTTTTTCAACACTACTTATCTTTGTACAAAATTCTGTAAGAATAAGTCTCATGCTTTTACTACAAATTTACTGTAATCTTTCATTGATTCTTCCGAATTTAAAAGACTGAGATTTTATGTAATCACCTAGTATGTAATTTATTATGGCGTTAAACTGTTTTTGCAGAGATAAATGATAAATTTATTAAAATTAATTAAAATTGTGTAACTGGCAGTATAGAAAGTGTTAGGAAAGAGTTTATACATGTATTTCGGCCTTATTGGGCTTCATCAGAACTCTGTACCTTAAAAAAATTTTGGTTTATTAAAAAATTTTGAAAAACTTACCCCCTTTTCATATTTTTATCATTAATTCCTGTTCTTGTGGTTTGGGATTTTAGAAATTCAAAAAAGGGGGTAAGTTTTTCAAAATTTTTTAATAAACCAAAATTTTTTTAAGGTACAAAGTTCTGATGAAGCCCAATAAGGCCGAAATACATGTATAAACTCTTTCCTAACACTTTCTATACTGCCAGTTACACAATTTTAATTAATTTTCATAATTTTCATCTGGCAAGAAATCTTGATTTGATAAATTTATTATAAATTATTTCATAAATTCACATTAAAAAATCTGCTCTTTTCCCAATAATCTTACCTTTGCGATTTTTAGGAAGCCTTCTCCTGCCTTTTCCGCGCCTGTTTCGTGGTGGCGCTGTGGGTTTTCCCGTGGCCATTTCCACGATTTTCATCATGCAGCACAACAGTACCACGAGCATGTCTCCCGCAACTAAGACATACCTGTCCTTAGTCCTCACCAGGAAATACGAGAAAGTTAAGAGCACTGCACAGTATCTCATAAAGTCCGCGTGAAAATTCGTCCATATCAATAACACGCAATTTGTTTTTTTTTTAGAATGTCTTTCAACCCTTTCGGATTAACTTATTTTCATCACAGAGAGTTTAAACGTTTGTGGTCCTACTAGAGGCAAAAATCTAACGCTGTGACTGTAATCATTAATAATACTTAAATTAAACATTTGACGTTCATAAGGCGTGCGTTACTCGCGACGAACTTAATACAAAAACTACATTGCACCATATGGCTTTGTGTTTGAACATTCCATTGAGGCGTGTGTGTACCGTCGCCACAACACGTTTATTCTTTTCAGTCTGAAAGGGGATGCAGGCACGCAACGAAAATAACGACGGGGATTATTTCTCGTTGTGTGAATCGACCCCTACATTACCAAAATTATATATTTTTAGACAAAATTCTATAAAAATAAATTGGGAATATTCGCGGCGGGTCGCATTTTTGGCAGGCATAGAAGTGATTGCGACTTACGTTTTGTTTATTGCTTGTATCTACGTTGACATACATGTACGTCATAATGAAAGCTCACAGCCTGTTTCCTTTACGTCAGTACGTGACATGTGTTACCACGAACATGCATACATGTATGGGGAGAGGCGATACTTGTATGTTGTTAAATGAAGAGTATGTTAGAAATAAGTTCTTGAGTATTTTTAAGATTAAGTGGGTATGATAAAGGAATTAATATTTTTAATTAAAGAATACAAAAAAATAGTAAAGCGGCAGGAATAGACGGGATGCCGTCTCAACTCAAAAATTAAAGTTTTGAATCAAATGACTAACCATTGAAAAAAAGGTTCTAATGCAATGAAAGAAAGTTCAAATCCTCTAATCTAGAAGAAAAAGAAATAAAAAAAAATGTGAAAACCACAGGAACATTACCAAAATAGATTCAATGGATAGAGTATATTAGTGTCTAGTTGTTAAAGCGAGGAAAACATTTAGATAAAACTATTCACAAAAAATTCTAAAATTAGTCCTTAAGATGTGATGTAAGCTCTCTGTCTATTTAATATGTAATGTATTTTCAATTTTGTTTAATAAATGTTAATTTTTTGATAATTTAACGTGTGATTTATTGTTTTTAAAATTAAGTTATATCAAAAATCTTAACTCAGTTTTTAATATTTTCATAACTGTTATGAATTCTATTTATATTTATAGGAAGTTTCGGGTCAAATTAATTCAAGAAGTATGCTTTGTTGATGTGAACGGTTATTGCTTGCATCATCGCATCGTGATAATAAAAAACGACTACAGCAGTGAAATAGACACTTCCAATTTTAGTTGTATAACATTAATTTTGAGAGTGTTTGTTAACCTATAAAATCTCATCCATCTCATTTGGTTCCAAAGAATAAATGTTTTCTGTGATTAGTAGGTAATACTAACAGCTAATTCAATTGCAGTTACTCGAATACCGCAATCGCGTTTGATTATTACCTTTTGACTTGTATATTGAATTCGGGTATTTTTATTTGTTTTGTTAAAATAACGTTAACGTCAACATAACAAAACTGCACGCTTAAGGGCCGGTACTTTGAACACCGATTAACTTTAACCTTTGGTTTATTCCCATACCTACAATTGTAGAGATAATTGTTTCTATGAGAATAAACCATAGATTAAAGTTAATCGGTGTTCAAAGTACCTGCTCTGAATTAACTAAAATTTAGAGTGTAGTACAAACATTTGTGGAAAATACTGTACTCAACAAAAAATAGTTATGCAATGAATTTAAATATCTGGATTTCAAAATTAGGAAGAAAAATACAAGCAACGAAGTTATTGTAAATGAGATCTAACAAGGAAAAGAGTTTAAATCCATTTCAAGTCTTGTTCAATCAGTGGCGTGTCATTTTTGTAGAATTAGAGATAATAGACTGGGTAAGAAAGAAAACTTTCGTTAGATTCTGATCCTGTTTTTTCTGAAAACTATATTTTCACTCTTTCTAGTAAAAAACTATTTTTAGCAAATAGATCTTGCATTTACACTTGAAGTAACCACAGACTTCCCTGTTTTGAACGTAATGGTTATGCAATTAACTTGCATTCCACCGGCAATTCAATTAATGAAAGAAAACTATTTAATAGAATTTTGAATAATTTGAGTTAATTCAGATCAAAATTGTATAGGGCAACGAAACACAAATTTTCTAAGGGATGAATTTCAAGAAAATAGGGTTTGAAATTGATACATAGTCATTCTATCTTTTTAGATATTTCGTTTCACTGCTCCAAAGTAGTCTTAGAGTACCTGTCTCCATCTTCTATTATTATACTGGGCGTCTCAAAACCTCTGTCTTTAATTGAAACCGCAGATAGTAGTCAAAAAAAAGAAGCAAAATGTTTCATTCAACAATAGGGAAAAAGTAAATAATAACTCCCGTAAAAATTAGTTTTCGTTTTCTAAGTAATTGTTCTAGTAACACTGGTTGGCGATTTAAATGGATTTAAATGTCTCAGCTGATGCAAAATAGGTGTTTTTTGTGACCTAAACGGATAAAACCGAGATGTGTCTGTTGGGCTAGGTCATATTTGTCCTTCGCCAGGATCTTAAATTAAAATGTCTTCATGCGCGCTACTGAAAGTTTTCTACGACAATTGCAATTACTTATTACTACTTTATTTATGCTTATTTATTCAAAGTAAAATTTAAAAGCAAACTAAATTCGTAGCACTTCATTTTTATTTGTTTCATTTTCATAACAGTACATCGACCTTAACACTATAAAATGCAAAATGTTATGTTTATGTTCATTGATAAGACGAAAATAAATGTTTAGTAAAAATGTTGATAAATATTAATTAAATCCAAGAAACGAAAGAAATTAGTTTTTGTGATGAAAATTTGATTCTGGTTTAAAATAATTCTGAATTTTCAGAAACGTTTACTTACATTCGCCTTGGCGATTTATTGGTAACAATTGCACTGTCATAAAATAAAATTCAGCTGGCTCAGTTTCGTTCCTCGTACTTTATTGCTTGTTTTTATTATTATTACCATGGTATTATAAATCCACAGATGCTTACATTAGGGAGGGGGTTAGAAAGAAAGAAGAAGTGCTGAATAATGGTTTTTGAAAAAATTCAGTCCGAGCGAGTGCGTTTGTATTTTATAAAAAACTGAGATTTAAATAAATTTTTAAAAACATTAATAGGCTTAGTATTATTTATCAAATTTACGTAGTGTGTAGTTTGTTGGTTTAATTTGTGCAAATATCTGTATACATAATTGAATACGACGCACAGTGGAACGGCCTTATGGAACGACCCGGACATCGAACAGTATCACAAAAAATTGCAAATTATAATTATATTTATGAAGTAATATACATATGTTTAATCAGTTGTAATACCTACCAGGAAAGTGTGAATAAATATATTTTTGATAATAGCTTGAAAAAAAGTTTGTTTCTTTTAAAAATTAATAGTAAATAATAATCTGAGAACTTTTGTTTGTAGGAGCTTAGATTAGACGTACCACCACATCCCCATTTACTTATGAGAATTAAATCTGATGACTTATCTGTTGAAAATTGCACCGCTTCTAATATCCATTAATAATTGCAGCTGAACTTGGACTCCTGTTTCTGTTATTCGGATAGATTCTTTGTCCGGATAGTACTTTCGTTTTTCACACTGAATTTGGTAATAAGAAGGATATATTTCATAACCAGATTCTTCTGCTACAGTTTTCAGTGATACGTACTGATGTTTTGTCATCTTCGCCGATACATATAAACCGAGTGCTTTCTCTGCGGGTATTTTATTTGAGGGTTGTTCTAAATTTTTACAAAACTCTTTTATTTTATTGATATGTTATGGATGTTCTTGTATAAAATCAAGAATAAATTGTGTATCTGTTGATTTTAGCAACTTTTTAGCAGCCAATATTATATTCTCTTTCGGAGACTGTCGAACAAATTCTGTTTTTCGTTGTTTCTGTCGCTCACTAAAGATTTCGAAATTTGTTAACGTTGAAGGTACCTACTGGTTCAAATAATAAATGTTCATCATCAATTTCACTTATAATTTGTTGTGGTAATTCAAACTTACTCTACAGCCACGTTTGATTCTTATTACGGAACTTGTCTTCATTGCGGAAAGCTGTGTTCCATTTATCTTTAAGTTTAGCGCAAAATTTTCTAATTTTTCCAAAAATAATAATACTTGATGACAATTGATCTTAGAAAAATGTTTAACTTAAAAGTACTAGCTCATATAGAAACATTTTTAAGCAAAATTTCAGATTTACCACTGACATAATTGTGTTGACGCACGATTAATGTGGATTAACTCCGAAGGTCGCGAAAAGTCGCAAAATATTATTGTATGAAAAGAATGTGCAAGTATCACAATTTCATACTATGATTGCAAAACAGCGGGCATATGTGGGCGTTTTACTATTTTTACGGTCAAAGTTGAAAATGAAAAAATTAAAAGTGATTGACTTTAAAAATTCATAACAAATACAATTTTTGTGAAATGCTGTTTATTTTTGCATCAACAGGACGAGAAAATATGTAAAAATATAATAATTTAAGATTCAACCGATTTATTTTTTGTATCCGTCTAAAAAACTCTATTTAAAACGTGCGTTAAAAGTACAATTATTTTCGAGAGCGAACACGGTCTACTTGGAAGTGCTATAATATGAAATACAGCAGTCCTTAAGACCTGAAATTTTACTGTAATATGCAGAATATAGTCAAAATTATGAAAATAATATTCAATATTGTTAATTCAAAATTTCAAATTTTGATCGCATGTCCGCCTGATTACATTGACTCGTTCCACTGTGCGACGTGCCGAATTATGTGTTAATACCGCAGGACAACATTTTGAACATTTATTGTAATTACAAATATCGGTGCCAAGAACAAGAAGTGAACTTTACTAAAATTCTAAGCTTGTAATGAATGCACATTTTGTGCTGTACTGTATATTTTTTTATATTTGTTTGATGTTACTAAGTAACATCAAACAAATATAAATGTCACTTTTGTGATTTTACTAGAGAATGCAATCGCTTCCTTGTATAATTTGCAGAAGATTTTCATATTTTTACCATTAATACCTGTTCTTGTGTTTTGGGATTTTAGAAATTCAAAAAAGGGGTAAGTTTTTCTAAATTTTCAATAAACCAAATTTTTTTTTAAGGTGTAGAGTTCTGGTGAGGCCCAATAAGGCTGAAATACATGTATAAACTCTTTCCTAACACTTTTTATATTACCAGTTACACAATTTTAATTAATTTTCTTAAAAGTTTGTGTTTAAAATACAAATTATGACTAAGTGTGTTGATTATGTCGACTCTTTAATAAGCTATTGAAAGAAATTGCTGAACAAGCGAGAAATAACTATCATGTAACGCAACGTAAAACGTATTTCGCTATGCCAGTAATTGTCGGTGAAACATAGATGGATATAAAAAAATTTGAGACGTTGACCTAATTCTTTCAAACGTAAATAAAAAATTTATTGCAGTTTTTGGCTTTTTATTAAAAGGGGACTTGCCTCAACAAGTCATAAAGTAAGCAGAGGTTTCAAAACAAAGGAACTGCACGCGCTTGTGGTAGGTTAGTTTTTCATTTTTAAGCAATACCGTTCAGATTTGGAGAATCAATCTCTTTTATAATGAGATACCTACAGTTTTAATTAAAGACATAGGTTTTGAGACACCCTGTATAAGGTTAAAACAAAAAAGACCAATCTGAGAATATATTCAAGAGCAGTGAATTGAAACATCTATAAAACTGTGTTCCTGGAAAACGATGAATTTATATATAATATTTCGGAAATGTTTCTAAAGTTTTTTAGAATTATTACGTTTGATTTTTTATAATTTCTAACAAGTTTTGAAGATAAGCCTTATTTTTTCTTATAAATAAATAAAATAAATGAAAATACGAAAATTAATAAGAAAACAATTGGATGTGTTTATTAATTTTCTCCTTTCTTTCGCTTGCCCCTTGCGGGATGCTTTTGAAATGTACTCATCATATATCTTTATGCACCACCATTTTTGGTTTACGATCTTATTGAATTTTAAATTAATTTCTAAATGATCAAATGCCAGTATTCATAGTGCTTCCTTGAGGCTTCCTTCAATAAGGGTCCCCTAAGAATGGGATTTTGTAAAGCAGTTGTATTAGAACAATATCCATTCTAATGGATCCTTTATTGAAGAAAGCCTCAAGCAAGTTCTATGAATAAGCATAATTATGTGTACGATGAATAATTGATTAAAAAATAATTTTAAAAAGTGGAAAATATGACTAAAAGGGGCTATAATTTAGTTATTCCCCCTTCAAGAAAACTGTTCCAATTTTCCTTTTAAAGGAATGCTGCATAGAGCAGCTTTTAAAAACCTTATGGGGGAGATAAGTTACATGCTCCGGGGGTTTCATGTTTAAATTAACTTTTTAATTGAAATTTTGAAAAATGTATATTATTGATATAACACTTTTCATTGCGTTTATAAAATTCGAAATTTTAAAAGCATTTCTTTTTTGAGAAAAAAAATTTTTTAAATTGAATTCTTGAAGAAATGTCTCGGCTGCCGAAATGTGTTTTATTTTCTTTAAATTGATGACTCATAGTTCCAAGCAAACAACCCGTGTTATGCATATAAACACGCTTCAGAAAATTAAGAGCGTTCACGTTGCGCTTATGCGAATTTATAGTAGTTGAGATACATATTTATATAGTGGTGTACGTCACGTGACTAACCGCATTAAAATATGGCGGGCGCATTATTTTTAAATTTTCAGGTCAATGCTCGAACTCCATATCTGCAATAAATTCACCACTTAATAAAAAACAACCGTCTCATTTGCATTTTTTAAACTACATGCATCAGATTGACTATACATATAAAACCAAAAAATAAGCATAAAGTTAAAGTAGGTCACAAAAAATAAAGCAAGAAAAATAATAGAAATGCAATTAAGCAAATATTGTTGAGAGTTTACTGTGTAATATTGCTTCGAAATATCGCAAGTTTCATTCAAAATATAGCAATAAAACGATTAAGATCGGTTTTCCAAAATGTCCGCCAACGACGCCGCGCCAAAATAAGCCGCTCCGAGTCAGCATGTGGCAGGAACTCTGAAAAATCGGCAGAAGAACTCCGCAAAAATCGAAAATCGATGATGCACGTCGTCAACAAACAGTTCTCATTGATGATCACTTTATTTTTTCACTTTGCACTAATAACAACTTTGAATTAATCTGGCGACGTCATACGCGCCCACTAGGTCCAAACAACGAGTTAAATATGTGCGCACGGCACCAACAGACGCTTTCGAAGGCGTTTAATATCCGACGCAAGTCGTCTACGTGTAAGTGTAAATGAGAACGAAGTAGAGATGTTGGGGATGTCCAGGATAGCTAGATGAACTAAATTAAAATAGAGGCATTCTTAATTCTTAAAATAATTATTCATAGTAGTAGCGGGAGGCTTTTTGCCGCGCTTTGACTCAGCATGCAGTCTGGTTTTTGGTTTGGATTCTCGTTTGCATTGGATAAGCTAAAAAATAAACATTTTGCTTTCCCTTTAAAAATTTGCAAAATCATCAAAATATTATTACGAATTCGGAGTTTGCAGAACATCGATTAATTTTAAAACGCTTTAATATTCACAATCGCTTAACAAGAATAATGAGTTGCAATACTTGTCTAAGAAATAATACTTGTATAATTTAAACGTTCTACTAATCGCTATATTCAACCGTATCGCTTTCGGAGTAATAATGGTTTTAAATAGTGCGCTATTCTCGCTTATGTAGTAGGGATCCTTTTTTTCTCGAATTTTCTAGCAATTGTCTGGAACTTTGAAGCGTTCCTTCTGAAACTCGCTGTAATACTTAATAATACTCGATTACCCGTAATTTTACCATCTCTAATCATAAATATCTGATTTTCGGATAATTATCAGCAAATAGGCAACATTGCTTGAGAAGCACAGCGTTTCGCTATTCAATCTGTCCTTGTTTAATTAAGAAGTTTAGAATTTAAGAAAGCTTACACATTCTCATTATATCCGTAAATCACGAGCACATTTGTTTACTTTGTCTATGGGGATGTGTTTCAGGCAGAGGGATGTAAGAAAAAAGAGAAGGTAGAGCAGTCTCCGGGTGGGCTTTGAATGGTAAACATGTTAATAAAATGTATTAGATGTTTGATAACGGCTTTCTGTGGAATATCGGCTTTGAGAAGGCGATATTTTGGTAAAGATATTCCGCAATACTTCGACTTAGACTTGGCGAAGTGCAAGGACCGTCGGGCGTGGCGGAGTCCTGAGCACTCGTCGAGGATGATATTGTGTTGTCACCAGCAGTGTGTTAGGGGACCGGTGATGTCGGAAAACAGTTAGCTGAATACCTGACCTCGTAAATTGTATTGTGCTTCCCGAGAACGGTCTTGACTTGGTGTTAACTGTGCTTGGACCAGTGTAGCTAACATTGTAGGAGGCAGCAGCACCAATGATTCTGAGAACGTGCGCTCAGAGGGCTAATATCCACCTAGGGCTTGTCTTTATGCATGCGAAGTATAAAGATGGATATTCTAGCACACCTTCTTCGTGAGTTTCTAAAGGGTTTTTCATTAAGGGCGCTCGAACTTTAAATTGAAATAAAACAAGTTGTGTATGAAATTTCATTAATTTTTTTTATTTGAAAAGGTATTCGATTGCATTATGTGTGGAATATGATATCTGCCAAATGGCTTTGCTGGACGGCACGTACCCGAGAGGTCCAATTTTTGATGACTCGACCGCAGAAATCGGGCTCGATATTATTGATGGCATTGGTTACGTTGACTTTTAAGGCATCAATCGTCTGCGGCTTATTCACATAGACCCGTGATTTAACGTAGCCCCACAAGAAAAAGTCTAATGGCGTTAAATCACACGATCTCGGTGGCCAATTGACGTCGCCGAAACGCGAGATAACCATGCCGTCGAATTTTTCGTGCAGAAGATCCAGTGTAGCATACGCTGTGTGGCATGTAACACCGTCCCGTTGAAACTACAGGTCGTTGAGATCCATATCTTCCAATTTAGGCCACAAAAAATTGGTCATCATCGACCTGTACCTCTGGTCGGTGGCGCCAGTGTCATTTTGGAAGAAGTACGGGCCAAAATCCACACCAAACAGTGACTTTATCTGGGTGCATTTGCAACGGGTGCGTCTCATGTGAATTGTTATCTCCCCAAATGCGACAATTTTGTTTGTTGACATAACCATTCATACAAAAATGGGCTTCGTCGCTAAAGATAATTTTCCGTCCGAAATCGGGGTCCGCTTCTAACTGCTCCAAAGCCTAGTCGGCGAATGCTCGATCCTGCCTATGGTCGTTCACCTTCAGTTCCTAGGTCAATTGAATTTTGTACGGGTGCAGGCCTAAATCCCGACGCAAAATTTGCCAAGTTGAGGTCTGCGAAAGGCCGAGGTTCTTGAGCGGGACGAGGAATTGACTGCCTCGGGTTATCCTGCACACTCTCGTTCACTGCAGCAATGTTTTCTGCAGACCTCACCTTGATTCTTTATCGAACCAGTTAATTCGAATTTGTCCACCAAACGACGAATAGTCGACTTAACAGGACGATTGTGCGTACCGTAAAAATCATGTAGCGCACGGAACGTAGCTTGAAATGAGCACCCGTTTTTATAGTAAATTTTAATGATTTGCACGCGTTGCTCAACATTGTAACTTTCCATGATGATTTGCCTAACATTAATTACTATAACTTTCAAATTCGACAGCTGCAGCTTTACCAACGTGACCGCTATGTACTGTCAAATTTCGAGTGTCCCTATTGGAAAACCCTTTATATCTATGGAGAGCTGCTGCGTCCAGATTCGCAGCTGGAGTAGACGGGGCCGGCAAAGGGCCCGGTAAGTAAAATGTTCCACATCGTTGAGTAAATGGTTACTTGTAATTTTGTATCACACCCTTATCAAATGGAAAAGCGGCGCCCGGATGTTAGACGTTTACCCTCAGCTCTGAAGTGGTCGAGAAAGAGATAAAGGAAGCAGGGAAAGAGAGATCTAACCAAAGGGTGAGTAACTTCGTCCTCTGACAGCAATACTTGCCAATAATATTTCAACAAAAAAAAAAATTAGCTAACAATTCTTTAAGTGTAAGGAGACGAAATCTTTTGCAATTCATCTACGTACGAAGTTGCAGTATAGTGATACTACTTCATTACAACAAGGATACGAGTGGAGTAGAAAGTTCAAAGATGTGTGGTTTTTGTGACAACACTTCTCAAGTGAGCAAGAGAAGAAATGACACTATTCCACCTCACCAAAACTTCTCACCTGAAGAAATGACAATATTATACTATATATTCATCCTTAGAGTGACTTCCACATCCGTTATACTTTGATCTCGCCCAAAGTGGTCTACTATAAATTTGGACAACTTAAAGAGGTGAAAGGAGTAAAGATGTTTGGGCTGGAAAAGGTGCAACAGGTGGTGATGAATAGGTGTATATGGGACTACTTAACAAACATGTGCACCGTCTTAAGTATTTTTTTTTACATAAATTATACTTCGATGTAATTTACTTTGGTAATCATGCTCGCCGGATTTTAGTTGAGAGAATTTCTACAATTCTAATTACTATCAGTTTTAACGTTTCATAATTTATATGATGCTGCTAAGTATTACTATAAATATTGATTTAATAAATACGTATATAACTCATAAGCCTTTATTGCAAAGAGGTACGGTATAAATCTTCCGAAAAAATATACACTGCTCAACAAATGAAGAGGACCCCTACAAAATTTTGGATGAAATGGTTTGTACTGTGATTCTATGGAAATTTAACGTGACTTGCATTGCATTATGCATGAAACTCGGCATCCAAAGTGGTTCAGTTTCATTTTAAAATGATTATCCGGAAGAGTGGAATAGCACAATAGCAAGCATCATATCTTACGCAGATTACATACGTTAAAGGCGAGAAAGAGAATTGAAATTATAAAGATATTTAGGCCACTGGAAAGTAAAACGAGAGAACGTGTTAATGAAGAAAAAAACATGATCTAGAAATTAATTTTAAGAGAAGGAAGAAGCAATCAGATCAGAGGAAAGCAGAATATTCTATTTTAAGAAAATTAAGGAGATCGAACACTTAGAAGTTACAATAATTAATAATGGAGACGAAGATAAGGAAACTAGAGATCACTTAAAGGAAGAGAGCGAACTGAAGAAAATGCTGAAATCAAATAAGAACTTAAGGGTAGCTACGAATATATAGAACTTACAGTGCTGTTTGGGACAGAAATCTTAAGGAAAATCTTGGAGGGATCAAAGTTACACAAAATATATGGAGACGGCGAACCAGAAAGCGAGAGCTGCATACGGCCAACCTGAAATTACACGTGTTATAAGAGTACAGCAATTGAGATAGCTAAGGATGATGGCCGTGAAAAGCTGAAAAAATTGAAATTGAGGATTGGCAAGAAATACTAGAATAAATAAAAAGGAATAAGTGGAAGAATACCAAGCGCTGGACCTACAAGATCTGTAGAGCTGCAGTACAATTTGAGTGAAAATGATTTAACACAGTTTGAATTTTCCGCGTCTCTATCCAGTCTTTTTTATTCTTTCTAAATGGCCTTTGTAAAAAATTGTATTAACGAAAATGTTTTTATTTAGAATAATTAATATTACACATTTGAAATATCATTACATAAATTACATCTCATTATTCGCATAATTATTGGTACGTACAGTCATGTCCGTTTATAACAATCCTCAAGGGATTGCCAATATAGCGAATTTCGTTATAAGTGGTAGGTCATTATGGTCAACATGCTTTAGTTTGTACCTTTAAAATTGGTTCGTTATAACCGAACGTACGTTTTAACCGGGTTCGAAACAAGCAAACATTATTGTACTGAATTAAATCATTTTATCCATTTCATGTTGTTATCCATATTTGGGTAACAGTGTGAGCCTATACATTTTAATTTTTCAAAAGCGGGAAATTTAAACTGCCCTCAATTATTTTCGTTCATACTGTACATGTATAACTTGCAAGTTGATTAAGAGAATTTACAATTAGATATATTATATTCCCTAGAAGAAATTTTAGAACCTATTTAACACTACCTTATTTCTTGTACAAAATTTGGTTCTACTGTAATATTTAAAGTAAGAAATTTTTGGACTGCAAATATGGTTTGGAGATAGAACATGTTCTATTTTTTCAGATAATTCTTGATTGAGTTTAAATTTTGCTACACTTAAATGGGATAGTCTAAAACGGCCTTATAAGGGAAGAGTAATAAAATTAGTCCGAAATTTATTATTAAGTGTAAACAATTCTAAAATTTTAACTAAAACTCCATTTAACTTTAGTAAAAAAGCAGATTGCTTTAATTAAGATAAACTACTAGAGTAACTGTATCTAATAATATAAATATAAATAAAATATTTGAATTATTCGAGTCACCAGCACATTTTCAAACAACTCGCTTAAAATGAAACGAAGACCAACGCCATGTGTGCCGTTCCATTCGCCGTCTATTACGGGACGTCTAATTATAAAACCGAACTCCACAAACACATGGATTAGTCGTGTTCGTGGTGTATCATCCACGATGATGCAGTCTGCTGTGTGTTTTTCTTTTTTTGCTCATAGATGATGGAAAGAAATCCGAATGATTTATTGAATCGCACTTGCGACATCATTATGCCGAATAAATCGCCGCGTTTATTTAAACGCGGACTTAATAGGAAGCGCGATTTATTTCTCTTGAGGAAGCTTTATCGACTCCATTTACATGTTTGATGTTTCAGACCATAAACTTGTTAGGTCGGTTGACCTAAAAAGTTAGTCTTGCTTCATTGAGATTGAGATTAAAGTCGGCAAATGAGTCCCGACTGCAGCAATTTAGAATGCACTTAAGATGGTTTCAAGAGAGTAATTTTCAGACAATGAACATTGATTTTTCAAAAAGAGGGCATAAAGCTCTTTAAACTTTCTTGATGTTAAGTCTTTTGTAATTAAATAATTTTATATATACACTGTCTTTCAAAAGTGTTATAATTCATTTTTTATAAAAAATTCTTGTTGCAGAATGCTTTGTCATCCCTTAAAATCAAATTGGGAAATGTTAGATGAAATTTATGTTGATTGATATACAGCGTGAACACCGAGAAATGAAGGTGGTTTTGGAGTAAATTGCTCTTATTTTACAAGATATAAAAAAATGTCATAAGAATAAGTCGTTGAGAATTAAAAGCTATAGTTCAATTTGCCTCCTATCTCAAAAATAAAATAAATCAATATTTATTGTGAATAATAATAATAAATGTCTTTATTAAAGAAAAAGATAATTCAAAATATTTTTAAATTAATAGATAATGTGGCGAGGTTCGCTAAGAGGTGCGCTCTTCCACCTAACCACAAGTTTTAATTCAGTATTATATAACATTCATTAAACTATGATGTGTGCCATAATGCATACATACATATTATTTTATCTGTCAGCAACAACATCCCTGCTCCGCAAAAAGTAGTGACTTTAATTTATTTTTAAAAGGTAACAGAGGCATGGCTTTTAGATTATGTGCGATTGTATTGTAAAGGGAAGGTGCAACATATGCAAATGATCTAGTAAAGGTAGAGGTTGTGTGTTCAGGAACAGTTAGATTAGAAATCTTCCGCAAATCGCGATTGTGAATAGATGAACTGGGAATTAAAAATTCAAATAATGAAGGAATTTCCGTAGTCATGATTTTGTGTATCATACATGCCAGATGATATTTCCTCCTGTTATTCATACTTAACCAATTTAAGGAATATATACCAGGCGATATGTGATCATATCTGCGCAAACCTATATAATAAAACGTGTATACGAATTTAGAATTTTTTGTATCCGTACTTCAGTGGCCTGATCAATACATGGGCCATAGACCACATTACAATAGTTGAAAATTGATAAAATTAAAGAATCACACAAGGTAGTTTTTGTTTTTAAATTTAAATTATGTTTGTATATATAGAGGTAGCATAAAACTCCGTAAGAACGCTAAATTAATTCATTAACATATGACCTAAATCTCAATTCTTGATCAAGAATAATACTCAAGCTTTTAATTTCTAATGTGAAATCAATTTTAAAATTATCTACAAATATGTTTATGTCATCTATGGCCCTCTGGCGGTCTTTAGAAGGACCAAATACTATTGCTGAAGATTTGCGCGGATTGATATTTAAGCAATGCATTTTTGAAAATAATATAAGAGTCTTCAAGTCCTTATTAATGAGTTATTCATACAACTGCTTGTTTCTATTGTTGAAACTAGCATACACTTGCGTGTCGTCAGCATAAAAGTGACCTTTACATGTTTGTAGTTTTTCCTGAAATTCAGCGGTATAAATCAAATACAGTAGTGGCCCAAGCACAGAACCTTGGGGCATCCCAGACTCAACTGTCCTGGCTTCGGAGGAGCACCCATCAACCACAACCCTCTGGGATCTTCCCGACAAATAAGACTTAAATAAATTTAACGCATTTGTATCCAGATCGTAATATTTTAATTTATAAAAAAATAGTTGATGATTGATGGTGTCGAAAGCCTTAGAAAAACCTAAAAGTGTTAAAACTGAGATATCCCCGTGATCCGTTGCCCGAAAAATATCACTAGTGTTTTTTAATAGAGCCGATGCTGTACTGTAGCCCGGACGAAATCTTGACTGAGTGCTCGGTAAGATATTAGCTTTCATTACATATTCAAAAAGCTGTTGATACATTATTTTCTCTAAAACCTTGGATAAAACCGGCAAAATACTAATTGGACGTAGGTCTGAAAATTCTTTAGGACTAGATACTTTTGCTAAGGGTATTACTAGTGCCTCCTTCCATAATGAAGGGAACTTATTTAATCTAATACATTTATTTAATAAAAACGTAATATATTCCGATAGGTGTGGAATGCAAATATTTAACATTTTTCTAGATATTTGGTCAGTGCCATGGCGTCGGATTTTAAAGTGCGAAATACATGCTCAACCTTCTCAACAGTGACTGTGTGAAATTGAAATTGAAATAAAGGATTACATACATTGCTATCATAAAATCTTATTAGATTGTTACAGGAGACTAGATTATTATTACTAATCTGCATAAAATAGTCATTAATTTCATTTGGTTGACGCAAACTTAAAGGGATAACAGAACGATTAGCTTTCTTATTTATTTCTAACTCGGTAAATACTTTCCAAGGCGCTCTTTATACACACTACATTAGGAAATACTGGATTAAAGTGTCCGCCAAAATAATATGAATAGGAAAACTCCAAAGTTGTTTTTATTTCTCAATTATTTTATTTTTTATGTGATTATTTCAATGCGTTCCGAAACTTTGTGCTTTCTTGTAGCATACTTTTTGAAATTTAAATTAAATTAGTGTGCCAACTGTAACAGAGACACTTGTGACACCTCTGATCGATCAGTTTGCAGAAGTTATCGATGTTGTCTTCGCGTAAATGATGATGAAGTTTTGTGGTTTTTGTTTAAACTTACCAAGGAGAATTGGGCTCCGAAAATTATCTGTCATCATCACCTATAAAATAAGAAATATATGAGCTTTGCATCCCAAAAATGGTTTGAACAAAATATGAAGTGTTTTATAACTTTGGAAATGGAATTTTCTGTTTTTCTTCCATATAAAAAAATGTAAGGTTTTGCGTATCTCAAACATTGATCACTCTAGAAAAAAAAGTAATTTAGAGAAAATAATTCTGCATGAATAGGTGTGCCTTAAAGAGGTTTTTATAGAAATCAAAAATTTTCATAAACAAGAAAGTTATACTAATGGCTTTTAGAAATCGAAGAATTTTGAAAAACGCCGAAATGTGGCGTTCACCATTAATTTTGTACTAAGCCAGTTTTTGTCCAACATTTCTGAAAATAGGTGTTCCCATTAAAAGTGTCAAATTTCGCCCATTCTGTATCTATAGTCAGAATTAAAAGTAATGTCTCTCCAATAAAAAATGAAATTGTAATCTGATTACTTCTAATTTACATTTTATTGGAGTGACATTATTTTTAATTCGGACTATACTGCAATATGGTGGTAAACATTTCCATATATACTGTACACTTCTGCGTAATAAAATTAAGCACATTATAGTTATGTATGTATTAAGGGTATTAAAATGATGTTTATGCCCGATGGCGATGAGTCGAGGTCGAGGGCCGCTAGGTCCGTGAGCTTTTAAGTCGCCAGAGGGCATAACACTCAATTAATGTCCGTAGTACATATGTCTATTTATGTCTTACCACCAGTTCTATACCTTCGAGAATAACAATTTAATATATGTGATTGTTATCTGTTATATGAAGTTTATCTTTTCGAGTGGTTTGTGAATTTGGTAGCTAGGGAAACTTTGTAAACAAACAAAAGTTTGTTTGGCATAAAACGCTGGCAAAACGAAGTACAAAATGATGAATGATGAGGAAATCATTGAAATTTCCGCAGGAATTTTGGGAAAAGCTGCGAAAGCAAGGAAAATATACTGGCCCAAAAGTTAAAAGGATTGTATGAACTGGAATTTGACAAATTAGAAAATGGATGACAAGCAACGGTTTTACACTCATCAATAAAACAGTTTTGTTGGGATATTTTGAAGAATTGGTCTGTCGAACATCGTTGTTATTATTATCTTATTGCAATTTGTTTACTTATTTACAGTATGTAAAGTTTTTTCCAAATTCGCTCTGGGCAAAGCTTTCTATGCTGAAGAAAACAGTACTACTGAACCAAAATATTGACATTGGAAAATATCCCAAGTTAGTAGTCTATTTAAAACAAGGATCTAAAGGATACGAACCAAAAAAATCGAAGGTTCTAACTCGAGAGGAAGAGGTAAAGTTTATTCAGGAAGCACGAAACGTTTTTTATGATGAAAGTAGTGCTGTTATTTGGGGTGTTTGGAGATTGCAGGCGGGAAGAATTAGTTAATATGTTAATTGATCATATAAAGGGCAGGGTCGAAGTTATTATTGTGACCATACCCGAAACGAAAATCGACAAGAAATTTTTATTATTGATGAAGAAACAATGGGTTCTTTGAAGCTTATAAGAAAATATAGATCACAAAGCTGTGTGTTACGGAGGTACTTTGTAAATTATAGAAACGGCCGTTGCTGTGCTCAAGCTATTGGAAAAAATATGTTGTAAAGATCCCTGCTACCATAGCAAAATATTTAAATTTGAAAGATGCCGACACAAATCATTGCTTGCGAAGAACGTCAGCCATCTAATTAACAGATGCAGGAGCTAGTATGACTACATTAAAGAGACATGGCGGCTGGAGGAGTAGCAGTGTTATGGAAGGATATTTAGAAGACCTTATCGCAACCAAAAATAAAGTCGCGAAGCCTGGAGAGTCTTCAATATCAAATACTGCAACCTTACAGATGGGAAAAGTTTTTCCATTACTGGTACTTTTCTAATTGTTCTTTCCTTGTAAATGAAAATAAAGCGAAAAAATCTGTCTGAAACTATAGTAACCCTTAATGCCCTAGAGCATGATCTTCCATTTTATGCCCGCGTATCAAAGTTGTTCTGGTAAGACATTAATTATTTTATAGTTTATACGTTTCAAAAATAATATTACTTCCGACTTATAAGGCAAGGTTCCTTTAAGTATCGTTTTTAGAGCACTTTGAAGGTTTTCATTTGACTCTGCTCCGATTAATTTTGTTACACAGAAGTGTTGGTAACCTATTCAATTTTTACAAGTTTCATTCAAAACAAAATGAGGATGCAGAATATTAGGCTTTAGAAAATCGACAATATTGCGTCAAGCTGTGACAAAATTATAACGTGGTTAAAATTTAATGTCTTTGAGATCTTGGACTTTAACACCTTTTAGAATTTCAATAGTTATGCAGTAGGTAATAGCGTATTGAGAATTTTCTACATTCTTTACTACTTTTATTTGTAAGCTGTTGAGATACTATAGTGGTTTCACTTAGAACTTCACTGGTGTAAAGAACATCATCACATTACGTTAAAACTCAATATATTAATATGTAATATAACACGCTTGTTCACTTTTGTTTCCGATTGCAATAGTGAAAAGAAGGTGAAGTTTATAATCATGACGACTAGGCGGAATTTTATATTTTATTTCAGCTTCTCCTACATATGACGTCGCTCAATTGTGTCGTTTTAAAACTATAAAAAGCGAACTATGAACCAGCTAGATATGAAAGCGTAACCTCAATTGGTCGACTTAAAAGTCGTACACGCATCTATTGAAGCGTCTGAAGTTTATTGGTTTAATGCGTGCGATACACGTCGTAAAGTTTGCCGCCTCGCTTGAAAAAAATATTCGATTCCGATCAGTATTCATGAGCTATAGTCGTAAAACGGGAATTTCACCTAGAGAAGTTGAAAGACTCTGACATATTTGGTCTCAAGAACAAACTAATCAACGCGTCCAAACTACTATCCATTACCGATTAAATAGGCCGATGAAGAACAACTATAACCGAGATATCTCATATGATTCATGAACTGAAATCACATTACGTTGCTTTTCACCGATACCTTATCCTTTGTCTGCAGCTGATGATGATTCGGGTGCAGTAAAGGTTGCAAAAGCAGCAGTTCTGGAAAAATCTTTTGTAATAGTGGAAGAAACGTCAACATAAACCACCGTAAATAAACTAATCAATGCCTCATTTGAATAAAATCGTCGACTTTCTTAACGTCCGTTCTAGCATGCAGAAGATTTGAAGTCAAATTATTACTTATATTAAACGATTGACAAGAATTAATGGAGGCCAGCATCTTGTCCATAAATCACAAGTCATACAATGGAAACTTTCAGGGTCTAGACATGCGCTGCCAAACAAATTTATGTCCCTGATGCCGGTAAACTCTATGGAAATGCTGGGAACGGAGCCAATGAGCTAAACTGGTAAAAATACGATTTCTTTGGCCAAGAAAAGTATGCGGCTATTATTTTCACCAATGATCATAAACAGTTGATGAGAAGCGATCCAACATATGACTGTGGACACCGAGACATAGCAATGATGTAAAGAATGAACATCTTAGATCCGAGTTGGTCCATTAAAGCATAAAGTCGAACTTTCTCATCCCAACGAGAAAGCAAGGACTAGATTTGTGAAAGAATGTTGATTATCAATCCATACGTTGTTGTAGAGTAGACGAAGTACATTCAAGATTTTGATGAATTCTAGTGAGTGTAAAGTGATGTGGTTTGAGGCACTGCGATGTAAAGCAGAAGGAAGTTTTATAAAACTGAAAATAATATACTTAAGAATCGTTTACTTTCCTATGCACCAAATGGCACTTGGAGATAATTTTGAAGAAAAAATACATTTTCAGTATTCAGAAACTTAAAATTTTTTTTTATGCGTAATAATTCTTTCTTATCTTTGCTTTTGAACGTTGTGTATAAAAGGAAATATTCAACAGATTAATAGAAAACTCATAAAGTGTTTAAATCTCCGTGCAAAGGGCAAAGTTTTGACTAAGAAGGCGAATGAATTGAGAAAAATAAGGAAAAAGGGAAGTATAACCGAAAGTAAGAAAAATAAATATTACTGTCAAGACCCATGAAACAAAATAGAAAGCGATGAACAGATGATGAAAAGAAATATAAGAAGAAAAGAAATAAATTATCTTGCTTTTTCTCTTACCAAAAAAAGGCAAAAAGAATTACAGAACAGAACTTGCATTTTAAAGATAATTTAAGATGAAGAGAAGATGGGGAAAAGCTGAAAGCTAAAAAAATAACAATGAAATTCTGTCAGTGTAACAACACAAGGGAAGAGAATACTCAGACCTACATTTGGGAAATAATGAAGAAATCTTTAGTAAGGACAAAATGTAGGGTTAAGCATCGACTTAATTAAGGAAAAAGAATAAAAAGAAGCGAAAGAATAGAAAAATCAATATTTACTGCTATGCAAGCTGAAAAATGATTAGCAGAAGAAATAGAAGAAAACTAAAAGCAACGAAACTAAATTAAAAAGCAACCACATGCTTTTGGACAATGTAAATAGTTATTTATTTACTAACTGTTCACTATTGCAGTGGGCGCCACCTTACTGTAACGTTCAAGGGCACTCGATGTTGATAGTTGAATGTTTTAGTTAAACGCATGTTTGGAAAGAGTTTTTTTGAACCCACGTGGTCTTTGGCAGGTTTTCAATGTATATTGTTCTAATTGTTTATATTTTCATTTAAAAAATAAACTGAAAAGAACGTACTTACACAGCTATTATCCGCAGTCAATATGGGGCAGCATCTTGCAGACGAAGAATCCTGAAACAAAATTGTGCTTTTGTGCCATTTATTTCACTTATACAAATATTGATGAGCTTGAGGAGATTGAATATGATTTGAAAGGAATTTTAAGTAAGATAAAAAATATTTAGTAAATAAAGCATTTGAAGAATGATAAACGAAACAAGATTTATGTTTGTGCTGAATCGTAAAATTGATATTTTCTATATTTCTTTTCCTTTACTGAAGAGTTAAGAAAGGTTTCTAATACGTAAGTGAAGAATTTGAAAAAGACGAAACAACAGTTACGCAGTTTATCTTCTATTGTTTTGTACAAACTTAAAACATTGAATTTAACAATATCTTTAATCTTTAAAAAGACAAAGGTTAAAGTAAAGCCTTCACCATTAATTGTGCAAAAGAAGTTACCATATGTTGTTTTCGTTTAGTGTTTTGAACTTTTTGAGGATAAACTACGTTTCAAAATCATGCGAATGGTTAACGTTTTCGAAAAGAATGTATGTTTTCTTTCCAGGGATGAAAGTGCAAGTCACGTGAGTATATTTTAGAGGTGTGGGACAAGAGATAGGATTTTGACCTTCCCCTCGCGATTTTCCATTTTTTGTCCCAAATGTCCTTGTAAAACCCCGTACGCCCATTGACACAAATATCTCACATTACGAATCAACAGATAATGTACCTTACGGCTAATCCGAAATCGATACCTCCGTGTACCATTTATTCAGAGCACAGCAAACAAACCCCGCACAAAAAACGCGCACCCGGAAAACCAGCACTGGAGTAAGCCGCAAATTTTTGCGCGTTTTTGGCCCAACACGTATTCGGCGGATTTAGCGCCAGAGAGGGTGGGGTTTCACGCTCGGTAATTCGGTGGTTAAATCTTAACCCCGTCGTGGAATCGAAACGGAAAATGTAACTGGAACTCTGGCGCCACCTACTCGAGGGCTTCCTAAATGGAAATCATTTCTTAGTATCGATTTATTTGCGCATCTATTGTACATGCGCTGGTTTTGTATGTGCGCTCCAGGCAAAAATTGGTTTGTTTCTTTCTATTTAATGATGATGGCATTGTTTTACCATCTCGTGGAGAGGGTTGTTTTTTTTCTTCTGGGTACACTGACCTCCAAAGAAAATGCATCAGTGATGGATACATATGATTAGAAAGGCATTTTATTAGTAGATTTTACCATGTGTACGTAAATCGAAAAATGATATAAGAAATATAGGTAATAAGATTGATGTGAAATAATTACAAATAATCTGCTTAAGTTGTATAGATAAATAAATAAATTATTAATACTTTTGGACGTATTTTGGATACAACGAATTCTAAAATTAGTCCATATGGAGCGTACATTTTTTAATATTATATGGAATTTATGCCTATAAAATCGAATTTTTCATATGCCTATGCCCTTCTACACTTGCATAAGATCGAGTGCTTATTACAGGTAAAAGTTGAGAATCTGACAGAACATTTCCTTGATTGGTATAAGTATTGTAACTCTGCATTGTTAACAAATGAACCCTACATACATGTGCACTGCTCGGCGTTCGTTCGGTTAATGTGCATGCGGCCTTTCGCATTTCAAGGAACTAAAGTAAGGTAGTTTCTTAGGACAGGCAATTTCAAAAGCCTCTTTTAGAGAACGTTTAGAAAACAACGATAAAATAACCACGGCATGTTGGGTATGTTTCTACAAATCAAAAATCAGAAAAGGCAACTTTTAAATTAATTTATTAAATTATATATACAAATTATGATTTCGTACTCTGAACATTGGTTTGTAACCAACTTTCAACAGCTTCTCTATTATTGGTCAGCCATTTGATGTTATTGCCTACAGTTTCTAGTGCCCTGATTCTTGCAGTGGCTCCCGCACCTGCTTGGGAGTGTTTCGTGAAAAATGCGTTCATCTGCAAAAAGAGCAATAATAAAGACCTTAATTTAAATGTAAGAAGTTTGCTCCTACTTCATCTAATTTGATGTTCGTCATGAAGCCGTTGGTGATCGAAGGGATCAGTGATCCCAAGTACCTATCGTTCAAGCCGAATCTGTCGACTAAAGCCAACCAGTTTTCTCTAAAAAATTACAAATATAACTTTCATGGTAAAAAAATCGTGTGGGTGAAAATACCTAACGTAATCCCATACTATTGGTCGTCCAATGGGATTCGATGCGATGTATTGGAGTAGAGTGAAATAGTCCTGACTGCGAATGTAAGTCTCGTCCTTGGCTCTTTCGATTAGGCTGCAAATGACTTTGGTATTAACATCGAGTTTGTTTTTGATTTAATTGAACGTACCGATTCAGAAGGGATGGGTTGTTGGTTGAGGTAAGTCCTCGTAGCAGTTTCAGTTTTTCAGCGGCGTCTGTTTCTGCTATGAATTTGTTCCACACTAAATCCCAGGTAGTACTGCTCGCTGTGGCCATACCTAAAGCAACGGATTTTAATTCTTTTCTTCTTCTAGTTGAAACTTTAATTTATTTTTAAGTTGCAAGCGACAAATTCAAGCATCGTTTTTATTTATTATTTTTAACGTTCTTATAGATTGGTTTATGCGGTGTAAAATTATTATAATAATCTTCAAATGTTCCCAACTTATTACCATAAGTTGTTACTGTGTCAACAAACCAAAGTTGTTAATCATTTTAGTAACTGTTTGTATATTAGTAACTAGACTCATCAATCATACGGCGCGGAAATGCAGATAAATGTGAAATATCCCGACGGTAACCATCTTTTAGATATATTATGTTAGGAATAGTGTTGGATTGATGGCAACAACAAAGAATAACCTTAAACGTAACTTATCGGCGGTAGCCAACAAAAAAAAATCCTCTTTTTAAAATTTTGTGGCAAATCTATTTTGATTGTTTTCTTGAATATTCTCTCTGTACAGCTACTTCGGCCTTATTCAGTCCAAATAGGTTATATTTGAAGCTAAATATTTAGGACGTATAGATTGCAATCAAATATGAGAAGACTGTCATTGGCGTAATAGTCAACGTTTAAATTTCAATGGAACAATGAAGCTGTACAGCAGAATAAGAAACAGTTTCTTGGTAGATGTAAATCATTATTATTATATTATAAATTGACTCACCATAGTTATACACCAGCGGTCTTAAATCTTGTGACGGTTCGATTCCATCTGTAATCCACCTATTAAAATTTTCTTGGGCGCCTGACAAACATTCCTCATAACCAACAGAACAAGCTAAGTCAAGAATCGTTACTCGTGCTCGTCTGAAAGAAGATAAATATATCACATTCAAACAGAAAAATAATCTATGTGAAGAGATTTTAAAAATCAATATTTTAGACTTACTTTTGAATGTGAGTATCTTCAGGGTTTTCAGTCCAAGTCAATGTTTGATATGCATTAGTAAGTAGATCGATAACGAATTGCTGCAAAGTTAAAAAAAGTTAGATGTACTTACAAAAAAAAAACTTTTTTGTGTACTTAAAAAAGAAAATTATTTTTGGCTTACTCTAAACAGGCCGGAATATTCTGATGAAGAAAGGTAGTCCCGTAATTTGCCGAACATGGTCGAAGCTACGCTCCAAGGTACGTAGCTGCGTTCTTCAGTGAGGAATCGACTTAAACTCAGAGGAACTTCGTATGTTATCTGGTGGCCGGATTCGGCAATGCGGAAAGATTCTTCTAATAGATGAGTTCTGTCAGATGTGCTCATTGTATTGATATTCTGTGCTAAGGTATTCCAGTGATCCAAATCATAATTAACACGATAGTACCCAATCTGTTTATGATTGAATTTTACCCAGGTTGTCCCCGCTGGTATAGGAATTCGCACTAGCAGAAAAAAAATGACTTTCTAATTCCATTCTAACTGCAAAATACTTACACTCGTTATAATTGTAATTAAACCATACTAGTTGAGGCTCTGCGTTTGTATTTGTCGTGTAGGTGATAGGAATAGTCCACCGATTGCTGAAATTTTGTCCAAAAATATTATAATCAAGTTCAAAAAAATATATTGACTTACTTATAAGGGGCGACTCCAGGTTCTGTACCTTCGTTTTCTTGGTCGGTCATATACTTCTTTTGTGAAAGAATAAATTCGTTACCCAACCTTGCAACACTTACAATCGGGTAGCCTGTTTGCAAAGTCCACGTGTTCATAAATTCAGATATATCAACGGAATCCCCAGAAATTCTTTGGAGTTCATCCCATAAGTCCTGGGTGACTGCGTTTCCGTACATGTGAGCGTTTAGGTAGGCGGTAACACCGTCCTTAAAGACAGTTTCACCAACAGCACTTTCCAGCATTCTCAACACAGACGCCCCCTGCAAAATAAAAGAAAATAGGAAACACGTTGGGTTTACGTTACCGGTTACTTACCTTATTGTAAGAGATGGTATCGAATATTTCCGTGATTTCATCAGGGGTCGTTACGGTTTGTACGATGGGATGTGATGCAAGAGTAGCGTCTAATATGAGGACGGGGTGTAACTCGCTGATTAGGAATTGGTCCAGCTGAAAAAGGGAGAAATTCAGTAAAAATGCGAAAGGTGAATGATGTAAAATTAAATACCATTTCCCATGTAGGTTCATAGTCATCTACGCCTTTGTATTCGATGTAAGACGCGAAGCCCTCGTTCAGCCAAAGATCATTCCACCAATCCATGGTAACTATAAACAAAATGTGTTCGTCAGTAACTGTTGAGGGAATTAAATGGAGTTAAGCAAACCTAGGTTTCCGAACCAACTATGAGCGAGTTCGTGAGCAACAACAGTAGCGATACTTTGTTTACTCGCTGTCGAACTAACAGAGGGATCGTACAGTAAGTTGGTTTCTCTGAACGTCACCAAACCCCAATGTTCCATAGCTCCTGACACAAAATCGGGAATCGCCGCCATATCTAGACAAAGGCAATTAAATCGAGCCATTTAAACAAGAAAAAAAGTTGTTTACCAATTTTAGGTAGTGGGAAAGGAATTCCGAAGTATCCTATGAAAAACTCTAGTACATGAGTACCAACATCTAATGCGTGTTGGGTCTTGTCTACTTGACCTGGTGTAGCATAAACTCTAAACGGCTTTCCATCAGTTAGAATCTTCTCTTTGTGATCGAAATCGCTCACTATAAAGCAGCTGAGGTAGGTAGACATCGGTACACTTTCCGCAAAGTGTATCATTTTGCCATTTGATTCTTCTGTCTCGCCCTAGAAGAATACAATGATTATTGTCTCTTAAGAAAAATAGCTATATTTTTAGTGCCGTTTTCCGATTGTTTTTAACAAAAATTGAAATTGTTTGCTCCTATGAAAGAAAACATTGCGTATAAAACAGACGCAAAAATTAGATATTGATAAGAATGGTAAAAAGTACTTACTATCACAGGCATGTTTGATAAGGCGATGTATGATTCGTCAAGTGGTTTGAAGAGGTGTACGGTAAACCTGGCCTTCATGTTGGGCTCATCAAAACATGGGTAAGCTTGTCTTGCGTAAGTAGGTTCAAATTTGGAGGTCGCCATTGTTCTGAAATTAAAAATTTAATATATATACCTACATTTTTAAATAAGTTATAATTAAACTACTATTCATTTTTTATTGATTTATGTCATTTATGTCATTCCATATTTTTCTTTTTCAAAATTTTGGGCATGAAAAAAATTTTAAGTGAATTTTCTTATGTTGTTAATTAATAATTATGAATTGGGCTAATCACAGCATTACATTATCACTCTGGCCCTTCTTTTTGCTTGAATCAACATTTTGAATTAAGAGTGCATTCTTGCAAGCTTGTATGTGTCTGCACCGTCTAAAATTCCTCCTGAGACCTCATTTTCTTCGGGATTTTTGTTATTCTTTATCTTTGTTATTAATTTTGTCATCAGAATGTTTGCTGTATTGATATTTGAGAAAAATTTCCTAATTTCCTGAATACTTTATTTTTTCTTAATAGTTTGCTTGGCTATTAATATGCTTTACTTTTCTTTTATTTGTTTTGTTTTATTGCTTTACTTTATGCTTTTCTTTTATTTGATGCTTCATGGCTTCATTGCTAATGCTCTTCATCGTCCGATTTGTGCTTTTATAGTCGTCTAGGTTGAGCAATACATCGGAATGAATCCTTCATATGTGTCTTGAGGAGTTTCTTATCTTTTTAGGCTTTTTGATTAGCACTTCGAAGTGCGACGGTGCGCTCGTGCTTTGTAGTTCTCTTCCATTTCTGGTTCCTCTTCCTAGTTTTTGGTTTACGTTAGATAGGTTTTGAAAAAATTGTAATACAGCTGAGAGAAGACACGTACACCTACATTACAATTTGCGAACAATTAGGTTGAATTCGCCCAAGATAAAGATGATGCAGCCCACGAGGTCAGGTTAGGAAATTACAAAAATAGTGCCTTTCCTTTGAGAAGGACACACTAGGGATGACTTTATATTTATAAGAAATAAAACAAAATAGAAAAGATGTGTTATATTCATATCTTGGAAGTAAATTAACAAAGAAAAAATACAAGGATAAATAAAAAAGGAAGAATGATATTTTTAAAAGTCAGAAACATCAGAAGATATAATTAATGACCCTGGTTATGGACGGACTAAGCAGATTAGAAGACTATCAAGAACGGAGAGAATCAGAAATGAGCTCGCAAGACATGAGAAACTATTACAGTTAAAATAGAGAGACAACAGTGAAACAGGTCAGCTTAAAATTGAATATCAAAGGTTTTGGAGAACGAAAAGAAGTGAAGACCCAACCCAACCCAAGATAAGCAATACTGAGAGATATTTCGGTAAATAGAGAATTGAGACATTTACTGAGAGCGGAAAGGCACGGTAATTGCTTCTTGTGAGCAATTTTGTATTTCTTGTTTCCTGTTTGAATGTTTTGTATAATTTTTAGAAAGTAAAAGTGAAGGAACTGTGTGTCGTATCAGATTGTATGCGTTAGATTCCAGATATTTAAGCAGAAAGTTTTTCCAAAGAGTCATAATATAGAATTCCATTATATCGAAGTATATCCTTTTTAAGTTGATTTATTCCGAAGAATCATAATTCATTGATACCAATTACGGAGTGCAACAAATTAGTCATCTCATTTGGTTCTCATTTTGGACATTCTATTTTTACACCATAGTTGTTTGATGTTCTCCATAAGTGGACGTTATCCATTTTATTATTCGTTTACTTTTAAGATTTAGTAACATCAAAAAAAATTGCAATTAAATTGCACCCTTTATTTCGCGCAAAGTACAACACACATTTATGATTGACTTGCAATTCTATTTATATGGAACTCATTAAAATAGTTACGACTTGTCTTATGTATTATGCAATAACAAATAAGTAATTATTTTGCAATTATAATGTACGACTCAAGCATTTACAAAGCACTTTTGTCAGCGTCGACGCATTCATATTTGCGTAACTTCGCCGTCATGCGTTTTATTTTATGCAATTTAAATGAGAATTACGTTATCACTACGACACAGGTGTCGTGACAGGCGTCAAAAAATAACGTCTTCATAAAACGGCACGTTACATGAGTAAATTAGAAACATTTTTCTTGAAGCTTCAGGTTCATAAAGATGTATGAAGACATTCTTCGTTTCAACACAAGATAATGATAGAAACAAGCTTTGATTGTGAAATCATTTAATATGATAATGTAGTCAACGGAATTTGGTTTGTAACGATTAAGAACAGGATTTTGTATCCGGTCTGAGTGTGACGTAATATAAAATAATTTTTAAAAAATTTTTCTAATCATTCTCGTATATATCCTGCCTTCCAAATGTATTAAAGCCAATAAGGTCAATTTTCGTTCTGTTTTATTGCGATTCGGACGAATTCATTTGGAAAAGGGTATACGTTTTGGATTACATTTATTTCAGCAAACTTAAAAAAAAATTGTAGGTAGTTCCTAAGCAAATATTTTGGCCAGTAAATATTTAAGCAATTTATTTAACCCAACAATAAAACGCCTGGACGGCAACAGCGACAACAAACACGTTGACGTAACTCAGAGTTGCTAAAATTTAAATTTAGTTGTGGGTTAACTTAAAATGCAAATAAATTTAGTGCGATTTAGCTTGTGATTTAAAGCGAGTCTACTTTTACCGACGTCGTTTTACAAACTTGTAATTTCCGCACAAAACAAGAATTATTTGTAATTAAGCGGAAGCACTTTCCATTAATAATTGCTTTGGAAAGTACTGAAACTAGTATTTTATGGTTCGTCGTTGTAAAGCGTCTGTTTACCGTAACGATTTAATGTTTGTTTCATTTATGTAAGCCAGGTTGGAATCAAAAGGCTCTAAACAATAACTGGATATAAAAGTTGCAATTAAAAATGGAATGCGAATCAATTTGCCCACACGAAGTGCATACAAACATATCTTGAATATAAATAAAACAATCAATTCGCATAATTTCGCAATGAATTTTTTTTTTCAATTCGGAAGGTTTCTATAATTATATTGATTGCAGGTGAAACCATCGTCATTGATACGGAATTTCAAAACCGAGAAAGTTTAGTTCTATTCAAGTGTAGCGATCCGTAAACCTTGCAAGCTAACTCACAATAAGTGACTTGAATCAATAATTATTTTATGTTCCCTTATATTTACATCCAAGGAGACGTGAAGCGACGAGAAAATAAATAATATTGTAAAAATGTTAGACGATTAAGTATGTGATTGTTTTAAGTTGTCACATGGCTTCTAATCTTATGTATTCGATAAGATTTAGGAAATTCATGTGCTGTTTGTTTGTAACATGTAATTATCAATAGAAAAATACACAACAATATAATGAACGAATCCTCTGAAATTGAGTTTGAAAGCAATAATAAATATATGGAAATATTGCAAGGAAATAGTCTTTGGCGCAATGGTATACGTAAAAGTGAAAGGTAATTTTTCATTGTAATTATAACTTTAGTGGTACTTAAATAGAAACGTTAAATAAGGAATTCAAAACTAAGAGTTTAAGAAAGTTTGGAAAAGTACGGAAAGCTGTATCTACTCGTAGATATTTAAATATATTTTATAGTTTTAAATGCGTCCAATGAATGTGAGAGGCATTCAAGGATGATAATGGCTGTTTTGTCCATCGAAAACTTTTAATACAAAATTTCTCAAAATGAAAAATACATAAATAAATATACAAGGATTTATGTGACATAATCGTTTAAATATTTTCAATACAAAGTAGAAAATATATTGAAATACATGAACGTGTGGGGATAAGCCAATCTTCTCTTTCATAAGCTGGGGCTTAAATGCATTTAGTACAATGTGTTTGCTCCTTAGTTTTATTCCTTCTAAATATGCTGAGGTAAAAGAATTCGGATGATATATTATAAAAATAATTTAATTACGTGCATTTGTATGTATTTCATTTGTCTTATTACCATTTCCTATTTATAAGGACTAATAATTAAAGTAAAATAAATGAAAGTACGAAACTGTTGGAAGGAGTTACGTAAAGTTACAAATATTGAAAATTTTCGCTGAAAAGAAGCAAGAAAATGCTAGGAAAGACGATAAATAAATATATAGGTCATGATTTCACGGGAAACGTACATACAAGTAGCGGGAATGGGGTATCAAAGGTTAGGCATTTAGGGCACATGCCCGGGGCGTTACTATAAGTGAGGTAATAATCTCATGCTGGAGCTCTATCAATAATGAACAAATATGGAACTCAGAAGATGTAAATGAAATAATTAGCAGAAGATAGTAGTAACGGCAAAATTAAAAGTTCTAAGAAATGTTGGCTGGTAAGAAGTCAAAGGAGTAAAAGAATGGCGAGAATGAACTGAAAAAGGTATTACCGTGAGAGCAGTAATTTGACATGGAATTTGTTACCTAAATTTATTTCTGATGAGTACAAAGTTGGAGTTGTCATTTAAGTAGTTTAAATCAATTGAAACAAAATAATATCCGTTCACGATCTTTTTAGATTCAGAATAGGTCATGTTAGGGTGACATTTTTGTTAGTATCAAATACATTTATCAGAAAATTTATTTTTAATTTTATGAATAGTTTGAATCGCGACACCTTGCGATCACTTTATGACACAGCTGTCAGGATGATGCTCGAGAGATCCGTTGCAATCAAAACCGATTTGCAAAAATTTTTTTTTTATATATTATTATATTTTTGAAAACTACCACTGCCAATGTTGCCAGCAAGACTGAAGCATTTCGTGAAAACGAGACGTACCGTCCCGAACAATTGATAATTATTTATTTTTTCATTCAGAAAGTATTACATGCAGATATTTAAATAACAGGATTTTCTTGCTGTCTTGTAATTTGCCCCGACCAAACCATGAACTCATTTAGAATTCTGTCTACTTTCGCTAACTCACCTAACGCACACCTTCAGACTCTTCTGCTAATACCAGAGTTCTTCATATGTGCTTGTATTTTCAATGCATATACTTAGTATTAGTTTGAGTTGCTAAAAGGATCGCCGGAGTTGGCATATAAGTTTTCAGATATACGTGATATATTCTATACTATAAAATTTTGATGCCAAATTAAATGTTCTCTTTTCTCTTCCATTGTTTCCATCGAAGAATCTGATTCATCATCAATTTTTGATTCTAAATCAGATTCTCCTAATGCAATAATGAAAGGAGGAATATTTTCAAACGAAAAATTTCCCATACGTTTCGTCTAGTTTTTCTAAATTAATTTTTCACAATGATTACAAACATTTTGCCACATGTCGGGGGTACATGTGAAAGAGCCTCACGTCATAAATTTGCAACCCTATCTTTCGATACTGGTTGCGAATTTATGTGCTTATTGTAAAAGCCTTTGCACTGTCCTCATGCAATCTCAATAGGATGTATTGACAATCGTATGGAGGCCATCTAAGAACTTGTTAACCGCGCCCCTTCAAAATTACGTCAGTCGCGTATCGTTTTGTTGTTTCGTCTATTCTAAAAGGCTTAATTAATTCCCATAATTGTTTTTTTGTAATTTTGCCCTCAATTTCGACATTGTGTTTAACCAACCACTCCTGCATTTGACTTTTTTTACAGAAAAATGTGGGTGGTTTGTCCAACTGCACCGAGTGATATGGTGCATTGTCCATCATCACCACACATTTTTGTTGCAATTTGCCTAGTGCAGGAATAAGCAGATTAATCACCCAATTTTGAAAAATTTCTGCATTCATGTTTTTGTGGTAATCCCTGTTATTGTTGTCGAGTCAAGTAACAACTCATACCCTTTCAAAAAGCCAAGATTTGTTCTCGCGTGCAAAGTTGTAAAAGGTTTCCCCTCACTTTTAATTTTGGCTGAGTTACTTTTCAAATTTGTTTCATGTATCTATCGACGAACCGCTGACCCACATTGATAGATCCAGGTTTCGTCTAGGTACAGGAATATTATATTTTCACTAGAATTTTGAAACTGTAAGAATTTGCTCAATAAAGACAGACATTTTGGATGCAACGACTTGCTTTTGTTTACATAAAATTTTGCGTCCGTTAATTATTTTGTGTTTGCAACCCATAGATTTTATAATGTTGATTAAAGTTATTCTCCTTCCTTTAAATTCCAAAGTATCGCGAGCGTCTGTAAGTAATTTGTCCAAAGTGAAATATTCATTTTTCAAATTATATTGCCAAATTAATGGTTGCAAATCTTTCCGAAACATATAATTTGTAAATATGTCCGTATATTGGCGTCTGCCGGAAAGAGAAATGTTCAAGTTGTCAGGTCCTCCTTTTAAAATTTTAATTATCGTACATCACGAAATCTAAAATATTAAACATTAGAAAATAAAGATGACTTAAATATGCAAAACTTTTCATGTATATCCGCCAACTTGCTTATTATTTCTTCAGTTCTTAAATCCGGGCGATCCTTTTTGTAATAATGAAACGCCTTGCCTAGTGAGCGCTTAGTTCCTCCACTTATGATTTTTTAACGAAAAAAAGTGTAGCCCTCTAGAGTCTAAAAAGATCGTGAATGGAATGTAATTGATGCGCTGAGCTAGTCATAAACAGATCCTAACAACTTTACAATTTGTTATCTTTTTATTCTAAAACCATTGTGAAATTAATTATCAGCTGTAATACCCCCGAATAGATGCTATTTTTGATAAAGCTTTTAGAATACGAGAATATCGATAGTAAAGTTATTAAGATTATTGAGGATTATGGATCGCAATCTGATTGTGACCATTATATACGTTAAGTATTTTATGAGTTTCAAATAATTTAAACTGTTCTACAGGGTGTTTCAAAGTGAGTCGGCACCAATGCTAACTTTCTTATTTTTGGAGCTACAGAGTCGATCAAATTAGCAGATTTATTTGAATTTTTCCGCTGATTACAAGTCTGAAAACAGAAAGACAATTGAATGTGAAGTTTTCGAGATACCTTTTATTACAAACTTTTGAAAGAAAATGGAATTCTAGTAATAAGTCTTTATGTACACCATATTAAAAAAATATCAAAAAATTGAGATATGTGAACTTTAATATAACGAAGAGTATCTCTTTTATTCGGTAATAATAAAGATTCGATTCATGGGCTACCTGTAGTGATGTAAAAATACGATATTTTAAATTATTTTGCGTAGCCCTGCGTGTATTATACCGTATTTTATCCTAACCTTTGAGTAGGGGGTTTGTCGTTTGTCTTTAATAATTTTGAATTACAATTTAGCAGAGTGTTAGTAGACGGTTAGACATATTCAACTATTACAGTCACGTAGACAGTGTGACACACGTTCAAATTTTTTAATGCCATATATAAACTTGAAACAAATATTTTGAATACGTAAAATATCAACTGAATCTAGACACGGACCATATACAAAATTATAATAGTCCTATCGGAAAAAAATCAAAGAATTGGTTAAGAGTAATTTGCTATTCTTGTTAAGGTTAAAACGATTAGAATACAAAATTTTTAAAACTGAAAATGATTTTTGTATTAAGTTATTTACATGTGCTTTAAATTTTAATTCGGTATCAATCCATAAACTAAGATTTTTGACTGACTGACAAGATATTAATTATTAGCATATTATTAACTATTAGCATACTAATAACTATTAACATACTAACAACTATTAGCATATTAATAACTATTAGCATATTAATAACTATTAGCATGTTAATAACTATTAACATATTAATACTTATTAACATATTAACAACTATTAGCATATTAATAACTATTAGTATAAATTAGAGAAAACACAACCGACTTATACAAATAGAAAGGACGAAGTGCCGAGCAGTTTTTCATACGACTGAGATGAGTCGGGATGAATGTGAATCACATAATCGGAAATCAGTGCAATATATTTATGAATATGAAAGTAAATACTTTACCAAGCAATATATTTATTAGAGAAATTCAAGGAAAGCCATAAGATTAAATGGTATTAATGGTTCAAAATTGAAAACTGAAAACACTTGATACAATCTCGAAATAATAAACCCTGAACGTTATTGATTTTGATAAAAAAAACCTTAGAATTTAACAAACAATTATGTAAGAAGTACTTTAATGGTCCATGTAAGATGTCTAATAAGGTAAAAGGTAAAACATAAAACATAATTAAAATCATAACACAAATACCGTGGAATTTCGAATTATTGTCTTAGATTAATTACAATATTAAATTTTTTGATATATAACATTTTGACTTACAAAGTGGATGAAACGCTATTACTGTTTAACGTATGAAGCTAAGAAAGACAACAGGTTCATATTCCAAGTGCATCTTTGACTGGAGTTTTTATTGCTCTCACGGTATTTATCGTATTTTACTGCAGTTCTCAAACTCTTGATTGGACACACTTTTCTTTATCTTTTAAATATTCATAATTGCATAATAAATTATTTTAACGGACATTTAAAATTCGCACTATTGCTCTACGTTTCACTATCGATTGATACCAGATGAAGCTATCAGTCGACAGTGAAACGTAGAGCGATAGTGCAAATGTTAAGTGTTATTTAATATTTATTAAATAGAATGACGGCTTTCATGTTACAATAGAAATGAGATACATTTTGTCGACTTTTACGTGAATTTAGTTTAACGGCCGTTACTAAGAGTAACGGTCGCGAAATTCGATTTCGCGAACTGCTTTGCGTATGCAAAATGGTCACTTACATACGGTTGCCCTAAAATAATTATTACACAATTTTCATTGGATAAGAATCTACTTTAATTATTATTTTAATTATTTACTTTAAGTATTATTTCTTTGATCTTTAAGGAGTAGCAAAGTCAAAACTATTAAGAGACAAGGGTTCATGTAAATCCAAGAAAATGCAAATTTATGTTTATAAAATAAAGTTTAGATTTTCACTTATACTCATCTCATAAAAATGTGTTTAATTTGACAGTTATTTTAATTTTTAATTTCATTTCAACATTTAAATATTTTGAATAAATTTCTAAATCTGTACCTTTTTTCTTTAGTTTTCGGATGCACATATTGACTCCGATAAAAACCAACTGTTTTATTCAATGTGCTCCCTTCAAAACTAATCACCAAGTTGTAGACTCCGAGTTTTAACTTTTGCTCCAAGAACAAAGTAATGACTTCATCGAGCACGTTTTCTTCCACGTTCCGAACAGCAAAAACACGCTTAGATTCATCAACGGACACTACGTTCGCGTCGTTTATCGCCAAGCCCTTACTGTGCAATGTAATTTTAGCTCTCGGCTCGTCGATTTTCACGGTAATGTTAACAGTCCCTTTGGAGAGTCCTGAAGATAAATCCGGGCGCAAAGTCAAATGGTAATGGGAAGGCCTAACGTCCGGAGGAAGTCGAAAGATAGACCTTGCTGGCCTCGGAACCGCGCGCGTTTCATTTACCGCTACATTGCGTATGTAATGTTTTCCGATTAAAATAAGCGCTGTCAGCATACAAGCGCTGATGACCGCGAGGAAGAGGCAACAGCTCAACAGACACGACACTAATTTTCGACTTTTACGTTTCGTCTCTTTGAGAGTACTCGGTCGGCTCAAATTGACGCTGGCCGATGTCGACATTGTTTTGATGTTGTTACTAAATTGAATCTGGCCATCCATTCACGTTTTAGATTGCCCGCTGTTCGCTCTACCATTGTTAATGCTGGTAGGGATAGATTCGCGGATTGTGTATGCGTTACAACAACGCCGTCGGTAACATTAAAACGCTGGCCAAGAGTGGCCACTGACATGGCATTTCTATTAACGTTCACTCGTTATGCAGATTGTCTTCGTAATAGCGAAAAGGAAAGCTGAGTAATGGGGAAATGTTTTGCTTCGATTACCTTCAAAGACATTAAATCTTGCTTCCGGAAACTCTTCCGGTTTCTAAACTATGTATGCATATTATCACTCTTTCTCCTGATTATCAAAGTGTTCTGCTTTTACGAGGACCTATTTATATATGTTATCTATCTCGCCATGAAATAAAAGAGCGACGATGTGTAGCCAATTATTAAAATCTGGCTATGACATTTAGAAGTACGTGTGTTAAGTTGTGTTTAATTTTGTACGGTTCATGGATATATGAGAAGGTTTATTTTTCAATAAAATGATTGAGAGATTAAGGTAGAATATCCCAGTGTCATAAAGTTTCTGATAAAAAAGGCAATGGCTCAAAAATTATTTATGAAAGAATGGTTGTTGTGTATGGGAAAGAAATATTGGTTTAAACTACTTCGATTGGGTAGAGAATCAATTAACGGTGACTCAAACTGAAAAGTAGGAAAAGCTGAAAATTTAGTACTGCAAGTTTCTGTTATTGCCAATGAAGTCTGTGTATCTGAAATAAAGGTCCTGAAAATTTTGCATTACGGTTTGGGTATAAAGAAGGTGAATTCTCGAATTGCTTACATATGAGCAAAAATTTGACAACGTTGGAAATGGAATCAAATTTTCTTTCTCGAATTATTACCGGGGATGAGACTCGACTATCTTACTAGGATCCTCCCACTAAACACGAATTCATAAAGACTCTCCACCAGGCTTTCTGGGATGTGTGAGTATATGCGAAGGGGATCTAACATAATTGGAGAGGTCTATGGAAAGAGGATCAAAATTTAAAATCTGCTCTGGAGAAAAATATCGAACAAGATAAACCTTCAACTTTTGTGACATGTTTATTCAAGTCAACTATTTACTCACGCAAAATCTACAGTAAGGAAAATGTCCATTCCTTGCATTTTATGACAATTAGATAAAATCTTAACAATTGATTCAACTTATCTACGCCTTCATTATGATTATAGAGCTTTCCTACTTCAGTACGCTTTAAAGAATTCTTTTCTGATTTTATCCCATCTTCAATTTATTAGGTTTAAAATAAGGTCCTAAAATATTCTAGAAATATTAAATTTTAAACATCGAATTGCGGAGAAGGAAAGAAAATTAAACATTTCTGCAGAAATCGATGAGAAAAAGAAAGCTTCAAGATGCAAAATATTAATTCTAAGGGCAGAGTGCAGTTATGTTAAGTGTAAAGTGCAGTTATGTTAAGTATAAAGTGCAGTTTTGTTTTGTAATAGTTTATGAATAGTCTAAAATAAACGATTCTCATTTCTCAGCTTTAAAATGTCATGTTCATTACTTTTACTATTTTGTTCATTATAATAGGCATAAACAATGGAGTTACAAGCAATATAGAACTAAAAATGTGTGTTTATATGTATGTCTTAGTTATGTAAAAAATTGTACTAACATATTTTTTTCTCTGCTGAGAAAAATTCAGGTTCAAAATGGCACAAATATAAAATTTAGAAACACGGGGCTTTGTGAATGATCGATATTATTGTTCAGGTAATTCCAATTCTATTTGATTTCGTTTTTTTCACCCGTTAAAATTCTCTATGCTCTTTTAATTAAAAAAGTGTAGAGTTAGATAAAAATCGCTTTATCATTCTGTAACAAAATGCAATACATCATTCTTATTAAAAACTCCTTTATGTCTGGCACAATTCGATCGATTGCTGTATTGTGAGTTAATAAATGCTATTGCACGTAGAAATTGCGCAAACATAAACGCAAAAACTTACTGATAAAATACTTGATTGAATATAAGCAACCAAAATAGATTTTATCTTTTGGATATTGCGTTGATAAAAGGACATCTACATAGATTGAAACTTTTTTTGTAAAGCTCGATTAGTTTGGCACATGATTTAAGAATATAATAAAATGCAGAGACGTATTAGCTGTAAGAAAAATCGATTGTCATATGATGAGTTAGTTTTTTAATTTTAGAATGCTAGAGTGCCATCAAGAGCCTGTATCAAGTCCGCCTTTGATATATTACATAGATCCAAAATGTACATATAAAAATGTAGACTAAAACATTGGTCATTAAATAATTACAGTAAAAATGAAATAGATAGAAAATCGAGAACTTTTAAAATTATTCCAGACTTTTATCCGATGAAAATTCATATAACAAATTCAAACAGATAGCTTAAAAATTGCAAACTTCTTCACTTTTTTCTTTCTTTTATCGTTAGTTTCTTCAACCAATAACGAAACGTAGAGAAGACTGAAAACAATTTCAATCCTGTAGAAGCTGTCAACTGAGAGCGAAACGCGGAGAAGTTTGCGACTTTTAAGTTGCCGTGAGAAGTTATCACAAAGTAATTATGAAAATTGTGACTTACCTCGTTTCTTCATTTTCTGTGTATCTACTGGTGTAAAGTCCAACGATTCTGTTTTTCATATCTCCCGTAAAATGGAGAGTAATATGTGTGGTACCAATTTCTAGAGGCGAGGTAGTTTGAATAACTATCAATTCATGTATTGTATCTATTGTAAAAGTCGATAGGACATTTTCGACAGCTAGACTACGAATGTTGAGTCCATTGCTGTGAATCTTTATGATTCTGGTGGATTCTAAGACATCACAGGAAATGTTAACGAAACCTTCAAACTCTCCACTCAATAAGTCGGGAACCAGGTGCAAATCATACGCAGTTGGCACAATATTGGTGGGCAACCTGTAATCGGTGAGGTCTGGTGGTGGTTCTTCTGTTGTTTCTGTCGTTGGGGCCTCCGAAGATTCCGTCGTAGCAGATTCTGTTGTGGTGTCGTTCGGTATATCTACCATTTTGCAGTTGTCCAAGTCGTCATAAAGCGATGCATTGTCCACAGCCAATACAATCGTGGCGACGCCGAAAGCGATTGTGGCTAAAATGAAAAGGCAAAGTAACTTGTGCGAAACTAGCCAGGATACGACGCCCATCTTGCCGGTGTGATGCTACTGAAAGACTAAACCTAACGGGATAAGCTTTGACCGCTTGACGTTTTTATAGTCTTATCAGCGTTGAGAGTATTATTATCGATTTTTACATTATGGACTATTGCGTTTTATCTTGGCAATTATCTTTCGGTACAGATTTAAAAAGATTGAATTTAAGGCGAACAGTTTTCGCTGTACTGTCACTGATAGGATTAGTATGAATTTTTTTGACCTTTGGAAACTAATCTTTCTTGTATGCATGTATTACTGTTGGGGTTCTTAGACAGATGCAACCAATAATATTAAACACCTCGGAAAATAATGCAGTAGTTTATTTTTTTTTTGCAATTTGGTCACTTTTGGAATTTTATTTTTAATTTGTTTTTAAAATAATATCGTAAGGTTAATTGATCAGTTAGTTATGAGCTACTGAAATATGCGTGACTAATGCAGACGTCAATAACTATAATCATTTTCGTCGAATACTTTCGAATTTCCTGTATTATTATAAAGAAGATATTCGGTTTTGTCTATTGGGAATTAAATCTATTCAAATTATATTACTGTAAAAAGCACGAGCAAGGATATATCTTTAAAAGAAAGTGCACAATATCAATTTTAGAAAAGGAAAGGCATTTTGTACTTTACTACCATTTGAAATTGAAATTCTGTAACCATTTTATTACAGAAAATAAATAATATTTTGGCAACTAATCGGTTAATTCTGTTCCGATCTGTGAGGATCGTAAGGTCTGTAAGCCTGTTACTTAATTATTAATAAGTGGAATTCTGAAGTTCTCAATATAATATGATTCCTTGTAAGGTAATAGCCTAGAGACTTACGGGTAATTCTAAAGACCCATCATACACATTTTACAGATAATTTCAAAATTCCATCTTTGAATTCATGGGCACTCCAAAATATGTTGGGCATGTGATGAATTTGTGAGAAAATATTGATGATAATGAGACGTGAAAGCTTCATTCGAAGCTACTTACAAAATAAATATGGATGCAAAAGAACAATATCACAAAAGACAAAGACACAATTTGGTTTAAAAAAGTTGATGACTAGGTATTTGAGACACTGATGGAATCTTATCAGTCGAATATCGAATATATGCGGAGAGATTTCATAGTAACAGGAAGTAATGTGTTCAAAATTGAAAAACTTTTACATTTGAAAAGCCCTAATCAGAAGATGTTGTCTCTAAACAACGATCAGGAAGACAGATTACTGTTGGAATAGATGAAACGTATGACAGAATTTTTTAATGCTTTGGAATATATTGTGGAGAAGATTGTACCTGATGTTGGATACTCTAAAGATGTGCTAGATGGTTTCCACGTCGGTTAACCAACGAACTAAAGGAAAAAAAATGGAGATCTGTGCTGACCTCATATACTCTCTCGATGAACATAGACAATTTTTTTTCGACAATATAGTGACTGAAGATGAATCATGGGTAAAACAGTATCATCCAGAAACCAAAAATCAATTAAGGAAAACAATATTAAGTGCAAACATTTGCGAAGAAAACTGTGGTAATTGTACTCTGGGGTCGTCAGGATGTTATTCCTCTTGAATATCTTGAACCGTGAACCATTATAAAAGTCCGTGGTACATACTGACGCTAAGAAAGCTTAAGGAAGCTGTTGTATAGTTGGGATACTTATTAGTATATGAGAGTAACAGACACGTTTTTGAACTAGCTTTTATGGCACATTACATACGCTTTACACCCGTACATCTTTAACCTACGCCATACATGCATACCCTCTTTTTTAGCACTACCACTACACTTTACCTCTCCCGGTTTAGATATTCAAACGCTGTGGAACCTTAATTGTTCGGTTTGAACGCCTTAAGGGTTTTGGAGCAATTGGTTTAATAGGTGGAGGGGAAGCTGCAGGAGGATAAACATTTATCCTCTCATCATTTTGATCTTCTTTTTCCTTCTGATTTACTTCTGTAGCAGGTTGTTCACTAGCTGATAATGTAATGGGTAAGTTCACAGGAAGTAAGGTATAATTAGTGTTAGTTGAACCGCCTTCATGTCATCTCCATGTACATATCTTATTTCGCCATTCACATTAACAAGGTAGGTCCAATTACTGACTACTTTTGATATCTTCCCTTTTTTCCACTGATTTTCTCCATTTCTTTTGCTAAATACTCGAACCTTCTGACCTTCAATAAATCTTCTGTTACTCACTTCTTTTCCTTCCATTTCTTTTTTTCTTTCTAGTTTTGTTTTTCCTCTGTATTGGTTTACATTAAGTAAGACTAATTTGGTTTTTGGTACTCTTCTCAACAACAGCTGGACTGATTCCTGTTCCGGCATTTGGTGTAATTCTGTACTTCAAAGAATTATCAACAGCAAATTGCAATTTCTCGTAACATTCTTCCCGAAATTTAATTGTTTTTGAAGACTCTGCTTCACAGTATTTACTTGCTTTTCAACAGTACCATTTGATCTAGGGTGTAAGGGTGGTGTTAAAATGGCTTTAATTCCATTCAATAAACAAAATTGTCCGTATTTTTCCCCATTAAATGGTGGTCCATTATCGGATACTATTTCATCTGGAATACCAAAAGTTGTGGAATACTTTCTTAATGTGACTATTGTTTCTTCTGCTTTTGTACTTTTTACTTCATGTACCTCTATCCATCTGCTTTTGCTGGCTACAACAATTAAAAAATACTTGTTAATTTTTCAAAAAAATCTATATGTAGTCTTCCCCAGCATCTTTTTGCAGTCTTCCATTGAGTATTTGGTTTTTCTGATAACTTTGGTTGTAATAACGTCCAACTTGAACAACTGCTTACAGTAGACTCAATGTCTGCGTCAATTCCAGGCCACCAAAAGAGACTGCCGCTAGCATCTTCATACTGACAATTCCTACATGTTCTTTATGTAGCATTTCCAGAACTTTATTTCTCAACTGAAATGGAATCACTAATCTGTTTCCCCACACTACACATTTTTTTTCGACAGATAATTCTTTCTTTTTCATTGAGTAAGCTTTAAAAGCTACCACCGTCGTGTTTTTGGCCAACCCTTTCTGACAAAATCTTTTACACGATTTAGAACAGTGTCCTTTCTTGTGTTTAGAATTATATCATAGATAGTTAATGGGCTTCCTTCAGTTTCGAAATCGTCTATTCCTGTACCTGTTGTTAAAGGCAATCGTGATAACGCATCCGCATTACTTACATCTTTTCCCTTTTTGTATTGAGCCCATTTTTGAATTCTCATGGTTTTCATCGGAGGTATTTTATTTCTTTTCCCGAATATGACTTCTAAAGGTTTATGATTTGTGAACAGGATAAATTTACGCCCGTATAAAAAATTATGAAATATTTTAACAGCATAAATAATTGCCAATGCTTCACGATGGATTTGGGCATAATTCTCTTCTGCCTTTGAAAATGTAGAAGATGCGAACATTACTGGACGCTCCTCCCCATTAACTGTGTGACTTAATACTGCACCACAAGCATTTGGTGAAGCGTCAGCTGTGACTACTATTGGTAGTTGTGGGTCGTAATACATTAGCATTTTATTATTTGCCAATAAACCTTTACTTTTCTTAAATGACTCACTGCATTCCTCTAACCAAACAAATGGTTTATCTTTCTCTTCTAGGTTATATAACCGCTTTACAACATCCGAAGACATAGGAATGAATTCCCTACAATAATTTAATAAACCCAAATATGATCTAAATTGCGTTAAATTTGTTGGTTCCGGTGCATCTACTATAGCTTTGACCTTGTTTTTTAGAGGTTTTATACCTTCACCAGACAATTCATACCCTAAAAATTCTACAGTTTCTCTAAAGAATATACATTTCCCTAAATTAGTTTTAACATTGAATTCCTTCAACTTCTTTAGTACTACTCTCACATTTCTTTCACATTCTTCAATAGTATGTCCTGATATAATAATATCGTCCAAATAGCACGCGCAATTTTTTCTAAAATTGGTAAACGGTAATCGTTTATATCTCTATAGTCCTTTGTGGGTATTGATACTTAAAATTTCCTGTGAATTTTCATGCGCTTGACATTGTAAGTGTGCTCTTGATAAATCAATGACAGTAAAATAATTACCTGCAGATACCTTATGAATGACATCTTCGATAACAGGCAATGGGTACTGGTCTACTTCCAAATATGGATTTACCGATACCTTGAAGTCTCCACAGATCCTTAATTTTCCTTTCTTTTTCTTCACTACCATTATATGACTACTCCATTCACTGTAATTTACTCTTTCAATGACTCCTTTTTTTTTTGCAAGTCTGCCAACTCCTTTTTCACACTTCCTCGTAAAGGGTAAGGGTAAGGAATAGGGCCGATGGAATACAGGGACCCCATGCATGAATACCCTCTTTTTCAGTACTACCATTACACTGCAGAAACCATCAGAAAGAAAAAACCAAACAAATTATATTCTCTTACGCCATGATAATGTAAAGCATTACACTAAATTAGTCACAGTTGAGAGAATCCAAAAGTCCGGATAGTCGGTTATGCCCCATCCAGCTTTTAGTCGAATTTAGCCCCGTTTTCTTTCCCTTGTTTGGCTCAATGAAAAACAAGTTTAAAAGGGATCATATTTCATGATTCAAAACAGTGGATGAAAAATATAGATTTGAGCAATGGGTTCAAAGAGTTGTTTAAGAAGAGAAGGAGATTATGTTGAAAACTAGTAACTTTTTTGTAGCTAAAGGTTTAAATAAATATAGAACAAGTTTTCTTTAGGAATTTTTAGATCAATAGGCATTACTTACGTACAAGCCTCGTAGATTAATATTAAGAAATCTCCTCTTGTAGGCGTAGCAGTAATTCGACTTCTATTCTATGTTTTAATCAATTACTTCGGAAGATTAAGTTTTTCTCGAACGTCTTATCAACCTTGGTTGGATTTAACTACTATAATGCTTTCCAAATATAAAATAGTTTAATATCTATCATAAGATATCATTTTAAAGTGAAGTGTAAATTTGAGCTTTTAACTTTTCATTTCATATCTTGAGATTTCACAGCCATCGTGCTGTGTTCTTAATTTGGTATTGAATTATTTTAATGGCGCGGCATTGACGACAATTATGGTGTAATAATTGAAGTAAAAAAACATGAAAATTAATTAAATGATTTTAAATTAAGGTGGAGAATTGACGTATGTATCTATATTGTATACTTTGTTTAAAATACGATTAACTAGAATCTCATAGATTAAGGGTGATTAAGTCTTATTGAAAACGTCTTATCGAGCTTAGTTTGATTGATACTCTATGTTTATCATTAATTATAATTAACGATTAGGTGAAATTTACGTACGACTATGGCACTTGATAAATTTTATTCTCATTGCTTTATATGATACATTGATTGCTTTAGCGTTGACTTCTGTCGTTTAATATAGCCGCTCAGATAAATGCATATAATATTGTGGAATTATACCAGACATGCAACATTATTGACTTTCACTGCGCATTCCAAGCAATTTTTTTGTTAAGTTCTAATAACAATTTAGATACTAACGTTTGCACAGTCTGATATTATAGCAATAAATTAATAAATGCACACTATAGTTTATTTTTTAATAAAGAGGAGTGACGTCAGGCGATACGACACAGTCACACAAAATGAATTATTTGATAAAATTTTCGCGGATATTTTAAAATGGTATTATTTGAAGATAAGCAATATGTAACCTGTTATATATCATTGAAGTTTTATATGTTTTCTTTTTTAAATGTTAATTTACCGAATTTGTATAATATTTTGGAACGGCCTTGTATTGGGGTTATTATGATATAAAATCCTGACCTGCTTTAAGTGTAATCGTCTGTGTTCTATAAACGCAGTCAGTCATTTAAAACGTACCAGTGTCCCCTAAAACGAATTCTATGAAAAGGAGTGAGTATTATTAGCGGCTTGAATAGGAAATAACAGCCTGGACATACAGGTGATGAAAAGGGTTTAATTGACACAAACAAAGAAATGTTCTTTCAAGTTCGAACTGGAACAATTAAATCGTACCAAGTGCCTCCTCAAACGAGCTTTATGAAAAGGTGTGAGTATTATTATTTGTAGTTTGAATTGATGAAATAAGTTCCTTAGCACCCTGTACATACAGGTAGCTTTTTAGTTTCACCTTAAAAAATATGAAATGGGATTGACACAAAACAAACAAAAGTTTCAAGTTCGAGCTGAACCATTTTCGAATTTTCATAACTTGATAGTATCGACTTCATCAAACTCGATGTTTGGAAGATACTTTAATGTAGGTAACACTTTTTTTAAGTATCGGCAGATGCGTGTCTGCCAAAATCAGTGGGACGTGAAACGTTTCCTGTGCGTGACATTTGTGTACATATTCTCGAAAACTGAAAGCGTATGCATTACATCGGATTCCAATTACGGTATCGCGATACAAAAGATAATATGAATGAAACACAAGATCGTAAACGTCTGAAAGAATTACAAAGCAATTTATTTATTTATTTTTTTTTGCTTGGTTCATGTAGAAAATGTTGTGCTAATTATGTGTTTTAATCAATTTAATCTTTTTGGTACATTAAATAGTTGCATACAATGTATATATCAAATTTTAAGTTCTTTGATACATTTTAGGTATAATTTGAAAATGAATGTTCATCATATAAATGGGTTAGGTTAGACTAAGTTACATCAAATATAATAAGGTTTTGGAATCTGAATCACTTCGTAACAATTAATAAAAATTAATTATCGCATTTATCGATCCGTTTCATTTGTATAAAATTTAAACCTCTGAAAATAATTAGATGTGGATACTTATATTGTAAGCGAAAATTTATCTCTCAAAATGAATGCGATGCAAAAATAAATTATTGTCACTTACTGACAAATTTCAATGTTACTTACCAAAATTGTACTTAAAGTTGGATTAAAATTATACCCTGAATGAATTAAGACAAGGTTTTTGGATATAAATTTGGATAAAGAAGATACCAACTCTTTCTTTTTCTAAATCTGCAATTCACACTTATTTCTTTATTTTATTATGACATTCGTGTTTATATTTAAACTCCCTCTTATTAGCTTTATATCGTTCAATTTAAAAAACATTATCAGAACAATTTCTTTTATCTCCATTTTTAATATTTGTATTTGCTTTTAGGATAAAAATTAAAGATAAAATTGCTTTGATTTAATTAAATTTTTGTAGTGATTGACGGATTCAAGAATCCTCTGTAAGTCATAAAGCGAACTAGTCTCTAGAAAAATAATTGAAAAATCGCGATTTTTTAGGTTCATGTCAACTAAATTTCAAAAACCGACAGTTATCGTTTCACATCATTCTCGAGAGAACAGTCGCATATAAACTATACATATTTATCTAATTCCTAGATAAGATACTTCAGAGTGGAGCTGACGTGCATTTATCAAAAGATAAACGCGGTGGTCCTCGTATCAAAGAATTCGATCGTCTGCATCGTTCCCAGAACGTTTGCTTATATAATTTAGTTATTTTTTCCATGAATATTCGTAATTCGTTATCAATTCATTATTGAAATTCATTCAACGTGATTAAGGTCAGACTGTTCATTATGGTGATATTTCGTTAGAATTGTGCACGATCATTTTTACAGACAAAAACAATCGTTACAAATGAAATATTTCTTTAACGATTCAGTTTTATATATACAAGCTGATTCACGACATAATAACAAGGAACACTGCTATATATATTATTTAGGAAATTATAAATTATTAAATCATAATTTTTTGAATGTAGAATGTTATGTATAGATAAAATTGTGTAGTGGATTTTTATAATTACACGCATCAAACACTGAAGTTTCAAAGGATAAAGGATCCGCTAAATGCAGCGACATTTACGCGAGCGTGTACATGAGGCATAAAATTCAGACGTTGATGTTTTTCAGAGTTTTAGGAGTCGTTCCAATCAGACTTGAAATTTACAACTTGGTATGCATTATCGAGGATGTACAACGTTGTATGTATCTTGCTGCCATCGAACGTTGCTGAGATTGCAGCTTACTAGTTGTTAAAGAGGTACCGCCGCTGCTAGGTCGCAAATCCGTTAGAATGATTCCTTGGGGGTCATTTCAACCGGATAACATGATATATTGATACTGCCGAACATTTTCGTACCTTGTTACTACGGAGTATTGCCGAGATTGCAGCTACTTACCATATTACTAGGAAGGTACCGCCGTTACTAGGTCGCAAATCCGATTAGAATGGTCCCTTGAGGGGTTGTTCCAATAGGAGTTTCTAGTTACAACATGGTATCTTGATACTGCCAAGCATTGCTAAGTAATACAATGTTGTATCTTATTACTACCGAGTATTTATTATTTGTTCCCCCATTCCAATTGAGGGACGAACACACATTTCTGAGGATGGGTGTGGGGTCTAAATTTAAATCGGTAAGAGAAGAATCAAATTCCTTACCTCACTTCGAGCAAAAGAAACGTGTAGGTTAAGTGAGGAAGTGGAAGTGAGATGAGATGAAACTTAGAATTGGTTTAAAAGGACGCGAGAAGCGTAACGAGCCATCAAAAAGAAAATTAATTTGCTAAGTCCGTGAAATAAAAGACTAAAGAGTCAACGTGATAGATATACTTATTAACTTTTAAAAATGGTATTCTCGTTAGAATGTAAAAGTTATTTGACAGATTTACTTAATAACTTTTAAAAGCTATTCTCGTTAGAATACAGAAGCTTCATGACCGGAAACTTGAAAATGGAGAGTGTTCCATCGGCACTTGAGGCACCTTTGGTGTTATGAGGTCTGAATTTTTGAACTTCGGCCATTTCGTACAAGATTTTGTCAACTTCATACTGAGACAGCAGATGGACATTAGAATTTGCTGTTTTGTGCTACGGTTTTGACATATTTTAGTTTCAAAGTATTTCATAATGACTCATATATCATATAGTAGAGTTTCGATGATTTATTTCGAATAAATCTATTTTGTGTGCATTTATTTATTCGTAACTAAACTTTATGTTCAATTTGTAACGTTCGCTATTGATAACATTTTTTAATTTTTAATTTTTCAGCAAAGATTCTCTAATTTTCATGCTGTTATACACAAACAAAATGTAGTAATTTTTGTAATTCATTCATCTTATTTGGTAAGACTTTCTGTATGTTAAACCGGACACCCATTGTAACTTAATTTACAGTTTAAAATGTTTCAATTACTTCGCTAGCTAAGTTATGTAAAATATTTTTTTGGTATGTAAGACGATTATATTATATTTCGGAATTTTCTCTTTAAATTCTAGCCCCTGATGATTGTTTCTTCTTCAACCGAAACATGTTGGATTAACATTAAATCCTTTCAACCAAATGTTGTTCTTTCTTTAATGACCTTGACATATCTTTTGAATTCTCATCATTTAATTCTAATCACTACAATCAAATGGAGCAACTCACCGATATTAGTAGCTGTTTGTTTAATAAGGCAACAAAGTTAGCCATTATATCAGCTTTGTTGCCGAATTGAACATATGATTTTTTCGCCGATCATTTAAGTTTCACGTTTTTAAAGAGAAAATATGCAAAATAATATGGAAGTACGATTATAAAGTGGCTTATACAGAGTCGTTGTTACAGAAGCGAGCTTATTTATTATTTTTCGTTAATTTTTGGCAATTTTTTTTGAGACTGGTGTCTCTGGTGTTTAATGAATAAAAAGTAATAAGTAACTAATATAAAGCTAAAAAATGAGTTGAAGATTTACCGAATCAAATTAGAGAAGCTGCAAAAATTGTGGAATTGAATTTACTGCCTGAGAAGTCTCGCAATCAATAACCATGCAGAAATTTCCTTGATTGGAAGACTACTTTGAACATCAATAACAACATCGATGTGTCTAAATATCAAAAGCTTGTTGCTTTTTTAAAGCGCCAATCAAGCGAATATAAAGCAAAAAATCTAGGGTGTTAGAACAAAATAACATTTAAAAATTTCTCCAAGATGCCCCTGACAACAATTACTTGTGTACAAAGGTAAGATTTATAGTAAATGCTTGATTTCTAAAAAAAAAATTGATATCCATAATATTGTTTTAGGTGGCACTGATATTTGGATTGGCAGGAGCAAGCAGATGCGACGAACTGTTGAAAATAAAACTAGAAGTAATTTAGAATTTGGGAGACAAATTGTTGATTATGTTGCCAGATACAAAAACGGAAAAACCTAGATCGTTTGTGGTTAAAGATTAATTGCAAATTTATCGGAAGTACATTTCGTGCCGCCCAAATTTGGAATCATCAAGATTCTTTTTCAAGTATTCAGCTGGAAGAAGCTTTAAACAACATATTGGTATCCATAAGTTTGGAAAAATGCCTGCAGAAATAGTAGAATATTTAAAATTGCCAAATTTTGAGGAATATGCTGGCCACTGCTTCAGGAGAATCTCAGCAACCTCAGTTAATGAACTTTGAAGGATATATCACTATGCTTAAAAGACATGGAGGTTGGAAGTAAGTTTTTTTTTGTCAAGAGATATATATTTCAATTAAAAATACTGTTTTATATTTTTGCTAAGTCTACGAGTGTGGCCGAAGGATACATTGAAGAATCAGTGGCTAGCAAATCCAACATAAGAAAAGATTTTTACAACCAGCAGTAGTAATTCTATAAGCATAAGCACAATTATTGATAGCAAGCTGAAGGAAACTATTAAAACGAATGTCGAACAACAAAATCCATTGGTTCTTAACAATTGTACTAATGTAACTATTAACATTTATAATAAAGAATAATTGTGTTCTGTTTTACATTTGGTACTATTTTCAAGTCACTATAACTTAGTTTATGAAGTATTAAATTTTTTTACTGCCTAGGCAGTAAATGAGGCAGTTTAGTGCACGTCAATTGTCACAAAGTTTGGCGTTTAATGTCGATCGGCGAAAAAAAAGTTTTGATGTACATTTGGAGTTTTATTTCGTATAACATAAGTGCTGATTTTAGTAAAATTTTTAGACGTAAAAATGAATGTTGTGAAAGACGTAAATTTATTGTGCTAACAACAATTGAAGAGTGGAAATTTCAAAAGTGTTAAGTGCCAAAAACACGAAACAGAGATATTTGGAAAAAACTTTGGAACAAAAATTATCAAACATACACCAGCGTTTTTAGCTTGGAGATTACTTATATTACTCTGAACAAAATTCTCAAAAATTACGAATAAATACTGAAAAATGTATGATATAATAATTATTTTGAAAAAAGAATTTGGAAATGTGCTAAGTGCCAAACAGGGAATCCTAATGCTAAGTGCCTATAGACAATTTTGCTATAACTCTTTGTAGAAGTTCTTGTGCTGTTCCCGTTGTAAGAAGTTTATCATTAACTCTAAGTGTTTGTTTCTTATTTACACCGATGTGGTTTACATGTGGTAGTTCTTCAAGACTTATGTTTTTCACATCCTGCAGGGTTTTACCTTTTTTTAAAAATGGGGATTCTAAGAAACTATGCTGATTCAGTAAAACTGTCTTTGCACGAAAGCATTCTAGGATATCTGGAGTCAACTTTGATATGAACAGTTTTATTTATTAGTAGTTCCTTCGTGTTCAAAGCAATCAGCAGCAGCTTGAATGTTAAAAAATGTATTCAAATTTGTATGCAAATTTATATGTCAGCTAAAAAACACACACAGCAAGACATTATACAGGGTGATTCCTAAGATTAAACATTAAAAAAAATTAAAAATTAAAGCCTATTATATTATTTTTGTAGATAAAATCATTCAGGTCATTTTGATTTTATTTATTTACTCTTGGGTAAGTCATGTCGAATTTTATATGAATCAGAATGGACTTTGGACCTTTTCTTTAAATAAATTATAAATTATTAAATTTTATTCGCAAAAGTAATATAATAAGTTTTCTATTTTTATTTTATTTTTTAATTGTGAAGAAAATGTTTCGTTTAACGAGTTTCATTAAAAAAGAGACTTAACTTGGACTCATTCTGCATAGGAAAGATACAAAGTTACCTCTAGTTAGGTTGCTATTTTCCCGTCACTTGTTTGCTGTTTCGAGCAATATAAGCTTTTCCCGTAGTTTTTAACTTTCTCTGCTCAGTAACAAAAGAAAAGATGTGTATTCATTTTTATCAAAATTGTTATCACAGATACCTGTACAAACAGTCCCAATGTACGAGTCACAACACCTGTTTTTTTTTGTGTACTAAATGGCTAAATGGATGCTAAATTGCACTTAGCACGCGGGAAATGAAACATGGACATAACTACATCACTATCTTTGCATCTGGATCTAAACTATTATTTCTAAGTCTGGCACTTAGACCATTTCATGAGACATTGGCGATGGCACATAGATCGCATCAAAGAGAAAAAGTGAAAACAAAGAAAAAAGGCACTTAGCACCTTTGAAACTTCCACTCTTCAATTCAGTAAGAGTGAGCAAAAAAATTCCAACAATATCCAGAAAAACGATGAGCATTCAAAAATCATTGATTTGATTTGACTTCTCATACAAGCTGGTCCAAAACTAATGAGACACAGAGCAGCAATGGATTTCTGACATCAAAATAATGCTATTTAACCAAATTCACCTAGTTCAATAATTAATTTGATAATAAAGACCTTAAGGCCAAAATTTGAATTTCAATTTTCTTCCATAATTCTTAAAGTTTTGACATATATGACCTTAATTTTGATGAAGGCAGATAGAGGCGTGCTATGCATGGTATCATTCTTGCTTTTAAAATTCTTTTTCCTTATCTTTCCTAAACCAATTAGGTGTATCATAAAGTTAACCGTTTGTAACATATTTGCTATTCTGGGTTTGAATGTAACGTGATTTTTATGAGAGTTTTTGTTCGATTTTATCCTGAGCAGGAAATAATGGATGTTGATTATTATAAAAAGTTTGTTTAGGTTGACAGTGAGCAACATTACAAAACATTATGAAAGAATGTACATTTACTTTTCTTTTTTTTTAAGAAGAATATGTATTTATTTATTTCCATGAAAAATTCATAATAGAATCATAAACTTTAATGACCTTCTCAAAAATAGAGAATTTTGTAGTGTGATTTTAATTTATAATATCACCACTGATTTTCTCGAATTACTTGATGGTATTAGATTGAAAATACACGATTCATAGCTTCTAAACCAAAATTACTTAGTGATACATATTCAGACTCGCAATGATCTATAGATTCCAAATGTGTAGAACTATATAAGATGTCTCATTTAAAATAATAAGAAAGTTGACATCACTTTCGGCGAAACCGAATGTCCTACCGTGTTCAAAATGTATTTCTCTTGTTTAATTAATTGTTTCGAAATTTCGTATTGATTGATTAAAAAAAACAAAAATTATAGATGTTACATACATGGCGTAGGACACCCGGTATATAAAACGCTACTACAAAACTGCTAGTATGAGTGAAATTGACATAAAAAGATCAATTTTTTAATATTTTATGTTAATGTTAAATAATAATAAAGGGGGGGTTTACATTAATAAAGGTAACCCTGTAAATTTTAGCACCAACAATTTTGCCAAAAACTTTTAGGTAATTTGTTATAAAAAAATTTTTAAGTCTTTAACTACTGAAAATATTTTTCGGTCAAATTACACTTTTCTAAAATAATATTAAATTTAATAAATTAATATTTAAACCCAAAATTCATTTATTTAAACATATTTCCTGCCGCCTCAGGGAATTAAATTAAATACTATGTTTACTTAGAAACGTTACTTGTGCACGCATTCTTTGTGTTACGTATTTGATAAAAACGCAATTTTGATGACTCCCTTACGTTTTTTACGCAGAAAAATACAAAAGCTGATTGGTCTTCGATGTCAGCAAAAACACTCAGTAAGCTTCGCTCGTACTGTGGCATTGTTTCATCGGACCATTTACCTTTTTAAGTGCGGGGTGTTAGGTTCAATGTAATTAGTTTTTGTTTAAGGTGATTATTTGCTTAATTAATTAAATAATTAGGTAAGAGTATTTAATATTTTAATGACGACTAACAAATCAACTTTAGAGGCAATTTTGAGCCGAAAGTCTTTACAGAATTATAGTTTTTAAGAAACAATAATTTTTCTTTTCAGTGATATACCTATTTGCTTTCTCCCTCGATTACTAAAGCAAGATGGACTGAAGAAATAGATTTGTAGGCTACGTATCACGGTAAGGTACGTATCAATTTCTCTTTGTTAAATTTAATTTTCTTGTCGAAAAGCTTCCAAACAGATTTTCTGGACAATTTTTGTAGAATTGCTGTGTATTTAAAAAAACTCTTCATGTACGGGGAATTTGCTTTCCATGCGCTATAAAACTTGTCAGAAAAATATAATTAAGTTACATTTTTTTTCAAGTCTAATTTAAATTTCTTTTAGTTCCACTTCAGGGTACAGAAGGGATTCAGATCGGTAAGTGCTTATATTTTTTCTCGTAAACATCAAGTAACTTTATTAATTCACCGGGAAGTGTTAAGCTTGGTTTATACAGCCACCATTATGAATTAAGAAATAATAATTAAAAATTAAGAACAAGAAGATAGCTTTTACGTGTACACGTTTATATTGCATAATTATAAACTTAACACTAACAAGTAATTATAATTAAGAATTCGTTTATTTCTATTCTTAGTGATAGTTATTAATGAAATACTGAAGTTAGACGGTTAGTGGATGGTTATGATATTAGTTGCTTGAAATCTTATTTTTCAAGTTAATTCATCGTTCACTTTCTTCATTAAACCATCACTAATTACTATGTCTGCGTAATTATTAACTGTTAATTAATGTATAAATTCTTAAAGTTTTGTTAGTTAATTCATGATAATTTTTAATTCTTAACTTTTAGTTATTAGTTACTGTATAAACTAACCATACTTCAATTTGGTTAAGGAGGTTATAAACAGCTGGCACGTATTTATACTTCATCTATATTTTTTTACAGTTCCTATAAAAGATAATTGTTTGCAATTTTAAGGGTATATTTCCCAATCGCAAAAGAATACTTTAACTTTTGTGATGCAACGATTATGCACCTCAAAATAATTAAGTCAGCGTTTCCGAATTTTTATTTCATCGCAAATACTCAATTGGATAATAGTAAAGAACAACTTTGCATTTAGTTTTTGTTTGCCACCATATTCTTTGCTAAGAGCAAGAAACGAGAAAATATTTAAAGATAATGAAGAAAATGAACGGACACCAACGATTCCAATTTTTTTGTACGCTTATGGGAGCTGTCCGTTTATAAGAAAGATTAAATCACCTTTTCCAGTTGGTTTTAGTAATTTGAAGTGAACAGCTAGTGCGAAAAACAGGGTTAATACAACATAAATTTTCTAATAACAGCAATAAATAACAATTTTGTTGCCAATCGGTTTTGATTGCAGTGAATTCCTCGAGTATCTTCTGTAAAGCTGTCTCGGCCCTATTTGGGGCCTCGTCAGCTGTAATGTAGCTCGAGACTTCCACTGCAAACCAAACCGACCTGTCCCAGGTTATTGGCAATTGCGATGTAATAGTAATGAATAGTTTGAATCGCGACATCCTCCTATCATTTATTGACACAACATTGCATTAGATTTTTCTATTTTGTGACTGAACCGTAAGAAACAATAACAATTGCAAAGACACAAAGAAGTTATTAAGTAATTATGGTTGTTTTCTTAAACTCAAAAAAGTTACTAGAAAATCGGTGTTGTGGTAACCCTCTTTTGTGCACTAGCTGTTCACTTAAAATTACTAAAACCATCTGTGGGTTCTCATTCTTTTGTTATTGGAAGAATTCTTTTTTTCCAAGAATTTTGAATCAGAATACGATTTAACGAAATACTTTTGGATATAGATAAATTGGGTTCAATCGTCTTATTTTGAGTCCAGGAATCTATGGTTAAGCCATGTCCATATAATTTAGCGATATCCAAATAACTCCTTATTCTGTAACTCATAACGACATCGTTAAATAACGAGAATCGTTAAGTGATATATTTCGACCAATCAGCACATAGCATCTAAGCACTGGTCAAAATATGTCATACAACGATTCTTGTTGTTTAACGATGACGTTATGAGTAGATAACAGATTATATGCAAAATATTAATCTTCAATTTTAATTTTTTTGCAAAATTATTAATTAAGTTAGTATTACTGAATTTAATAAAGCAGCATATAGATTTCACGAAATAATTAAAATTGAAGGTTAACATTTTGGATATATTTCGATATCTAGTTATGAGTTACAGAAGTAAGTGATTTGACAGTAAAATCGCTTAAACTGCAAATTTTAATAGTGATGCTCTGTCACGATTTATTGTTATTGATTGTGGTAGGGTTAATTAGAAACTTAATGTGAATATTCTGTAGTATTTTGTTTGGATATTCATTCATGTGTAGAGCTACATCAGAACAATATTCTTTTAATAAAAATTTTCTGATTGATTTGATATCAGATATACATATTTTTTCTTTTGTTAATAAAATAGGGTTTTCAATTTTTTAAATTATTATTTCATACTATTTTCAATAAATATTTTTTTCAATTTTAAAGGATCTAGACCAAAGTCTTTGTTCCTTCATTATCATTGGAAGTTTAATTTACCGATTGTCTTTTGTTTTTATCTCTTTCTTTGGACTTGTAAATCTTTCTTTTTTCTTCACATTTTTTTTCTTTTTCGCCAGAAACTTATTTGTACCGTAAACAAAAGCGTTTTAATTCAAAAAAGAAAAATAAACTGCAATTATTTTTCTTTTTTGAATTAAAACGCTTTTGTTTCGTTTTCGTTGCTTTTGCTTGTTTTTCATCGGAAATTTTCCACTTTTTCCTTAACTGAAACGTCTTTTGCTCCTCTATTCTTCATTGGAAGTTCAATATAGCGATTGTTTTTTGTTTTCATACCTTTCATTTGTAATCTTCCTTTTTTCTTTACCAATAATAATAAATTATTATTGTTCTCGTTATTCGTATCATTTTTTTTTATTGAAACGTTTTAGTTTTTTCCTACTCGGTTTTTTCCTTTGTAAACTTTTCTTCAGAAAATTTCTATTTCCCTTTCAATTTTATCTTGAATTTGCCTTAATGAAATTTAGAAGTTCACAATTTTTCACTGAGTTGCCTTTTGTTTTTATTTATAGAAATCAACATGTCAGTGTACTCTATCATTAATTTTTTTTTAATTTAAAAGGGATATTATTTTATCTTTTCTGCAATTTAATTTTTTTACAAATTTTTCATTTAATTTGCCGGTCGCCTTTGTTTTCCTTATTGAAACGTCTTTCTTTACCATCAATTTCTTCTCTTCCTTCAATTTTCACTCAACTTACTTGCTATTCGCTTTTTGTCTTTTTTTGTTTGATTATAAAGTTATATTTTTTTATTTTGGAAATTTCTCTGCAGATGCGCCAACTGTGGCCATTGTGGGATTATTAATCGCGAGAGGGGGGTAAAATATGTTTTGAAATATCGTTCAGAGATATACAAATATACAGCCCGTCTATAAATGCATACTATAGGTTCTAACGTTTCAATGTTGAGCGATATTGCCGTAATATATGGAATATAATATATATTATGTTATTGCTCCGTCCGGAGCCACTTTATATTGTTAAAATGAAAAGAAATTTCTGTCACAAAATGAGCTATAGATAACGCCATTACTGTACAGGGTTGTTGTTTGTATTTTGAACGGTACCTGCACATTTTATTATTAGATATATCAAAAAATGTTAAAGAAGTTTTAGAGATTTCCCCAACCGCTAAAAACGCTAATAAGAAAAACAAATGACGATCGGAAACCTAAGAAATGAGTATAAACTTTGTCATTTTAAATGGAACACTCAGTATATTTTCTTGAATTAAAAAATATGTTTTCTTCCTAATTCCATGTCTATATTTGGTTTAATATTTTTTGGAATATTTGAGATTGAAATTATTATTGTTTATTTATTTTATACAGGCTGTTTCTAACTTCATACAAAAAAATGAAACCAGTGAAAGTTCACATTAAAAGTGAATGATGCAGTTTTTGTATAACAATTAATTAATAAATATTAGAGATAATAAATGTTTTTGGCGAACGATGAAACAGTTTGAAAGTCCCTGGCTTATTCTTATTATGTAATTACGTAATCTGAGAAATTTGCTAATATCAGCATCGGCAGTGGGTCAGTTTTCAACTGCACTTCGTCGCAGATAAATAGACGAACTCGACGCACGCATTAACGCAGCAGTGGAAAATATCCGACAACAGAACCAATCCCTACTTCGTAGAGCCGAGCTATGTTTACGTCTCGCGTAGGCGGGGAACTTCGAACACTTATTGTGAGTGAAGGTTGCGTCTAGCGGTTCTAAACATTTCACAAATAATTGCCGGATGTCGGTATGATTTTTTTTCCTTTTAATTTTGATGTATTCGTAAGAATATATCTTACCACATACGCCATTAATTTTTTTCTTGAACTTGAAGAGCACCCTGTATAGTACGTTTACTTGTCTTAGTTGTTTGTTTTTGTCTTATAAAATGTCCTAGATGAGCAGGTTTTTAATTATGATTAACACTTTTTTTTATTAATTAAAGTAATTTGATTTTTTTATTTAAACTTAAATATCGCAAAAAATATGAAACCAAATAAAGACAAACTACATATTTTTGAAATTAGGAAAAAATATCTTTCTTAATTTCTTATATTGAGTGTTTCATTTATAATAACAAAGTTGATACGCATTTCTTAAGTGTACGATCATTTGTTCCTTTTTTTAAGCAAATTAAAACTTTTCTATTCATCGTTCTTTTTTGTATATCTATAGTCTTTTTTAAACTAGGAAGACTAATTTGAATTGTGCCCGCCAAAAACATATTATTGGCCGCCTGACAGCCGATTTTACACAAGCCTCCAATTTAAACCTAAGAATTGGCATTTTTCATAATCCATGTGACAATTTCAATCGGTTTTAAACTTGCAAGTAAATCTATTGCTAAAAGTGGTTATTTGAAGAATTCTTCCTCCTAAGCAAGCCAATTAATTTCTGATTTAGTATTACAGTGTCAATCTACCTACAACAGGCTAACAGTTAACTACTCCTAGTTTAAAAATAGGCCATAATAATAAAATATAAATAAAAACTCTGTACTTTCTCACGTTTTCAAGTTTCTAATACAATACAGAAAGTGTTAGGAAAGAGTTTATACATGTATTTCGGCCTTATTGGACCTTCTCAGAACTCTGTATCTTAAAAAAAATTGGTTTGTTGAAGAATTTAGAAAAACTTACCCCTTTTTTGAATTTCTAAAATCCCAAAAAACAAGAACAGGAATTAATGATAAAAATATGAAAATCTTTTGCAAAATGTACAAGGAAGCAATTGCATTCTCTAGTAAAATCACAAAAGTGCCATTTTTAAAATATTTGATGTTACTAAGGCAACAAATTTTTCTAAATTTTTCAATAAACCAAATTTTTTTAAGGTACAGAGTTCTGATGAGGCCCAATAAAGCCGAAATACATGTATAAACTCTTTCCTAACACTTTCTGTATTGCCAGTTACACATTTTTAATTAATTTTCATAATTTTCATCTGGCAAGAAAACTTGATTTTATAATTGTGTATTTTATAAGTATTAAAATAAGTTAAATATCAAAGTATAGGGAGCCTAAGTGGTTTAAGCTTTAACTGTACAGGGCAGTTGGAAGTCATTATTCATTTAACAGGTCTTATATATATAGTAAAGTATAGGCAAAAAAGTGCATAGATCATCTATGCAATTTTTTAGTTCTTGATATATCCTCAAATCATAAGATTCTTAAACAATTTTTTCGGACTTCTAAACCAGTTTGTACTTGTTATATTGCTTTTTGTAGTTCGCACTGATGACGAACCCGATCGTGTTCGAAAACGTTATGTAATACAATAAAAAAAATTTGGATCGAGGTTCACATTTTTTATTACAAAAACCAGTTTGATTAACGCCTTTACACACAAAATATTAATTATAGAACATTTGTACAGGGACGTATTTCGGGTTGTATTCTCCTATGCAACTTCACGCCTATACCAACTTAACCTGTGTAGCTATAAAATAATGTTACTTACGTTGCTTCCTATAATAAGGTTCGCAGATTAAAATCCCTGATGAATTTTTTTGAGTTATCAATTGGTTTGAATATAGTCGAACTTGCGAAACTGAAAACAAAAATATTCTTATATTATCAACGGAGTGATTTTATTTTGCTAATTAAACAAAATAATTCTTTTAAATAAAATTACTTACCTGGTTTCTTAAAAATTAAGTAACGTACTGCCGGTGTTTCTAAAATTAGTTGAGCGCATGTTGAACCCAGCCGTTCGAATTGACCTGAAAAATACAGTTTATCTAATGTGCCTACGCATCGAGTGGGTAAAGCATTGCACAAGCATTGTGACGAGGCATTTTGCCTTAATTTATTTAAATTATATACTTTGAAAGATTCGTTTGTGGGTACCAACCAACAACTAAGTGCCTTGCCAGAGCGTTCATCACGAGTAAATTACGTGAAAATAAGCGGGACATTAAAAGAACAGAACGTTTATTTTGCGGCAACAGAAGTATTACATTTCAACAACGAATTAACTCACTTTATCGGAGACTAACAGCTGATTTATTTGTTGCCAATTCTTCCTGTGATGCAAACATACATTTAAGTCATGAAATATTATTTATTATTTTTCATGTTCGCTTTGTATTAATTATTTTCTGGTTTGCTAATTTGTTGGTTATTGTTGCAGCAGAGATGTTGGACTATGTGTGTATATTGATTATTTGGCTTTAGGTGACATCTAACGGGAAAGGCGCAAGTGAACTACGCACTACAGTTTCCTGTAGTATTAATTTTTTAAGATCCATGAGTCATAAACAGTAGCGTAGAAAAGAGAGGGCAAGTAATCATTCTAATAAAAATTTTAAAACAAATAATATTGCACTTTTTATTTCTAAATCAAACGAACTGTGTTTCAATTTCATTTTTATTCCAAACAAATGTGTTAATTTTAATCACTACGTATATTTTTATCAATGAAAGATAATAGATTAAAAAAGAATTGTGGGGGTCGTGAAAAGGGTAGACCGACTTAAATTGCTCGAAGGACCTTTTTTTAACTTATTTAATTTGTTTTAAAATTACAATTGTTGTGTATAAAATTGAGTCTGCTCTATTTGGATGTTGAATCAGAACTGGCTTACAAAGTGGTGTTACAAAATATATTATAGTGTTTATTTCCTAAGTACTAGGGTAAAATGAAGCAAATCTCTAAGAATTAACATAAAAGTCTTTTTGTTCAGAGTGACTGTTGCCGTTCGTAGAACGGAGGAAGGAATTTCATACATACCGTCCCCTTGAACACTATAAGAGGGTTCAAAACAATTATTAAAAACTACTGTTAAATTTAGGCAACAACAAACAAAAAAAGGGCTAAATGAACCAAAGGTAAATGATAAACACATGTAAGCGAGGGTCGAGGGGGTGAAAGGATGACGTCTTCCCGTGATTGACCCTTCTTACTTTAGTAGCAAAAGTTGGTGAAATGTAGACTAATGGGGTTGAATAACGTACTAATTAAAAAGTATGATTTTTATTTATTTATTTTTTTATATTTTTCTTTTTGTTTACGCTGCCACCACCGGAATTAGGGTAGAGGGTTCCGGTCCCTCGATAAATTTAGAGAACTACATTTCGCAATGACTTTGAGTTTCGGAGGAGGATTCTTTCGGGCTGGAACTGTTCAAGCGCATTTTGTGGAGCAATTTACTCTTTCTCTACCAAATAAAAGTCAGCTTAGGGCTTAAAGATTAATATATTGAAATAAATATGTGAAAACAAACTCACCTTTTTCAGTAAGGTACTCGAAGGGGAGAATTCAACAACAGAGAACCTCGCTAAAGCCCTTTTTGGGATTCGTCAGCTTTCCCGGGGTCTTCTTTATAACTTTTACCGGGGACTTTTACAAATTACACTTCCGGAATTGATTCTTTACGAGGAACTTTGGACTTTACTCGGTGACGACCCGGTGAACATTAATTAATTTTTCGAAATCCCTCTCTTCCGCGGGATCGTTTAGGTAAACAAACCCCTCCCGAGAGGCGTCTTGAGTTGCCTACATTAAGGTGCAAATTGGTCCAATTTCGACCGTTCTTATTTTTTCTGCGTTGTCGTCACCTCCGTTTTTAAACGTCAGATTTGCTGACCAAAGATTTATTTATTTTAGCGATATCTAAATGGCTCTTAAGTATGTTTAGATTAACTCCCCTGGGAACTTGTTTATGTTAAGACTAAATTGAAATTTGTTTAGATACTGCTGAAGGAGATGCATGTTTAATTTACTTGAATTAATTTTTAGATTTAAAAATTTTTCGGGTGCTTACATCCCTCCCCCCTTAGAAAAAGTGTTGACCCGATGGTCAATACCTTTTAAGGATTGCTGAGGTCTCTACTGTTGGATCCTTTACAATATCGTGAGCTTAACCTATTACAAACATTTAGAAATTATTGCGACATGGAGCAATTTGAGGAGTAGCATGAGGCATAATATGTTATCATAGTTCAATTCAAACACTTATCAGCAGTACAACCTTCCACTAGTGAGGGAGTTCATTCTAGGATGATGTGGAGGTGCCCATTCCTTTCACGGGTTTCTTGTATTGATTGGTTCAGCTTGATAATACTATCAGTGTTCGCTGAACTGGATTGGTTCCGATCTACTTTGTAGTGAGTTGAGTTTGGTTAAGGGACCATTCCGGACAGTCTATCCTCAATTCCTTCATTTGGTGGTTGTCTCTATGTTGTGTGTTGGGGGTGCCTCATCCAGGAAGTCTCCAAGTCAATGTTACATATAACAAAAACGAGTATCAGGTTCTAACATTAGGTGGTGAATATTATCACAAAAAAAAAATTCAAAGGAGATGATAAACAAAATTTCCAAACTTAATACTTAATTACATGATGAGAAAGAATAAAGGTACCAGATCAACAATCATTCGGTACAACAACGATATAAAAAAACATTTTTTTTTCTTTCTACAATTTCTTAGGACATACTTTAGGCGAACTAGATGATGCTTTTGTTAGTATCCCTATACCCACGACCATTTTTATCAATGTCCAGGTCTATCTTGACATGTTTCTTGAAGTAGCGGTTTGAGGATCGTTAGGAGTTACTTCAAACATCTCTTCGTCTTCTCCTCATATAACTGAGGACATAAGTGCTGAATGGATTTAGCGGTCACTTAGCGGCTTTAAGTTGTCGCCTATAGGTCACTGTCTGTCCTTGACGACAGTTCGTACACATAAGTCCAAGCTCACTGTTTAACTTGCAGGACCAGGCAGGCTATTCTTGATTGCGGCGATGACGTCTGTTCACTCTCCGAAAATGACGATTTCTTATTTGTTAGATCAAAGTTTAATGTAGTCTCGAAGGAGAACCAAATTGAAGGACGTCGTGTTGCCGGTTCTTTTCGTAAGACCCATCGAATGGCGGTCCATTTCAAGCACTATACGTAGCACCGTCTGGTGCACCTTGGGTATTGACTTCGTAATCAGCACGAATTGGGGCTTTTGCCCTATTGCCCTAGGCTTATGATGACGGTGGCTGTAGTTTCTCTTCTTATTTCAGCGAGGCGTCATCCTCTTAACCTCATAGCACTTCCACTTCCATTTGAATGGTGAGGAAGCAAGACCTGAACAAAAGTTTCTTCTTGGGAATCCATTGTGAATTCCGGGTTCTTCTCAACAGCATATCTCCTTTCCCATTCTAGTTGCCTTATGCATATTCATGTTATAGAAAATGATCTTCTCGCGATATATTTATGTCCCTATTCTTTCTCTCATTTTTTCTTCAGGGTATCACCCCGTATAATAATATAGATTTACAAGATGTGTAAACTTTTACACCAGAATTATAATTTTCTTTAACTATTATTAAAAACTGATTTTTTTTTCTTAACATTCTTCCTTACTTTAACATTAACATTTTCGGAAACACATAGTTTATAATTGCTACTCAAGGAAGGAAAAATGTTATATGGTATTTGCGTTCCAGGGTCAAGTGTCGATAGCATCAACTATTGACCCATTCTCGGTACCTAGGAGTTTACCGATAAACTCTCGAGGTCAGTTATGATTCGACTAAAAATAACTAAAAAATCACTGATTGATTTGAGTTAACCCCGTTAATTTTTTTGAAAAGTGAAAACAAAATATATATTTTTTTAAGAGGTCAGGGTAAATCCCTGATGTAATTTTACGATGTTGGATATATCGGGTTACAAGGATTGGACCATGCCAAGGAAAATAAAAGCACAAATAATATATATTATATTCGTGATATCGCAGAGTTTGGATCTTATCCTAGATTTCTCCTTATCCTGCTCAACTTGGACTACCAAGGTCTTTGGCATGACCCATGGTTGTGGTTTTGCTGGTCCTTTACTTCTGGTTCCATAATGGTGTCCACTTCTTATAACTTGTTCAAGAGGTTCACTGTTCTCATTCTCTGGGGTCTGCTCCTCCTTTTCCTGGGTTCTTGCAGGTTCTTCGGTATCAGTCTCGACATCCTCGAAACTATCGTCACTCACCAAGTCAGGTTGTTCTTCATCTTGTATTTGGTCATCCTCTTGAACTTCCTCTAACGCATTGGGATCAAAATGTATCACTCGTCGTCTCACTGGTTCTTCGTTCAGTGACACTGGTGTCCCTATCCAGGGTTCTATTTCCTCTGGAGGGTTTACGACTTCTCCTTGTTGTGGTTGCTCTGGCATTCCGCCAAAATATGCTCTCTCTAATTCTTCCATATTTCCCGACATTCTAAAATCATCTTTTGACTCGGTTTCTGTTTCTTGATCCTCTGAGTCCTCTTGTCTTGGTACCTTCCCCTCATTCCTTCGAGTTTGAGGTGCGTTTCGCACATTGTCACTATCATCATACCACTTTAGTCTGTTGACATGAACTGTTTGTTCTTCACTACTACCCATTCTAGCGATTTTGTATGTCACAGGTCCTAACCTTTCCATGATTCTATACGGACCTTCCCATTTCTTGCTTAATGTTTTCGACAGGCCTGGTTTTATTGCGGGGTTGTACAAATAGACTTGGTCTCCTAGTTGGAATTCAGTAGGTCTAGTTTTCTTATTGTACTGCTTCTCCCGCTGCTCTGCTGACTTCTTGATTTTCCGGCGCACGACTTCAAAAGTGGAATTTAGTCTTGCAACTAGTTCTGATGCGTAGTTTTCGCTATAGTCGTATCGCTGTCTTGTAGAAGTGAAGTTGTCGTCATTGGGTAGCCTCATGTCTCTTCCGTGGAGTAGAAAGTATGGAGTTTCGCCAATGGAGGAGTGGATACTGGCTCTGTAGGCCATTAGGACGTAGGGTATCCACTTGTCCCAATCGCGTTGCGACTTCGAAATATAATGAGATAGCATATCTTTTAGCACCCGGTGTGTCCTTTCTATCATCCCGTTGCTTTGCGGATGATAGGGAGTTGTTTGTATCTTCTGAATACCTAATATTTTACAGGTCTCCTTCATTAATCCTGACACGAAATTTGTTCCTTGATCGGTCAGCAATTTTCTTGGTACGCCATGTCTAGCAACGATGTTTTCTACGAATGCTCGAGCTACGGTGTCCGCTTTTTGGTCCGGTAAAGGTATTGCTTCCGGATACTTCGTAAAGTAGTCTTGGAATGTTAATACATACTTGTTACCTTGGTCTGTAGTAACTAGCGGTTCCACTATATCCATAGCTGTTAGTTCGAACGGATAAGAAACATCACAGAACAGTTGTAATGGTGCTGGTCTTCTGTTAGTAGGCGTTTTCCTTGTATTACAGGAATGACATTTTCTGATGTAATCCATAACATCGGTTTCCATTCCTTTCCAGTACATTCGTTCTTGCAATAATCTTAACGTTTTGGGTACGCCTTGATGTCCGGCGTACGGCAAATCATGATGGTCATGAATACATTGTCGCACCAAGTTCCTCGGAATAATAATTCTGTCATTCCTTTCCTTACCACGTCTCATTCGGAAGATAACATCATCATCATCGATGTAGTAGGGGTCTTCCACATCTTCGTCTTGAATTTGCTGACGAAGTTTTTGCAGGTCTTTATCTTTCAGCTGCTCGTTCTTTATCAATTCCTTATCCAGGTACGGTATAGATGTTTCCTTAGCATCAATTCGATATTTTTTTAAAATTGCCTTGGTTTCGACTTCTCTTGGAATGACTCTGAGAGGTTGGCTAATTTTTGTTAGGGTTACTTTCTTTTTCCGATCTTGCTCTCTAGTTTTCCGTGTCCATTCTTGGAATTCTTCGTATCCTTGCACTCTCTCTCGTTCTAATTGCGAGAACGTCCTCTCGTATTTGCGATCTCCTGGTTCATCATCGCTAATATCCTCGTTGTGGTTATTAATTTCCACTTGGATTTCAATCGGATTTGGAACTTTATTCTCTTCATGTTTAGGTTTCGTGTTAACCTTATTAGAGTTCAGAGCCTTCATTTTATTATTCTTGTATTCTTTCTTAAAATTTTCTTCTGGAAACGATTTGTTTTCTTTTCTTATTTCTTCCTGCTCTAATTCAACAATTTCATCCATTATATCTTTTTTTCGTTGTATCTTTTGACGTTTATCCCTTTTCGCAGTATTTTCTAACACTTTGACATCTGTTGTCTGCCGGAACTTTTCTTGCCTTGGACATTGCGCTAGTTTCCCTTGAATTTCTTGTTTCCCTTGTTGTTCTCCAACTTTTTGCAACCGACTCATGGCATCAGCATTGTTGTTTTTCCTACCAGGCTTATACTCTATAGTGAAGTCATATTCTGACAAGAGTAACGCCCATCGGGCTAATCTTGATGTTGGGTCCTTTAACGAAAACAACCACTTCAACGGTCTGTGATCCGTGAAAATTGTGAACTTTGTCCCGTAAAGGTAACACCGGAAGTGTTTGATCGCCCAAACAACTGCTAAGCACTCTTGCTGAGTCACATCATAATTTCTCTCTGCTTTGTTGAGTTGTCGGCTAGCGTAGGCTATAGGTCTTTCAAATTTTCCTTCTTTCTGGCTCAACACTGCGCCGATAGCCGTTCCAGATGCATCTGTCGCTAGTATGAACGGTTCTTCGAAGTTGGGATATTTCAGAACTGGTGGACTGCAGAGGTTTTGCTTTAAATACTCGAAAGCTTCCTCTTGCTCTTGCGTCCATAGCAACTCTACATCTTTCTTTGTCAACGTTGTTAGAGGTATTGCCTTGTGGGAAAATTCGGGGATAAACTTCCTGTAAAATCCTACGAGTCCTAGGAAAGCTTTAATGTCTTTCACTGTTCTAGGTCTAGGATAATCCTTTACAGCAGTTAACTTCTCTGGGTCCGGTTTTACTCCTTCTTCGGATATAATATGACCTAAGTACTTAGCCTCCCTGGCTAAAAAATTACATTTTGACGGCTTCAATTTTAAATTCGCTTTCCTTAAGCATTCGAAAATTTCTCTTAATCTTTCCAAATGTTCTTCTAACGTTTTGCTGAAAACAATTATGTCGTCTAGGTACACTAAACATTTGTCACCTGTTAGTCCCGACATAACGGAGTACATTAGTCTTTGGAAGGTGCTTGGCGCATTAGCCAATCCAAATGGCATCCTTAAGCATTCGTAGTGACCATCAGGGGTTGAGAACGCTGTCTTCTCCCTGTCTCTCGGGTCAACCTCTACTTGCCAATATCCGCTGGCCAGATCCAGCGTGGAAAAGAACTTAGCATTTCCTAGCTGGTCGATGGTTTCTTGGAGATTTGGTAATGGGAAGTAGTCTCGCTTGGTGATGGCATTCAGCGCTCTGTAGTCTATGCAGACGCGAATTTTATTCTCACCTTCTGAGGCTTTTTTCTTCACCATTATTACCGGTGCACTCCAGGGCGAGGAAGATTCTTTGATCACTCCTTGCTCTAGCATCTCTCCTATCTGGTTTTGGAGTTCCTTCCTTTGACTGAACGGTACTCTATAAGGCGCTTTAGTTATGGGCGGCACTTCCTCCGTGATAATTCGATGTTTCACTTCGTGCGTACACCCTAACTTTACATCTTTTCCCATAAAGATGTCTCCAAATTCTCGAACCAATTTTACTAATTTATTTTTATCTTGTTTCTCCAAATGATCAAGCTCAAATTTTTCCAATAATCCTTCCTTTACAGTGTCCACTTTATTCAAGGACATATATTCTCTTCCTGTTTTCCTTCCACGAAGGACTTCTACTTGTTCGCCATAGGCAACTACCGTGTTCTTCGGTATTCGAAGCGTCTCTCCTGTTATGTTCATGACGCAGACTGGTACTTCCCGTTTCGCTTTGGAAACTGTTCGTGCAACTATTAACCCGTGGATCAGCAACTCGGCGGGTTCCAACAATATATCCTGTGTAGGGTTGCGCATTCCCTGCACAGCAGTACATATCATTTGATATCTCGGAGGAATTTCGGTCGCATTTTTAACGCGGACTAGACAGCTACCAACCATCTTGTCCTCCATCATTGGTAGTGATGGTGATAATCTGCGATCTTTTCCTTCTAGTGTCTCCTTCTTTGTATTCTCAACAACTTTTCTGCCGCCTTTCGTTGACTTTTCCACCTTTTCGTGCACATTCGTATTTCTTCCCTTTTCTTTGTCCAGTCTCCATTTCTTAGCATCATTTTGCTGCACATTTTCCTTAATCTGTTGCCTATCCTTATTTATCCCTTGGACGTAAATTACTATATTTACCTTCGTTTTAGCGAACACCTTTCTTAAAATACCCCTTACTTTTTCCCAGTGCAAGCCGTCTAAACCACAACCTATCCTAGGCATTGCTACATTTTGGACTCTGTTCTGTAGACAGTGGTCTCGTAGACTTACTAGGGCCTGTTTTATGGATTTATAAGTGGGTTTATCTTGACTTCGTTCTTTTGTCACCAGGTAATAAATAAATTTCTGCCTTCCGTTGAGCGAGTGTTCCTGTAAAACTGCTATCTCCCCAACCTGTGCATTTTGTTTCTTCAAATTTCCTAAACGTCCAAATCTTTCTTTAAATTGAACTGCGATTCCTCTACTCATGCGAAGATCTCTTGCTACGCAGTGAGCTAGGGAATAATTTTCTGGAGCTGTAAATAAATCTTCGTAAACTTCTTTTATGTCCGCGTCTTTTCCTCGTAGAGTTCTGCCGTCTTTTCTTATTTCACGATATTGTTCCTTCTCGTTTCTTGATTTATCTTCATTTTCATTTTTAAAACTTCGTTTTCCTGACTTCACTACATCGCTGTAACTGGGCATTCTCGATTCTTCTTTTATTTCCGAAGCTCTCGTCTTTTCAGCATATATCCGCTTTGAAAATCCACTTTCTTTACATTTCTTTTCCTGGAACTGGTTTTTCTCATAATTCCTTAACCTTTCAGTTCCATTATTCCTTGTCTCCGTTCTTCGATTCCAGTATTGAGATTCTGTAAATCTGTGATCTGGTTTCCGAAGTTTGCGTTTTCCTGCTGCTGTTTTCCACCTTTCCTCTTGATGAAGGGGGTAAGCGTTGTCGAGTCCTAGATTACTAAGATCATTATGGCTCAACAACTCGATCCTTTCTTTTCCGAGCCGGAGGACATTTTCTCCATAGTCGACTGATGCGGCATTGGCTCTGAGAAAGTCCCTTCCTAGAAGTCCATCTACTCTCAAATTGACGGAATCTGAGCAAATCATGCATTTGGTGTCGTAGTACCTTCGTCCTATTCGGAGTGGTAAAATTATTGACCCCAAGCATGGCTCTTCGTCTCCTGAAATGCCTCGGAAAACAACATTTGGCTCTGGTTCAATTCGGGCCCCGATCCTCCGAACGAACTCTTCCTTTAATATGGTCAAAGAGGCTCCCGTGTCAACTAGCATTGAAGCTACGTGTCCATAAGTTTTCGGTAGGATGATACATTTATTTCCTTCCTCTTCGACCGTGTATGCGTGAGGGAGCGTAATTTTTATTTTTTTCGCGCTTCCGGTCCTTTGACTTCGGGGCTTTGCAAAGGACCTTTGAAGTTTAAAGATTTCCTCTGATTATTTCTTATGCTCCCATTCTGTGGTGTCCTCGGGTTATTCACTCTTTCTCTGCATTCGGGTGCATAGTGCCCCATTCTTGAACACCTGAAACATTTCACCTGTTTCTTAAATTCACGATTTCGTTCTTCATCAGGTCTCTGATAATAATCAGGTCTTCTATTGCGGTAATCTCGTGGATAACTCGCCCTATAATTTGCTGTAAATTGCGTCTGATAATTCGAAATCGGTCTGCCATATTGCGAAAAAGTTTGTTTCGGTATGGCTCCCCTTGAATGTTCACCTCTTAAGATTGCCCCTCTTGAGTAGTTGTTTCCACTTGTGGCTTCTCTTGAATGATCTTCGTTTCTTTCTACGGATCTTCTTCCAGTAGGAAATCTATTGTTCCTATTTTCTGGAAAATTTTCCGGTCTATTTCCCCAGCGAGTCCTTTCGATACGTTTCGGTTGATATTCCTTTTGGTCGTGTCCATGTTCTTCACATGTAAAAATTTGTTCGTCACTTTCTTCTTCGAAATTTTCTATTTCCTGATTCGTGATGAATAGGTTGTTTAATCTTCTCATTTGTCTCAGCATCCTTCCACTAATCTCGGCTTGTTGAGCAAGTTCGATCACTTCTTGGAATGTCATCTGAGGATTTCGGTTTAAATCCAGAATAATCATTTTCATCAGTTCCTGGTCAAGACCTCTTTTAAACTGTTCCCCCAAATCTCGCTGATGCCGTTTCTTTACGGCTTCCTTTTCAGCTGGTTGGTTGGGTTCGACTAAGGCTAGATTTTCTTCCAAGAGTTTCTTTCCTGCCTTCTTTACTCGGACGGCAAAATCTTCGACATTCTCCTTTATCATTTGAGTACATCTCTGGAGCATTAAATATGCTTCGCCTGGTAAAATCTTCTTTTCATAGCATTTTAATAACGCGGCTTTGAATTCGGCGTATGTTATCGTGGATGATAAAAGTTGCGATTCCAACTCCAAGTATTGGAATGCTTCTCCCTTTAGTTGATATCGTGCAACTGCCAGGGCTTGCTGCTCTGTCCAGGCATCAATGTCTGCTCGTTGGCGTAATTTCAGGAAAAATTCTCTTATATTTTCTCCTGGTTTTCCCGAAAATTCTGGGAGACCAACTAGGGTTTGTCCGATAGTCCGTAGACTCGCTAGATTCATCGTAGGTGGTTGTTCCGCGCCGTTTACGGGGAGAATATTAGCTTCTAGGGTGTTGTTAGCTGCAGTTGATGTTTCATTTATTTCATTTTCCATGTTGAATTAATTTCTTTTCAAATCTTAATCACAAAACTTATCACTTAACTCACTAAAATTTCTTCAATTTTACTTTTCGGGTGCAGCGAATTTATTTTTCTAATTACTTAAATTAATTAATGATTTATTGATTTCAGATTGAGCAAAATTTTGAAAAACTTATTAACTGAGTTGAAAGGGCGTTTAAAATTGTTCGAGTGAATTATTTTTTTAATTTCTATCGGCCGCATTGAAACACGTCAGGGTATCGCGTTATTAATGATTAACCACTGTACATAATTTTTTTCATAAAAATTAAAATTACTTCAACAAAACTACACGGAGAATAGAAAAATATATATGTATTTATATTTTTTATAAAAATTAAACAAGGACACTGATAAAAAAAATTAAAGGAATCGAATAATGTGATTAACAAATTTAACTACTTCCCTTTTTGAATGATATTAAAAAAAATAGTAAATAATTGAAACGTGGTTAATCAGGTAAATATTTTTTTCGACGTACTCTGTAACTACGATGCGCCAACGCCTAACCTCCGGCGCTCGACTTGTTGACGCACCCTCGTAGATGCAAAATTACTTATTACCCAAGCGATCGTAACTCCTATGTGCGCGCGTCCCGATGGTTTAAGATGGCGCTAACTGAAATTTTTGCGGTGCACTCATCCGAGAGTAATTAAATTGCCTTAAATTTTGATTTTTGAAATTTACGTTCAAGGGACTAAACAAACTAAACTAAACAAAACAAAATTTTCCCAATAAGGAACAATTTTGCATATCCGAAGTGAATTAAATTATTAATTAGGCGCAATCGAACGCGTACCTATAAAACAATTAAAAACAAACACAAAAAATACACAAAAAGAAATGCACTTCCACGCATTCCAGACCCTTAACATTAAATTGGCTACTATTATTACTGATTAGTACAGGATTTCCAATAGAAAAAAGAAAAAAAAAAATCAAATTTAAATAAAAAAATGCGGAACGTTTCCTTGTTTATTAATTAATTAATTTGAACAAATCCCACCGATCTGGTCACCATTTTGTAAGGGAGGGTTGAGGGGGTGAAAGAATGACGTCTTCCCGTGATTGACCCTTCTTACTTTAGTAGCAAAAGTTGGTGAAATGTAGACTAATGGGGTTGAATAACGTACTAATTAAAAAGTATGATTTTTATTTATTTATTTTTTTATATTTTTCTTTTTGTTTACGCTGCCACCACCGGAATTAGGGTAGAGGGTTCCGGTCCCTCGATAAATTTAGAGAACTACATTTCGCAATGACTTTGAGTTTCGGAGGAGGATTCTTTCGGGCTGGAACTGTTCAAGCGCATTTTGTGGAGCAATTTACTCTTTCTCTACCAAATAAAAGTCAGCTTAGGGCTTAAAGATTAATATATTGAAATAAATATGTGAAAACAAACTCACCTTTTTCAGTAAGGTACTCGAAGGGGAGAATTCAACAACAGAGAACCTCGCTAAAGCCCTTTTTGGGATTCGTCAGCTTTCCCGGGGTCTTCTTTATAACTTTTACCGGGGACTTTTACAAATTACACTTCCGGAATTGATTCTTTACGAGGAACTTTGGACTTTACTCGGTGACGACCCGGTGAACATTAATTAATTTTTCGAAATCCCTCTCTTCCGCGGGATCGTTTAGGTAAACAAACCCCTCCCGAGAGGCGTCTTGAGTTGCCTACATTAAGGTGCAAATTGGTCCAATTTCGACCGTTCTTATTTTTTCTGCGTTGTCGTCACCTCCGTTTTTAAACGTCAGATTTGCTGACCAAAGATTTATTTATTTTAGCGATATCTAAATGGCTCTTAAGTATGTTTAGATTAACTCCCCTGGGAACTTGTTTATGTTAAGACTAAATTGAAATTTGTTTAGATACTGCTGAAGGAGATGCATGTTTAATTTACTTGAATTAATTTTTAGATTTAAAAATTTTTCGGGTGCTTACACACAATAATTAACGAATGTTCATGTTTCGATTGGAAGCACATACAGACGTCGGACTGCACGCTTGATTATTCCATTGCTGTCTTGATGGAAACTCCTCGAACCACGAGTGCGACTCATATATGCGGCCCAGCGGCCATCGCAGGGGTGGTAGGTTGTTATCCATTATCAAAATGATCGTACCCGTCTTCAAATGGTCAATTTTCTGTTGATGATCCTTTGGACGAGTTTGCAACTGACACAGATATTCCTGTGACCATCGCTTCCAAAAATGCTGTCGAGCTTGCTCCACCATTTACCATCGAGCCAACCTATTGGTGTTGATTTGCTGCAGGTCGGGTTCAATAGGAGCGGTTAATGGCCCTCCGATCAAAAAATGGCCAGGGGTCAGAATAGTCAGGTCATTAGGATCGGACGATAGAGGTGTCAAAGGACGAGAGTTTAAGCATGCTTCGATACAAGTTAAAAGTGTGTACAACTCTTCGAAAGTAAATAGTGCATTTCCCATTATTCTCCTTAAGTGATATTTTACATTTTTGACCCCTCTCTCCCATATATCGTCCATATGAGGCGAGTTGGCAGAAATGAAATACCAATCTACATTTTTACTTTCAAGAAATGGAAAGATATGTTCCTTAAATTCTAGAGAATTTAACATTGCTGTTAATTGCCTTTTTGCACCGATTAAATTTTTTCCATTGTCCGAATATATTTCGGCAACATTACTCCTTCTGGGCATTAAACGTGGTCAAATCACAGACCAACTCAAGATGAACGGTCTTAATAGAGAAACATACGAATAAGGCAATATAGGGTTTTATTTGTCGTTTGCCGCGGCTATGATCTTCCTTAATTGCAATTGGCCCAGCGTAATCTACGTCTGAAATGTAAAAGGGTCTCAAGGGTTGAACTCTGGATCTTGGCAGATCGCCCATTTTTGCGTTAATGTTTGTGGGTTAACTCTGGCACATTTAATGCAGTTGTGGATATGCCTTTTTACTGCATTACGGCCAGCATGTAATTGGTCTTCATGAAATTTCTTTATTATTAAATTTGTTATAATATGATGAGATGGTATGACAATGGGATATTTTTTTATCAAATATGAGAGGTGCGTGTCGTAATCGCCCTCCAACACGAATTAAACCGTCTTGATCGAGAAATGGATCTAGAGAAGAAAGTACGCTCCCTTTCTCATTCCTTCCCTTAAGTTGAAGCTTAGCAATTTCATTCTTAAATGAAGACTGTTGCACAAGTGATAAAACTGATGCATGGGCTAGAGTTTTTTCTATACTAGATAAATCACCCCTTTTTATCCGTGTTAGCTGAACGGGATTTGTGAATAAATCTTTTACAATACGCTATTACATTTAATGATTTGGAAAAAGAAGAGAATCTGCTGAAATCGATTAAATCGCAATTATTAATGGTGACTGGACTGTGACATTGGTGGAGCGTAATTCATGATCAACATTTTCAATGGTACTTGAAGAGGGCATGGAAGTTGACCAAGCCGATTCACTAATAGCTAACCAATTTGGACCGTGCCACCATAAATTTGACTTATTTAGATGTAAAGGAAAGAGCCCTCTCGTTACAATATCAGCAGGATTGTCTTCAAAACGAACATGGCTCCATGCGACTAACTTGGTTAGGCCTTGTATCTCGGATACTCTGTTAGCCACATAAGTTTTCCAAGTATTGGGTGCTGCCCTTAACCAATGCAATACAATCGTAGAGTCTGTCCATAGAAACCATGTTTTGATAGGTAAATTAAAAATTTTAGAAACCTTATCTACTAATCTAGCTAATAATGAGGCAGCATTTAGTTCCAAACGAGGAAGAGTAATTCGGTTTAACGGAGCGACACGAGAATGGCGCATAATAACCGAGTATGATATTCGCTCCGTGAAAATGTTCTTAAATATATTACTGCTCCATACGCCTGTTCGGACGCATCTGAAAAGCCGTGAATTTCTACCTTACTATATTCGAAGTTTTTAATTACACATTGTGGAATTTCAATTTTTTTGATATTAGTTAATTCCACAAGAAATTGTTTCCAAACTACTGCAAGGTTGTCTGGAACTGGTTCGTCCTACGATAAATTTTCTGCCCACAGTTTTTGTGGTATTAATTTCGCTTTTACAACAATGGGATTAACTAATCCCAATAGGTCAAATATTTTTGAAGCTGTTGGCAATATAGATGTTTTTGTGATCTCATGGCTGTTTAATATATTAACCTGCGTTTCATATTTAATATCGTCTGATACAGAATTCCACATTATTCCTAAAATTTTATTCTCGTTTTCCTTGTCGAAGCTTAAAAGAGAGGATGTCGCATCGAAAGCTCCGACAGCAATCTCCTGTACCAATTTTGGACAATTGGATTTCCACTTGCACAAATCAAGCCTGCACTCTGTAAAATGTTTATTAATTGCTCCTTCAGTTTTATTATTTCTTGTAATGAATTACTTCCTGATTATAAGTCATCCATGTAAAAATATTTAAGAATTACCGCGGATGCTAAGAGATACTGATTTTCTGCTTCCAATGCTAATTGTTTCAAACAACGCACTCCCAAAAAGGGTGCACAATTTGTGCCATAAGTAACAGTTGTCAATCTAAAAATTTGAATAGGGTCTTGAATATTATCCCTCCAAATAATTCTTTGATAATCTGCATCGTTTGCATGAATTTTAACCATACGATACATTTTTGTAATATCCGCGGACAATACGTATTTATGACAACGAAATTTGAGCAAAATAGAAAATAGGTCCTCTTGAATAGTGGGACCTGTGAGCAGGTTATCAGTAAGGCTTAGTTTGTTTTGTGATTTTGCTGAAACGTCGAAAACTACTCTAATTTTTGGTATGTGACTGGACTGCTTGAAAACCGCACGGCGAGGCAAATAAAAGGCATTTGGATTATCTGATTCTTTCTCTGGAACGAGTTCCATATGATTTAGAAGAAGATATTCCTTCATGAATGCCTTGTACTGATTACCGTGATGCGGATTGTTTATCAGTCGACGTTCAGTATTGAAGAAACTTCTAATAGCCGTTTGTTTAGAGTCGTCTAAATTTACAGCTTCCCTAAACGGTAGTCTAACTATAAAACGACCTCCCTTCTCTCTTTCAAATGTTTTCTGAAAATGGGTTTCGCATTCCTTTTCTTCCAATGAATATGTAGTAGAGGGAAAAATTTCCTCAATTTCCCAGAACTTGGTTACTTGCCGGATACAGGTAGTAATGAGTCAAGTTTTGATTCGCGAACTGAGAAATGACATGAAATCTTAGATTGCGGACTACTAACCATGCCATCCCAACTGGGTTTCTTGAAATATAGGGGGATATTTGCAAGTTTTGATTTGCCCTGAACTCAGCAAATCCCAAAATAATTGTGCGCCTATCAGCAGATCAATTTGAGTGGAAATATAAAAGTGTGGATCTGCTAGATTGATATTAGATGAGATTTCAATGTCCGACAATTTTAACGATTTTAATGGGAGATTTGTTGTAATTGTATTTAAAACTAAACAATGGATATTTTGACGAAATGAGGTGCACCGGGAATGTATCGTAACCTTGGTGGATTGATTTATCTCACTCATGGATTGATTGATACCGGATACAGGTAGTGATGTTTGTTTCAGACTTAAGCCGAGTCTTTTACCAAAGATCGCGAGTAATGAAATGAGCTTGCGATCCTGAATCTAACAACGCCCTACAATGTTGATAAGTTCCTTTTTTATCCTGGATTAAAATAAGTGCCGTTGAAAGTAATATTTCTTTATTTATGGCGGTTAATGATGCCAAGGAATTTTCGCGACTACTATGTGGCTGCGATTGCATAGAAGCATCAATAGTATTAAATTGACTAGAAGAATCATTGCTGGAATGAAGCAATGTATGATGACTTTCCTGACATACGCGATACCTTGAATTATAATTGCAATTAGATGATTGATGACTACTTCTTAAACAATTAACGCAAGTTTTCAACTTGTTTATTTCGCTTACCCTCTCAGATATACTTAACTTTAAAAATAATTCGCAGTAATTTATACAATGATTACCTTTACAAAATATGCAGTAGGGTTTCCTACTGGTATTAGCATAACTTGCCGGTTGAACCTTTCTAGGAACGACAGTTTTACCGATCTTACCGATATTTTCGTGATGCTTGAAATTGTTTTGATATTTATTTTGTGTTGGTTTATTAATTGTAACCAATGAGTCTAATACGGTGCATTTATTTGATAGGAAATCGACGAATTGTTTCAATTTCGGAATTTCTTTTGTTAACGTTGACTGCCAATTGCGTTATGTTTTATTACCTAATTTTTTCGCTATTATTGGAAGCGCATCCCAAGAATCTACGGGTAATTCTAATAACTTCAGCGCTTCAATGTTAATATTCAGTTCATCTAAATAGCGCCGAAGCTCTACATATCATTGTTTAGCTATTGGGGCTATTTTGATGATATTTATTACATGTTCTTGCACAATAAGACGTTTATTTTCAAATCGATTTTTTAATAAATCTAGCGTGGCATCGTAATTTGCGTTTGAAATTGTTAAATGTTCAATTGCTCGTAAGGCTTCATTTTTAAGGCATCCCTTTAAATACTGAAATTTGTTATATTTATTTAATTTAACATTTTCATGAATTTCCGATTTAAACGTCTCAAAAAATGAATACCATTCAGAGTAGTGACCAGAAAAATTGGGCAATTTTAACCGTGGTAAATTATTAACAGTACTTGATCTTCGCAATGAATAGATTTGCAAAAGTAGACCCTGATGTTTGTTGCAATTGAGGAAGGTTTTGATTTAGATTTATGGTCTCAACAAGGGCTAAAGTTTTGAAAAATTGTTGTTCTACGTTCGTCCGCTCATTTTCGTGTTCTATTTCCGATTGTTGATTAATAGGAGACTTAGATTCAATTTCTGCCTGAATTAATTAATATTCTGCTCTTGATTTAATATCTAAAACATCATCTCCCTCTTCATATTTTCTTACATGATTACTTTGGCGTGTTATTTGTGATTTAATTACCTTTCGTTTTTCTTTCAAAGCCGCTAATTTCTCCGACATGCTTTCATCTTAAGTGCACCAACAAAAAAAAACTTTGAAAAATACAAATATTTACTTATAATGAAATCAAATTTAAGTTTAAGTAGTTTAAGTATTAGTTGCACACACTTGAAACCGTACAAGGGAAGTGGAAATGAAAAAACTAGGAAACTGACCTTGTTTTTGTTGTTTAATCACTCTGGTATGGCTTGATAACGTTGAAGCGTAGATTTAGGAATGCTTTCTGCGAACTTCAAGTCTCGATGTTTGCACGTTTTCGATGTATCCAATCCGGCTCGAAGGACCTTTTTTAACTTATTTAATTTGTTTTAAAATTATAATTGTTGTGTATAAAATTGAGTCTGCTTTATTTGGATGTTGAATCAGAACTGGCTTACATACAAAGTGGTGTTACAAAATACTAGGGTAAAACGAAGCAAATAAGTCTTTCTGTTCAGAATGACTGTTGCCGTTCGTAGAACGGAGGAAGGAATTTCGTACAAGAAAGGATATTATTAAATAGTATGCTTTATTTGGAACACCTATAATTTCATTGTAAATACATAATTATTAATGTGATATATACATATATTGGATTAGAAACTTTTTTTAAGAATTATTTTTCTGACGATCAACGCCAATACGTAACCACGACTCCACTGATTGTCTATTACGTTGCAACCACTTTACGTTATTTTGCACACCTTCCAGGGCTGAAACTCTAGCAGCCGCTCCAGCACCTGCCTCAGGATACATACCGAAAAATTCTTTCATCTGAAAAAGTACTCATCAGCTTCGAAAATTCTAAAGATGAAACCCATACCTCACGCAGCTTGATATTCGTCATAAACCCACTCGTTACTGATGGAATCAATCTCCCCAAGTACCTATCGTTTAAGGTAAACCTCGCGACCAAAGTCTCCCAGTTTTCTCTAACATAATCCCAAACTATTGGACGACCAATAGGATTTGCGGCGATATATTGAAGGCAAATGAAATAATCCTGACTACGAATGTAACTTTCATTCTTAGCTCGCTCGATTAAACTGGAAATATTGGTTAGTATGTTATGGTTTAACAGAATGTGAATGTAATAGCTCACCGGGTCAAAAGAAATGGGTCGTTAATGGATGAGAGCCCTCTTAGCAATTTCAATTTTTCAGCAGCATCTGATTCTGAGACAAATTTATCCCACATTAAATTCCAATTGGCTCTATTACTAGAGGCCAATCCTGAAACACGAAAGAGATTGATTTTCAACAAATTCAAAGGACATTACTCGTACCGTAATTGTACACCAGTTGTCGCAAGTCCTGAGATAGTTCTTCGCCGTTTAGAATCCAAGTTTCGAAGCGCGATTTCGCCGCCGCTAGGCAATCCAAGTGACCCATGATGCAAGCCAAATCGAGTACGATAACACGCGCTCGTCTGAAACAAATGAATTAGAATTAGATATCATCAGAGTTTTGTAAGCAATTGGAACTACCCCTTACTTTACCAAATGAGTATCTTGGTCAGACTCTGTCCATGACAATTTATTGTAAGCATTGGTTACTAGATCAATGATATGTTCCTGTAAATTAAATATTTAGAAGCTTTGAATATTAAAGTGGATAAGGTTAATTTGAAAGGCAGAGAAAGCAAGAACTTTGTTTTTTGAGTTTGGAAAATAGGAGTCTGAAATGGAAACAATATTTCAAAAATTTTACTTTAAATTGTCCGGAATATTCTGAAGCAGAAAGGTAATCGTTGAGTTTTGCAAACATAGTCGCCGCCACGGTCCAGGGTATATAATTGTCTTCATCCCTCAGGTAATTGCTTAAAGACAACGGTATTTCATATGGTAGTTGGCCTGATTCTGCAATGTGGAATGCCTCTTCTAAAAGATGAGTCTTGTCAGAAATGGACATGCCTCCTATATTCTGTATCAACGCATCCCATTGCTCCCGTTCATAATTAACACGATAGTATCCTATTTGCTTGCTATTGAATTTCACCCAGTTTACACCAGTTGGTTTGGGAATTCTCACTGCACAGAAACTTCAGGTTATTAATCCTCAAAAGTGCAGAAAAATATGTTACTTACGCTCAGAATCTGTATATTTAAACCAAACCAATTGAGGTACTGTGGTTTCACTGGTTATAAAAGTGATGGGTATATCCCAACGATAACTGAACAGAATTATAAAAATTTAGTAAACCGTGATTGTGAGGTATCAGAAAGACTTACTAGTATGGAGCAAGACCGGTGTCATCACCTTCGTTTTCTGAATCGGTCAAAAAACGTTTCTGAGTGAGTACGAAATAGTCACCCACGCTCACCACGTTAACAATGGGAAAACCAATCTGCAAAGTCCATGAGTCCATGAATTCCGTAATATTTAATGATTCACCAGAGATCTTTTGAAGTTCATTCCACAAGTCTTGGGTGCCTGCATTTCCGTACAAGTGAGTGTTTAGATAATTAATAACACCACTTTTGAATATGTCTTCACCCACCGTATGTTCTAACATTCTTAGCACAGATGCACCCTATAAACAGAAATTTGTGTTTGATTGAGCGTGAAGCGAATAAAATTCTGACTGACTTTATTGTATGAAATGGTATCGAATATTTCCGTGATTTCATCGGGCGTCGTCACAGTCTGAACGATAGAATGAGACCCAAGAGTTGCGTCCAAAACCAGGACAGGATGTAACTCATTAATTAAGAACTGGTCCAGCTAAAATTAAGTATTGATTTACTAATCCAAATGTTAATTAGATATCTTACCATTAACCAAGAAGGATCATATGCGTCTACTCCTCTGTATTCGATGTAAGATGTAAAGCCTTCATTTAGCCATAAGTCATTCCACCAATCCATAGTTACTATAAAATATTTTGAGTGTTAATAAAAGCTGGAAGAGGAAGAAGCGTGGGCAAACCTAAATTTCCAAACCAACTGTGTACTAGCTCGTGGGAAATGACTGCAGCGATGCTTTGTTTGCTAGCTGTTGAACTTATGGTGGGATCGTATAGTAAATTGGTTTCTCTGAATGTTACCAAACCCCAGTGTTCCATTGCTCCAGATACAAAATCGGGAATTGCTGCCATATCTATAAAATTTTGTCAGGATTATGACTTAAAATGGTAAAAATAATGAGAATGGAGTAAGTTGTGTTGGGCATCCAAGCTACAATATTAAAGATGGATTCAATATTTCCCCAAAAATTAATTAATTAATCAATCAATCATATAAATTTAGAAAAACTAAATTTTTCAATAAACCAATTTTTTTTAAGGTACAGAGTTCTGATGAGGCCCAATAAGGCCGAAATACATGTATAAACTCTTTCCTAACACTTTTATATTGCCAGTTACACAATTTTAATTAATTTTCATAATTTTCATCTGGCAAGAAAACTTGATTTTGTAATATTGGAATAGAAAGACCGAAAAATGATCGAAAAGGTTAAGATATAAAAGTATAAAAGATTTGAATGCAAACTGTTTAGAAGGAATTTTTGAAACTTTTGAAAACATATTTGATATTAAAAAAATCTTGTAATTGTAAATATTAAGCGAATTCTGTTTTCTTTATTGAAGGTAACATTTCTTGTGTGTAATGACAACTTTTTCTTACCTAATTTGGGTAATGGGAAAGGAATTTCAAAATAATCAATGAAATATTCGATTATTTTGCTACCAACGTCCAGAGCATACAGCGTTTTGTTAACTTGACCAGGTGTTGCGTAGACTTTCATTTCAGTACCATCTGAAAGCATCTTTGACGTGAACTGAAAGTCACTGACGATGAAACAGGTGAGATAGGTGGACATCTTCACGCTGTCTTCGAAATGTACCAAAACCCCATCGGGAACTATCTCTTCATACTGAAAATACATGTTACAGTTGCCGTCAGTTTTTCCTTAAATTTTTTTTTAATCAGATAACCTTCCATTTTATTTATGACTTTAGAACTTAAACTAAAAAAAATGGTCTCAGAGATTTCTTTTATTTTAAGAAATGGAACTTCTTGTAATTTCCACATAGCATGTTCTTATGTGTTTTTTATTAATTTTTATATTCCTAGTTGCAACTTATTCCTTTTCTTTAAATGATACATACTCCTTATTTTTAAAGTAAACCATAAATTGGTATTTTAAATTGGCAGTGAAAATGTGAAAATGAAACGTATGTATGCATTTCACATTCAAATGGTTTATCGTATATTTTATTGGCATCAATAAAACAATGAAACCTGTTTGAATAATCACCTGATAATACTTTTATATCCGTGAACTATGATTTGGATGTAGCGCAAATAAAATTATTATCAACATGTCCTTCCACATGTTTACACATTTAAAGAATTCTAAAATATTTCGTATATCATCATCATCATTTTCTTATATAATTTGAAAATAAATTAAAATTACTTACCGCTACGGGCATATTGGACAGAGCTATGTACGAGGGGTCGTTTGGTTTTAAAAGGTGCACTTTGAAGTTGGCTTTCAAATTCGGCTCGTCAAAACATGGAAACGCCTGCCTTGCGTAAGTGGGTTGGAATTTTGACGTAGCAATGGCCCTAAAATATTTAATTATTATTTTTGCTGATAACTAAACAAATGTCAAAGGCATACTTCAAACAAAATAGCTACATAGCTGTCATTTCCTAACGAAACGTAGAAAAGTTTGCTGTGCTTTATCGCAATATGTTACGTAATTACGATTGCTGAAGAGTAATTTGCGACTTATTTTTCATCTATTTTATGTTACGTCAGTAGTTTTTAAAATTATTTTTAACTAATATGATGACTATCTCAAAACATTAATTTGCAATTATTTACATAAAGTTATCCTAAGTTAAACAGCGTAGGTTTTGAAATTATGTTTATCGTTTTATAAATAACAGGAACCGCACATATTTCAAAAACAGTGTTTGGCAAACATTGGTGAAAGAATTAATTGCCGTTAATTCATCAAATTTTGTATTACACTATTTCTGTTTTGAAACACAACTAATTGTTTCGGTTTAAGTAGAACTAAAATAGAAATTCGATAAATATTCAGATCGTTTAGTAAATTAGTTTTTATTTTATTGATAATTCAAAACTATGTAGAAAGGAAGTATAAAAAATAACAAGTTGAAAATAAAAAAAAAATACCTCGATGAGAAATATGAGAACTTGAAGCTAATGGTATTCGAAGGGAGATATTTAAAGCTAGATACTGTATAGGAAAAAAAACATAGCCCAGTTTTTTTATGCTCGCCACTGTACATGGCTGTTTCAATTTCATTACCAAGGATTAGACAAGGATCTCCAAGCATCGCCATCTCGTTAGCGTATAAGTAACAACAGTAATCATTATAATCATGGAGTAGAATTTATAATTATACTGATTACAGAAAGAGATTCGAACGTACATATTAGGAAAATAGATTTAGCGTTTTGTGCTGTTTTTGAACACAACTAATATTTTTTAAATCTTGTCTGGCAATTAAATTATTAGCAATGGATATTTAACATTATGTTTTATCTACAATTAATACCTGATGTTTACAGAAAACTGCTGAAGTATCTAACGTTTTTAGTTAAACTTTTATCAGTATTCGCGATGTCAAATTAATCAGATTTTCAAAATGTAGCTATGGTACGTATACTCCTTTCCGAATGATTTAGTAAAAATAAAAAATGTTTTTAGGGAGAATGGCTAAAACAGTTAATACTTCTATTAGAACTTTTATAAGACAAATTAGGGATTTGAAACTGTATACATAATTACGAACTATATTAAGATATGAAAATTAACTAAAATTGTGTAACTGGCATATAGAAAGTATTAGGAAAGAGTTTATACATGTATTTCGGCCTTATTGGGCCTCATCAGAACTCTGTACCTTAAAAAATTTGGTTTATTGAAAAATATAGAAAAACTTACCCGTTTCTTGAATTTCTAAAATCACAAAAAACAAGAAACAGAATTAACCAAATTTTTTTAAGGTACAGAGTTCTGATGAGGCCCAATAAGTCCGAAATTCATGTATAAACTCTTTCCTAACACTTTCTATATTGCCAGTTACACAACTTTAGTTAATTTTCATAATTTTCATCTGGCAAGAAAACTTGATTTTATATTAAGATATAAAAAATATCTACGCATCTGAATACCAAGGAATCTTGAAAATTTTTCATAATAAATAAATTGTTAAGGCATTAGAAGTATCGTTGGCCAGAAAGGATTGACATTAAATTGATAGCAGTCAGAGTTGAACAAATTTTGAACAAACTTATTTGCTTCGTTGTGAGTTCTTAAAGAACTTTATCTCCTTTTATTGCTTATTTTAAAAATGAATTCCAAATATGCTGTTTTATGTCTTGTTATAAATGAATGATTTAATCACTAATAATAGTTACCTTGACGATCCATCTTCTGCGTTATACCTGCTCGAGTACAATCCAACTATTCTATTTTTCATATCTCCAGAAAATTCAATGTCGACGTATCTCGAACCAACAGGGAGTATTTGGGCACTGGTAATTACTATTAACTCATGCTCAGAGTCCAGTACAAATGTTGAAGGAACGTCTTCGAGTTCTAATCGTTCAATATTGAGTCCGTTGCTATGTACCTTTATGGTGCTGGTGGGTTCCAGAACAGTAAAGTTAATAATGACTCTTCCTCCAAATAAGCCAGTCTGTAGATCTGGATTAAAATACAAATCGTAAGTGTCTGGCCTGATGTTTGTTGGTAGAATGAAGTCAGTTAAATCCGTCGGTGGTTCTTCTATTAGTGGTTGTTCCGTTGGTGTTAGTTGTGGCTGATGGCTATTGTTCTGCTGACACTCCTCCAATTCCGAAGACAGTGAAGCATTCTGAATGGCTATCCAAACCGTGGCAATTACAAATGCTTCGGTCAACAAAATAAATAATACCAGTAACTTATTGGAAATCGCCCAATTCCAAACACGGCCGAGGAAGCTCATTTTCGCAAGGTTGCTAATTCCAAACTGTGTCCGGTAGACACACGGGATCACCTTTTAATTGTTATCGATGTTTATATTCGATTATTCAATCTTTTTATACTATCAGAAACTTCGTGGCATAATAGCGTTGTACAAGATTCTAGAGATTACACATAATCCGCGTAATTACCTGATAGTAGCAGAAGTGCAAAACCGCATGATATTCAGATTTTTGTAGTGGTATGATTAGTTTGGTGCGTTTTTGAATCATATCAACAAGTCTTTCGAGTTTTGGTCAGCTTTTTCATGAAATTCGCAGAGTGACTCATTTGAAGTCAAATTAATGTTTGAATATTAAATATAGACTTAAAAGAATATTTAATAAAAGAAAATAGTAATTTTCAATTGAATAAAATAAGCAAGTTGAATGAGATCTTATCGTTTAGCTTTGCAACTACATTTTTCAAGACTTATTGTTGTTATATTGCTGTTAATACATTTATAATTTTATAATCGCCAATTAATAATTATGTAGGGTAAAAGTGATAGATAAATAATTTATAATGCAATCCTGGCTAATCTAATTCTGACCGATATTAAATTAAACAAAAAAGTTTGTAAAGTTTAAAACTATGACTTGCGTGTGCTATGTCTCCCAGTTGCGTTTTTATGGAATTATAAACAAAATATTTATCTGCAAGGTTATCTAAATGATTTAGTACACTTATAAATAGTGTTAATTCTACGTAAATGCACAGACCAAAAGGATAACCCGTGTAAGTAAATGTAGAGATCGTCTAGTAATAATGACAGTTAAAAAAGTCGGAAACGTATCTAAAAATTAAAGTAAAGAGTAAATAAGTAACTAAAAACAGAAAGTTGAGGAAATAATATGTAAAGGTTAAAATTAAAACATTAAAATAAAACTTGAAAAAATACACAAGTCAAAGTAAAAAAATGGTAAAGATTCAGAGGAGGAATGGTTGTAGTTTAGTGAAGTTAAATTTCAAATTCAAAATATAATCAGACTGGTTACAGTTTCAACAATTTGACAAAGTATTCTTTTTTTAATATTAAACGTTCGTCATGTGTTATTATTTACATACACTATTGTTTTTATTTAATATTTTCATAACGCAATGCCATGTTCATAACTTTCCACTGGTATCACACGTGAGCTACGATTACGCTTTTATTTACACTTATATATCACTGTTTCTTCGCAATCAGTGGAAAGTATTTCTGCTAATAGAACACGTACTGATTTATACAAATAATGCAGTAATAAATAAAGTCACTACCAAAAGTAAAACATCAAATAATTTAATTAGAAAATAAATGCATTTCTTTTGTTTTTTGTTCTCTTCAACTATTTGTGGTTCTATAATTAATTAAAGTTCAGTAGTACTCTATATTTAATTTATTTTTAAACAATAAAAGGGGTAGGAAGTATTGGATAAAATTATGGTTGATCAAAAAAGAAAAAAAATATAAATGTAACAGTAAAACTGTCGCGTTACAGAGATAGAGTTTTTTTTTAATGATGTAGACAGCCATAATGGCACATTGTATAAATTCTTAACTAAAATAAAAGTTACTAGCAAAGGTTAAGAAAAGGTACAAATTGAAAAAAAGATAAATTGCAGAGAGACTTGTATATTGTATTGTGCTAATATGAAGTGAAGTGGAAACTCATTTACATCTCTTGTAAAAGTTAGATACCTATGGGTATTACTGTAATTCATTTTATTCTAAATAAAAATCAATTTAGTTGTTTTAATTTTTGTTGAATAACTTCTTAACGAAGGTTAAAGGGCCAAAGATCTTAAACTCTAAATTATTAAATTGAAATAAGACGTTTTTATCCCAAGCGATAAGAGAAGGGAGGAAATATTCCAGACGAAATACTGACTTTCAAGTAAGTAATCATTAAGACATCTTTATTTATAAAGAATGAGAATGGCTAAGTGGCGCCCACGTGCGACGATAAGTGATAGGTTGAATTGACTGAAGAATAGGCAACTTAAATTACTCTCAATATAATATTTGAACAACTCCCTAGGGAAGAATGCTAAAGAAGGTAGCACGTCTCGTGGGAGGCTTAGCTTCTTACTTTTGGTATGTAAACAATAAGCCGTCGCGATTTCAAGAGGGATTCAAAAAATTAATTAATTATTTTTTTTAATCCTTCCCGAAACCTCCTTCCTTGCACCCTCACTTTATCCACACCAAAAATGTTAGAATTTGAATTTCCATTCACAAAATGGGGTCGTCGATTAATTTTAAAAGTTAAATTTTCATTTATCTTTTAAAATTAATCGCCAATCCTTTCTTTATACGCAAATTCAAATTCTAAAATTCTTGGTGTGGATACAGTAACGGTGCAATGAAGAAACCCTTCACTTAGAGCCCAGGGGAAAATCGTTAAACTTTGGAGGAGGTTTTGATATTGTAAATTAATCATTTCACACATAATATTAAATGTTTATTAATACTCCAATTACAATTAATGACAGAAAATATATATTTATTTTTTTGAAGGAATGCATAGCAAAAACAAACAGCGTTCTGTGACAATAATTTTGCTAATTGTTTGAACTAACTTAACAAATAGGTTGTCACCACAAAACCCTAAGGAAAAAGTTGTCTTCTGCTGGTGAGTCTCTCCTTCTAAAAGATAGGAACAATTTATGTTACCATTGTATGGAGTTTTCTAATTAATATACTCGATCATTTTTTATTTTTTTTTCCTTTAGTGGGTAAGTTATCGGATTGCGGACTATAATTTAGCCGAACTTAGGGGGACTCCACCTCCAGTGGGAATTTTTAACGTGCCAAAAATCGTATTGATACGGGGCCTATGGCTTTATTTCCTATTCAAGAAAAAGGCTTTTCATCCGTAATTGAGAAACCGACCGGCGAGTTCGAAGGCAAACATGCAAATCTGTGGACCATCCAGGCGGCTTATACTCGATTGTTATCCTTAATATTGCTCTTTTAATTTTGGGTACATTTTTGAATTTTAATTCACTATTTACAGCTTTCGAATCCAAGAATTACATGTGTCCTCCGACAATGAATAATTAAATAAATCAGCAAACGTGGCAAGGGTTCGGTGTCCCTTAAAACTCCGGTGATGGTAGCGTAATTAATTTAATAAAATATAATAAATTCTTAATTTCTATTTCTACCAATCAATAAAGTTCTTCATTTTAGAAACTGTTCGCTACACCAAATGGTAAAGGCGCATTTATTTAATTTTTGATGAATTTTCTATTCTGCCATGCTTTAATATGCTGATTTAGATTTCTTAGTAAATTCCATGGCCACAATAGGCAGGGTTAGTATAGCATACTTTTGATCATTTACCCAACCTACATTATCATGCTTTCATTTAAGTTTGTTTCGGTTTCTTAAATCGGATTCTAAAAAGAATGCGTTACTTTTGAGACATCCTGTATTACAGCACACTGCTACATAGAGTATTATTATAGATTCTTATGTCTACCTAATTAATTTATTCACTCAAACAAATTATTTAGATTATCCATTTTATTATAACATGTGTACGTTTTCTCATCTAGTATGTTGCTCTCATTTTCTCGCATGTTCACGTATGTTCCTTACTTGATCCGTACCCTAAGCAGACATGTAAACAAACATAATCTAAAAAGTATTGTTTTTTTGATTTGATTTTACAATGGTTTTCACAGTGGAAGAAAAATCTTTTATGGTTTCATGGTCTTTCAGGAAAAATTTCTAGAAACTGTATTTCTGTACCAAAAATTTATTAATCAACTCCACTACTCTGTAGGACTATTCAGAGAAACAGGTATAAGGTAGACCTAAAATAAGAACTGATGAGGTTGTTGAACATGTGAGACAAATTATAACTGAGGCTTCTCGCACTTCCATCCGTCACCTGTCACAACAAGTTGATCTTTCTCTCGGAACCTGCAGAACTATTCTAAGAAAGGAGTTGCAAATGTTCCCCTATCGTTTGGCTGCCGTATATGAATTGCTTTCAGTAGATTTTAAACCAAGGTTTTTAAACAATATTGACAATGACGATTTGTTGGACAAAACTTTCTTTCCCGATGAGGCTTGGTTCCATCTAACAAGATGCATTAATTCCCAAAATATGAGGATCTGGAGTATTTTCATTGAAGACCCACTCCATCCACAAAAAATTGGTGTTTGGATAGGTTTAAGTCGGAGAAGATTGATAGGTCCAGTTTTTTTTAATGCACACTAGGGGTACTTAGATATTGGGAAGAGATTTTGCATCCATTTATTAATCCATTGCATGATGATGAGTTGCAAGTTGAATATTTCCAGCAGAATGGTGCAACGGCCTATGCTGTTAGAGATACTTTAAATATCCTTCAAAGTTATTTGGAGATCGGATAATTAGCAGAAATATGGCAAACATATAGCATATTTTCAATGTTTTATTTTGTTTGGTTTCAAATACGTAATAAATTGTAATTATCGCTTATGATTTTCTGCTGACATTATGTCAAGGTTAAATGTCAATTTGGCGTTTACTGATCAAGTAAGAAACATACGTGAACATGCGAAAAAATGACAGCAACACACTAGATGGGAAAACTTTTTGTACACAAGTTAGTGTTCGTTCAAATGTTGCCCATTTATTTCCGTTCATTTTTTATTTCTTTTGAGTATGATCCGTTTACAAAACTCCCGTGACGTTTACTCTGACAGATTGAAAATTTTGAGTGTAGTTGATGTGCACTAATTACCTACTATTTTACCCGACTGTATTTAACGGCCATTAGCGTCAAACATTTTAAACATTTTTGAAAATTTTTACATGAATCGCGATTTTAACAGAACCAAATAAAAAATGGCTTCTATTATTAAGGAATTTATGAATATTTGGAACTTGATATTAAGGCAAAATGACAAATTAACAAAAGCTTTAAATTTGAATTTCAAGGATTACCAATATTAAACGTAAAAATTATTCACAGCGTGATAGGAATTTTTATATTAACCAACTGAATGTCACTTTGACATGTCGGGAGTTTCGTGAATGGATTATACCACTTTATAATTTTACGAAACACCTTATATAAAGAAATATTTTTTTGAATCGACGCAGTAAATGATAAATTATAATTACGTCATTATAATTAAATACATGAAATGTATTCATATTTATGCAAACACATTTTTCAGTTTCGCTCGTTTTTTTTTATTTGGCAAGTTCACGTATTTGCAAATTTTCCATGTTAGAACAAAAACGTTACAAAGATTTTAAAAGCTTTTCTTGTATAGGTATCTTTAAAATATGCGAACATGACTTAACCCCAGATTAATGGGCTCAAAATAAGACAATTTAACACTACTTAGCTAAAACCTATATCAAAAGATTGTTACATAAGAATTTTTGTTCAAAGAGCTTTGAGCTTAATGAAGCACTTTTGGATATAACTAGGTTGGGTTAAATCGTCTACCTGTATATATCGTAATTCATAAAAATTTCAAATAACAAACGCTTAATTTGACTTTCTTATTTTTGAATTTAGAAAGAAATATTTAATACAAGATCAATTTGAATTTTTGTAGGTGTTTAATGTTCAAATGAAATATTCGTTACATTATATTTATATATGCTTCCGTGTATATTATTTAAATATAAATTTTAGGCGATACATGTTCTTGTTAAGAACGAGATCGGTATGATTGACGACGACATTTGCTTTAACAGGCCAGAATACAACAAGTACTCATTAAGCTTTTTCTATTGTGTTATTGAAAAATTAATTAAAAACCAAACAACTTTTATTACTTAATTAATATTATAGATATATTAAATAACTTAAAAATTGTATATATGTACAGGTATATATTTACAGTTGATCTTTATAAGCAATTGAGAAAAAGATAATTATTCGCAGAAATATTCTTCCGTGACGTTAGTACACGTATCGCAGGTGACCTCACAACACCAATTAAATTTGCAGTTACATCTTGTCTTCACCTGTCGTGTTTGTTTACGCACCTTGTAACCGCAAGACCGGCACAAGTTCCTGCAGCTTTTCTTTTCTGCTATACTTGTGGTGACAGAACGGGATCGAGAACAAATTCGTCCTTTAGTACCAAACCAATCTAAAAGAAAATAATAAAACTCTATTAAAATCAAGATTTGCTTCATTTTCATATTTCTTTGAACTAGCAGTTCTGAAATACTCTGTGTATATATATAAGTATTGATGACTCGTAGCATAATAAAACAATAAAACCAAAAAGAAATGATATATATGAATATTTTGATAGTAAAGTTTACCAAACTTCCTTAATGGTCAAAAAGTACAAAAAGGTTAACTTGATTTGTTGAATTTAGGATATATTTACAAAAATATAAATCAAATATTAAAGCATTATTAAAATGTCAATAAATTTCTTTCAACATATTGAGTTATCATTGATAATAAAACTATGAATAGAATTTTAGAAAAATAAAATTTGAAAATGTACAACGCATTTATAACAAATTAACGAAGTTTTACATTATCTAGTGGATTCGATAAATGCAACAATCAAACATTTTTTGTAGGTAATATCAAAAATCAAAGAAAATTCTTTTCAAAAATTTAATAAATTGGACTAATCTCTTTAAGATTAATGTTATAAAAACTGGGGTATAAGCAATTTGATTATTAAGAAATTAACAATTAACAAACATCCTATATATTATGATTTGATGCAAATATAACTAACTTGTTGTTTGATTTGTTATGCAATAATTAGGCGACTGTTCCAAGTACACTAAAGAATTCTTGTTCTCTTTGAGCACCATTTTATTCCCAGTGATAGAATTTCCCATTAGCTTCTGCAAATCGAAGAAAATCGCCTTACGATATCGTTCCTTGAGGCTCACGGCGACTTCACTAAACGGAGCCAGCTGCATCCAGCAAGTTTGAATCTGACAACTCGTTGATATTCCATGGCACTTGCATTTCTTTACCATCGACTCCCGAACGATCTATTTAACAACAGCTATTAGAAAGAAAATATAAGAAATTCAAAAATAAGGCGTACCAATCGTCCTATAAGATTATTCTGTAGGTTTGCGTAAGCTTGGATGTCTCGTCCTTGCTCGGTGGTGTCCAGATATTGTTTCGCAATCTGTTCACCATAATCGACATAGTCTGAGCAACCTCCCCAAGCCCAATCGACGTTGCCGCCCGTCTTCGCTATTTCCTGGGCCTGCTTCTCGTCTAAATCTCTTCCGGGGATGTTACGTGGAAACTTCCCTGACAGTTTAGGATCACACCCACATCCTTGTATTTGACCACGTGAACAACCCTCAGTGATTGAGTGAACGATAGCTGCAGAGACGATTGCACGAATATAAGCCGTTTCTCTCGTTAAGGGATGTTTCTGACGTCTAGAAAATTACATAAAATAATTAGGTCATATTACATTGATTTTTATTGTAAATAATAAAATTCTGTTAAATAAAGAGCAACAAATTTTAACTTTTTGTTTTTTTCTTTACTTATAATGGTTTGTGCTTATTGATGACCACAAAGCAAACAGTTCGCTTCTATCACGTCTGATTCAGAATAAATAAATATTTTTTAAATATCAAGGCTTTTATTAAATATTATAATTAAATTTGAATATAAAAGATATTAAAAATGTGCACAACATAAATGCGGGGCCCAAGATTTGTCCTGATGTCCAATTTCGAAACAAATAAACTGCATACGGTTTTTTTCTATAAATAGTGTAATTTTCTGCTGTGTTGATGAATTGTAAATTCATTACACACTTAACAGAAACTGTTTGGGTTATTTACCCAGATATTTAGCTAAGGTTTATAACTTATTCCGTTATATTTTAATTTATTTCATTTAATTCGACTTTTTATATACAAGCATAGAGAGCCCTTTGATGGTTTGTTAAATATAATTAGTTCTGAAAGAAAAAGATTTATAAGAACATGTCCAAATTAACACTTTCTACAAGTATTTTGCAATAATTCGCTGGGTAATAAAATATATTTAAATTAAGTCAATTCTTAGGGAATATTTGATGATAAGATTTATTAAAATTTTCTCAAAAGTGTGACGCGATGAGAAAATTTTAATAAGCTTTTTAAAAATACTCTTCTGGACAAAATTAGGGACCACCAGTAAAATTCAAAATAAATTTAAAACAAGATAACGAAATTTAATGAAACGAATAAATATATAAATCCAAGTGTTTCCTTACAGTTTAATTGATTTAAAGGCTATTAAATTTAGCAAACTTTAAAATACTTTCAATCTTTAAAATACCATTGGCCTTCTCATGAACTTATATCCTAATTTGTAACAAGTTAACAAAACTAAAATTATTAATAGCATGTATGCCCTGCTCTTGCAGCTATATATGCCGCAAATTTTCTTGGCATGCTTGAGATTAAATTTCGTATACTTTCTTGAGGTATCTGTTCCCATTTTTGAACAAGTATGTTAGAGAGCTCTTCAAGTGTTACTAGTGGTTTCGGTACGTTTTTAATTTTGTTGCCAATTAATCCCAGAGATGCTCAATAGGATTGAAATCAGGGCTTTTGGCAGGCTGTTCCAAACTGAATATTTGCATCTCTCAACGTAGCTGTGACAATGTTAGCTGTATGAGCTGTATGTCTTGCATAAAAATGAATCCATTGTCGAAATTTTCAGCAAATGGTTGAACGTTTCTATATCTTTTTGCTGGTAGCGATCCATTTCGTATCAAAACCAATTCTGTATGACTATTAAATTGTATACTACCCCAAACCATTACAGACTCCCCCACCAAATTTGTCAAATTCTCGAATGGTACATGATGCAAATCGCTCGCCTGGTCTTCGTATGACAAGAGTACAGCGATCATTTCTGCTTAGAAGGAATATGGACTTGTCGGAAAACAAAACGGAGTTCCACTGCCCCTCGTCCCAACTTTGATGATTTTGACAAAAGTTTCAGCGATTTCTTTTGTGCGTAGCTGTGAGAGTTGGACTGGTTGCTGGTTTTCTAGCAGATAAATTGACTTCTTTTAGTCTTCTTCTTACTGTTTGGTAGAAATTTTTTTTCAGTGGCTAATCGAAGATCATTTTTAATTCACGAAATGTTACAAACCGCTTTCTTAAACTCTGAAGTTCCATAAACGATCTTCTCGGAGTTTGTTTTTCTTTTAGCACCTTGTCCGCGTCTTCTTTTGAAATTACCAGTGTTCCTGAACCATGCTGCGGCCCTCTGTACCACAAATTTGTTGGTATTTAGAATTTCAGCAACTTTTCTCTGTGAATATCCTTCACGAAAAAGAATAATCATTTGGGCTACGTCTTCTGGTCTACAGTGGCGTCTAGACATATTTAATTAAATTAATGCAAACAAATTCACTAATTTTCGAACCAAAAAGGACGCTTTATTAATTAAATGACTTAAAAAGGTGTCAACAATTAGGCCTTTTTGTTGACTTTTCGTTTCCTAGCAGAGAATGCCTTGCTATTGTTATTTGTTTCATAGCACACAATTTGAATTGTGTTTAATAAATGTCAATTTATGACATGTGAAAAGTCTATTAAAAATAACTTGTAAATTGGTAATGTTATTTCAAGTTTATTTGGTGGTCCCTTAATTTTGTCCAGAAGTGTACATACATATTATGAACACACAAATAAAACCCTCCCATTATTATAAAGGAAACATTCTTTGTAGGGCAGTTCAATTGAATAGCAAATTAAGTTCCCACTATATTAAATTAAAATATATATTTCATTTTTGGATTAATAATATGTTAAAATATGGTGTTTCCCAAGAAACATATCGCCTGGTATATTTTAAATGCTACCAAAACTTTTCCTTTTTTTAATTTTTCTGATTAAATTACAAACTAAGTTTAAATATCATTGTTTTTTTTAACTCGTATATAATTTTTACAGGGTAGAGAAGCTTTATTTGTACGATATTCTCAAAACGGGATTGAACTTCAACATTCAATTCAAGGCTGCTTTTTGTTGTAAATTATTATTGATTATTACGAATGTGACAAATTTTATAAAATTATTTTATTTATAATAACCTTTAGTTTAAGAAAATGCAAAATAACAATTATTTTCCAAGTTATTGCCACTTTTCCAAGTGTTTTCAAATAAGGTGAAACTGTATAGTCCATTTACTTTTTTCTCCTAGGCCTACTACATTTGCGTAATAATGTAGGTCATAGGCTCTAGGCTTCCAAACTTTTTGAGACCACCTCCTACTTTGCAAGACAAACATTTTCCGATTGCAGAATGATGAAAATTATTAATTTTAAATGAATAGCTTGAATCGGGATCACTTTTTGACACAACATTACACTAGAAATGACAAATTGCAGGCAGTTTGCTACTTAATAAGTCATCCCATGCAAGGCGGCCAAGCGAGCTGTCAAAGCATATTGAAAGTCTTAAAAATTTAGTTTGGTTTGCAATGTAAGTCTAGAGCTACGCTTCTGCTGACGAGACCAAAACAGCTGTATAGAGGATGCTTGAGGTATCCACTACAATCAAAACCGATTTGCAATCAAATTAAGTATTAAGGTATTGTCCAAATTAATTCAAAAACTTGTCCATGCATTTTAGACACCGTGCTTCCTAAATCGACTTTATTTTACTGTGTATAGAAGTCGTACATAAAGTCGGAAATAGCAGTAATAGTTGCATATTCTTCTACGATTCTACCTCTCAAGTCGTTCAAGTCGCGGCAAGAAGTTTGATGAATTTTTTATTATAAATAAGGCCACACAGGCCACAATTCAGTATGTTGTTTTTTTAACAAAACTTTCCGTAGGGAAAAAGGAATTTACTATTTAAAAAAGTTGCATTGAAATTCTTATGGTTCGTGCGAAGTCGACACTCGCTATATTGTTACAGACAATACATTTCAGCCTAAAATACTTTATTGTATTCAAATAAATGAGAAAAGACGTCAAAATAACAAAAGTAAGAAACGTCAAAGTGACAGACGTCAAGAAACGTTAAAGTGCAGACGTCAGGAAACATCAAAGTGACAGACATCAAGAAACGTCAAAGTGACGGACGTCAGGAAACGTCAAAGTGACAGACGTCAGGAAACGTCAATGTGACAGACGTCAGGAAACGTCAAAGTGACAGACGTCAGGAAACGTCAAAGTGACAGACGTCAGGAAACATCAAAGTGACGTCAGAAAACGTCAAAGTCATTAATAGAAATTTTGTTCGAAATACTTTCGTACAACCAGCTATTGGTGAGTTACTTTATCAATATTACTGGAGTGATATTATTCAACGTTAAAAGATTTTGCCAGACAATTTATCGAATAAATTGATGTAATCTCAGACAAATGTTTTGCTTTCTACCTAGTCTTATCAAAAGCTTATTTGGACATTGGTAGGTATACTATAGCGTTTTAGATTGACTGCACTCACAGTATCTTCATCTCGTATTATAACATGAGGATAAAACTAGATGTAAATTCTAAGTGCAACCACCGCAGGTTTTCGTTTATTTATTATTCTTACTTATGAGGTGTCCACTTGTTTCAAGAAAAACTCATCAAATTGGTAAAGCAAAAACAAGATTGTGAATGGGCCGCCGAGTGGCTTAGCGGTTAGCATAGCTGACTAGTAAGTCGTGTTGCTCGGCGGTACGGGTTCGAATCCCGTCTCAGCCATGGATGTTTGAGATTTAGACCCAGCTACACATGTTTAGTAAATGCCTGGAATGGCTAAGTCCGAAAGGCAAAAAGTGGGCGGGTGCTGTGCAAAGCAAAGATAGCAAGCAAGATTATGAATTAATTCGATACGAGAAAAATTGTTGGTCGGTGATTTGGCCCCACCTGAAGTGCTACCAGCGTTCAGTGCCACACTTTGCATGCCCCGCTTACGGAGGCACTGGTATCTTCTGATATTAGATTGTCCCTCAAATTTAGTATAGATGTTGGTGATACATAGTTTGAATCGCGACATCCTGCTATCACTTTTTGACACAAGTTTGTACAAAAAAGTTGGTGATACAGTTCCGCAATAACTTTATTTAATGTTTTTGTTTTGCAAAATCCTGAAACACCAATTTTTAATTTTAAAAAGATAACTTGGTGCAAAAATCTTTTTTTGATCGGCATTTGTTTTTCCACTGTGACATTATCATTAATTTTTTTAAATGGCAACCCTAACTTTTACGTGCAGATTTTGATGGTCAGTAATATGGTGATATCAAAAAATTAGTACCTTACAAGTTTTTCGACAAAAATAGATTTTACAATGCAAAAATACATTTTATTTTATTTGAATGATAACCTTGAAATTGAAAAATTAACAAAAATAGTGAAGTTGTTTCCTATGAACCAATTGTTTTGATTTTAATTGCAGGATAACATAAGTTTTTCACAAAATTCCAGTTAAAGGTCTGGATCATGTCTATTTTTCTTCGAAGAATTTGTTGTGAAAGGTACTATTTTTTATATCACCATTTAACTAGATGGAAGATCAAAATCTGTGTGAAAAAGTTATGGTTGCCATTTAAAAAAAATTAATAATGACGTCACAATGAAAAAGTAATGCCGATCGACAAAATATTTTTGCACTAAAATGTGTTCTTTTTAAAATTAAAAATTGATTTATTTCAGGATTTTGTAAAAACGAAACATTAAAAAAACAAATTTGAGCTTGGTGCGAATAGTTCATATAATTATCGAACTTTTATGACACTATTTTAAGAAATAAACAAAATATTCAATACTTTGAAATAAAAAGTTTTCAGTTTTTTTTGAAGATATTTTAAAAAATCAAGTTTTCTTGCCAGATGAAAATTATGAAAATTAATTAAAATTGTGTAACTGGGGTAAGTTTTTCTAAATTTTTCAATAAACCAAAATTTTTTAAGGTACAGAGTTCTGATGAAGCCCAATAAGGCCGAAATACATGTATAAACTCTTTCCTAACACTTGCCAGTTACACAATGAAGATATTTTAGAAAGTAATGAAAATGTAACAGATTTTTGTACGTTTTTATAGATCCCAAAATAGCGCAATTTTTTTGTAATTTAGCCGTCTTCATGTCTCTTATAATTTACGAAATCCCCATGGTGGGCCTTCCATTATTTGTAACTCTGTATAATCAAATCACGAACATTTTCAGCATTATTTAAAAAAATTAAAAACTTAGGATTCGATTAATTATAAAAAATGTGAAAGGGAAGAGGGCACTAATTAATTAAAAATATAAGAGACAATTGTTTCCTTTAACTGCAACTGTAACTGATCAATCAATAGAAAATAAATTATGATTCAATACTAAATAATTGAAATGATAGTGAGTGACTTTCTTCTTGTTATTTGATGAAAGTAATTTTTATTTAAAACAAGTCAAAGTCACATTATTTATAAAAACCTATATGAAAAATAAGTTTTTTTTTAACGTGATCTAAACTGTGAAAAGCATTCACCTTAGATTTCTTACTGCTTTATTTTCGGACGTTCTTTTAATAATTTAAATTTTATAGGATTCAGATTTTATCAATGAGCGGTTCTTGTATTTATATTCTTGATTTCTATTTTACAATTAAGTAAGTGTAATGTGATTTTTAAAAATTTTTTATGTCAAATATACTCTTTTACAAGTTGGCCGTCTACTTTTGGAATATCCGTATACAGGTTTCCTCTTATTACAGTTTCATACATTATCTAAGGAAATGAAGTTAAAGCAAGTTGATATAAGACTGTGAAAGAATTATTAAAAAAAAATCTAAATAAGTCTCCACAAATAATTGCTAATTTTGATATTTAAGGATATATGTAGTTTAGAAATTAAAACATTATTAAGTTAAATGGTACAACTTCACTAATGTCCAGTAACTTAAATGTCTTAACCTTGATTAAATTTACTTGTCAGTTAGTATGTTACGGAATGCAGCAGAACTACACTGACAAGTAACTTTAGTCAATGGTTAAGACATTTATGTTACTGGGCATTAATCAGTTAAAACTGGGAGACAAATTTAAATTAATTTACTAATTCAAAAGATGAAAAAATATTATGAAAAATAGTTTCAATTAAAAATTTGAACTCAAGTGATTTACGAATTCTGTTTTCGTTGAAGAAAGTTATTTGGGTAGTATCATGTTTGAATGATCGCTTTCAATACATAAATATTGTTGTTTTTAAAAGAGATAGGTATGTATTATTACCTGGAGAAAGCAGATTCGGGACAATTCCAGCGATCCCATTTGAAGACTTCTTGACAATGCATCATAGCCATATGGGAACCGTTGCCGATACTGTCCAGAATACTCGCACTAAATCCGCTCTAAAGAACGCAAAGAAAAAATTAACTTCTTATGCTCTTTCCAAAACATTCAAAATTATCAAATCTAATCCATTGTACTTACAGAAAAGGGCAAAGCACTTTTTGTATTTAAGAGATTATTAAAGTTCATTGATTTAACTCCTCGTCCATTCAGCCACATTAACCACGTAAGGAGCACCACTGAAAACTGAAGGTAAATCATCTTGCACGCGTCTCGGACAAAAGTCACAATAGATGTTTGCGTTCGAGTGAATCCCTTTGTGAATGAATTTTGCTTTTATACGGGAAAAGACACCGGAGATGATGGTTCTTTTCTTGAATGGCAGGCTTATTAGTGACCATTGAAGGGAAGGACCGGGAGTAGTAAACGGCCGCCTGTGATGTCTTATTAAGGTGGAATAGGATTAGCAGTAAAACTATCGTCCTTTGTGTGAATCCTCCGCAATAAAGGTGCTAAAGTTGTAAACCTGTGAACGGTCGGTGGTCGTTTCTATCGTGTGCGTCATTTTCGATGTTTATGTAATGGTAAGGAATGAGAAATTACGTTAACGAAGATATTTTGACAGATTTTGGCCGTAAATTTTGACATTGTAGGAAAATGAAGGAACAGGAATTCAAGATCATCCGCAGTTTAAAATTCGTTGAAAAAGCAAAAGCAAACAATTTTAAAACGGGTTGTAATATTGTTTAAATGCGATTACAAATTAAAAATATCAAAATTTTAGGAAGCGTCGCTGATCTCTTTTAAAATTATACTAATTTTCTTTTACTACAATTTAAAAAAATTGTAAAATCCAGTTTTCTTGCCAGATGAAAATTATGAAAATTAACTAAAATTGTGTATCTGACAATATAGAAAGTGTTAGGAAAGAGTTTATAAACTCTTTCCTTTTTCATAAAAAAATTGTGTTGAAAACAAAGAAAGTGAATGATTTGGTCAATTTGAAGCATTATTGGTCGCATTTGTATAAGTTTTTAATTGATTCAAACAGTTGAAGAAAAGAGTTATTCCACTTTTTACAAAGATATAACATAGGAGACAAATATAAATTAAAAATTAAAACGTTTCTCACCACACTACTTGGTATCTTTAAGGTAACACTTCATGAAGTTTTTGTTTGCGTACTGAGAATGGCAGCTTAGCTGTTGAAAAAATTTTTTTTTAAATAATTTTTTCTTTTAGATATCACAAACATGGAATTATAATTAATCGGACAATGATCCGTAGCACTTTGGTTTAGAACACCTATTGAGGATATTTGAGGTTGAAGCGGTACCCCAGATTTGTACTTCCTATGTTCATACGGGTTTAAGAATAGCTTCATATAGTAATAACTTGTTATTTCGACCAATCAGCCAATTATGTTGTCTAAACTTGAGCCCTAATTGCTTCCGCTTTATAGTATAAAAGTATTTTCTTTCTTAGCCTTAATATGTGACTTGCATAGCCAACTTTCTATTTTATGAAGATATGTTCGCAAAATTCGGGATACGATATTGTTGTTTGCGTGAGATGATGGTATCATATGCAAATGTAACTACCAGGGTTCTCCGAATTGTTGGTTGGTCGATGATATAAATAAGGTAGAGCAGCGGCCCAAGAATAATACCTTGCGGAACTCCAAATTTAATTTTGTGGGGGATTTTTATCTTCACGATGTTTTATAATGAAATAGCGATCGGCAAAGGAAGATTTCATAGGATCTCAGGGATATAATTTTTTTAGTTCCAACCTTATCGAAGAGATATGCCTATGTACACATAGAGCAGTATTTTGTTCCTACTAGATTCTGACTTATTTTGTGAGTTAACAAACGGAAGTAATCGGTCAATAAATAATATTTCGAGAAACTGACACAATTGGTTAAGTCTATAGGGTTGCACTTGCTCTAATAGTTTTGGTATAAAAACTATTTCTACTTTGGTGTAAAAACTATTTCTACTACCTTCCACTGTGATGGAAAATAGGTTAATCTTAGGCCTGCATTGTTGGTAATTGTTAACATTTTCAGAACTTTTAGGAATAACTCATTGAGAATGATAGCTGTAATGAAGTCATGGCCAGGAGACGTTTTAGGATTAAGTTTCGTTTTAATAAGGTTGATAATTTTTCGAGTTGTGAATTTTTATAATGGCGGATCAAGTTGATCTGTTCAGAAATTTGCTAACTTTGTTTTCATTTATTGTGTCAAAAGGGAACTGTTGGAAGATCTTTTCTAAGTATTTGGCAAAAAGAATTATTTTACCTCTATTTTTGCCCATTAACCTTCATCTTTTCGAATTGGGAAATTATGAGCTTGCGTCTTCCAAAGAGAGCATTCTGAAAGTTCTGTAGGTGTTAGATTATTTGAGTAATACTGCATTCCATTATTATCATATTTACTAAGTCGTCTTTTAAACTCACTCACTGGTCTGTTAAATATTCTTTTATCTGCTGATGCTTAAGTTATTTGCTAGTGTTTTTTAGCCTATCTTTGTTTTCTACTTTAGTACTGATTTTATTTTGATAGTAATATTCCAAAATCTTTTCATATAGTTCAATTCAACGACAATACAGCTGCAAAATCCATGTAAGAGCATAAATTTGGACACACGATTAGGTTGGACTTGATAGGTATTTGCAAGTGAAGAAAGACTTGGCTTGTCTCAACAATATACACATTATTATTATTATTGTTTTCATAAGAGATGAACTCTGCGTCGTCAATCACCGAAGTAAAAATCGACAAATATTTCACTATTATTTCCTTTTCAATAGTGAGTAAGAAAAACATAAAGTCTTTTACTTTAACGCCAATTTACGTGGCAGAGCTCATCTCTTATGAAAACGATAATAAATTCCTGTACATAGGTAAGAAAGGCGAATTTGACGTTATGTGTTGCAAATGAATGATTAAATTAATTTTAAATTTTTTAAGTTCGAATCAAATCCCAAAGGTATTTTCGGTACTTGGATATTATCCTGTTCGTCAAAAGTAACTTCAGACATCAAATTCAATTTCGAATTTTCTTATATTGCCATTGTGGGTTTTAGAAACTGAAGCATTGGTATCAACCCCTCTAGGAAAATGATATTGGGTCATATAATGGCGCTTTTTTTTTAAATGGTTCTAGAGCGGGTTTCTACTTGTAAAGCTCACAAGTACCATCATTATTGTTATGTGGAAAAATTAATCATGCCACTAATTATTATATTTGACATTCTGAGTAGAGTTTAGTCTCCTTAATACCCACTTGAAGCAATGAATCAAACATTTCTTGCTGATTAATCACTTAAATACATAACAGATTCCAAAATAGCGCAACTTTTTTGTAATTTAGCTGCCTTCGTGTCTCTTATAGTTTACGAAATCCCCATGGTGGGCCTTTAATTATTCGTAACATATAAATTTTCAGTAATGTTTAAAAAAATTAAAAACTTAATATTCGATTAATTATACAAAATATGAAAGGGAAGAGGGCATCTATTAATTAAAAATATAAGAGACAATTGTTTCCTTTAACTGTAACTGATCAATCAGTAGAAAATAAATTATGATTCAATATGAAATAATTGAAATGTTAGTGAGTGACTTTCTTCTTGTTATTTGGTGAGTCATTTTTATTTAAAACAAGTCAGAGTCACATTATAAAAACCTATATGAAAAATAAGTTTTTTTTTAACGTGATCTAAACTGTGAAAAGCATTCACCTTTAGATTTTTGACTGCTTTATTTTGAAACATTTTTTTAACAATTTAAATTTTATAGGATTCAGGTTTTAGCCGTTCTTATATTAAAATGTTTTATTTCTATTTTGCAATTAAGTAACTGTAAGTGATAAAATTTTTTATGCTAAATATGTATTCTGTAAGTTGGCCGTCTACATTTGGAATATTATCGTAAAATTAATCATGCCACTAATTATTATATTTAACATTCTGAGTAGAGCTTTGTCTCCTTAGTACCTACTTGAAGCAATGAATCAAACTATTATTGCTGATTAATCACTTAAATACATAATAGGAACAATTATGATCAAAATCTACATGAAAAAATTAATGATGACGTCTACTGGAATAACAAATGCCGATCGAGAAACATTTTTGCACTAAAATGTGTATTTTTAAAATTAAAAATTGATCTGTTTCAATATTTTGCAAAAAAAAACGTAATAAACAAATTACGAGCTTAGTACGGGACTCTGTATATCACCTTTAGTATAATATTAAAAGGATTATATTAAATCATTTTTTTAATAGTAAAGTAATGAAATTTTTTTTGAGTTCTGATTTACCGCTGTTGGGCGATTTGTTGGCAACATATTTGACAATCCAGAACACTGCTATCAGAATACTTTCGGATCAGAGTAAAAGATCACGACAAGAATAATCTTTTTTTTCTTTAGTATAGTTAAGCTGCGTTTGTTTACTCAACTCCGTTCACTTTATTTATTCTTTTCGAATTTTTGTCTTACTTGTATTAAAACTTATTCATTCGCTCTCACTCTAATTTTACTCCATCTCTGCATCCATGTAATAAATAATAAACGAATTCAGCTTTAACAACACTTTCTGTTTTTAGAACAGATTCTGTATAATGTATGTTATGTTGTACCACTGAAAATAAAATTACTTTTGCAATAAAAAAATAACATGCTAATAGAAAATGTTTTCAAAAATATCCTAAACAAAACGTACAGTGTTATTTAGAGCAACTCTTTATCTGTCATTTGAAGTTTTGTTGTTGAAGTTAGTTCGTTAGAACCCAAGTTACTAATTTCTTAAAGTGATACTACAAATAAAAAGATTGAGAGGAATTGACCAGAGAGCATTTTCGAATCATGATTTATTTTAATTTTAAAAAAGGTTTAAGTGCTTATGAGTGCAAAAGGAATTTAGATTCGGCTATTAGTGAACAAGCACCTTTCTTGGCTACAATTTACCGATGGTATAAGAATTCTATTCAGCAACAAAAAGGAGCAGGACGTTCTCCTACGGTTGTTACCGACAAAAACATTGCTGCTGTTAAAATATTAATTGAAGAGGACAATAAAGTCACTTATGCAGTAATAGAGCATCAACACAAGATTGGATCCTTAGCTGCATTTAAAAAAAGTGGTGAGTCGTTTTGTGCCGCATCACCTTTCTGACGTACCAGAACAATTTCCTTGTAGGCCGGAAGGAAGAGAAACTCCAGGAGGCCATCAACTCTACATTAGTGGACACTAACAATGAAGTGGGGGTTCACTGGGAGATAGAATATTTTGAAAACACAATTCAAAATGAATACATGGGACTTATACAAACTTGAATGCGGAATTACGATAGAGATGTTGAGAATAGCGAAACGGCCATCCAGGAACTTACGCAGAAGCGAACGAATCAGTTAGAGGAACTCGATGCTTTACAAAACGAATACACTAAACGAGAACAAGAAATGAAGGACTACATCAAAGTAAGAGAGATTCGTTTGGAAGAAGAAAAGGAAATGAGGAAAATGAATGCAGCAGCGGTGAAAATTCAAGGCTGGTGGAGGAGGCTGATGTGCAGATTACACTTGGGACCTTACAGACAGAAGAGCAAAAAGAAAAAGAAGAAATAAGCCAAATTATTTAGTAGTTAAGGCTATTGTGTAAGGCAAATATAAATAAACAAATGTCAAATGTCAAAAAGCAGAGCGTGTAAGAATTTGTTATGAAACTTTAAATTTCTTAAATAATGGCGGATACCAAATTTTTTCCAAATTAGTGACAGGTGACGAGATTTACATTCCCTTTTTCGGCGTACCTACCCGCCAAGAGAGTCGTGTATGGATTCACGAAAATGAGGAAACTCCAACAATGATCATTATAATCAGAACCGACTAGGAACAAAATTTTTAAATTTAAACGATAGAAGTTGGATTCCTGTGGTATTTTACATTACTTTATTTTTTATTATTGTTACGAACTTTATCAATGATACTGTATATCACCAGCATAAAAAAATTGAATTTTCTAAAAATTTTTTGAAAAATCTTGCTTTTTTGTTATTTGATTTTGAATATTCCTATAAACATTTTATTAAAAATTGACCTTGGTACTTGACTTAACAATGACACATATTTTTTACGCATAATCAGCTTAGTCAAAATGCCGATGATATAATAAAAGCAATTGTAATCAACAGCGCCGTATCAGCTTCTAAAAGGTATCACTCAATCAATGATTTAAAATGGCAACGTGACAGTGCTCCAGTTTACTAAAATGCGAGTCATATTTATTTGTAAATATCAATGACCTTCATGTTTTTAGCAAAAGTATTTTATTTATTTTGATACGATGGTTTCATTTTCTTAATCATTGTACAGCATTACGCACAGGTAATTCAAGGGCGTTTCTGAGCACAAGCAAGATAAAACTACTTTACATATCAGCAGAGGTCTCGTGTTAAATAATCCCGTGTAGTAAATAGATTAAGAGGATGGCGGAATTTACTCCTAGATAAACTTCGAGCTAAGCTCATTAAAACAACTCCGAGCGGCCACTTCTCACTGCTAAATGCGAGCTCCTGCTTGTTTGTTAACAGGTAGGTCATTTACGACGTCCAAATTGCACCTAATAAATATTTACAAAGCCCCTCGAATGAGACGTTACCAGAAACTGGGATTTCTGACGCCAGACAAAGGGACTTATTCCTAATTCGCATCCTTTTGAGGTAGCGAGAACGGCGTGAGTTTCTGCGATAAAGTTGGCAGATAGTTAAATATTGGACCATAAAGATAAAGACGATGGTAATTTGAAAATATAAAATGCAAGAAATTTTTATGTGTATAGTGTTCTGGAAAGTTATACAAATAAAAGTTCCTGAAATTTTCAAAGGAGATAAGTTTATTTCTGAGTAATAGTTTCCCATTAAATTATGCTCTACATTAAACATTTAGTAAGCTTTATAATAAACAATATCTTCCTTGATCCCTTACTTTCAGTATAATTATTTAATATTAAATTGGGATAATAGCATTAAGAACATGGCATATTTAAAATTTATTTATTTAGATATATAGGCAATACAAATTAATTTGTTATCTGTGTACGTAAGCCCCGTATTCCTCGTCTCCGTTATAGCCATAATGAGCCATTGCAATTTCTTTTTCATCGTGGCTCAAATTAACGTTGTGGCTGTAGACTCCTCCCTGATTGTTAAACCTCCAGAAAGCGTTGATAAGGAAGAGGATGATGGCCATTTTTCCGAAGAATGCCGCTTTTAACAACATAAATTTCAGCGAGGTCAAAACCATAGGAGTCATCATTGATGATATTAGAAAAGGTATCACCATAAACGGTAACATTTTGGTGAACATGTTTTCTTTTTTCTTCATACCTTTACCCTCAAAATGTATATCTGTAATTAACAAAACAAAAAAAGGAATTTAGAACACACGATAAGAGAGAAACGAATTAGTAATACGGAAATAGTATGTACCTAGATGTTATCTCACGTTGTTTTGACACTTGGCCTAGAATGGACTCAATGAATCACGTTACATATAATTGAGTATCAAGTACTTATCTACATAAGAAAATAAATAATTTGTTACCAATGAATCACTTTGGAGTCTGAACTTAATTTTAATAAAACGGAGGAAGTATTATGTACACAAGATGTTATCTCATGTTGTTTTGATTTGATACCTAGAATGTCTTGTATGAATGGACCGAATGAATCATACTACATGCAACTGAGTATCAAGTACCTGTCTGTATAAGAAAATGAATCATTGAAGTTATTTACCAAGGAATTACTTTGAAATCTAATTTTGCAGATAGCACGAAAATACCTAGCTACTTATTAATCAAATTCTATGATATAGTACATTAGGTAATGAGTAGGGGAGACGGGAGGAATGAGAACCATTTAAAAAAATCAACATATTTTGAAAAATAAAGTGTACTCTCTCAACAATTTTCTACTGTTTTGTATAAGGAAAACCATTAAAATGACATAAATGTATCATTCATGTCATTAACAGAAATTATAGTACATTCATTTTTAAAGTGTCCGTTAAAGTAATTTATTTTTTTTATAGCAAACGTTAAAGTGTGCTTTGTCCAACTCAAAACAGTCGATAAAGCGGAATTTTAACAGCAAGGGTAAATAAAGTAACACTTTAACAGCAAGGGTAGATAAAATACTTATAGATTATATATACAATAACAATATAGAAAGTATATTGCCAGTTACACAATTTTAATTAATTTTCATCTGGCAAGAAAACTTGATTTTTTAATTTTGTTATTTGAATTAATAAATATTATAACTTAACCATAGCAACAACCCACACTAGTTACTGGGATCATGATCATACAACGCGATTTTGACACATGATTGCTCTTTTTATTTTTCTGCGAAATTGTTTAAATTTAGTCTTTAACGCTCGCTATAAAAATAAATAAAATGTTACACACGACGGTAAAATTTAATTATCGACTCGTGAATTAAACGTTTTCACTCGTCGCTAAAAATCAATTTTATCGTCTTGTATAACAAATAACTATTATAATATATTCATTAAAAATAAAAGTGGAATTGGCTCTTGTTTTGTCAAACAACAACAATTAACTACAGTTAATAAAATAAATAACCACCTTTTTTTCATATGTAACACTGAGAATAATACGAAAACAATAACAAAAGTACCGTAATATTTGTTCAAGCACACATATCCAAATTATCTTACTGTGTTGTTCTTTTATGAATCTTCGGCATATTTAACAAGAAAACATACTTGTGAAATATCAGGGATAATAAGAATCACCTGTGGTTAACAATAATTTGACTCATTACCCAGATGGAATTAATATTTTAAGTTTGAGAATTAGAAAAATAGCACATATAAAAAAGAAACAAAATATTAGAATCAAATATATTATTAACGAAACAGTAATAAAAAATCTAAACATTGTCCAAAAAATAATCTTTGATTATAACATGGGCTCACTGCCATTATTACGCATTGTTTTTTTGCGATAAATGAATACTCCATGCGACCTCGGCGGGAAGGGGTACTACTCATCTAAATTTCAATTTTTTTCTTTAGTTCGTTATACCTAATCCAGGATGGTTCTTATTGACCGCAGGCTACGCTACCACTCTCTCCCAAAGCACGGATTTATGTATACTTTAGAGAGGAACTTTTTCTAGGCCGCGCAAAATGAGAGCTGTGGGGGCGCCAATAAATTCGTACTATCTCAACGCGGCATTTTTGGCGCTATGTTGCTGGGCGACCGACGTTGGATATCGAATTGCACGTGCTCATTTCCTCTTTGGTCATGAGCAGGGGTCGGGAAATTCCAAACGGGCATGGGCGTCCCTTTATTTATTACTTTTGTAATTGATATATATTTATGAAAGTCGGCAAAAAATCAACCGCAAATGTTTATTTTATTAAATTTAACGTGTGCACTCCATTGCCGCGTCTTAGTAAAAAATCATATACTTTTTAAGAAAAGCTGGAATTTTCCGAACTGTAGTTATGAGTCATCTTTTTAGTTGGGCGTACGTGTTGTGGGGTAATGACTCATGACCTAAAAGTGCACTTAAATTCGAGCTTTAGTTATAAGAAATTAGAGCCAATTTCATAATAGAATTTAAAGGAAACTTTAAATTAAAGTCACTTTCAGATGTAAAAACAACTGCGAAAACACATTTCTTTACACATCTGAATGTAAGTTTAAGTCCCTTTTAAATTCGATTATGAAACTGGCCCTTAGTTATAACATATTTTTTAAATCTTTTCTTTGTTTTAATCATCCGAAAACAATGTTTGTCAACTCGAAAGCGATAGCATAACATGAGTATCTTAATTTATTTAAAGAAAGAAAGGAAAATACTTAGTGAAATTAAAGGAAAAATAATACAAATAATAATATGAATGAAGTAGAAGTTTAAAAATGGGGAGGAGCTCAAAACCATCTCTGAATCTGAAGAGTTTTCGGCAGGAAATTTTTTTTGCCAATATTGGTTAAAAGAATGAAATCAGTAGTTCGCATATGCAAACTATGTAACTGTTTAGGAGTGATAAAATCTGTTCAAAGGAGAGAAAAATGCCAACAGTTGATTTTGTCAAGTTAAAAATTAGGGAGAAAAGGATATAGAATTTGAAGCTGTTACAAGTAAGTTTCGTTCATAAATGACAACAACAAAATAAGGATAGACACAAAGAAAAAAGGACACACTTAGGAAGGAAAAACGTAATAAATGTAGTGTAAATAAAACACTAACGATAAGAACAAAATGTTTAGCACGTACAGCCGAAACACAAGAATAATGAGATCAAGATCACTTTACTGCCGAATTAGGATGAAAAGGAAGATCTAGAAAGGGAGAATGATTCTATACAGAATACATTATTGCAAGACCTATATAAAAAAATAAATAAATGAGGCACTTATGGATTTATAAAGGAAGTTAAAGAAATTTGGAATATGCAACACAAAGTCTAACAGAGAAAAATTATAACGAGAGTAATGTTGAGTTGAAAGAAATAAAAAAGATACCATAGAAAAAAGCAGTTAAAATAAGCAATAAAAAATAGTCAAGAGAAAGACGTAAGGTAGATTTTGATATTGAGTCTTATAACTATTATTTGTCTGCGTTATTTACAGAAAATATGTACTTTTTTATCTCTTTCATAGTCGTACTTGTTACCGTTGTAATAGCAAAATTATACCTCATACAGTGATTTCTCAATTTCCTGACGATTTGTGTTACTTTTCTGTTCATCCTCGTCATTCTCTCTAAATTATTTAGTCTTTTTTTTTTCTGTTTGTTGTCAATTTTATTTTCTATATTTTGCAGAATAGAGTTTCATTTTCGACTTTTTTTCGAAGTTTTACATTCTTGGAATGTTACTGTACTACGAGCCTAAGGCTCTAGGGAAAACTTTTATTTTTTATCTCTTTGTTTTCCCTAGAACATAGATATTCTGAACTCCCTATGCTATCAAATTTCGAATATGGCAATACAAAAACTTGTTTCTCATTTAAGATAAATTGATGATCAATACTTTTCAAGTGCATTCACATGTAATTGAAAATTTATTGTACTACCGTTTTTGTGATTTTCACTTAACAATATTGATATTGGGGATATGGAATGAGGATTTATTCTAAACAAAAATTACGGGCGATAATTTCAATTACGGTGTTATACAAGCAGTTTATGCCAAACTATTGTAAGATGCTCGTGATCTTTAATTAAATTAGGCGATTTGTTAGGTAAATTTTTAACGAATTATTGAATCCTGCATGAGGAAGACCAGTGGGCAATAGGCGATTCAAAAGGTAAACGCCGTCATATAAACATCGACAATGACATTTGTGAATCTATTATTTTTTGCAATGCGGTTATAAAACTTTAGAATACACTTTTGTAACTTCATTTACCGTTTATTATTTGTCGCGCCATGAAGGTATCGCTGCGGCCAGAAGTGGTTAGATTGCAATTTAACTTTTTATTGGGGAGACATTACTTTTAATTTGATTGTACAATCGCAAAAGATATTAACGTAGGGAAATACTGTAGCATTTTCTGTTACCGTAAGCGCTTCCAGCCAGAAAGAGAGGGTGGGCGATAGAAATAAAAACTCGCCAAACCGAAAGGATGGGTCACAAACAATTCCGATATAGCAATTCAGCAATTGATTTTATACATAAACACCCTGTATATTCATGCCGTTCAGTAGCGTTTCTTTAGAAATTAATGAATTCTGCTGACTAACTTTGCTTGATTTCACATATTGACCGTTAGTATATTTCTACTCAGACTCTAAGTTCTACATCAAAGTAAAACATTTAAATATCTACTTGCCCTAGTGTCTTAACAGTGGTTTCTGGGATTATCGGAATTGTTTATGACCCATCCTTCCGGTCCGGCGAGTTTTTATCTCTATCGCCCGCCCTCTCTTTCTGGCTTGAAGCGCTTACGGTAACAGCAAATGCTATGTCAATATTTTTGATTGCGATTGTACATTCTATACGTTGTTGGTTTCTTAAATATTTACAAAAAAAGTTTCATTTACGTGTAAAATACATTTTTTAAAAATAATTTTGTTAGAGTATTATAAATATCATTTAATATTATATGTTATGAAGAATTAGAATGAAATTTTGTTATATGTACTAAATTGGTTAAGGAATTAGAAAGTGACGTAGCAATCGGGGGTGCGGCGAGTGCAATGAACAAGATAGGGGGGAAAACGAGAGATTATTGCAATAATTAAACTTTTTAATTTAGCCAAAATTAAAAAAAATGTTAGATCAACATATATATTAAAAACAAAATGAAAGCCATTCAATGTTAGTTGAACATTCTCTTTTAAATAATCACATTTTTGATTTTGCAAATGCCAAAGTTCTTTTTGTGAATCTAACATTTTTAAGCATAAATTTATCGAAATGCAAATTTAAGTGAAACTTTTTGCAGTTTTTTAAACTCGTTAAATAAAATACAATAATCGGAAACATAATTGTTTATATTACAAATAAGTACTTTACTTTTAGTTTATTAATTATTTTTTGTTATCTTTTTATAATGTTTATTGTTAGAATTGTAATTATTTAAATTATAATTACAACAATTACACTACATACTCTCGTTAGGTTTTCCTAGGATTTCCTTAACTTTTGCAGTAAATACTAGTTCTGTTAAGACGGGCTTAACCGCATTGACAATTATATATGTACTTGTTATTTGATTTGACAAGTAATATAATTTCTGATATAATTTTTTTAACATTCTCTTCACAAAAACCTAAAAATTAGTAGGCTAATGTTATAATTTTATTTTATTCACTTTGAAAAAGCAAACAAGCAGCTTGCGAAACGTCAGTGGTTATTAAATATACTATTTAAATAAATATTATTAAATTCTGTTTTTTTTTCATACAATACCCATCACAAGTAAGAACTGCACCAAACTTATAATTATATCATACAAATATCATATATAGATATTTATAAACAACCAATAATAAGGATATTTTTATTATTATTTTTTCTTAATATGAAATAAATAAATTCATCCAAGTAGTCAACTTGAAATTAGAATATTATAACTCTAATGAAAAAAAGACTCTAAAAGTTAGTCGATAAATATATGGCAATTTTAATCAAATTTTAAAAAATAGTTTTATTTTGCCATTTGTGAATTTTCCCATATACAGAATGTTATCAATTAAGGTGACAATAATTAATATCACGTATAGAGGAGATCAAAATATTGCGATTTAACATAATGTCTCTATATCCAAAAGTCTTTCGTTTTTGAGATATAATCTCCTAAAGGGACGACTTGGAAAGTATATTTTCTTAAATATCTTTAGAAAGGTTTAAGGTAGAGGATTGAAATTTGATATGTAATCGAATACTCTTCACCAGTGGCGTAGATCCAGCATAGTGGGTTATCATTTTAGTACATAACGTTTTTATTGTCACTTTTTCAAAAAAATCTGAAATAAGAACTGAAAAGTTCGAATCAAATTATACAAGAAATATCGCCAGATTGATTCTTCAGATGTTTGAAATGTGGAAGGAAATCAAACATGCCTTGATAACATTAGCTCTTTTTTTACAAATCAATATACAACTATTTTTTAATTTATGAATTAAAAATGGATACTTAAACGACGGATATCATTCTCAATTTTGGAGAGAGTAGAGGAAATAGTTAGGCAAACAGCAATGATTTACGCAGCATAATTTGGACTTTGGTATTTTTTTTTTAAACATACCTATTTTCCGGAGGTGAGAAAGGTTTTCCGATTTGTGGGGCACCTTGTATGAATACTGCTCTGTAAAAAGTCTTCTTGCTGCCAATAAATTGTATTTAAATTGTCTTTTATACTAATTTCGACCCTCTAACTTAAACCGTTCTGAAGATTTAAGAAAATATACTTTGCAAGTTGTCCAATTAGGAGGTTACAACTAATAAAAGACTTTTAGTTAGATATAGATAAGTTAAGTTAAATCTTAATATTTTTATGTCCTCTACATGTACCATAACTATTACCACCTTAATCGATAACATCCTGTCGACTGTGTCGGTTTTTTAAAATAATCTAATGAGCGAAAAGTTTAACTGATTATGAACGTTCTGTATAAAAACTAAATATTTTATACATAAAAAAATAAATAAAAAAAATAACAAAAACATCGAAGTTTACAGTTTAATACATTCCTAACGAGAAATACTCTTGCACCAATCTATCTCAGATTGCCATAATTGGAGTAATTGTGTTAATAATAATTCTTTTAATAATGATTTGTGAAATTATTACGTACATATACTTTTTAATTGGTAATTGGATTAAAAGAAAACAAACATATTAATTTAAATGGCATTGAACAAGGTAACTATAAATTTTATCTGATACATTAGAGACTTTAATATTTATATTTTTAAAGAAATTAAGAATGTAATTATCTTTTTATTACTATAAACCATTAAAAGTTTTAGATAACCTTAACTTCTGCTTAATTATATCATTTTATAACCAACAAAAACTCTATATGCAAACAAGTCATTTTTAAAGGGTTTACTGATTTGTCAATAATAAAAAAATGTACATCTATAAATTTCATTTTTTAAATAAATACTAATATTTTTCATTAAAAGGAAATTTAAATTATCTAAATCCGTTACACATTTGTATTATGTAAACATTATGACTAATTCATAGCAATAATAAATATAAACAATATGATTAATTAATATTTATTAACCTATCTACAAGGTTGCGTTCACACTGATGAAGCAAAAACGTTTTTGGACAAAACATTTCACTGTACTGTGAAACATTTTGAGTAAAACCGTTTTTGAAACTGTTTCAGCGTGTTTTTTGTTTCGATGATGATCTATTTAAAACATTGAAGAAACACCCTAACTAAAATATTTTGTCCGAAAACGTTTTTGCTTTATCAGTGCGAACGCATTTCAAAGTGTTTTCATGAACATAATAACTACTCAATTATTAATTTTAAACATCTGATACAATAAATTGGCTGGCAGTGTGGTGACCTGATGTGGCAATGATAAGTGATAAAGAAGTTCGCATAAAATTTGGTGATTCATGCACAGAACTTGAAAAATTTGTCTGATCATATACACAATACGGTGCGTAAACTTATCTTGGCATTTTATTTTTGTGACAATACAGATTCCTATCGAAACTTAATCTATGGAGATATGAAATAACACAAACATATAAACAGTTTTTGAAGGTAACAATGATATTATTTCTCATTCATCTAATGTTATATCAATTTTGTCGACTTAGTAGAATAAAATGACACAAACAATGCTAAATGATAAGTTTCATTACCTTTCGTTCTTCCCTGGTTAATCGTTGTACTTGCGCTTGTTATATTTTCACAAATTTTAACTTCACTTTTAATTTCATCCAAATATTTAGACTGCCAATCGTGCTTAATCATGTCACACATTATTGTGTTTGAATACATCAACATAACAAGGATCACACTCACAAGCATTTCTAGGTATGTACTTCCGATATCATTGAGTTACGTATACTTCTTTCTTATATGGTTGATGAACGCAATGGAAATGAACGCGAAATAAAAAAAGTCGACGCCTCGAGATGGCCTAATTTTTTTCGTTTCTGTGCAAGTCACTAAAGCAGGTTGGATGATTTTTGGGTAACAAATACGATCATTAAATTATTGGCATTAAAAATTAAATAAATTATTGACATCTTAATGGCTTCTAGTTTGCGGAAAAAATTGCATATAATTTATAGCGGTGTTTCTGCAGTTGTGTCGTTTAACTGCACTTTTCACCGTTTTCTTTACTACCAAGGCAATGAAAGTAAGATACCCATATCTTACAACGTAAGTGAACTGCAAAATGCATGCAAGCGCAAGGAAAAGACGTATGTTAAGTGGGTCAAAAGTAACAGTTCATGTATACTTCAATTAAACAGATTTTACCGACTGAAGAATATCTGATTACGTAATGATTAGAAAACAGTTTTTATTTATAGCGGAAGTAATCGGTTAGTATTATTGCTTTCCATTCAATGACAATAATAGTTAATGTTTATTTATTTTACATCACGATTTTTATGGTTTCGTGATATTTAAATATTTTAGCCTTTTGTTTTTCTTCATTCCTTTATTTCGCTATTCTTCTAATTCATAAATGCAAATCATTGAATTAATTTTATTATTTATTTTTTATAAAACTACAAAAGTTTCTTTTTTTATATCCTAACCGGTTTCACCAGTTATGACATGACGTAGAGAGAAATAAATATACCTACATAAAACGCCCTGAGCCATAACTCCTTTATTTATAGACTACTTTTAAAAACAAAAAAGCAAATGAAATGAGACTAAAAACACTATAAAATGTGGTCAATTAATTATTTTTTTTAGTTACCTATATGATTAAACCACTGTCAATTTTTATTTTTTAAATGGCTCTGTATATTTTTTATTATTGTATCTAGTAGAACTACTTTTTCTAAATTCAATGATGTGCAACACTTTAAGTTTTGGCCAGTAAATATGGATAGAAATAGAATAGAATAGAAATTTATTTACGTATTGTACAATACAAGTCAAAGATATATACATACCGATTACAATATATTTCAAGAGTAAGTTGAAAATATACGTAATTGCTCTTTAGCCATTTGGGAACTCATCAACATCATAATAGGCTCCAAGGAGTAGATTTTCTTTTAACTTTTTCTCAAATTTTCGTTGGTTTAAATTCCACCAGGCTTTGCATTTGTTATATTGTGTGATGCCCTTCCGCAGGTATTTGCTTGTTGTTAACCGTACATGTGGAACTTTCACATCTTTATTTCGGGTATTGTATGTGTGGATGTCTCCTTGTCTAACGAGAGGTTTTCTGTTTTGATAGATTTTGGATAGTGTGATAGAGGTATAGAGATGGGGCTGTTCTGCTTTGTGCTCCACATATACTTTTTATGGCTTTCTTTTGTTGCAATATAATATCTTGCATATGTACACTGTGGCCCCATGTTTCTATTCCGTAAGCTACAATAGACTGGACGAGAGAATAATAGGCTATTTTTGCAGCGTTTTCTTCTGATGTTTGGTAGGTTCGTTTAATCGCATAGGTAGCTTTTGCTATTTGTATGCATATTTTTTAAGTATGTTGTTTCCAGGTCAGGCGATCGTCAATTTGTATTCCTAGAAACATCACCGTTTGGCTTGCCGGAATCCATCTGTCCATTTTATAAGTAACCGAGACTGTTTTATCTTTTTTAAAGCTAGATGATTTTTCTCAAACCAGAGCTCAGCATTTTTTGTTTCCTGTATGATTTGATCGTGTAATTTATTGATGTCTTTATTCTTTACTGATAGGGTAGTATCATCCGCGTAGAGTACGAGGTGGTTTTCTTTTCCTATATAGTGGGGCAGGTCGTTTATATATATTATAAAGAATACCGGACCAACCAAGGAACCCTGCGGTATGCCGTGTTTTATTTTTTTCAAGGAACTATTTGTATTTTTATGGATACCGATTGTTGACGATGTTGTAAGTAGGAGCTTATTAGATCAAGCGCAATTCCTCGGCATCCATAATACTCCATTTTGAGCAAAAATATCTCATGTGACATAAGATCAAAAGCTTTATTTAGATCCATCATTTCTGATATACTGTAAGCACCTGATCAGTACGGGAGAAAGGATGGTTTATATTTTGTCACAAACGTTCTCACTCCGAACACGAGATTTCTAAAAATAGAAATCTTTTACAGAGAAAATTAAAAGAGACTGGAAGTCTCAAATTCTGACTTCTCTGAACTCCCTTTCTAAACTTTACCACCCTTTTAACCAAAACTTTTCCAAACCAAATCGAGATGCAAGAAGCTACTGCTTTGTTAGTAGCGTTTCCAGTTTTAGCCAAAAATTAGCCAGCAATCGTTCTTCCCGCTCTCTTCGGACTTGATTTGAATTTTGGCCCTTTTTACCCTCAGACTTACTTATTTTGGGTTTGTTGGATCTTTTTCCTCTCCTTGTTCGACTAATTAAAGATTATCAAATAAAAACTACCTTGAGATTTTAAATAAAATTCGAAAGTTTTAACAAATAAAATATATATTAAAATAAAATTTTACAAGAACAAAGAATTTACAAAAAATTTTAAAATTAACAAATCATAACGAAATTTTTCATTAAAACACGTGAAACTACAACAAGATCAAATATCAAAGAAATTACAGAATCAAGGTAACACAAAATATCTCAAAAACTTTATGACAAAAACAAAATATATAATTCGACAAGAAGGAGAGAGGTATAATTCACACAGAAATAACCAGTGACGAATCAAAAGATTGTTCTCGTATCCGAAATTTTTGGGGATACACTCTAAAGTTAGATTTTCGAGACTTGTTTCGATTACGACGAATTTAATATAGATAAAACACTAAAACTGCACGGGAAAAGCTTCTGCTGTTAGAATTTCTTTTTTGCTTTTCCTGACCGAAACCGATGACAAACTTTTGGAAAATTTATAACAAAAAATCAAAATCCGAACTTAGAAAAAAAAAGAATTTAAATTAGAATTTCGACGAGAGATTTAACGCGGACCAAAAATAAGGAAACCTGGAACTACATTATCTTCCTCGCTTAAGCTACTTAAAGGCTCATCACCTCCTGGAAAAGTGAGGAGGGAAATTCTGCGAGATCAGCAAGAATTTCAATTCAGACGGTCCCCACAGTAGCTTCCAAGCGAAACTTTTCTCGTTACGAGAGGGTGTAAACGTCTCGTTTTTACTGAGTTTTACCCATGTCGCTCATTCAAGGGCAGAGACGCACAGTGGCGTGATTTCCTTTTGCTGATTCAATGAGAAATTTTTTATCGTAACCTGATAGGATTGATTTGAAAACGCATCCGAAGCTCATAAAAGCGATACGAACATCCGACTTCTTTCTAAGAACAAGTAGGGCTGATAATCAAATGATTAAAATAAAATAAAAATAAATTAATTCAATAAATTCTCTAAAGCATTTTTCCGGGTCCTTACAATACAGCATTCTTGTAATTCTATGGCATTGTACACATAATTCATTAAGGAGTGCTTGCATCTGTTGTGCTTCTTTTAGCGCGAAATCCGAATTGATTTTCGTTGAAATATTTCCGCAAATTGAAAAAACTTACTAATCTTTTAAGCATTTCTTGTTCGAAGATTTTTGAAAAAGCTGGGAGTACTGATATTGGCCTATAATTTGAGCAGTCACTTTTAATACCCTCCTTAAACAGAGGAGTTATTTTTGCAATTTTTAATGTGTCAGGGAATATTCCCTTTACAAAGGCTTCATTTATTATCTTTGTGATGTGTAGCGTAATTTGTTTTGCAGCAGCTTTTATTGTTCGAACGCTGATGTTGTATATATCTACTGTTGGTTTATTTTTTAATGTACATGTTGTCTTATAAACTTCTTCATTTGTCGTAGGCCAAAAGAAAAGAGAAGACCCATTTGTGTGCACTATATTTGACGTATTTTCTGTCCATTTGAAAGATGTGCGGCTTGATTAATAAAAAAAGTATTTAGTGTTTCATTGTCGGGGACGTTTCAGGTTTTTTTGACTTCTTCCATCCAGTTTCTTTATTGATTATATTCCATATCGTTTTTGATTTGTTGTCACTTTTTAATAGTCTCTCTGTGTTTTTTACTTTCCTCTCGTTTTCGGTGAATTTAATATACATTTCTTTATGTTTTCTCAGGATTTGTAAGGTGTCTTCATTCCCGTAGTCATTATGGAGTCGTGACATGATTTGTAAGTTGTTTTTTATTGTTTTTAACTCGTCGCTTTGGTGTGTCGCCTTTGTAATTTGTTTCTTGTATTCTAGAGGAAAAGCTGCTTCATAATGCAATAGAAAGATATTTAAGAAAGTTGTAAACGTAATATTAGGAACCGACTAGATTCCAGCTTTCGTTTTCTAGTGAGGAAATAAAAAAATCGTAATTTTTTTTGGAAAAAATTCTTTTATATTGATATATTTCTGGTGACTCAGTTGTTCTAATTTTTATTACTTGGAGATAATGATCGCTTATAGGATAATATATGACTTTAGCTTCTATGCAATTATCTTGCCTTAAAAATATGTTATTAATACATGTGGATAATGCACTTTGTTTGGTGAGTTCCTTCTTGTACACACTTTTGCAGTCCATAGGTCAGCATTAATTTCCGAATATCTTGTTGATTTTTTGAATGTGCACTTAAGTTTACATTAAAATCTTAACTTAACTTACATTTGCACACTTAATTTTAATTTTTTCATTAATGTTTTCTAGCATATTTACTGACCAAAACTTAAAGTGTTGTACATCGTTGAATTTAGAAAATGTAGCTCTACCAGATACAAAAATAAAAAATATACGGAGCCATTTAAAAAATAAAAATTGACAGTCGTTTGATCATGAAGATAACTTAAAAAAATAATTAATTGATCACATTTTATAGCGTTTTTAGTCTCATTTCATTTGCCTTTTTGTTTTTTAAAATTAGTCTATAAATAAAGGAGTTATGGCTCGGGGCGTTTCTTGTAGGACACCCGGTATAAACAAATTGTTTTCTTGAAAAAATTGAGTCTAGTTTAATATCTGAAATTATATTGTAGTGTACTGCATATTGAATGAATATTAAGAGATCAGATACACAATTTCCAATTTATAGAATTAAAATTGTTATTGTGAAAAAATTGTTGTTCACTAAGAACTCTATTGGGAAAAAAATACAATGAAAAATATTTCTAAATTTTTAGCAACATCAAATTTGTTTCCTTTTGGGAAATTGTGTAATAATTTGATATTTGAAGAATAATCAAATATGTGGGATGTGTGTAGTAGGTGATTAGCAAAATTCAAATCTGTTTTATTTAGTCGTAAAGATCTTAGATGTTCATTAATACGAGTTTTAAGATTCCTACCAGCTTGTCCAATATATGTTGCTCTACTACTCCAATTTAGAGAATATACACCATTTTTTGAAAAATTATCAATTTTATCTTTATTATGACACAATAAATTTATTGATTGATAAATGAAATTTTAGACCTAAAGATTTTAGTATTTTTTTAAATTTTAATTGAAATATTTTAGACATACGGAATAGAAAAGAAATTAGAACTGGAAAAAAATGGCACACGTGTGTGAACTCTAAATGGAGAATATATTGAAGAAAAAAAATATTGAAATCATCCTCTCTCTTTTTCCTCATGGCTAAGCTAAATAGATAATTTTTGAATTTCTCATTGTACTAACAAATGTAAATTCTAATTATGATGTAAAAGGAAAACATACATGGTAGCATAAAATTCTAAGTCGAAAAGAAGGAGGGAAGCACACACATACATCCCTTTGGAATATTCCTATTAAAAAAATGGAAAAAGAAATCGATAAATGTACAGGACTATTATATAGTATATCCATTTATGACGGAAGAAAAGAAATTATTATGTGGGGGGGCATATAGGGTCATCTCTTTGGTATGTTCTGGTATGTTCTTGACTTAACTTAGAAATACAGTTCCCCTTCCAATTAACTAAATTAGGTTGCAGAGACATTTGTACATGGCTTGATATCATTTTTAATTAATTTTGTTTGTAACATAAACAAGTCAAACTCGGAAAGATTTGTTTATGTTGCGAACAAAATTAAATAAAAATTATATGAAGCCATGTTGAACTATATTCTCCACTTTAAGTGTTTCTATGAGAAAGTCAAAACAATTAAAGTTATTTTTGGGAAACATATTCTAAGATGAAAGTATGGATCAGTAAAGTTCGACGGAGGATAATAAGGAATTATCTAAGATGAACTTCATCACCGGTTTATATTCTCTTCTTGACCTTGAATATTTGTGGTAAAAAAACATATACAAAAAAACAGCTGTTTGAAGTTGCTCCTTCCTAAGAATTTTGAAAAGCATGTGGTGCAGGGACATTTCAATCTTCTTTTACCAAAAGGAAATTGAAGTAGGCAATTTTTATGAAAATTTTTACACTGAAAAGGAGTAGTAATAGTCATTTCTAAATATTTATTATATTCTTAAAATGTATTTATGAATTTCCCACTTTTAAAAATTGTTTTCGTAAGATTTATTTATGAGTTTTATGTGATCTTGTTCATTCAACGTTATTGTTAATTTCTTTGTGGTTGTACTGATTTGTTTTTAATTTTTTTTTCGAGAAGTTTAAAAACAATTGAACTAACATATAGGGAACCCTCATCAAACTTACCTTAAAATAATCTAATAAATTCAAATTCTTTGTAACATATAGGGTGTGCCATCCAACAGCAACAGTTGAAGAAACCTGGTTAAATGCCCTTCACTGTAGATTTACGTATACTCAAGACAAATTTGAAATTGTTTTTAAAGACTAATTCTGTCAAGATCATTTTTGAAACGTGTCATTTTTCTCTTTTTAATTGTACTTAAACGGTCGGTTTAAGGAAGGCCATCTTAAAAACTTAATTAAATGATTTGTTTACTCATAAATTAATAATGAAACCGCTATTTCAGTACAAAAGTCATTGGTATGAATAAGAAATAGGTTTTTGTTTTCTGAACGAACAAATTACATTTTAATGAAGCCAAATTAACATTTTTTAATTAAGAAACGTGTTTTTATTAAAGAAGCCATTTTTAATTAAATATAAATTGTTATTAAAATAAGAAAACACTTTAATTAAAATATTACTAAAATGATAATAATTAATACGTTGGTAATGTAAAGCACTTAAAAATCAACATAAACCATGCGATTTCTCTCAATTATATCAACTATATTTTCTCTTGACAATAACAGACATACAATTAAAAAATAATTTTATTGAAATAATTTTTTGTTACAAATACATAAGAAAAATATATACACAAGCACTCAGATTTAACATATAAATAAATAAATACTCGTTCATTTATTCGCAATTTACCCAATTAGACAATATACCTGTGCTAGGACGTGGTGGTATAATATTTACCATAAACTACCCCTGTATTATCAGTACCATAAGCGCTATTTGTTAAACTGCCCACGTAATTACTACCCGTACTATACGAAGGCCCATTCAATTCCGGCTCTACATAAACCGGTGTGGTTCGAAGCGTCTTAGTTTGCTGTGTTGGGACCACCACATCGCTTCTGTCTAAGAAGTGATGGTGTCCAAAATGAGGCGAGGGCAGATATGAAACCGGAACTGGAAGGGCAGGTCTTCTGGCTTCTTGCAAACGTGCCAGAACAGTACTTAGGCCTACAACCAACAACAGAAAGCCTATAAAGCCATTGTTCACCGCTACTATTGTGACGAGGAGCAGAAGAGTAAACGCAATGCCAAGTTTGAAGAATATTGCTGGTAGAATAATGGCCAGACGTTTGATGGTGTGATGTACGAAAGTTCTTCCTGAAATAAAAGAAGTATTGCATGAAGAACGAAATCCAAGACGAAGTAATATACTCAATCTATTCGAAGTGCTTGCATCATAATCTGAAAGTTTCTGCACATGCTCGTAAATAAATCACAAAAAGTAATAATTTTTGTTTAAAAAAATCGAGATATTGAAAGAGGTATGCAGTTCTTCTCACATCTTCGAACAAACCATGCTTACGTTTATTTAGCACATATAAAACTGTTTTATAATTAATAAATGTTGATGTTCAAGTATAAAAGATATATTAGCATAGCAAAACTTTTTAATTAAACAAGAAATAAATTAAAACTGAACGTTCTTATTCTGAATTGTTCCAATTTTTAATCGGAACTCGGTCATACTAAAATTAGCCAGCAGCATTTAAAGACACAATATGTCTTCGACTTTCGCTGGAGTGTAACATGTCCGAAAAAAACTGGATTGTCTTTGTCCGGAATTAATTGAAGCTCGGAACAATTTCCGTACATGTAAAATTAACGGGACTGAGAATCGTGTAAATATTGCATGCGTGTTATTATTTATGCTTCTTTTTGATGCGCATAAATTAGTTCACCTCAATAACTTTAGCGGTGGCTCCCATATCCTTATATATAATTGTGTTGTTTTGAATAATGTATAATCAAAAGAAATTGAAACCTAATTAAAAAAAAATTGTGCTCTTGAAACAATTAATGATTATAATTGGTAAGAAAATTACTTTTGTTATTCAAATACTTTTATTATTAGATGAGACTATAAAAATTGAAAGTTTGAAAGCAATCATCTTTTATGTTGTCGCACACTTAGGCGATGCGCGGCGAAGAATTTCTTGCCGTTGTCTTATGGAATCCGTCTTTTTATTGCTTTTGTCAAAGTGTCAATCAATTAATATATTTTGAATAATGACTATTTTCGATTTTTTACATCTTATGCTTCAATTATTTAAATTAATAACATATTCTAATTTGTTCCGTCGGTTAATAATTAAACACACTGGAAGATTGTTATCTTACAGAATTTCACATTTCGTTATAATTATAGAGACTACTATGGTTATGTCATAATTACGAGTTCTATATACATTTTATGCAGCACGAGTAAGTACCAAGATAGATAATATTTTGATTTAAAATGTTACATTTGAAACGTCGAAGAGAATATACAGAAATAAAATACAGAAAGGAAATTAGAGCATCTGTCCGAAGACATTTCCATTTTGGAAATGTTTTCAAATGTAGGAAATATTTCCAACTTGAAAACATACTAATACTTGATTGCATTCTCTCCGGATAATTTTCTATATACTGTCGAGCACTTGTAGTAGAATTTCGATTCGACAAATAAAAAATACGCAATTTTTTCTTCTTTTAAATACACCGCTCTGTGTTTAATGATAGACTAATTAAGAAAATGTTTACGTTTCCTTGCCTAAGCAGAATATAATTGAACTTAAGCTAACTTAATGTGAAGCACTTGAATTTAATTTCAGTTTTTCCAAAATATTTCAAAGAAAATTAAAACAAAACAGCAAACGTATGCCATAAGAAAAAATGAAGTTGGTTTTAGAAAAACAAAAATAAATAAATAAATAAACAGAAATAAAATATTTCCAGTACTTAATAAAGCGAAAAAAATTGCTTCAAGAATGTTTTCACTGATTAAAAAAAAAATATGTAAATAAAGAATTTGTTTGATTTTCGAAAATCGTAATTTTTAGTTTTTCTCCGATTATGAAGAAACCATTCGAAATATTTCAAATTTCTTTACAAATTATTAATCAGCATGAAATTTGGCAAATTTGTTTCCATTTAACCGATTCTCTATCTCTTGTAATAAGCGAGATCCCCATGCTGGATCTCGAATTTCAATCAGCCTGTATAGTAATTAAAAAAAAACCTAATTAAAGTAGACTCTTGTTCAATGAACATTTGTATAACAAATCCTTTTCCATCTTTTTAAAAACTGCACAAAAACGTTGGCCGATTGTGCGTTTGTTAAAGTGTCCCTTAAAAGATTTAGAAACAGGGCTTCGAATTTTCTCACTGTTCTTTTTCCCTTTTTTCTGTCTACTGCCTGTTTTTTCCAATTCTTGATTCCTATTTTTCTCAGATCTTTCTTCACTTGCTTTAGGCATTACTTCTGCGACTCCCTCTTCTTCTTTTCCCTTCTTTTCCTTCCATTAAAGTTCTCTTAACCCATCTTTCTTTCCATTTATATAATGCTCTTCAATTTCTTTGTATGTTTTCATTTTGATTTCTCTTTCTACTTTAATTCCTACATAAATTTTTCCCAAAATTTTCCATTCCCATACTTCTAGTTTGTTTACCTTTTTTTTGTCATTGTCCATGTTTGGTACGCACAGGTAACAACAGATCTTGAGATAATTGCAGTCAGCTATTTTACTTTCTTTCGCCAACCACTTTCTCATTTCTTTTTCTTCATCCTCCTTGCACATTAGTGTCGCTCCCAGATATTCGGTATGCTCTATTTTATTTATTGTGTATTCCCTGTATTCTGCGTAATTGATGACGATGACTAAACAGTGGACGTTCTTCTGTTACTATTTTTTATTACCATATTCTTGTTTTACTTTCGTTAATTGTGAGATCATTTTCTCTTGCTTTCGCCTTCAATATTCTTTCTATTTCTTTCTAGGACCTCGCCATCAATACCATGTCGTCGACGTAGGCTAGGACTGGGTTCATTACTATTGATCATGCCTTCAGTTCTTATACAGCTTTCTCTCAGGACCACTTCCTGTACTAGGTTGAAGAGTATTGTCTCAATAATTTCTTTACGCCGAATTCCTTTGAGCTCTACGTTATTTTCTGTGTTCCTAACGGTCATTTCTCTAAGGTTGAAAAGGAATTACGTTAGCGATAATTAGAAGATCAAAGAAATCTAGGTGTCGGAATTTTTCTTCAAATCAAGAAAAACCGAGAAACTCTTAATCAATGTTTTCGTTAAAAAATTAGAATTAGGTTTTGTAACCTAATACAATTTAGAATGTATATCTTTAAATTCTAATAAATTTCAATATAAAAAGCTAGTTGTATATATTCTTTTTTAATGAAAATTTGTGTTGTTAGAGCAAATTAGGTCATTTTGAGAATTCTCGCCTAAATTTGGATCTAATTCATCCAACATTACGAAATCATAGACCTGCTTGTGACCTGTGTTATTTAGGATGTTTCTGCTTCTTCCTGGTAATGAAAGCGACCAGGTAAATATCATAGCAAAAGCAGTTACGAGTAGCAACTTCACTCACATTTATTGGAAGCACTTCCTTTGGGATTTCAAACGTATGCAATTTTTAGACAATTCCAACAAAACCGTTTCACTTTCTTGTTTTATTCCAAAAAAGTTCATTTAAAGTGTTTTTTTTTTGTTAGAAGTTATCAATGTATTTCAGTAAATATAGTTGATTCATTGTATACGTTGTTGAATACATGCTGTTACTTCCATCACATATTATATAATACTTATACTAAACTTAAACACCGATATTAATTAATCTTAGTTCATAAGTTATCCTGATAGTTATTATTAAATGGTTATCTAGATAAAGAATATTTTTTGTCGCGCTTTTGTCAACGGTCCGATGAGTGATGAGCCCTATCCCATTTATGATTTAATTAAATTGTTAATAACACTTGATTTTTCAGAATTCCGTTTTCACATATCTTATTTAGTAGTTACCTATAAAAATTTTATACTATCAAAAATAATTGAAATTTGTTTAAGTTTTGGTTTTGTTTATTGTTTGAAAAAAGAAATAGCTTGAGTTTGTGTGTAACTGAATTCACTATAATAATTTACAACTGCCTTCTTATTATTTTTTCTTTATTCGCAATATTCTTTATAAATTAGTAATTGCTTCCTTTGATTGTACAGGACATCCTACCTCTGTTTAGATAAGCAATAATCGGGATGCGAGAGATATAACCTGTGATTAAATAAAATTTTCATCAACGTGTGCCACAAAAAAAATTACGCATGTGCGAATATTAAGTTTGAATGTTGGAACTATACCAAATCTTCAAATACGTTACGTTTTAAATAAATTCACAAAACATTAATGAGCTCATTATTTCTAATATATATTTCTAACATACAGCATTTTTGGTGATCAGTGTAAGCCATAAATTGAAATGTGAGAGAATAATAAAAACTTAAATCTGATAGAACTGACAAATGGAATTTTGAAATGTCATCAATTGTGGTATTTCACACATGAACGTTGTTGTATCTATCTATGAAAGTTTTTTTTTTGAATCACAGGTTATCAATTGGAAGCCGTTAGGTTACAACATAAAACATTACCAAATATACAGTAAGTCTCAAAAAATTAAGATCGATCTAGAACTTTGTGACCATGCTTTCGTCAATAAGGGCGCGATTGCAGGGATGTCAATTATGGTCAATTATGTACATACACTTGTTTAAATTGTACTACTAACTCTACATCAAAATTGTGTTATGAAAAATAATTACTAACGTCAGAAAGTTATCCATGATTGAAAAATATTTTGAACAATCGTTATAGATTTGTTCCATCAGTAGTTTCGAAACCGTTAAAAGCTTGCATCCGTCAAAGTAGTACACTTGATGGCGCTGTTAAAATCGATTATTCTTTTGGTAGGCAACTGATTTTTTCGGTTCCGAACTATTCAGAAACAAACCTTATAATTGGCTAAAATTACCTTCTTGCACCAGTTCGTTTGAAAGCAATTGGCTTTGTATACTATTTAATTCTTCGCATTTCAACACCTCTGCTGAAGCAAACACCACCCAAATCATCAAAACTAATTTTGCGCACCCCATTTTTCAAGCAAAACTCAACGAACGCGCCAAACGAACCGACTGATTAAAAAACCATCATCGGCTCATATATCAAACCTCGCTAAACTCCAGAAACAATAGGCAAAAATCGACAATCCGATCACGTTGCATCAACTACGAACGTGCACCGCTTCAAGAATTAATTTTTTCGATTTTGACGAGCCGCTTAGACAGTTACAATTGAGGCGGGCGATTAGAAATTAATGTGGTTAATTAGATGTAAGTATTTGATTCTGGAATTAATTGGGTGAAGCTGGCGCATGTTAAACCAACTATATCAGATGGCTTACTTATAAACATTTTCGGCGGGCTTATTACCGACATTTTCTCCTTAATTAATGCGACGACCCGAATTAAAACGGGGCACGTTTTTTTTTTTTGAGGTACAATTTTAATGAAGAAAAGTCGCGTTACACGCACAACTGTTAATAAGCTAGTATTATCGGTGAACTGCCGAATTTAGTAATGAAGACCTGTTAAAAATTCAGACCGTAACTTTTCAAGGTGTGTTGAAAATACGAGAAGTAACATACATGCAGTGAGAGTCAAAAGTGAGGAATAAATTTGATAAATATGGAAAGTATAGATTTTTGAAAACATACCAAAAAAAGGTCAATTTTGTTTTTAAATCCCACACTTTTTGACATAATATACGGATAAACAGAACAATGCGTTTAAGTATTTTTTCTTAAATACCAACTCCCATTTTTTTTTATTCTATATTCTAACACTCCACCCAATTGCCAATATGTATACATTTTTGAGAAAAATAATTATGAAGACTGGAATGTGCATTTTTATTATTATTCTAAACAAGGAAAAAATACAATATTATAATATTAACAAAGCACATGCTCATATCCACCTGAAATGAATCTCGAACAAGTGGTTGATAAAATTCTAAATTCGTATGCATCATTTTCATTTGCCTGACAGAGTTTTTGCGAGCAAACTTTAAAATACTTTGTTGATACACAATCCTGGCTAAATTAAACGCAAGAGAAAGAAGTGAAATATTGATTATAATTGGATATGATACCAGAACAAGAAGTCAAGCGGAAGTTTGTCAGTTATTTAATAATAAATACCGAGCAAGCAACCCAATACACTCAGTCAACTATGAGTAAAATAGAAAAAAAGTCCGAGATCTACCAAAACGTGGAGGTCCAGCAATAAATGAAGTTACTCGTTTGGAGATCGCACTCGATTTGCAAGAAAATCCTCACAAACCAAGCCGCGCTATCGCTGCAGCCCACAACATTAGTGAGTCTTCTGTCATCTGAAGAAACAAAAATGGGATACGTACAAACTTTCATTATTAGAAGCTTTATTTAAATGAAAATAATCCGGATAGGTGAATAGAATTTTCCGAAGCAATGACAAATATGCTCGAACATAATCAACTGCTTCTGAACAATATACTGTTTTCTGATGAAGCAACGTTTTAACTGGGAGGCAATGTAAACAGACAGGATTATAGGTACTGATCTAATTTCGACATGTATCTGGAAATACTGTGTAAGGCAATTAACTTAATATTTGAAAAATTCAGCAGAGCTACTAAAATAATAGTGGCGGATGACTTTAATACAGACTTCCAAAAAACCACTACTAAAACGACATCATTGATCAATACCATGATGACATTCGGACTAGTATACACAAATAAAGAACTAACTAGAGTTTTAGGACAGTCCAAATCCTGTAGTGATAACATCTTTACAAACTAGAAGAGTACGTTACCAACATAATTGCTACAGGGCTATCAGATCACTATGCCATTCATTTCAAATTTGTTGCAACTGCAAACCAGCATAAAGGCCACATTTGGAAAAGAAATTTTTCAAAAAAAATATAGAACGATTTGTAGAACTTACATCCAAAGAGTCATGGGAAGATGTATGTAATGCTTTTTGTGTCAGCAAGAAATATGAAGCCTTTTTTCGAACGCTGCTTTCGTGTTTTGAAATAAGTTGCCCGGGGAAAAACAATCCAACAGGAAACAATTCACCGCCTCATATGAGCTAACAAAAATAAAAGAAACACTAAAACCTAAAACTAATTTAAGAAGCCTATTTACAATATGATGACCTAGAATTAAAAGCAGTGTATAACAACTACAAATAATACTACCTTAACTTTATGACCGATCTTAAGAAACAAGAAAACAAGAAACGAATACAATCCTCATCTAACAAACAGAAAACGTTATGGAATGTTATCAAACAAGAAATCTCACATGATTCTAGTAAAAAACTTAACACACCAAGCTGTACTAGCCTCAATAATTTTTTCACCAGCATTGCAAATCGGATGTCCAACCAACAACTAAATTCTAATGCTTACTTAAAACCAATCCCTTCGAATAATTCAACGTGCTTCTTGACCCCTGTCACTAGCAACGAGGTGGAAAGGATTATTCGGAAACTGAAATTCAAAGAAACCACAGACATTTATGGTTTAAACACCAAAATTATAAAAGCAGCAAAAAATACATAACACATCCTCTGGTTGAGATCATAAATTCCTGCTTCGAGGAAGGAGTTGTTCCAGATGGAATGAAAACAGCAAAAGTGATATCCTTATACAAAAAAGGAGATTTAACGCTTCCCACCAACTACAGACCTATCTCTATTTTACCAGTAACTTCTTGAAGCAGCCCTTTGCACTCGACTAAAAAATTTCTTTAGCTCACACGATATTATTTCCAAACAACAATTTGGCTTTCAAGAAGGACGCGATTCTTTCTCTAATATTGTCTTCTATGCAGACGATACCACATATTATGCAGCAGCAAAGATTCAAGTCATTTACTGGCAAAACGGAAAGAGCTAACAAGGAAGCCTCCGACTGGTTTAAAGCTAACCGATTACAAATCAATCAAGATAAAACGGTAAGAATAACAATAAGCTCGAAGCGGACAACACAACGAAGGGAACTCAGCCTATTTGGCTTAAAGATCGACACACGTCCAACTTGGAGTGCTCACATAAATGCTTTTTCAAATAAATTGGCCTCAGCAATATATGCAATAAGACGCATAAAACACGATAACCTCATACCATGCCCTCTTTCACGCCAGGATGACTTATGGATTGGTAATCTGGGAAGAATCGGCACACAGAAAGACATCTTTATTAAGCAAAAAACGCCATCCCCATAATTGAAAGAGTTCCACCCTGTACGCATTGTAAACCTTTGTTCAAGAAACTCAGGATCATGACATTAACTTCAAATTATCTCTATCGACAGATAATGAGAGTGCAACAGGAATCCACAAACCTGCAGAAAAGGGAGGATGTAATGCCGTTCGACTTAAGAACCAAATCCAAGGTCCACATTCCATCGCGATGAACCAATGCTACGGCAGCGCAAATTCGCCACATGTCGTTATACAACTCCTGGACCGAGTTGTCTATTAATAAATTTAAGTCTACAATCAAGAATTTTTTTACTAATAATCCTTTTTACGATGTACAAGAATTTGTTCAATTTATGTCTGACAAGAAACCAACATATGATACTCGTATGTGTACTTAACTTCGGTCTCTAACTATGTACAATGTATAACACGAACTGTATCTTTGAATTCAAAATAAATATTATTATTATTATTATTATCGCCTCAAAATCCACAGTAGTTTCGCGAGAATAAAACATAATACCCTCAGAAAGTCAATGTTGGGCAGGAATTGTAGGAAATCGAATTATTGGACCGTATTTTTTGGAGGGCACATTGACAGGAGAACTTTATCTCCATTTTTTGAAAATGAGTTAGTTCTGGCATTGGTCAATATTTTTCCCAACGCGGATAATCTCGATATCCCAAATAATTATTTATGGTCTCAGCAAGGCGGAGCATCACCAAATTAGGTCGGTCGACGAGGTGCAGTAGAATGGCCTGCAAGATCTCCAGATTTGATATCTCTGAATTTATCTTTATGGGGCTATGTAAAAAGTGCTGCATACATAGAGAAACAGACAATGGAAGACCTAAAGGATACAATAAAAGCTACTATCGTCAGAACAGTTGCACCAGAAACTATTTCTAATATTTTATTGGAATTTTAGTATAGTTAGCTTATAGTTAAGAAGTCGTTTGTGGACGTTTTTTGCGTTGCGTTGATAATAATGTTGTATTTGTTCCTCGTTTATAATAATAATAATAATGCACTTTCCCGTCTTCATAATTATATTGCTCAAAAATTTCCTTATGTAAGGCAATAAACTTATTAGATTATCATATTGGTATTTGGATGAAGTATTAGAATATGGAATAAAAAATAGGGGGTTGCTATTTAAAAAAAAATGCCGATGAAGTCACCACACTTAAACAAAATTGACTTGTTATTGTTCCCAAAAATCTGTACTTTCTTGTTTATCGAATTCATTCCTTATTTTTGACTTTCACTGCTAATATTTTTATGAAAACATTATTTAGTTCTATTTGGTTATACCAAAAGGTAGTATAAATTCACAGAATTGTACTATACAAGAGTGTACTAAATACAATAAGTACAATAAGAAGAAATATACTTAAGAACAAGTATCTTTCATATAATATAAATACGAGTTCACGGGTAGCACTTAGATATTTAGAAATACAAATATATTTTGCAATTAATTGTCATTAAGTAAAATAAATATAATTACTTTATAAGTGTAAGTACTTTATAAATACTAGAATAATAGTGACGGGAAAATATTTTTATGTGGTACTACAAAAATAAAAACATATTCTTGAAAATTTTTAATATAAATTTCACTTATTGTTTATTATAATTATTAAAAACGATATATACAGGCGAGCCCAAAGGAGTGCTTGAACGAATAGCATTGGTGTTTATTATCGATTTGAACGGTCAAAAAACCAAATGTAATGGCAGAAAAAATACTGCAATACACCCTTTCTAGCGTCTTTAATATATAGTACACCGCTGTACATACGGAGAAAAATAAATCTACTTTACAAATTTACTGTTCTATATATTTTCGACTTTAATAAATTTACGTTTATTTTCCAGACTCTGTTTACAATTTACTGCGAATTTTGTGAAACCGACCTGCTCTTCTTACAGAACCGTTCTCGGGGGGCACATCCGAGTTACAATTATCCGTGGAACAAATCCTACACGCCGTTGCGTTGAAATTTTCTCGAATCCTATCGCAGATTTTGGTACCTTTATACTGACGTTCGCAACGTCTTTCCATCAGCGATCCTAAAATTAGTTAATTCATCAAAATTTTGCATATTTTTCCCGTTTCACTTTGTTAAATGTTTTGCTTACTATTTTGGAATGTAAATCCTCTTTGTGCGTCATATAAACAAACTGGTGTGAAAGTATCACCCTCTGGGCATTCAACACTGGTTATATTGATAGCTCTGGAACAGTCACTTGGGATGTATCCTTTACAAGTCAAACATCTCAAACCGATGGCTGTAATGAAAAGACAATTCAGAGAGACACCTTATTGACTGTGATTAAAATGACTTATTTCTTCGAAATCAACATTAAGAAATTGATATAATACAAAAAAATAATTCGCATTTAAGAAGTGCTTATTCTTTGGTAAAAATAGGAAATAAAGGAAAAATTCTCACCAGTACTAATCGTTAAAATTAGAATCAACCAATTTAAAACTGCGAACATCTTATTTTCTTTGTGTGTTCGTGGTAGCTGTTTTATCACGAAATTTTTAACATTCGCTTTTAGCAGACGACCGTTTGTCTCTACACTTATCGCTACGCTATTGTTTCGTCTGTTATTGCTTTTATAGTGCAAGAAATGTTATCGCACCAGCTTTGAATGTTTCTGTCGAATGTAGCATGCCGAAATTTTCAAAATACTTACCGAGAATATCGGTGACGAAATCACATTTTTCTTAGCTGTAAACGTCGGGAAAATAAAGTATATGGTAGAATGTGCGAGAACGTTCGATAAGAAATTTTCTTGAAATTGCTTCAATTTTTAGTAGTAGCGACGATTAAGAAGTGAACTGTGCAGCGGGAATTTGCAGGAGTTTGCTTAGAAATAAAAATTATTTTGTATACATATTCATAACCTTTTTGTGATTATGTAAAGTTGTTAATCATAACTAAAGCACGGATTTAGTTGCATTTTAGGGTATGAGTCATCATTTCACAACGTGTAAGCCTGAATAAGAAGATGACTCATGACCTAAAAATGCACCTAAATCCGTGCTATTATAACAGTATAGCAAAAAGTAATTAAATACTAACTAATGATTGAGAAACTTCGAAACTTAGTTACGACAGTAAAATTAAGTGAAAATGAACTGAAGTTATATGAATCGGGAAAACTCAATATATAATACTTCTGTGGAAAGAAAAACATAATATGTATCTATATGCTCCAGAAAACTTCTTTAACAGACATTAACAGCTAGAGAAATATGTTGAAGCATTCATAAAATAATTGTCAATTATTAGACGAATTTAAGTAAGAGGAAGTGATTAAAAGCAAAAATATATTTAAAAAGACATATATGCGTGAAAAATAAAAATACTAAGCGGCATCTCGTAGTGACAAACAAAATTAATTATTGCTTGAAAGAAAAATTAGATCGAACCTCAAGTATGAAAGCGTTTAAATCGAAAAAAAAAAATTAAAATGAAGCCAAATTAAGGAAAATAAATAAAAGAAATTACAACTCGTGCAGGAATGTAAAAAAAGACTAAGAAGGCAAGTAATGCTTCTAAGGTCATACATAATTTCAACCGACAAAGATGGGCCCTGTGTCATCTCTTATGAATATGATACTATTAATAACACAGTGGTCAGGAGCAGGGGAAACTCCAACAGGAATACGAAAGAAAAGTCACATAAAATAAAGAAAATATTCTTACGTAAAAAAAGGAAAACAAAAATCAAGTAATTTAGAAAGTGCCAAGCAAACAGACCGAACGAAACTAAAAGTAAGGCTGTCACATTGGAACTACAAACATTTCAAGAAACTAGGATAAGGAAAATGATTCAAAATAAATTTAAAAGTACGAAAAATATTACAAAAAGCCTTAAATTTGTGTAAATTATCATTTTCTTTTTTATTTAATTTAAAACAGTGCTTTGAGCCGGACGTGAGTAGTGAAATTTAAAATACATTGTTGTCGACAACAGACTGAAAAGTCAATAGGTAAGTGTCCTAAATTTAATTTATTATCAAAATTATGACTAAAACTATTATTAAAACTCTAAAACTAAAACGTATTACAGTAAACGTGAATCACACAAGATTTTTGAACTTTATTATTATATGAATAGTTTAGGTCGCGACACCCAGCGACCAAATTTTGATCTAAACTTGTGTGAGATTTAATCAATTGTAACAACCAGTTTGTTGACTGTAATGGATTCCCTGAGCATTCCTTATACAGCTGTTTCCTCCCTATTTGGGCGTCGTCAGCAGAAGTTTACTACAAGGTCGACCGCTTTGTGTAGATGAAAGTCATCCCACACAAGTGGTCAACTCTGCTGTCAAAGCATCTGCTGACGAGGCCAGAAATAGGGCCGAAACAGCTATACAGAGGATGCTCAGGGAATCCTTTACAATCAAAACCGATTTGAAAAAAAATTAGTAATAATTTCTATGCTATTTATTTGAAATTTAGTATTTTAGAATTAGGTAGCATAATACTATTCACTATGTAATATGAAATTTTTTTTGTTTTTAAAAAGATTGGGAAATAGTAAAAACTTTTTGCTACTTATTTTTGAAAATCATTTCAATAAACCATAAACCTACATTTTTGAAAAGCTTAGAAATGTACTCAATAGTATATGACTACGACATTAATTAATTAATGAAGTAAATTACTTCAATTATAAAAATAAAACTTTTTTATATTATTTGAATTATTTAAATAAAAATTCAATTTCGGGTTAAAAAACTTCTGCGTTAACCAAGCAGTCTTATAAATTTGTGTTTCAGAAAATAACCAACAAAATCATAAACAATATATTTCTGCATACTTTAATAATGAAGAGAAAAATTTCTAACATGGACATGAAAGTATTATGTTAGTGTAAAGGACGCTTCTCAGAAAAGTTATCAGAAAAGTTATCATTAGATAAGTGATTTTCACACGTCCATTTTAGTATTAAGCACAACAATGTTAATTTCCTGGAATAAAAATATCTCCGATAAGGAAATAAATTTTGTTTGCAAGTTATACTGGATGTCCACTTTCATTACGCACCATAGGAATTTCAATGCGATTTTTTAAAATTATAAATTGTTGCTCTTCTATCGAATATATCATAAAGCGCTAAACGGCATAACACCTAGCTTTGTGTTATAACTAGCTTATAAATTAGTTACTAATACTTTTTGGTTTGTTTTTCAAATACGTGGACTTTCAAAATTAAAAAAAGAAAGCTAAATATGCAGATTTTTTTTTATTCTACAGTTTTGATTAAGCAGGCAAACTTTTAATTGACAAATTTTATTAATTTTTAAAATTTTGTAATGAAAAATAGAGAATAGCTTGACATCCTGCGATCACTTTTTGACACAACATTGTACAAAATTTTGAAAAATAGAGACTTGAAACATAATTAGTATTGAAAAATATTTATTTATAAATTAATCGTGCTACACCAACTAATTCGCCGTTTGCGGCCAACTTGTCCTATAACCTTCTACGAACATTGCTTAACATTTTAGAAGTAATAGTTGCTCATTCTTCCACGATTCTACTTCTCAACTCAACTGATAATTTTTTTATTTTAAATAAGAAATCGTTTGGTGTTAAATCAGCGAACATGCAGACCATCGTTGATCATGGTATGCTGCTTTTTTAACAATAACTTTCATAGAGAAGCAAGAATTTACAATTGTAAAAAATTGTATTAAAATTTCTATGGTGCATAATTAAAGTGGACACCCGGTATACAAGCATGTTAATTGTAATCATTCACAGTCAATTTCTAAATAAAGGTTTATTTTTATGACTTTTGTACAATCCGAGCTTAATAAACTTAGAAATCTATATTTTACTCAAAATGAGTAAAATGTTTCAGTACATACTCACTCCTGATTCTAATTAATACGCTAAAAATAGAAAATATGAAATAATATGAAATATTTCCTTGACCGTCAATAATTGGTTAAATTTTTTTCTATTTCCATTATTAACGGAGATACCTGTAGAATAACCTCGAAAATAGGACACCTGTATTTTTATTTTATATTTACTTATTTAGACTTAATCAATACCTTGTAAACGATATTTACTTCTGATATGAAAAGCTTATAACTATCCGTTCTCTATTGATAACAAAGAATTATATGTACCCGATGTTTGACTCCTTTATTGGGCAGAATTTTTAGCTCAGTAGCTTAGTAGGAAATCAATGAATATCGAATTCCAATCGAAAGCAAAACATTTACTAAAATTACAGAAATAGAATAGAATTGAAAAGTAATCAAATTATAAAATTTGCTATAGCATCGTTATATAAAATTTCATGAAATTTGACAATGATATTGATGTGGAATGATTTTCAAAACTATTCCACAACTGCAACTAAAAAAAAATCGCTTCCAATGTGATTGCTTAAATCATTTAAATTTACTGACATTATGAAGTTGTTTATACATTAACTAAAAAAATAATAACTTGATTAAGGCCCGGTTTATTCACTTCCAATTAAATTTATCTTCCGATTTGTTGCCATAAAATAAATAAATGACTGAAGGTTAAAGTGAATTGAAAGTGAATATACCAGGTTTAAATATAAATTCATTTATGTACAAATAAAGGGGTGTTTTTAAAACAAGCAATAGCTTTAGAGATGTGTCAAATCTACCTTAAAAATTTTAAGTCCTATGAAAGTACGTCTTAAAAAAATACAATCTATTACTTTTAATTTTTGAAGGGTGTATATAGGATGAATTATTAGATGTCTGCAACCTTTTATTTTATTTCAAATAAATTTGGTTTTACCTTTATATAAATATTGAGAAATTTGTTTACTTATCGCTGCTAATTGGAATAACTGCCTTTAAACCTTATCATTTGTGCTTCAATTAAAATTGTTTAGCCTAAGGTGATCATTATTTAAGCTCAGTAACAAAACTGTGTGTACGTTTCTGATACTGTTTAAGCTGAACAAATATGAACTTGTTGAAAAATATATATTTGGTTTTAGCAATTTTAATTCAACTCGGTAAATACAGTAGACGAATTGAATTTTTATTATTGTTTTAAACAATTATATTATAATATTTTTTTAGGTGATTTAAAAATACAGTGTTGGAGATGTATTGGTGATTCTACCACTGACTGTTTTAATATGGAAAAAAAGGAGTTAGAAAAAACTTCCTGTGATAATGGAGTGTGTTATACTGGCATACAGGATGACGGTAAGTTCTAATTTACATTCACGAAATGTTTGTTGCAAGAAACAAGAACGAATCAAAACGTTCTTCGATGAATTCCATATTTAATATTTTGTTTTGGTGTTTTTTAGGTTTGATTATCAGAAACTGTTATCCTGAAACAAAAGCTGACACATTTTGTCAAAAAATTATTAAGTTGGGTGTTCAATGTATTGCTTGCCATTCTGATTTTTGTAATATTCAGAAGGTAAAAAATGGAAAATTATTGAATTAAATTGTATATCTCTTTAAATGTAATAAAGTACGCTTTTCCTTTTTCTGATTTAAAAGTGTTTAGTTTCTTTTAATAATTTTGAAAAACCTGTCAATTGATAGCGAAATTTCAAATTTTTGCAAATGTTGGTTTATTTTTTTAAATTTTCGTCGCTTCTTCGCCGAATATTTATAAGTATGCGATCTGTATGTAGGAATATTATACTGAATTTATTTTACACGCATATTTTGGCAGAGCAAGTCTTCAAAGCGAGTATATGAAGTTTTGAGCAATTTGATTCGTATTTTTTCCTTTTCGCTTTCCAGCCATCCTCACATGATAAGTTGACCACTAACTGACCTGCTTCCGCGATGAACATACACATTCTCCTCGCCGCAAATCTCTTTTTATGTTACCGACACGTAGTACTCGGTGAAGAAGTGCTCGATTACAACGGTGTCGGCAAAAACACCGCGCTCGTCCAGAAAAATGATGATTTCGACGTGACCCTCGGCGACTTTTTCAAAGTGGGTGTGAAGCATAAAGCTGTGTTGAAGGTTTCATTTAATACAACCGGTGAGAGTAGAAAGATGAAAATGTTGCAAATTTTGCCGCATTTGCTGATGCCCGCTTTTGTTATGGCGGGGATCATGCCCTGGATTATTCCCGGCCTGAAAATGGTAGTGATGTTTATTGGGATGGTGAATCAAATGGCGTTTACCTCGGCCTTGTTTATGTTGATTCGCAGCTATATTTTCGACGTTACATCCGAGGAGCATATTATTTATTTAAACCACGGTTACAGCAATAAGAAGAAGCACATTTCTTATTATAGACGATCTCAAAGGTGATGTGATTAGTGATTAGTAAATAATTATAAAACTTGTACACCACTATTAGTATTTATTAAAACATTAGAAATTATTTGTTTTTAATTTTTTAAGTACTCTCATGACAAAAAAACAATTTTAGAAAACTTTCAACACAGCAAGATATCTCAAAACTTATGTCTTTAATTAAAACTGTAGATATCTCCTTATAAAAGTGATTGATTCTTCAAATCTGAACGGCATTGCCTAAAAATGAAAAACTGACCTAGTACAAGCGCGTGCAGTTCCTTTGTTTTGAAACCTGTGCTTGCTTTATGACTTGTTGAGGCAAGTCCGCTTTCAATAAAAAGCAAAAACTGCAATAAATTTTTTATTTACGTTTGAAAGAATTAGGTCAACGTCTCAAATACCGCGCGTACGTTATCGGCAAATTTTTTTACATTCATCTGTATTTCATCGACAATTACTGACAGAGCGAAACGCGTTTTTCGTTGCGTTACATGATATTTATTTCTCACTTGTTCAGCAATTCTTTTAATAGCTTATTAAAGAGACGACATAATCAACACACTTAGTCATAATTTGTATTTTAAACACAAACTTTTAACTTATTTAATTAAAAAGTTTGTAGTTTACGGTTTTTGAGCAGCTTATGAAAAAATAAATTGCAGCTTTCTTAAGGCAGTAGGTACAATGTGACAAGCACTGTTGTATTAAAATAAATTTAACAGATGGTAAATTATTTGTGCCAATAGAATATTAAAACAATTCTACAGAGAAATAACTTTTCTAGTAAGTTATATCAGTAAAAAATTTACTTTACATTTTTTTAAATACATTGGCTAAACAGCTAAAAATTGAGGCCGTTGTAGACTATCCCTATTTCTTGTACAAGATTTGGTTCAATTTTTTGAACAATTGAACCAAATCTTGTTGTAAGACATAGAATAGTGTAAAATGACGTTTTTGGTCCTACGTCCAGAAATGTTGGTATTGCATTCGTCAAAATCGTCCGGAAGCAGCCCTATTGAAGGCCTAGGCCATCAAAAAATTTACCAAATGTTGACAATATTGACATCTGTGGTTGACATTTCTTTCGTAGTAAATATTTGATGTTATGTTATGAATATTTTTTAAATTTGGAGTTAAGTTTAGCTGACTGAAAATTTATATGTATATAATACGCTTATAGCTTGTTTTATCAAACGTGAGTATGACATCTTTATTAAATGTCAAAAAAGTAAAAACCGTAAGTAACTTGATTATTAATTTCAAATCCGAAATCGTCGCGTTGGACATTGTGTTGCCCACTTTTGAGATAATTTGAAATTGGTCGGACCAAAAAATAGTGTGTATCACACGCCCGAAACTGCTTTGCAAGTGCTCTCACTTGCGGAGGCGAGGCGCTAGCTAGCTAGTGCTCGCACTTGCAAAATGACAGTTTCTGGACTAATGATAATAACCATTGCTTCAGAATGATATATTATTTTGATTAGATATTGTGATGCGTTAATTCTATTCAGCAATTTATTTCACATCGATAATAGTTATTTATGCAACCAGAGTGTGAAGTAAGTAAGTCTTTTTAATCGAGTGCGAAATAGTAGCACGAGATAAAAATAATAGATTTACACACCTGTTGTTGTGTACAATATTATTTTCACAGCTGAATAGATTTCAAATTTTGTTTATTATATGAAAAAAGAAACAGATCTTTTTTTTAAATTAGTATGACTAAATCCTTATTATCGTTATTCACTTTGACAAGTGCTGCGAAACGTCAGTAAGTAATTTAAATATACTGTTACACGTAAAAATATATTGTCTGGTTTGTTAATGTTAGTAATTACATTTTTTCTGGTTTGTTTTTTACTTTAATCAACATTTAGTTCATAAAATGCTTTGAAAATTCACTTCACGTTTTACTTTTTATGCTCTAGTGCGTAAAAAGAGGTTCTTAATTTTTCTTTTTTATGCACTACTTTTTAAAAAGTGACACCTTACAAACTTAAATTAACCTTTAATGTATCTATTTTAGGCACGGTTGTAGAAAAAATTATTAATTGAAGCACTTTTTTTGCCGTTGAAAACTATCTCCGAATTTGTAATTTAATGTGCGTTTTTCTGTCGTTTTACGGATTATTCATTTTTGAGTTTTATCCTTATTACACGAGTATAATCAATTAGTGTTCTTCCATGCAAACACGTTTCCTAGTAATTTGGATGATGGTTATTCTAAGATTCTTTGTTTTTCCAATTTATAATTTTATGGGTACATGTAATTTGGTTCCCAGATTAAGAAGAGTCAGAAAAAATGTGTAATTTGGTTCCCAATATTTTAAGTATTTACAACATAAAGATTTCATAAAAAATTTAATTTTGTAGACATGAATGCAAATCTATTTACAATCTTATTATTATTTCATAATTATTACAATCTATTTATTTGATAAACACTATATGCAAAATTAACATAAATTTGTAATCTCAAACAGTTACAGCACAGTGAAAAGAAACACATTTAATAAAATGTAGTCGACTAATTTCATTTCTAGAATAAGATTGTATCATTTTTACTATAAATTTTTGACGGTTTTTTACTTTACTATTATGTATTTGAGCTTTAATGTTAATGCTTTGTAATTTAACATAAGGTTCAATTTGAAATTCTTTAAGTTTTTCTCAGAAATTTAAAATGTTTGGATGTACTTTATAAAAAGACGCATTAAAATGTTTATGAAAAGATTCACAAGCATTAGTAGTGCGTGTAAGTTCAGCTGAATTCTGAGCCCAAAGACAGGGTGGAAAGAGAGACTCGTCTGTTATATAATTATCTGTTAAATAATCGGAATACTTTTGAATTTTTTCGTCTGTTGGTGCTATCGCAAGCAAATCAAAAACAAAGCAGTCGCCAACATCTTAAAAAATGTAAGACCAAAAGTCATTCGTAGCCATCTGCCAACTTCAGAATGTTCGTTATTCTTGAATTTTTCTGAACAACGATTGGGCAAGGTGAAATCGACAGCCAGTTATTTCTGCTAAAGGAAAAATTTGTTCGACTGCTTTGTGAATACTTTTCTCAAAATCGATAACAATTTTTGAAATTTTTAATGTAACACCATTATTTTTACAAATATTTATTATTGATTTAAATAGGTTTTTATACGTTTCTGAGCGTTTATTAGGTATCAAAAATTTAATGGATTGTAGTGCCCGTTACAATAACCGTGTAAAGTAAAAAAACTGACAAAAAATTGCGCACAATAATTAAACGTACCATCTAAATAAATTTGTTTGACTTTTTCCAAGATCTGAATATTAGATTTACACTTTTGCTATTACTCAATAAAAATTGTTCACCTCTAGAGGTATGGATGTTTGCCTCGTCCAGGAAGTCAAAAGTTTTCTCCATGTTTTTCGGTAACCTTGGCTGAATTTTTGTACTAGCGTTATAGATGTTTCTTCTGACACAAGCAACGTCATGTGTAGTAAATGTTGATGGTAGATTTTCATGTAATATTCTGTGAATGATCTTCGAAGATTTTTCGAACAGGTCTTCTACAGCTTTTCGTTTGCAGGCAGAAATAACGATTCATGGCGAGAATTTAACACAACTTTAAAGGAAAGTGAATGTCAAAGGGCAAGCACAATTCGAAACACAACTGAACGTCACAGAAGTATAACTCTAAATAAAAGTAAACATATAACAGATAATTAATATTTCGTTTTCCAAGTATTTTCCCAGTATTCGTAATTAAATTAACAAGGGATTACGCAGATAGTGTCTCTAACCGGGAACCAAATTATCAATGACCTTTTTGGGATTGGGAACCAAATTACAATTATTAACAGGCATCTTAAATTGATACTACCTGCTGGGAAACAAATTACCAACACCCAATTTTATATGAGTCTCAAAATTTTACAATAAAATTTTATATAATGAATCTCCTGCCTTAGAGTAATTTAATCCTCGTAATAGTATGTCCACAGTTATCTTATTTACCCAGAGTCTCAGTTAATACTCTAAGATCTTCGAAATGGGAACTTTTGGTTAGTTTCTGAAGTTTCGAAATACAGTATTGACAATACAAAATTGTTATTGGTCTCTAGTTTGTTATACCTAGTTATTTATATCCCCCTTTTGTGTAGAGGTGCTACCAACAGTTTTTCGAGAAGAACTTTCATTGATGTGTGAATTGATTATGATTATAAGTGATTAAGAGATTTCATAATTAGTTCCTTACATAAGCGTACGGAGAAGTCATAAATATTTTTAATTGTTGGACTATGCTTTAAATTTGAATTTTTTCGTCTGACTGAAAATACAAAGACATTGTATAATCAAATTACAAAGATATGTAAGCAAGAAAATAATAGCTTAATTATTCTTAAAAAATTAAATAAACAATTAATAAAAATAATATTCATTGGACGTGAGCAAATCAATTATTTTCAGTTGTTTGACATCAGACTTCCCGAGAAACTACAGACCTCACAAATTTACAGGTGTCCCAACAGTGGGTTTTCGGACAATGTCTCGATAACTATTGAAGATAAAAAAAAATTTCGACGATTTTTTTTTTATTTTAGAGGTCTGCAACATGAAATTATTTTTATCTTTACAGAATGAATCAATACAGTGGTGCAGGATACAACATTTTTATTTCAAATGACACACTTTACATGTAATGCGAAATTTGGATAGCTTATAAGATTCACATTCAGATACCATTGTCTGTACCTAAACCTAACTGTTTAAACATTTAGAAAAGGATAATGCTAATTTATGTGTGGATTTGTAATCAATTGTAGATTATTCTCTCCTAAAAAATATTAACCAGCAAATTATTCAAATGTCAGTTTAAATCTTGCTCTAGGAGAAAATATTATGGATTTATACAGGAGTCGAATCTTTATTTTTATTAATAACTTTAATTAATAACGGATTACATTAAAATTATAAGAAAGAAAATAATGAAGTACAGTAAATCTTTTAATAAATTATTTTAAAAGGGACACTAAAATTAGCACTATCGTTTGATAGTTTTGTCAAACGATAGCGAAACATAGAGCGTTAGTGCCAGTTTTAGTGTCCGTTTTAAAATGATTTATTACGAAATTTCACCGGACAAGAATCTACTTTAATTAGTAAATTTTTTGTTATTATTCAATGTTATACTGTATTGACTTTTATTTGCTTATGGATACATAGATTGAATTATGGTTATAATATAATGTAAGATAAAGTCGTTATGGTATAATAATATGAAGAACTGAATAATGAAACAAAGAAAATTAAAAAAATTGGAAAATTCTGCAACGAGATACCAAAAAAATAATAATTTAGGGAATGCTTCATAAATATAAATACCTACATAAATCACATGTTTTTTTTTTACTTAGAGGATTAAAAAAAGGAATGAAAGAAATTTGAACTTTGCACGTAATTGGAATATTTAAGTAATTATTCGTACTTAGAAAAAATGTAGCTTTATTTATGATATGTAAACGAAATTTTTTGATTTGAAGAAACCTGTAAGAATACTATAAAACGTGTCCCAAAAATAAGTGCTCAAACGAAAATGGTAGAAAAGAGACGAGATTTCATCCATAATAAACCTATACTGTCAGGTTCGGAAAGGCAGAGTTTTGTTCCCAAAGAAAATGTGGTTCATTCAAAATTGGCATATAATTCATAAACTATTCCGTCAATTAAATCAACAAAACAATTTTGAAAAGCAAGTTAATATCTTTTTGATTTGAGCATAATACATCTTCGTGAACAAATTATTTTGATTAAAAAAAGAGTTTGAAAATGCAACTTGTTTTCGTTAGTTTTTACTCATAACTCAAAAAAAGAACTCAAAAGGGTACCATTTTTTTTTTTAGTTTTATTGTAAAACTATATCGAAAATTCTAACTTTGCTTAATAAATATTAGAAGGACAAATATTTTAGCATTGATTAGGTATTATCAATTTTTCGAAACCCTGCATTTTGCAGTTTTCTACGCACTTGGTAGACACCAGGAATAATTTATTTGTTTTGCTTTTCTAAATACTTTCTTTACTTCTATTTTGTTTTTAATGATGAAACTAGTTTACCGGTATCTACCACAAACACATGATTATTTTTAGTACGTCAGCAATAGAATTTGTTATCCAAGATATTTTTTAAAATTAATTATTTGCATACCCGTGACAACTCTACATGCTTTCTAAATTATTATAATTAACATGATTGGATCAGACATTTCAAGGAACCTTTATTTTTTCCGGGGAATCCTTGAAAGATGACGAAATGTGACGGATTTATCTAGATACCTAGTCCAGACGCTTACCAACTAAACCCCTATCCTTCGTTTCGTTGCGTTACCGCCTTTCGGCAATGCTTCACAGCGGCAGTTGTGTCTAGCTGTTATGGTTGCACGACTTGTCCTTTTCTTTTCTTATCATAACATCTTCTATTTTGTTCTATTTATCTTTGTTTTGCAGCAAGATCAATATCACTTTTTCTCGATTAAGTTTTGCTTCTAATTGCTTTCCCAGTTGCTGCATCTCCTTTTTGCATTTAATGCTATTTTCCATGGTAGCTGCACTGGGCAATCAACTTTCTTACAAAACACGTGTCTTCTTATTAAATTAGGTAACCTGTCATGTTACATACTCTGGTGATAGGATTAGCCTCTTAGTCCACAGGGCCGCTTCAACTCTTTCCCATCTTTCCTGTCTTTCTTTCCTCTTTCGCTCTTTTTCATCTTCCTAACTCCTTCGTGCGCCAACAGATCTACCGGTATCATTCTCGCAGTTGATGCACTTTATCGTCGTTGTTCTTTAGCTTGTTGTTTGTTTCGTCGCGTATTTCTTTGTGCCTGACGATTTAATTCAAACCGTTTTCACCTCTGGCATAGATGTTTATTAATACGTCAGGTTAAAACTGAGCGACAGGATATCCCTGTATCTTCTATCTCGATTTCTTTGTTTGACAAATACTTACTTATTACATTCTCAATTACTTTGAAATTTATCTCAACTTTAATTCCTTTCTGATTATGGTATTGAAAGGGTCACTCATATCTACATTTATAAATTTGTTATATCTGTAACAACCGGTAGATTTTGCTTTCTAGTTTCTCGAATTATTTTTCATTATTTATTTGTTATTACATTTTACGATTAATATAAAAAAATCACTTGATATTATAATGGATAAGGGTTTATTGCAATGCTTATAATTTTACATGATTGAAACCTAAATTACGTAGTTGTAGTTTAGAATTGAATTAGAATGTCTGCGAAGTATAAAATCATTAGTTGAAAAGCAAATTTGAATTTCACCCCCGCTATCCTTCACATAGAAAATAAGGATTTTGTGTTTCTAACATAAACAATATCTACTCAGCTTCGGTGTTATGATAAAACTGAACTTGAACTTTGTTAACGACCACCGTCGAGTTTACAGAGAAGGGACAAACTTCGCATGTTTATTTTGCCTTGGAAACTGCCTATTAATTTGTGGACAAATTCTTTAAGGTTAAACATGAAACAACCCCTGTTGTTTTATAAAATAAATTTTATTTACCAACAAAGATATAATGTAAACTAGTTTCTGGAACTGGTATTTTTATTTAATACTCTTTGGCTAATAAAATTTAATACTTCATAAATATAATTAAGACTCATAATTCGTAGTTTATCCATGATTTATTTGTTTGGTTGAAGTAGGTATATGGACAGTTTGGCAGTTCAAAATTCCTGTGGTGAAATATTATGATTAGGGCATTACGACTAAAATTGCTGACTTTAGTCTTATATGGCTGAAGGAAAAAAAATGTCATCCAAAACAGTCTAAACGTTCGTATACCTACTTTTACAACTAAATGTACTAATTTTAACTAAATTTACTAATTTTTACAAACAAAAACAGTATAATTTTTAACATATTAACGAGCTTAACAATTAAAAACATGTTCGATATTCACGTAGTAATACGTAGAAAGTTCATTTTATATTTAGCACAATGTTAATTTCACATTCTTCACAGTAATCTTCTGACCTTAACTTCGTATTTCTCGAAGGAATTTTGGTGTATACTGGAAAAGGTTACTTTTGTAATTTAATATATAACAAATTAATTAGTTGAATTCCACTTATTGAAAAAATTTACGCAAAAGAAAAGTAAAATGAAATAAAATTTGAGAGGCGTCTTTATTAAGAAAAATAAATGGAATAAATACGAGGTGCACTCAAAAAATTAGGACCGTTTACTCCTGCCTAGCTCAATGAGAGTGAGACCAAACCAATTTTTAACTAGATCAATAGCTTCGTGAAAGTCACAGTATCGATAATTAGTATTTCGCATTTTATTGTATTTTAAATTAAAGTAACCTCGATAAAAATTCAGTGAAGGAAGCATGATCCGTGATAAATTCTATTATTTATATACGTAACTGAGGCGTCAAAAACTTCAAAGTCATTCATTTTCGGCGTATTGCATGACCTTTGATATCTCTTGAATCTGACACTACACGAATGGCAATCATATCGAAGTTATGAAAAGAGTTTCTAAGTAAATTGATCTATAGGACTGAAGTATTCAGCGCATAAGGCAATGTTTAGAAGACGGTTTTTTTAACCGGTATCATTAACTAACCATTACATATAAGACCTTCATTAGATCATTGTTTCTTGGACTTAATAAAAAGTGAAATTCAAAATGTCAATGGTGCCTAGAAAAAACCACCACATTTTTTTTATCATAATACAAAAGTAGGTTTGACTACTAGTAGCTTTTCGATGTTTCGTCGATTCATTTCACAGCTTTGAACTTGAACATAATCGCGTAGTCAATTTATTAGATATAAGAAATGAACATTTTGTAAATTATTAAAATCAATTTGCAAGTTAATAAATACTCGACAAAAAGTCGTCAGTGCGGCTTTGGATATCACACCTAACTAGAGAAATGTAAACTGATGTTACAGCGTCTTACTTCTTCAAAGACAGCTTCGCCGTTACGAATATGAGACCTTTCCGCAATAAAATTACATCAAAGAATGTCAAAAAACAAACAATCTGCATATTGCATCATCAAACAGTCGCTAAGAGGTTTGTTTATTTTAAATCGAATGCAGTTATAAACAAAATATTACTAAGAGTAGACTAGGGAACAACGCGATGACTCATGGAGCAAATTGTGCAACAAATTATATTTAATCCCGCATGCAGAATTTTGTTCGTAATCGGAATTTTAGGTGTGAACTATATAAAAAAAAACTGCTGTTGTCAGGAAGCAGGATCATACACTTAGAAGACTATGGCCTCAGACTCACGGGCAGAAGATACGTTGAAAAAAGTCTTAGTCTGATCGTGATCGTGAGTTACAAGGTCCGTCTGTCTCTCTTCAAAGAATGTCATAAAACAAACTATCTGCACATTGCATCATCAAACAGTCGCTAAGAGGTTTGTTTATTTTAAATCGAATGTAGTTATAAACAAAACATTACTAAGAGTGGACTAGGGAACAACGCAAAGACTCATGGAACAAATTGTGCAACAAGTTATATTTGATCCCGCATGCAGAATTTTGTTCGTAATCGGAATTTTAGGTGTGAACTATATATAAAAAAAACTGCTGTTGTCAGGAAGCAGGATCACACACTTAGAAGACGTATGGTCTCAGACTCATGGGCAGAAGATACATTGAAAAAAGTCTTAATGTGATCGTGATCGTGAATTACATTTTCCGTCTGTGTCTCTGTATCCAATACCATGGTTTTGGTGAGCGAAAATTAATCTATTTGCCAATTATGTTAAAATGACATCTGCTTTATTTAATGTACCAGAATGCCATTCTTTTCTTTGTAAAATTATTTTCAATTTCTTTTGTACTATTTGTTTATTACATTTAAAGTTTATATTTGCCTAAAATTCTTCTGATTATTAATAAATTGTCTAAATCATTAACATTATATTCATTTTGTAAAATTTACATATGTTTACTTTTTATTTTCAATAAAAATTCATATAAAAGAAAGAAAATATAAAACAAGTTGGGGCATAATCTCGACAGATTTAGGTTCGTGTAGATCGAGTGTGAGCGAAATAAACAACGGTACGCATCAAGAAATAATGAAATCACTCGCACGTTTTTCTACTCTAGAACGGTACACATAAAAATAAATAACTGAAGAATATAAGTAAATATTTAAAATATTAGTCTCCGAGATGATAGTAACTGAGAGAAATTCATTCATTCAAAAATTATAATTTGTGGACACCTCTAAAAAGATATTACATTTTGAGAACGGACCTTAGCTAGATTTTATAGATAAAGATTTGAGTAAAAAATATTTGTTTATTGGATATTTATTTATGAATGCACAAGTAATAACGTCCTATTAATACACCTAACCAACTTTTCAAAATGTCAAAATATATCGAAAAAAAAATGTAAGTAGTGATGAAAATAAAAACGAATTGGAGTAGGCATTGGAATTTAAATGTATGTCTTGGATAACGTCATGTAATATTAATTGCCACTCAATTGTGATATAAATAAGACACCGGAGAAGTTGTTTAACGTTAGTCACGAAGTTGTTCGTAGAAGTCCAAAATGTCTCGATGCAAGCGGTGGTCATTTTACGCACCTGCTTTAATTTTTTAAAAATAAGACGTTTATCTTGTTTTGGATGTTTTAATTTCAAATGAAAGGTTCTAATAGAAACGTCAAAAGCTACTAAAAGAACATACAGTGAACTAAATGCACACATGCGTGTGCGGTTGCATCGCCAATTCTAATTCGTTTTTCATTTGATCACTTGTTATCTATAAATATAGTCACGGATCCATACTTTCGATATGCCCTTCGTATATACGAAAATAATATCTTTCGATACTTGAGGTCAGAAAATGTTTTTTTTGTGACAACTTTAATAAGTATATTTATTAAAAATCTCATATAAATTTGACTTAATTTAACACGTACTTACAAAATGTATAGGTAAATAAAGTGTGAAAATTTTACAAGTATAAAGTGTGCTTCTGATAGTCGGGTTAAATTAAACTCTGAACTAAAAAAATGTAGGGATAATTTTTAAAAGTTGTGTGCATACGTCAAATAGAAAAACCACCCTGAATAAATTGCCTTAATTAAGCGACAGTTACAAAATATAGGAATTTTATGTACAAAGTCCGCAAAACTCATCCCATTAATCGAATAAACGCGGCAGACGCTTTGATAAAGTGTAACTAAACAAAATCCGTTTTACATCTCTCGCTCATATAAAATCCAGCTCGTAAGCTATACATGTACAAAGTAACGTCTAACGATTTTGATATTTCCTGCTGGGCGACTAGGGCAATGCATCGTTGTCGCTGTCCAATTCGCTCCAGTGACCGGAGTCCATGATGTGCTTGAACAAATCCGGGGGCTGGTGCACGTCCGGTCATATTTCGAGGATCGTGTCCTGCTCTGCTAAACTGTCTGACAAAGAATGGCTACTGCCCGGGATGGGCTCTGGGAGGCCATCGTCTAGAACTTCTGTGACTTCTTCAAATTTACTACTGAAATCAAACAAAATATCAAAATATTTATTTATCGTCTTAAACTTCTGAAACTTCTGAAACTTCTTTAAACTTACGAAACGAAACAAAAAAAAATCTAAATATTTTTCAACGTACAAAATTTCTGTTTTTTAATAAATTTTAAAAAATCAAAACAACCGTTTGAATAACACAGTCAAATTCAATATGTAGATAAAATAGTTTCATATCTTGTCATAAGATGTCACTAATTGATTTTTATGAATAAAGAAAACGATAAACTTTCGTTAGCTTTTTCTAGAATAAAAAGGTCCTTAAAACATTCAATTTATTGTTCATTAATAAAAATAATTCAATTACTTGAAATTTCATCCAACTAGCTTTTAAGATTACTCAAGTTGATGACGTATTCTTACCCTTAATAAAATTAAAAATAAGAAGAAATTAAAAACAAATAACGGAAGCTAAAACAATAAAATTTGAAAGACAAAAGGGAAGGTAATTAATTAAAGCGTTATTAAAACGGTAGCTCGGTGATAATGAAAAATGATCTCAAAATTGAAAGAGTGATTAATTATGTGTGATTAACTATTACAAGATGTCGCTATTCGCTGTTTTCGCTAGGATTAACAAATTAGTTTAAAATAAATAGACGCAAGCTATTTTTCCCATTTATCACAGGATGAAGCTATTTACTCGCGTAATTTTCAATGCGATTAATGTCTTTAGTAAAATATTTCATTCAATTAGCCAAACAAATAAGGATTATCTACTTTTTATACCTCAAATGTCACTAATTGCAAACTGGTTTTGTTATTCAAATTCTAAATTCGCTTTTGGAACTAGGTAAAAAGTTTGGAAATACGTGATTAACTGAACCGTTATTAAAGTGCAGTTTGAACAAATCCAATAATCCGGAATAATTGCTCCTCACTTGTTCTATTTCTACGGTGACTAATAAATTCGATTCTGCTTTAAACTCGTCGAAGGAATTATGATGTGATGAAAAAATTCGGGTTAGCTCAATGTGTACAGTTAGAAATATGATGTAATGGTAAAAACAGACAATAAAAATTCAATATTGAATAGTGATTACAAAATTTAGTTGTAGCAACTCTGTTAACTTAACTATTTGAAACGAAAAAGTGCAGAAAATAATTCAAAAAATTGTCACAGAATAATTACGAAAAAAGTAAGAAAAACTCACACGATATTGAATTTGATTGAAAACAGTTTTGGTTTCTCGTTCCATGCCAAAGGTGAGCGCAGTTCCCGGGCGGGATTTTATTTGTTATTCCTCATATCTCTGCACCTATAAATTATTCATCCTTCCAGATATTAGAAATATATATTCCCGCGGAGACCGGAGTAATAAAAGTGAGGAAAAAGTTAATGCGCCGAATTCGACTGCAGCTTTTGTGTGCTTTGTTTGACGGAGCGCAATAAAAACTTACTGAAATAAAACGAAAAGGACGAGCGGATCTTTTATGATGTATTTGTGTTTATGATTCGGTAAAGGATTTTTAAGTTCTCCACAAACTGCTCAGAAAAGTTGAAAGTTTCATGTCATGTTTGATGTGTTTGACGACGTGTTTGATGAGTTGCTTATAACAAGGGATCGGAATATCAAAATTTGTTCTGTTTGTGTGCTAAAGCTTAATGTAAAAAATTCCTTTAAATATATTACGCAATTTCTTTTTTTAATACAATGTGTAACTATTGCTGTAAACTAACATTTTTTTTAGTGTAATTATTTTCAGTATATTCAGTCAAACCAAGTATATTGCACGTCGGTGGTCAAACATTAATTTTTTTAGAGGCCCATCTAGAAATGCCAAAGCTGCAGTTTGCACGATACTAGTGGTACGTGATCTCATGGTGTAAAACTGCATCTCTTGCAATGATTCATCCCGAAGGGTCGACGAGGGCAATAGTTCCCAGAATTGCTGTACGAGGTAGGACTAGAAATATTCCTGGATAAAAATTTTGCATACGTGCGAACACGTTTATGTAATTTTCAGTGGAATTTTAATTTCGCTTGGCTAAAATGTGCACGAATGAATGTACGCGTAACAAGGCTCGTAGTGGTGGTTGATTCGAATTTCAAGGATAATTACACTTTTTATTAAACTATTGGATATCTGTGATTCCCGCCTCGATATATTTGAAACAGTTTTGTTAAACATTTCGTGTGTGTTTACTTGAAATTTACATTTGTGTAATTTGATGTTAAACGATTGCAGAATCGCAATTAATGATTTCTTTAGTTGGAATAATTTTCTTCCGATGAAAATATGGCATTTTTATTTTTAAGGTATTTGAAAATAAATTCATTTAAGTATATGTTCGCGCGAAATCCGAAAATGGCGTCACTACACTAAAATCATCGATGCTTAACCTCTGGCATCCATTTCCGTTGATCAGCACTAATGACTACTCGCACAATGGAAAAAGAAAATGAGTTTCGACATGTTTTTTTTACATGACCAGAACACGTCTGCAAAGAATGCACCGGAGATACCGCAGCCATTTAGGCTTATTGTGCTCGCCCTGGTTCTTTCACCGCAACCATTTAGTGAGGCATGTCCCCTGCACCAGCTGGTACAGGTTTTTCACTGATTGCGTGTTGAAATCTTCCGGAATTATTATGAGATGTCTGAATATACGTTGTCTGCGATTTGCCAGCGCATCACATCTACACAAAATGTGCATTGCTGTCTCTGGTTCTCCAGTGTAGAGTCTGCAATTTAGATCCCCATTGAATTTGCCGATCCTCCACAGATGCTCCTCAACAGTCAGGTGTCCTGTTAGCAACCCCGTGGTGATTTTGAGTTGCGCCCTGCTTAAAAGCAGCTCTCTTTTTGCAAGGACCTCTAACGAAGCTCTTGCTGTGGCGATGATCTGAGCAGCTCTCCTCATCAGATATATACCAGTTTTTAACAAAGTTACTTATAAAGGAAGTATTTATTGTTAAATCAATGACTGCCTGCTTTTGTGCTGCTACAGGTTTATTGCCTACTTTCAATATGTTCAGGTTGTTTGCCATAGTGAATTGTAGGATGCTGTCATCTCTAGCATTGGTATCCCGGCTTCCCCAGGCAATGTTGTGAGCGTTTGCGTCACAGCCGTGATTACACCTGCTCCACAACTTCTCAAGCACCTCGCTCACTTCCTCAGGTGGTGGTTGCTCTGGTTGGTCGTGATCCGAAAACAGTCTCCTTCAACCCTTCTCCCTTCGACGCCACTTTCACTGCCACCAAGTCCTTCGAACAGAAGTTTGTTAGTGGCAGTGCTTTGATTGTTTTATTAAACAATATACAGGCCCTGGTTCTGTCAGAAGTTTTGCTGTATATTAGCTCCCCTCCGACTATCCCAAGGCCTAATACCTTCCCCTTGCAAACCCAAGGTTCCTGGATCAGGGCGATATCGCGCCCCTCCATTAATTTGCAGAGAGCTGCCGAAGCTGCTCCACTATGGTGGATATTCACTTGGACCACCCTTATCCTTGTTGGTCTTAAGGGGCATTTTAGTGAAACAGTACTTCTTAAGAGTCAAAATGACGGTGGAAACTGCATTCAAGTTTGTTAAACAATATGGCGAGTCCAACTTTGAATAAGAGATTTATTGCTTTCTGAATGAGGTGTCCTTTAACGTTCCGGTAGCCCTATTATCATTATTTTCGTATTTTTTGATAGATATACTGGGTCATTTTTAAAATTCTTAATTGGAGTAAACCATGATTTTTCAAAGGTTGTTGGCAATCCTGACATCCTGGCAATTTTGAATTAAGTCGTCAAATTGTCAAATAATTCGAATCTTCTCAATTTTATTTTTAAAAATGTTCTCCTTGGAACAAATTTTTTTTCTTGTCGAAAGCTAAAGCTAAAAATGGCGAATGGAAATATTCTATTGCGGCTTGCACCGAAGTTTTTAGAGCAAAATTTCCAGAATTCCATTCAAATTACAATGATCTTGCTGCACAAACATACCATAGAGTTTTTGCATTCCGAACCAGAGGTAATGTTACTCGTAAACTAGGAAGTGGTCCCCCTTTGAAGAGAACTCCCGAAGTAGTAGAAGACGTTCGGGTTCGAATGCAGCAAGATCCTAAAAAGTCTATTGCATGATTGGCCAAAGAAACAAATTTATCTTACTCAACTTGCCACAAAGTTTTAAAGAAAGATTTAAATTTATTCCCCTATAAAATAACTGTTGTTCAAGAACTTTTATCAGTAAACATTCCTAGATGATTGAATTATTGCCACTGGTTTCAAGACAACTTGAACAACAACGAAGCAATAAACCTGACATTTTTTTCTGTTTCATTTGTCAGGATACGTTAATAAGCAAAACATAAGGATTTGGTCAAGGGAAAAGCCTGAAGAATTCATTCAGCATGCGCTTCATCCAGGAAAAAATGGAGTTTGAATGGCTGTATCTCGGAGGCGCATATTTGGTCCAATATTTTTAGATGAAATAATAAATGCTCAAAGATATCGTGAGGAATTGCTTCAGCCTTTTGTCAACAGACTGCATGATGATGAGATCCAGTATGGTTTTTTCCAACAGGATAATGCAACACTTCATAAAGCACGTGAAAACATGACATATCTGCGAGAATTTTTGATGATTGATTTTCCAGCGAGATTTCCAGATTTAACAATCATGGATTACTTTACCTTCCCTTATCTGAAAAACACGATTTTTAAAAATAACCCACAAGATTTCCATGAACTCATACAAGCAATTGTGAATACTTGCAATTTAATTATGCCACAATGTTTGGAAAATGCTTTCGAAAGCATGAAAAGGGGGGTAGCTGCGTGTATCGATGCAGGTGGTAGTAAGTTTGAATACAGATTGTAAGCTAGTCCAGTAGTATAATTTTTTTAATTCTGAAATTCTTTCTCTTTTTCAAATAAAATTTATTAACCTCAAAATTTATTTTTGACGTTTTGATCTTGTAATTAAATGTCACTCATTCAATATTGCCAACTAAATTAAAAAGTCATGGCTCACTCCAATTAAGAATTTTAAAAATGACCCGTTACATGGTGCGTTTAAATGAATTAAAATAATGGGATCTCCTAAGGGGTGTTTATTACTTTATGAATTTAATTTTTATGAATGTTCTGCAGTAAAATTACTCGTGTGGCCTAAACTATACTAGCATTTTTTCCTTACGTAAGCAAAATAGCATTTTTTGTCACTATTCCTCTGTAGTTCGTGCAGAGACTGAATAGATATTTGCACTGCTTCATTATTACGGCATAGTTCTTCTCGCCATACTCTGCTAATTAGTTCACAAATTCTTTCTGGAATTTTTCCCCTCCAAACACGCAGACGGTATGTTCCAAAATTAACTAAAATGAAAAGTCGTAATTTTGTGGCATTCTTGTTACAATAACTGACGAAAATATTCTTGTACGTTCGTATTATCTTCGCGGAATGCACCAGTTCTCAGATTTGTTGCAACATAAATTGCTGTTCCATTGAAAAATATACAGACGTTCTTTCTCTGTTAAAAAAATTATGAGTAGCTTACTCAAGGAAAAGCGCTCGTTTAGTTTAAGTCATAAGCTGTAGTAATCATTTTTTTTTAATATACTAATTGAATTAGTTGGAAACAAGTAATCAAAAGATTTTTTTAAATATACTAATTGAATTATTTGGAAACAAGAATTAAAATAGGTTACTAATTGCATTCGAACCAATTGTGTTTATATTGCTGAATATATTTGTAGGATACCAAAGGAAGAGACATATTGGTTTCTTCCAAAAATGTAAAACGCTTCGTCTTACTTGCATTCTGACATTGAGAATTTTTTTATTTCAATTAAAGGGCTAGATCGGGGCAACCTAATTCATCATTCATGCATAACTTTACAAAACCTCCTGATCATAAAAATTTCCGTACCGAATTTAAGATCTAAAACAATAAATCTTTATTAGGTACAGCTGTGGAATGACGAGTTTTTATTCAACATAACTGCTAGTGCCGTTCCATGATTTCGGGTACAATTTTCAACTGCAATTTAATTCAATCGTTATCATTTATGGTAATTTTACTACAGGTTTCAAGCTTTCTATACCGGTGCTTAAAAGTATCCACAGTGCCAGGCGACCACGCCGATCACTCGGGTACATACTTTTAAAAACACCATTATACAACTATTAAAATCACGCTATATAAAATATTTATCCTTTGTATTTTTGAAATAAATTTATTATTAATGTTTTTAACATAGCTTCCAACTTTACTAGTAGCTAAACATATTCTCGTTACTTCAAAATTTTTAAATGTTTATTACTCATCGAATTGTTCATGCGTAAAGCCAAATTTTCGTAATGTAGGTCGTTGCGGTAACAAAGCCGAATTAAAGTTTTACACTCCGCCGGATAATATGACATAAAAGGAAATTTTGTTGACGTAACGACGTCGTTTGATACCCACATAACCTACAGGATGAGGCCGTAAATCTTAATGGACATTAAAAAGTTGTTACACTGTAGGCTTCGCTTTATTATACTTCATAAAAAATCAAATATTTTCTCAAGCTAGGTCTTAAAATATTGCTTTTGGTTCATTGAAAAACTTTTTATACGGCTGAAATAAAATTATATTTAGTTTTTTATTATTTCTTTATCGTATTTAACGAAAATTAATGTCTGAATATCTGAAAGTAGTATCAATATCTGAATATCTGGAAGTAGTACCAATATCCTTTTTTTTATAGAGAGGATTAGGAAATCTTCAAAGACTGCCCCCAGCTGGATCTATGCCGGGGGAGTGTGTCGGATTCGCCTGGGACGGTGGTCACCCAGACACCTATCCACTAAAACCCTTCCCTCTTTTTTGGCACCTTGGAGACCTATTGTGGAACTACCATAAGTATTGCGTCGCAGCAGCGGGCGTGTCTTCTTTGTGTTAGGTCTTTTTCTCTTAGTTCACTTCATTTGCCTCCTTGGTCTTGAGGATTTTTTTCCACTATTTCGGCAATATTTTTCCACATCTCTTCCCCGCTTAACATGATTCTTACCAGGTTGCTCGGTGTTGTTAATTGTCCTGTTATTCTCTCCAAGAGTTTTCTTTCTTCGTTCCATCTTCCACATTTAAAGAATGTCTGTTCGGCTGTGTCCGCCTCTGTATGACAATATGTGCATTCTGCTGAAGTGGACTTTTTTAATCGGTTCCTAAAAGCTTCAAAACTTCCGTGGCCGGTAAGAAGTTGAGCTAGATAGTAGGACATCTCTCCAGTACCAGGCCCTGATGTCCGGTATTATTGGCCTCGTCCATTTGACATTGTCTGTACTTTCCCATCTTGCCTGTCATCCACTAATTGTGTCTTACCTCGTAATCTTTGCCTCGGAGCCTGTGTCATATGTGGTTGCCCTTTTAGCAACCAGCAAATCAAGGGGAATCGTTCTCGCCGACACCAATACGGCATCCGTTGAAATGGTCCTATGTGCTCTAGCTATTCTAATTGCTATGCCTCTCTGGCTCTTTAATAGTTGGTTTTTGTATTTGTCCACTAGACCGGCTTTTTTCCAGACTGGTGCCGCATATAGTATGATAGAATTTGCCACCGTTCCTAATACTCTCCTCTTGGCTCCGTACATGCGAGGCATTAGCCGCAGCAGTGCCTTAACGGTCAACTGCCCCGTTTGGTTGCCTGGTTGATGTGTTCTTCTCCAAAGGAGATGTTTGAATCAAAGATCACCCCTAGGTATTTTATTGACCTTTTGATTCTGGTTTCTTTTAGTTCAATGTGAATTTCAATGTGTCTTTTTTCCCAGAGAGCATTACGGCCTCGATTTTCTCCTCTGCCAGTTCCAGTTTCTGGTTTTCCATCCAGTCAGCGATTTGTTGTAGCCTATAATTGACATTATACTCAAAGTCTTCCTCTTTCCGTGCAGTGGCAATTAAAGCCAAATCATCCGCAAAGGGTAACAGCTCGATGCCCTCCTTGGTCTTTAGTTTTAAAACTCTGTTAAAGAGCACATCCCATAAATGGGGGCCGAGGACAGATCCTTGCGGTACTCCACAATATGTAAACAACTCATTGCCGGGTTCTAGTTCGAGTTTTCTATTGCTCAGGTAGTTGGCGATTACTTTCCGGATTGAGAAATCTATTTGCCTTCTCTGGAGTTCCTCATTTATTTTTTGCCAGCTTGCCCTGTTAAATGCATTTGTCATATCTAGCGTCACGAGTAGACAGAGCTTTCTAGATTTCAAGGATCTTTTCTTCTCGGCCTCTGCTATTTGAAGGACTCTTGTCATTGCCATAATAGTTGACTTGCCTTCCGTAAACCCGAATTGGTTTGGCGATGTCTTTTTTTTTGATAAATCCTCTTTTAGTCTTGCGACAACTAGATGCTCATAAAGTTTTCCCATCGTGTCAAGAAGGCAGATTGGTGTATATGTGGTCAATTGTTTGGGATCTCTCTTGGGTTTCTCTAGCAGCACCAATTTTGCTTTTTTCCACATTTCTGGAAATATTCCATTTTTATATGCTTTATTTAAAGATCTTAATATGTAAAGTTTGGAATAAACTGAATGAGGTCTCAGTTAGTTTGGGCACTCTTGAAAAACTAATTTATTTAAACTAATACTAACAAAAATCTCTGTTAAAGTGATTAAGGAAAAAAGATTTGAAGCTGACAACATGGCTTTGGTATCTAGGTCGAAGAAGGTGTTCGAGAAAATATTCAGCAAATTATTAGGAACAACAAAGAAATTCGGATTGACTATCAATGAGGAAAAAACAAAATATGTGCAATTAAGACAAGAGCCATGAGAAAGAATTAAGAGTATCAGGTTTAAAGGATAGAGTGGTGTTTACATATCTGAAAAGATCAACTAATTTGAATATATACGTGTAATTATAACAATAAAGTAATAGAAGTGTTGATAACACAGTAAAAACAAAATTGACATTAAGAGCAGCCAAAATTTTCTTTAGAACAGCATTTTATTTTTGTGAAACTTGGAATCTAACAAAGAAAAACTAAACGAAACTTGAAATTTGGAAACGAAGAGTACTTAGAAAAAATCTATACAAGGTAAAAATTGAAGAGATATACTTGGTCATTTTTAAAATTCTTAATTGGAGTATACCATTATTTTTCAAAGGATGTTGGCAATCCTGACATTAGACAACTTAAATTTTAAATTAAGTCACCAAATTGTCAAATAATTAGAATGTTCTCAATTTTATTTTTAAAAATGTTCTTTTTGGAGCTAAAAGTTTTTCTTGTTGAAAGCTATTTTAAAAATGCCGAAAAAGATGGTGAATGGAAATATTCTATTGCGGCTTGCATCGGAGAGTTGGAGCAAAATTTTCAGAATTCCATGCAAATTACAATGATCCTGCTGCACAAATATACTATACAGTTTCTGCATTTCGAACCAGAGGTAATCTTACTCTAGAAAAGAACTCCTGAAGAAGTAGAAGACGTTCGGGTTTGAATGCAGCAAGATCCTAAAAAGTCTATTGCAAAATTGGCCCAAGAAACAATTTTATCTTACTCAACTTGCCACAAAGTTTTAAAGAAAGATTTAAATTATCACTGGTTTCAAGACAACTTGAACAACAACGAAGCATTGAACCTGACACTTTTTAAATTTAAAATGGCCACGTGCTAATGTACATTGTTCAACAGATTTGATAATGGTTATTAAACCGAAACGTGTCATCCAACTAACGTTTTCTGTACCGATGAGCGAAATATAGTCGAAATTTGTTCGTAGTGACCAGCAAATCTTTAATCGAAATTTATTATCAGTCACTAACATCATGGGTAACCCACTATTACTCTGACATTTTTTTCTGATGAAGCATGATTTCATTTGTCAGGAAACGTTAACAAGCAAAACATAAGGATTTGGACAAGCGAAAAGCTTGAAGTTTCATCCAGAAAAAATTGGAATTTGGATGGCTGTATCTCGGAGGCGCATATTTGGTCCAATATTTTTTGATGGAATACTAAATGCTCAAAGATATCGTGAGGAATAGCTTCAAGCTTTTGTCAATAGTCTCCATGATGCTGAGATCCAGTAATGCACGTGAAAGCATGACATATCTGCGAGAATTTTATGATGATCCCTTAGTTGATTTTCCAGCGAGATCTCCAGATTTAACAATCATGGATTACTTTATTTTCCTTTATTTGAAAAACTCACACAAGCAATTGTGAATTCTTACAAAATCTCCATGAACTCACACAAGCAATTGTGAATTCTTGTAATTGCTTTTAAAAGCATGAAAAGGCGGGTAGTTGCGTGAATCGATGCAGGTGGTAGTCAGTTTGAATACAGACTGTGAGTTAGTCCAGTAATATTTAATTTTTTCAATTTTTTCTCTTTCTCAAATACAATTTATTAACCTCAAATTTTTTTTTGACGTTTATTAAATGTCGCTCATTGAATATTACTAACTAAATTAAAAAGACATGGCTCACTCCAATTAAGAATTTTAAAAATCACCCGTTACTATACCTTTTGAACTTCAATTTCGGAAAAAGTAACATTAGTTTCAGAAAATGTAATTTGAATTTCAGAGAAAGTAAACTTAATTTCGGAAAAGGTAATTTTAATTTCGGAAAAAGTAAATTTAATTTCGGAAAAAGTAAATTCAATTTCGGAAACAACAAATTCTCCACTTTATAGGATTCTGTATAGGTATTGCCATTGTTAACGTTTGAATGTTATTATGTTAACACAGTGGCCCACAGAAAATTTCCAATGCAGTTTATTCACTTTCCTAAAAATCCTCGAACAGATCAATTTTAGATTTCAAGGCGATATCTTTACTAATTTCAAAGAAGATGCAATTATATATACATGATTACTTACAGAATGAATAACTTGGATGAATAATAACCATGTAAATAAACCAGTTATTTGTCAAATAAAGTTAATGAGAACTTATTTGACAAATAACTTGATTTTTCACCTTGATATCCAAAATTGATTGTTAGAAAAGTGAAAAAACTGCATTGGAAATTTTCGGTGGGCCACTGTGTTAACATAATAACATTCAAACGTTAACACAGGGGTGGCAATACCTATACAGAATCCTATAAAATGGAGAATTTGTTGTTTCCGAAATTGAACTTACTTTTTCCGAAATTAAATTTACATTTTCTGAAATTAATGTTACTTTTTCCGAAATTGAAGTTGAAAAGGTATAGAGAAATACGTATATATATCACTGAAATCGCCTTCAAGGTGTTGACGGAGGTTGTTGATATCCTCAATAGGCTGATAGTACAAGATTTGTTTTAAGTGTCTCATAGATAAATATGTAAATGGATTCAAGTCGGATGACCTAGCGGGCTATGGCATAGTCCTCCACGATGTATCCAGTGTTCAGGGAAATCATTATTATATTATTATTATTATAAAACGTTCAAAGAGAATTGCAGCTAGTATCTTGATGGAAAGCATGTGGATTTTCTTCCCGTTAGAGGTGGAGATTATGGTTACGTTAAAGATTCCATCTCTGCTGAAATCTGTCTCATCAGTAACAGAATTAGAGATGGAAAATTATCATAATTAGCACACTTCCAAGAAACCAGTTAAAAATGTTGCCCTAGGAACAGAGTCAGCTGCACTTTCGTCAAAGCAAGTCTTCTAATGCTTACTTCGGGGTTTTCTTAACTTTTTCTTAACTTATTTAAGCTCACTTTCTTCCAGTACTGATGTTCGTGTAGTAGTTGGTCTGTTACGGCCCTACGTTCCAGATTTCAAACAACCCGTTTTGCTTAGTCGTGCAAAAGATTTCCGAAACAGTTTTCCTCTGGTTAGGAAAACGTTCTACATAAAGCCCCCTTGGCTTCAGTCCATTACAGATTGATGGACAATGCATGAAATGATTGTCTGCCATTTCTGCGTTGGAATAATTTTCCATTTCTAATTAAAACACCAAACTGATAACAAATAATATCTTCTTGAATAAATTAATTTTATTTAAATTTATTGACATAAGCAAGGTTGATCTAGTGACTTTCTTGTAATGATAACTGATTTTACCTCTACATCAAACACTAGATTCCAACATATACATTTTTATGTGGCTGAAAGTGAATAACAATTTTTCATAAATAATCTTAAGTTTCAATTCAAATTTGACTATAACTTGGTAGTGGCTCATTGTTCTAGATAGGTTTATATGCATTTTTTTTTTCTCTTTTCATGAGTAGAATACGTCTCTGAAGTAGAGTCCTACATTTATGTCACATCTTGTACAGCTGCGGAATCATAAAGCGGGACAAGTCGCATAGCAAAATTTTGTATTATTTCGATAGTGTTTAATTTTTTTCTTATTTATACGATAAGATTTTTTCCATTTTATATTATTTAATTATATTATGAACCACAAAGATTTCTAAGTTACCATATAGTGACCAGAATTAAGAAGTAACATTTAAACTGACATAACTGACATCATACTGTCCCGCTTTTTGATTCCGCAACTGTACATATATGTATATCACCTGCATCCTAAAAATCAAATAACAATATTTGAAAGGACTCTGGGACACGCATAGAATGAATGGAAATAAAAATACTGGAATGATCAAAACATTTGTATTTTTTGCTGTGGTTTGGCATTTGAAAGTTATCTGGGTCTCATTTCGTCTGTCCTTATCTCTTTTAATATCAGGTAAAATCAGTTTAAGAGTAACTTAAAACAATAGAAGGATATGCATTAAACACTTATAAATTATTTACTTATTTTGTATTTAATCAGTGTTACTTTAGCAATGTAATTATTAAATTTTTAAAAGCTTTTAATAAAGTCAGGTTTAAAAATGTGACTTAGTAAATGTTTCCTTAATTACAAAGCTATTCTTATCTTATATTTAAGTAATTGTGATGGTTTGTGTTTAAAGCTTAAAAATATATATTTATATAAAGTTTTATCCTTCATTATAGAAGACCTTTTCCAGGGCCGTGGGTGTTCTTTTTTTGTGGTTGTCATTATTGTTCTTTCTGCTGCCGTTACAACAAACAACAGCCTTGAAGAAGTTTTTTATAATGAAGAACAAAACTTTTTTTTATATTTTAACTCTTTAATATGCGAACATATAGCGTTTACCACGCAATTGCTAATTCCTTTTACATGTTTCATCATGGCTGGGCTAATTACTACTCGTCTTCCAGTAAGCACCATCTCATTGGTTTATTATTATGAAGTAATAATCAAAATTAACAATAATGAATTTGTTTTTCGTCAGAAAGAAAACTGAAAGTTCAAAGCGTTTACAATCACGACAACTCTATTATTTATGTTTTTATAGTTATTCGCGTTGGGGAAAATTTCACCTATCGATTCAGAAAACGGAAAAAAAAATCACAAAAACGTTAGCCATTATGCAAACGAACGCATCCTTGTGCGGTGCGGTTTACCTTTCAAAACTCTCAATATCGCCGTGTAATAGTCTCTCTTTGCGTCTTCTCCGCCTTCGTCCTTTGAACGTGAGCACTAGATGAAAAACGGCAAGCGCAATGAGCTGGCCTCCCGCAACGTACGAAAGCCATAGATTATGGGGCCAGACGATGGGAACGGCCGCCAGAGGGCCGTATATGAAGGTTTTCTTCCATTCCTCGAACCACTGCACTACCGCCCAACATCGAAATATCCTGTGCTGTTCGTTTCTGGAACGAATAAAACAAAAAGGACTCTCTGAAATACAAATGTAATAGATCCTTTTGGCTAGAGCTATCCGCGCTGAATAACACATGTATGTTGTACAACGCTGCATCGCATGTATAGCGTAAACTATTCTGTAATTGCCACTTTTGGTTTAATCTCGGCGAATTACATAAATAATTTGTTAGACTTTATTATTAAACCAATAAAATCATGACTGGAATTAGACAATGAAGCCGCACTAATTCTCTTGTGTTGGCAGCAACATAAGCTCAAACTACTCTAACAAAACTAATCAAACTCTGAGATACAATTAAAATCTTAATTGACTACGAGACTGATGATATATGTGTATACGTCTATTTATACACAAATTTGAAATTCATTTAAATAATCGCACTCACCGGTTAATGATACAAAGGCGGAATGTATTATTGATTTGCGTACGTCACCGCTTCGAATCCTGCGAAAGCTTCTCTACAGGATTCCCTTCGGCCTAGATCGACTAATAAGTGAAATGCTTTTTTATGTATTTTTAAAATATCGGCCGTCACTTCCGAACAAAAGTCTGTAATTTATGGCACGAATGAAACAAGGAAAACATTACTCGAGATTTATTTTCAAAGGCACCATATGGGCTATCCATTATAAACTGTTATTCAAGTTTGAAATTCTTTTTTTCGAGTTGTTAATGTACGCTTTATAATTTTTAAATGTTATGCTTCTGTTTGGTTGTTTGAATGGTCAAATATGAGGTTGCACTTTCCATTATTATGAGGACGCTTTTTAAAAATTGCGAGACTAATTTAGTATTGGTTTGTCCTTACGTTTTTAAAAGAATATTATTCTATGAATGCTTCATAAGAAGAGGAATATTTTTAAATTTCACCATGAACGAGCTTATCACAATATTTTAAGAAAAAAATGAGAGAATTAAAATCTTTAGATTTATTTAACTTGTAATCTTCAAAGTCATCAATAAAATTAAACTTTACCCATTAGAGAAATCTCACCATCACCATTGGTATTATTGAGTCGACAAAAGAAATTTCATTCGTAAGCAAGTTTACAGTTTACCGCTTTAGTTCAGCTATTCTAACGATTAAATGTTTATTTTCAACAATCCATAAGAATATTAGAATCCTTTATTTTTTATTGGGAAGACAATGAGGAATATTAGGAGCCTCATTAAGTATCTTAATTCTAGCGGTATTAGAAAACTTAATTGGATATTGTCAAATTTATAATGTAATTGCCATCGGGCGCATTTGGTATTACAATTTTTTTAAAATTAAAATAGTTTCTTGTTCACTGAAATCGTGCAAACAAATTTGTAATAATTATTTTTCAAACGGTTTTAAGCGAAATTACTGTTTTGAAAAGATTAATTATTATAAATTTTTGTGTTATATTACGTTTTTCTAATAAATTAATGTGTAATTAGTTTTAACTTAAGAGCAATAAGCATGAAAGTTCGCGTTTTGAAGTAATCACTTAATGATGAAGTGTCTAAGCGTTCACTTACGTTTATTTCGTTTTTTTGGTAAAAGAAGATTGAAGTGTACTGTACCCCATTCCTTTCAGAATTCTTAGGAAGAAGCAACTTTTAAACAGCTGCTTTTTTTGTATATGCTTTTACAACAAACATTCAAGGATATAAACCAATGATGAAGTTCATCTCAGACAATAATACATTAAATAAAAATTATAACAAGCCATGTATAAATGTCTCCGCAGCCTAGTATTCAGTTAATTAGACGAGGAAACAGTATCTCTAAGTTAAGAACATACCAGAGAGATGCCCCTATATGTTCCCTCTACCCCTTAATCATTTTTCTTTTGTCATAAATTGAATACAATTTTTTAGACAAAAACTGACTTGGGTCCCTGGAGCTCGATTTTTAAGACAAAATTAATGGTGAAGACTGCGTTTCGATATCTTGTACCGCTTAGGAGCTACAGGGCATTTCTCAAAATTCTACGATTTTTAAAAACGTTCATAACTTTTTTGTTTATGAAAATTTTTGATTTCTGTAAAGACTTCTTTAAGACACTTTTTTCATGCAGAATTCATTGCTCCAAGTTATCTTTTTCCAAAGTGCTCAATATTTGAGATATTAGCTAGAACTTTTATTTTTTATATGGAACACCCTATATATTTTTACATTTCTGAAAAGAGCATAAAATTCTATTTACAAAAATATAAAACACTTGACATTTTATTTAAAAGATTTTCGAGTTGTAGAGCTTTCATATTTTAATTAAAATTTTGATGGTTATTGCAGCATTCAAGTAGGTTGTGGATGATGATAGCTCAATTTTTTTGAAAATTCAATGGGCCATAAAAATAATACTTTATTTTTAATAAATATAACGAAGTTTTAACGAATAAATGCTAATGTAATTGAAATTGCGCAAAAATTACATAAAGTATCAAAATGTCGGCCATTTTGTACTAAACATAAATAATTCCGTTTTGTTATGGTTTGAGCTGACGTCACCAATTCAAGGACTGGTAGTGATGGATTTTTCTTGTTCAATAAGGTCAGAATCTTTGTTTCTTTAAAATTCGTATTGCAGAAGTTCTTGCTAAGATGTTTGCTCCAACTGGCGTCGGCCATTTTCAATTTCTCCCAAAACTGTGATGTCCTCATTCTTTATTTTCGTTTTGAGATCCATAATTTTTAGTTTTTATCATTTTAAATGACTAAAAATTTATTAAATTGTTTTTAAATCTCAAGAATATATCTTTGAAGGATTGACTTTTTTCAGGATACCACTCATGGTAAAGATTAATCGCTGCATTTGAATTTTCGCCAATTTTTATAACACACTTTAACATTTAATATTAGTAAAGAAGACAGTTGTTTAGAAATAACAAATCAAAAAAGGTTATATGCTTAAATATAAATCAAAATAGATGGTATTCGTAGACACGTATTTCGGCAGCTACGCTGTCATCTTCAGTAAACACATACACTTACAAGTTAAAGGCACTTCATGAAGTCTTGAGTTGGTATAAATATTATAACATGTCGTATTTCTCGTAGCTTTCGTACATGTTCAATTATCTCCCAAAGTCTATTTTATAGAGATAGTAAAATTCAAGAGAAATGCAAGTACTGTAAGAGATTGTGTCAAATTTTGAAAGCGGCCTACCAGGAAGTTATAAAAACTTAAATCGCTTAGTTATCGTCATCCATACCTACTTCAATGCTGTAAAAACAATTAAATTTTTGATTAAAACTTTAAAACTCTATATTTCACAAACTGTTTGAATAAAATATCAATTGTTTTATATTTATATGAATCAAATTTTATACTCCTTACAAAAACTTAAAAATAGATAGGGTGTTCTATATAAAAAATCAAAGTTCTTGCTAATATCTCAAATATTGAGCAGTTTAGAAAAAAATTATTTGGAGCAATGAATTCTGCATGAAAAAGTGCCTCAAAAAAATTTATACAGAAATCAAGAATTTTCATAAACAAAAAAGTTATGAAGGTTTTTAGAAATCGTAGAATTTTGAGAAACGCCCTGTAGTCCCTAAACGGTACAAGATATCGAAGTGCGGTTTTCACCATTAACTTTGTCTTAAAAATCGAGCTCCAAGGTCCGAGGTCAGGTTTTGTCTAACTCTTCCAAAAATAGGTGTTTCCTATTGAAAGTGTCGAATTTGGCCCGCCCTGTACATTTTGTTCTTTTCTTCTTTGAGTTTCTTTTTTCATTTTTTAATATGATTATTCCAAAGGGATGTATTTGTATCCTTCCTTCCTTCTTTTCGTTATCGACTCAGAATTTTACGCTATGATTCTGAATGTTTTCCTTTTATATCATAATTAAAATTTACATTTCTTCGTACGATGAAAAACTCAAAAATTATCTATTTAGCATAGCTAAGAGGAACAAGAGGCGGTGTGTGAAGTATATTAATATGTTCCTGCATCTAGACCATTATTATTATTGTTATTAATGTCATTTTATTATATATATTTAACAGTGTTCGTGTTTTTTTTTACGAATAAAAATGTCACTCAGCAAACTAGATTTATTTCTTGCTTATTAAAATATAATTAATGATAAAGGATCATTAGAAAATATAAAAATCTTCTAACCCGTTTGGGAAATATGGTTCTGTACTGTCGGAAGATGTACACGTCCTTCTAGCAGGACAACTTTTATTTAAAAATAGCGTACTACTGGCAGGATCGATGGGTTTGTCCAGCTGTCTTTCTGGAAGCTCCTTTCAGCAAAACAGATGCCTGATAGTTCTATCATTAAAGTGTTTTGTAGCAAATAAAAAATCTGTATGAACTTGTAATAGAAAAAATAAATCATTATTTCTCAGTTTTTTAGATTCCTTTGTTTTAATTACTTTATAAATCTTCAAAAGGTCTATTAAATATGTTTTTCTATCGCTTCTGTTTTAACTAATTGTCTTAAACTTTATTATTTGCGTTCCTAATTAAAGTTGTTTCACCGAAGGTAATCGATATTTGAAGTTAACAGCGAACACATTCTTAAAATAGTTTAACAATAGAATTTAAAGAGGAATGAAGTTAACGAGATTTTTATTTTTTTTTTAAATTGAGTTTTTTGAATTTTTGTTGTATCGTTTAATTTTTATAGCTGATTTGGAAATGCATTGGTAATTCTTCCAGTGCTTGTTCCCAAGTAAAAAAAAATTGGAAATAAACTGACAGTTAAAATTAACTTACTTTTATAAAACCGGGTCCCAATGTAGTAAAATTGTTACAAGAAATATTCATTATTATGATCGTTTCCAAGGAAGTCAATTGTAACTGGCCTGTTTACAAGGGATGACAAATACCTAATCATGACAAATCGCAATTCCCAGTTCGTGACACGGTGAAGACGTCAAAATTTCTGCACTGGATGATTGTCAGCACTCTCTTGGACTCGGGCGATCATTTCGATTACCCTATCGGAGTACACCAACAATTAAGAGCAATGAAGTGTTACTGGAGGAATCTGAAGATAACAACCTTGAAGATAAATTATTTGCAGATGTTACAATCCTCGCCCGTCTCATCCAGTACAACACACCAATGTGAAGAACAAAGTCAATGTATTCCAAGAAAGAAGAAGAAATTGCAAAATAAAAAACATCTGATCTTATGATACCGCGGTAACTTCTGGTCATTTTGTTGTTCAGGCGATTAATCGAAAAATAAGTATAGTTGACAGTGGAGGAAGAAGGAACAGTTTCGAAGAACTGGGGCTCCAAACTCAACCTCAATATCACTTTTTCGGCAACCAAATAGATAATTAACTTCCCAAATTTATTAACGTTTGTGGAACTTTAGCTATAACGTTTCGTGATCATTTATGTACGGCTTGACACCCCAATGGATTGCGCCATTTCTGGAACTTTCAAATCGGTTTTAAGGGTGGTGGATCAATCCTCATTCCTGTTTTATATAATTTCTTTGCTTGTCTTGTTCCATAATTTTACTTTACATCATTACATATAATGCTTTCAAATAGTTACATAATTTATCAGGGATTCCTGATTGCCTTCATGTTTTCAGCGTGGTGGATCATTCCTCATTCCCGTTTTATGCAATTTATTTGTTTATCTTGTTTCGTAATTTAACTTTACCTCATTATATATAATGCAGTAAAATAGTTACATAATTTATCAATGATTCCTGATTGCTTTCTTGTTTTATAATAATCAATTGAAGCGAAGAAGGTCCTATATTTAATCTACAACCTAAGAAGATAATTTCGTTGGTGCAACTCAGCCTTAGCTTTATCAAATCCATAATAAAATATATATTATTGTAAATTAGTACATCATTTATTGACAAAAATTGATTGATACGATCTTTGTTTTGGTTTAATTAATTTGGTTAAATTAATAACGACTTCTAACTGACCGGGGCGCTCTAAAAATTTCGATGCACCGCTTTGCAGCATTCTCAAAGTATCCTCGTCTCTTGTCATTATAAGAGATTAAAACAAGATGAGAATAGTCTGAGTTTCTAGAATAATGATTCGGAAAAGGTACATACGTCTTTACGTCTTTGCAGCCTCTCAAAACTAAAAGATATTTTGGATACTCGTTCTTTTATTACTAATATTATCTAAAAATTAGTCAAATTTCTATTTTGAAGAAGATAATTGGTCAAACCGGATTAGATTAGCTCAAAAATTAGCCTCAGGATATTCTTAAACTGTTCATTAAAAGATGCTGATTCACTTTTTCTTCATTTTCCACTTCTTTATGTTTATATTAAAGGAACCCTTGTTGTCTTCACTTCTCTTTTAATTATTGAAATTCATTGAAGTTGATATTGTCAATACTTCTTCTGTTATATCATTAGATTTTACTCTTCATTACTTACTATTTTGTTAGTTTTAATTCTTGTATCCATTTAGTATTCTTATATTAAAAATTGAACATACGCGATCCCCAATTCCCTTCATCTTTTTTCATTTTGAGTCAATCCTGCTATGAGCCCTGTAGATGCAAAACTCGGTAAATGCAATTTCGGCAGATTTTAAGTTGCACATGCCATGTAACTCTGTAACGGGTACTTTATCTAATAATGTAGGTCCAAAACTCGGTATTTTCTGCAAAAATGGACCCTAAAATGAGCGGCTAGTTGCAAAACTCGGTGTTTGCTTTTCGTAGTTAGATGCAAAACTTGGTTTTTGCTTCGGGCCAATGGAAGCCTAGCATTACCACCCATGTGACTTTGCCATGTGTTGCGTTTTTGTAAACACGACTCCGACGGCTGGCTATAAATTAGTGTATGATAATTATTTTTTGTGCTTCATAAAGTTAGTTAAGTGAATTAGTTTATGGAATGGATAAAACTACAGCTAAGAGAATCACACCAAGTGATTCCGGAAAAGGAAGAAAGAAACTTCGCATGCCACAAAATCATAAAACAAGCAAACTCAAGGAGCAAAGGTATGTATTTAATTACAAACACTTTACCTCAGAACAGAGTAGTCATTTTACTTTTCTTAAAAATTAGGTACAAACCTAAACAACTTCCTGAATATCCAACCTGCGGACGTAATGGCAAACCAGTTCAACGTTGACCGTTGATATTTAAAACTTTCATTCCATCTTTTACACAAATTCTGACAAGATTAAGCAAGACACTTTTCTCTTGGAATGCTGTCAGGGTAAGAAACCTAAAAGAACGAATAACCCGGATATAAAAAAAAAAACATAATAATTATCATTTTGATTGGCGAAGGAGAGTTTGTCCGTGTCTGTAAAGAAGCATTTGTAAAAATCGCTTGTGTTAGTAAAGATAGAGTTGAGAGATTAGTTCGAAATTTTGTCCAAAGTTCTGAAATTCCAAAAGAAAGAAGAGGGAAAGACAGTGGGAGAAAAGAATAATCTGAAAAAAGAGGCTATAAAAGTATTTATTGAATCGTTAAACTGTGTTGAGTCACATTGTTATCGGAGCAAGACTGGTCACGAACGTCTATACCTTCCTTGTGAGCTTAGCTTCAAGAAGTTATGGAAAATTTACCAAAACCAAGTTTCTCCTATACAAAGTATAAAATGGGAATACTTTTGTACTTTCGTGAAAAAAAATTACAACTTAGCATTTGGTACATCTGCGTCTGATGTGTGTTAAGATATCAAGAAAACATGAAAGCAAAGGATTTGACAGCCGACAAAGTAGTTTCCTTAAAAACTGAGCACAGACTACACGATCTTAAAGCAGGTGCATTTTGCAAAGCCTTAAAGTCAACCCCTGGAAGCACTGAAATGTTTTCATTTGATTGCCAAAAGAATTTGGCTTTGCTAAAATTACCTGACCAGACTTGCTATTTTTTTCAGCAAATTAATTACTATAATTTTACAATTGCTCACGGAAACTCTGAAGCGAAACTTAACGCTAGCAACGTCACATCTTACATTTGGTCAGAAATTGGCGCGGCAAAAGATTCTAATGCCATTTCTTCAGCCGTTTATGACCTATTAAACGATTTTGTCTTCGAATCCGCTACAGCAAATATGACTTTGTTTGCTGTGGACAAAACAAAAATGTTATCATGATGACATGTTATATGCTTGGCTACTAAACATAAAAAATGGAGACGATCTTTCCTATTGTAGGCCATTCTTTTATGCCACCCGACAGAATGAAAAGTGAAAAGGAAGTAAAGAAAACAAGTGTAGTTACGACGCCCCAGCAATACAATGAAATTATTGCAAAACATTCGATAATAAAAGAAAAGTCACAGGGGTCTATCCTTGACTGGAGAAAAGAATCTTACGACCATGTGAAACCCCAGGATCATGACATTTTCAGTTCAGTAAAGCAAGAAACATTATTTTTTCTAAAGATTTGAAACACAATATGGTAATGGTTCAAGACGAAATGAATTACAGTATAATAACTGGATTAAAAAAAACAATCATGAAAAAAGGTCACAAACTCTCTACTAAGGTTCCTACACCTTTGCCATTTGAAAGAAAATTGTCAGGAGACAAAAACTCAATTACAGTCATTATGGTGAAGACTGGCAGAGAAGAAATGACATGATGTTTTTGAAATCTGCGCTTATGCAACACCAAGAAATCCCTGAAGAACAATATTTTCAGAATAAAACCACTGCAGCCTGTTCCTCAGCAATCGAAGAATTTCCTGTGTAAAGTTTTTAAGTATAATTAACAGAAAAGTATTACCTTTTAATATTCTTTGGTTTCTATAAGCTAGTTACGTAGAAAACTGTTTTTGGTAATACCCACAACTATGACGTTTGCATTTACTGAGTTTTGCATCTATAGACCTATCATCTTTAATTTCTTCTAATATACGTGTGTAGATCTTCCTGTTGTTTTTTTCTTTGCTCATATACGTCTCTTTTTTAATATCCTTGCAACATTCTGAAACTATGATATTCATTCCTGTTCTTATCACATAGAGACACTCCGTTTTCGATATTCTTCCCAGGAAAGAAACATACGGCTAATGATTCTTATGGTTCGAGGAATTGAAGAAAGCATTCTGTTGAGTTTTGACTGCACGCCTAGTAATATGGTTAAGGATCAAGAATAATAGAACTATTAGGCTACGTATATTTAGGACAATGACATCGAAATAGAAAGATGATTACGATTGGGACAAAACATCCGAGAACAAAACATATAACCAATTGCTTCACAAAGGGTCATAAGCCTGGACAATATCTATACAGAAAATTCAAGAAGAATAATGCAAATCATTGATCTGTAACTTAATCAATTTGTTTGTACCTCACATTTATTGTTCTAGTTTTCATTTTCAATATCAATTTTAAACAGAGAATTTAGGTTTAAAATTTAATTAAACCGTTTAAATCCAATCTTAAAACACACTGAAGTTATTTTTTTTAATTAACCATTACCTATTGCGGAAGTAGAAGTGAAACAATGAAACGATAAATTAATTATGAATGGCAAGGAATTTGTTGGGATGCGGTATATGAAAATAACGATGGACATTACGCAATACGTTAACCACAAGGCAGCAGGAATTTTATATGCAGAAATAAAAAACAACAGGTTCGTGCTGTAAAAAGAAATCCTCTCGTAAAATAAACGAGTAAACCGCAAGTGACCGAGATGGGAACACACCATACGGGAATATAAAACGTAACGAACAAGAGAATCAATGCCAGTTCCATAGTCTTAAACATCTTCCTCGGAAGAAACGGTCGCAAATGTTATGTCTTGTTCAGTCGAAAAACTGAAAAAAAATACGAGCTTAAATGGCACAGTTTCGTCGTCATGAAAAACTCATATCAATATAAAACTCTTTCAGATGAAGAAACACAAACTTCGAAATTCCTCTCATTAATAACGCTGTTCTCTGTTAAGGCTGTAGATCAATATTAAAGATCCTGAGTAACCAATTTTTTTAAGACGTTTTTACTAGTAATTACAATTTCGTTATCATATCAAAACATTTATTTCGAGTATGAAAATCTTTACAATAATTTTAAGCATAATGCCCAACTTTGGTTTAATCCCAGTTGGAACATTCTTGACTATAACTCTGCGATGGCTAGTTTTTATCGGGCTTAAGTTTTTCTCAAAATCCGGGGAAAATTTCAATGCGGTCGAATATTCAGTTACCACGTTCGCCGGATGGAATTTCGTTGCGGGAACAAGAAGTTAAACAAGTTTTGGCGCAGATTGCGGCTTTACATTGTTTTGCAGCGAGTTTAAAAGTTCCCTTTTGATGCACAAAGCCCTCCGCGAAATCTCCTCGAGACGTCATTCGCGTCGTATTTATAAATAAATAGTGAGGCAGGACGGTTTTAGCTAGGGTTTTGTTAAGATCGTGATGGACGAAGGCATTCACAATTTAAACGTAATAAGATTACCTGGAAAAGTAAGCAGCGCACGGAGTTATTTTGTTAGTTGAGGTACGCAAGAAATACGGCATTAATAATAAAAAATATAAAGTGGAAAGGAAATAAAATACTACAAAGTTTTCAGTATCATTAAGCGAACTGTTGAAATTGAAGAAAAATATCGGTGACTTAAATACGAAAGAAAACTCGTTACGTTTTCAAAAATTAAAATGTTTTTAAATTACTAAACAACATATTAAAAATAGAATCAACTATGGAGTTACAATCACCTAGACAAATGATTTTATTTTTTTTTAGTAATCAGCAAAAAATTTTCTTTGTTTTCCGAGCTCGAAAACGAATATAATTATTATGAACGTAATTAAAGAGGCGCCAGAGTAGCTATTTAATTTCGCTAATGTTCTGCTCGTTGCACATAAAATTTAATTATCTGTAAAACAAATGACGACTAATAAAATTGCGTCATGGATGCATAAAACTGTCCTACAAGCGAATGTTAACTAGAATGGCACTTCATGAATAAAAAAAAAAGATTTAGCAATACGGATAGTTTAAGGCGGCAGTGGTTCCAATTTTTTTTTAAGCGGGACCACATTTTGCCCTTGTGGCAAGGATTTTTTGGGTGATCCCCCCCTACTGAGAACATCTGTTACCAAGTACCTCAATTTGTTTCTTTGTTACTGGCGCCATCTTTCGCCAAGTAATGAAATTTGTGATTTACGCCATCACTCACAGGAGTGCAATTTCTTTCTTTGTTCTTCATGTTTCCGAAATTTTCCACCATATTTGAGAGACATTAGAGCCTTCATACTAGGTGAGATTAAAATACCTCAATGGTTAACTGCTATTTGTAGTCCAAGTTGGATAAGCGAAAAATCCTATAAAATGCAGTAAATTGATTTTGGTTAATATTTACCAAAGCAAATAAAGAAACAGATTTAATATAAGTTAAGGGTTAAAGCATTATTCTTGTTTGGTATATTTTTATTTACTTGGGGAAAAATAGAACTAAATGTTTTATTAAGGCTTTTTGTTTTATTTCGGAAATCTCTCGCGCTTCCCAATTCACATTTTAGAAACCGCTGGTTTAAAAGATTCATTTTAAGGCCATTTCAAAGTCTCCAAGCTGGAAATCGTCGATTTTTAATTTGTTTTTAACTTCTTTTTGCTCATGATAAATATTTTGCTTACATACAAAAGATTGATATTTAATTGATTTTAGCTGAATGAGAATCAACAATCTTTTGTTTTGTCTCTCGTTCTCTAATTTCATTGATCTTTGTTTCAGTCCTCTTTAGTTCTTTTCTTACGATTTCATTCTTGTATTGCGTTGGCTTTATTTGTGTGATACATTTTTTGGAAAAATTAACTTTAAAATTTTTAAAGACGCTTCCTAGTTGTGCTGATTTAGTCTTTGCAAGATTCCTATTTCTAAAGAAACTGTTTAATTTTTTTTTAATTTCAATTAATTTTAATTTTATTTTTTGCTTTATAGGTTACTTTTTACTAAACTTTGAAGTCATCTGCTGTATTTTCTAATTTCTTTCTTTTATAAAGTATCACTTTTTGTTCAGCAATAAAACTTAAAAGAAACACCCTGGGCTCCTTGAAATTTGCCACTAAAATATCGTTCATTTATTTACATTTATGTAGCAATTAGTAATAACTTAGTAATTACTTATGATCATGAGTTAATAATTTGTAAGATCGTGGTACAGAAGAAAAAACGTAGGTAATTAATTTGGTGCTAGTTTCTCGGGCGCTTTTATTTGAATTATTTTATTTTTTCTTTATCAGTAATTAGAAAGCTATTTGGAAGTTTTCGTAATTGCAAAGCAGTAATTTGTAAATCATTTTCAATGCTATTTAAAAAAAAATGTGGGGGCTAAGTTCCCGGGAACCCTTTACTTAATGAATTTTAAATATTTATCTTCGTTCATATTAAGTATGCTTTAGTAAGTATTTGTAAATGAAAAATTATAATTTTTAACCACATATAATTTATTCTTTAGATAACGCATATTTCTTTTGTTCTGGATATTCTCTACGCATCTATAATTATGCAAACCGTAGGAAAGTTTTATGTAAACCAAATTTGTAATTCTATATAATCGAAAATAGACATTTTTATTTATACAAAAGCTTCTTTTGATTGGTCAATACTTTGTAATATTTTATTTCTGCTTATAAACATGAAAATTAACTACTTACTGACAGTGATTTATTACAAAATCTTTTTTTTTAATTAAAATAAGAAAAACTATTTGTAAATATTTAGAAATAAATAGCTTCCTTACATAAAAATTTTAACTTCAAAATTCCAAATTTTCTTACTTTACTAAAAAAACACTTTTGTTTTTATCATTGAACTTCAGTAAGTAGTTAGTTCAAATTTTCATAAGTTTCTAACGAAGTTACATTTTTGTAATATGGTCCTGATGAAATAATAAAATATTACGAAATATTGACCAATAAAAAGAAGCCTTTAAATACTAAATCATATCTGGAATTTGAAGAAAACAAGTGCATTATTACTGATGCGACCAGGTCCGTCTTAACGGATACTCCAGTATTTTCTGCAAGAATTAGGGAAATTCTGGTAAAACCTAACTTAATATTAAATTTTGGACAAATTTACCTTAAAAGTGTTATAGAGATTGTATTTTTTATATAGAATTCCTTTACGTTCTTGTAAATATCGCGAACCGCACGAAAAAATGTCTAGAAATTTACCTTGGCGCCATTAACTTTATGACGTGTTACAAGCGGTGCAGTGGACCGCTGTAATTATTGTTGCAGTCATTGCTTAGAAGTGTGTTGCGAAATAACTGATAAAATGAGGCAGGAATTATTTTGTCCGGGTCCTGCTTATAACAGAGGTTCCCATGCTGGAAATATTATCTCGACTACACTGTATTTTCTGCTTTCTTTCAAATTCATTATCTGGTTTAGCATTTCATTTAGTATTAATGAATCGTATTATTACTGATAACATTATACAGCTTGAGTAAAGCAAGTAAGTTGACGACGTGTGCTTCGGATGTCTTGGCCTTGTCTCACATTGGAAAGCGAAACGATGGTCGCCTATTTAATAATTTTATTTTAACTAGGATTTAAATAATTGTTGTTACAATATTTTTATAATTGCCGCAATACATTTGCATAAAGCAATTATTATTGTTTGTAATTAAATAATACCTCCATATAAATGTTATAGAAATTAATAAATGAAAAATCTCTGATAATGGTTAAATTAAAAAGAATTCACAACCTATATTATAAAAACATAATAAAAGATTCTCTTGTAACAGAAAAACGATTTCTCAAATTGAATGAAAGATTTTATAGAATGAAGATAAAAATAAAATAAACTTAAAGTAATTCTGGTCAAGAAATAATAAATATATTAAATATCTTTCAAAATTTTTATTAATTCTGTAGATGGTTGTAACAGAAGAAATTGGACGATTTACAAATTTTTCTCTGAATAAATTAATTCGTTAATACCACTTTATAATTTGTACTTTCTCAGGTACGCTATAATTCATACTGAATTTTTGTACTGAAGAAAAATAAAGAACAATTAAAATAAATATTATATTATAATAAAAAATATATATTTGTAGCTCAAAAACAACTCTAAAACCTGCACGCTTCGAACTGGAGGCGTGAACTGATACACGCTCGCGCAAGAACCCCCTCTACTCCTACACGTCTTCATCCGAATTTACTATTATCCACCTAGTTGTAAAATTCAATCTGTATACACACATTCTTTTTACGTTCATTTCAAAATTAGTAGCCTAAATTGCTTACTTTTCCCATTCTTAATGTCGTCAAAGCAACTAATCAAGCTCGCGAAACATCAAGTAAGTACCTGTAATTTATATTTGATTGATTTCAAATTTGTTTTATTTTCACATTATATTCTCACGACAAAAACTTCCCCAAAATTATTTAAATCCATATTTTATGCACTTACACCAGCATTAATGGTAATAATTCAAAGTTGTTAACGTTAAAAGTATCACTAAAAAGAATAAAAAGTGAGATTGCAACTTCTCATTCTGATTGTAAAGCAGAGTTGCAAACTTTATATTCGCAACGATGATTGACACAACTGATATCTTTGATTGAAGTTATTCTCATATTAAATGAGGTACTTGCGTATATTGCAATAAACAAATTCATTTTTTCATTCTTTAACAATCAACATTGAAGGAGGGTCACAATTTTCTGGTACAAATTACAATTTCTCACTTACCAATATTTATTAATATGTTTCTAAATTCTGCGCAAAAGAAAACTTAAGAGACCCTTCAATGGAGAAGTTAGTTAATTTATTTTAAAAAATAGTGTTCAAAGATAAATTACAAATTACTGCTTCGTAATTACAAATGCTTACAGATAACTTTCTAATTATTAATATGAAGAAGTATAATAATTAGGGGCGGCCGAGAAGTTAACACCAAAATAATGATATTAGTTTTTTTTTTCTGAACAACGATCTTACAAAGTGTAAAAAATAAAAATGATTTTATAATTGTCAATTTGTTGCCTTAGTAACATCAAACAAATATTTTAAAAATGTCACTTTTGTGATTTTACTAGAGAATGTAATCGCTTCCTTGTATAATTTGTAAAACATTTTCATACTTTTATCATTTATTCCTGTTCTTGTTTTTTGGGAATTTAGAAATTCAAAAAAGGGATAAGTTTTTCTAAATTTTTCAATAAACCAATTTTTTTAAGGTACAGAGTTCTGATGAAGCCCAATAAGGCCGAAATATATGTATAAACTCTTTCCTAACACTTTCTATATTGCCAGTTACACAATTTTAATTAATTTTCGTAAAAAATAAAGTAAAATGTGGTAGCCAAATTCACGAAGTCACCACCCTCACTGGCGCCTGCGCATTATTTTCAGTTACACGTCCAATAATAAAATCTGTTGTGGCAATTACATTTAAAGTTGGAATTTAAAAGTTTTCATGAGTACTCGGGAACAGAACGTAAGGAAACCATTTAACGTGTCGGGCATATAAGGCAATTAAATTGTTTTAAATTTTTCAAGCTCAGTGATTTCTCTGAATCTCAAATTCATAACAATATGGAACAAAAATAAACAACTCAAAGAATATAAACTAGATTGATTTCATATTAGCACGTAAGAGCTACATTATTCTAAGGAGGTCAAAATAAGAGAAGAAAATAATAACAGAAATAATTGTACTAAGAACAATAAGGAGAAAGCAAGATATGATGGAGTATTAAGTAACGAGTGTCTAAATAAAAATCTGGTCAAGTAGGTTGTGGTCGAGAATTTATCCACTGCATGTATGTCGCTTCTAAGTTCAACGGCTAACCTTTCAAGTGTAACGTCAAAATTGATACTAAATTATCATTTCCTTGTTAAAAGTGATTTTACTGTAAAAGACGTGAAAACGAGAAATTTAAAACGTTTATTATAAAATATGCTGAATATGCCCATCCTCTTCTTGGTAACATTTAATAATTCTGTTTTTAATTCCATTAACAACACTTTGCAGTAAATCCGGAGAGTTGTTGATTTCTTGACAGTTATCAAATATACGTTCTCTAAGATCGTTCAAATTATTTATAGGTGCTGAGTAAATGTTATTTTTAATGTAGGGCCATAGAAAAAAGTCACAAGGAGTTAAATCACAGGAACGTGGGGGCCAGGGAATTTCCGTATTCCGACTAATAATACGATTAACGTAAAATTCTTGTATTAGTGCTACAGTCTCCCTAGTACAGTGAAGTGTTGCACCATCTTGTTGAAAATATCCTCCTTGTAATTCGTCATCATGTAATTGTTGGAAGAATGGTAGTAAAATTTCAGTTCGGTAACGAATTGAATTTATGTTACCTGAAATTAAACGGCAGAATTAAAAAAAAAAACTTAAAAGCGATTAATTGAGGCCACCTTCAAAGAAAATTGGTCCTATTAATCTCCTACCACTAAAGGCTACCCACACACCAACTTTTTCAGGATGTAAAGATGTTTCTGCAAATGCATATGGATTTTCGGAGCTCCATATTCGCATGTTTTGTGAACTGACGTACCCATTTCTATAAAACCAAGCCTCATCGGTGAAGAATGTTCTATTTAAAGTTGCGTCATCATTTTGTAACACTTCTAAAAACCAGTGACAAAGCTGAAGTCTTTGTGGAAAGTCAGTTTGTAACAATTCAGGAAGCACAGTTATCCGGTAAGGATAAAAATGTAAATCCTTTTTTAATACTGTACGGCACGTTTCCACAGAGAGCTGCACTTGTTGAGATAGGTGACGAAGAGAGGTTCGAGGTGCATCTTCCATTATCTGATTGACTTCATTGATAACTTCCAGAGTACGTTTCTTTTGCCTTCCGCTTCCTTTTTTTCTTGTTAAAGATCCAGTTTATCGAAATAATGCCACACTTAGACACTCTAGAAATTGTTTATAATCAAAAACAATTTCTGGGAACTAGACAAGGAATTCCTCCAAACAGTCTTGAATTGAATAGGACCAGACACCGTTAATTTTGCGACCGTTTCGAAAGTAACTTTCAATCATAAATGTCTTTTCTTCAATTGAAAAGGGCATTTTTTAGTAGTTTGTGAAAAGAAAAACTACTTTTAATGCAAAATCACTTTGACGTTACACTTGAAAGGTTAGCCGTTGAACTTAGAAACGACATGCATCCAACGAACAAATTTGCGACCACAACCTACTTGACCAGATTTTTATTTAGACACTCGTTATAAGTAACGAGTTTTCAATTGAAAAGTTTATCAAATTGGTTTTGTTTTTTTGTAGATAGGGCGAAAAAGGGATATCGTCGTATGTTTTCTTAACTCGAATCTATACGATCGGCATATAAATCAAAAATGAACTTTAGTATTTTGCTTTTAAAACAAACGTGTCTTCTTAGCGTTTTATTTACTGAATTAGTGTACACTCAGAGCATCTTCATCTAATATTAATGTATGAGGTAAAAACAATAATTACTCTGTGCGCGAATGAAAACGCTAAATGTCAAATAACATTTTGCTTTGATCTAATTCAAGACCTGCTTCACAATGTTACGAGAAATCCATGAACTTTTCAATTGAATCGATCATTTCAGAAATTGCATAAGACTATCATTTGTACACTTTTTATCATTTCTAAACTAATGGTGTTTATGCAAAGATTCTTAAAATAAGGTGCTCGTACTTCGAGCAAGAGGCGGCCTCACTAATGTAGTTTTTCAAGTGAATGTAATTACGCCTAAAGCACACATAATCGCGTTCACTCATTTTTGATAAAAATGTCACTGTTTTTGAAATAAGTGATTCTATTGAACACTTAATATAAGTGATATATGAAGTACAAAAAGAAGACTATAAAGCAAACATGTGTTGAATCAAGACTGGTTAAAAGGCTGTCAATAAAAGAAAAATGAGACGATCAAAGCAAAAAATATGATGTAAAACACAAATTAAAATCAAAGTAGGTAAGTTAAATAAGCTATGGGGCTCACACCCTGCCAATGAAGGCACTAATCCTTTCCTTTTTAATACGATATTTAAACCAGATATTCGGCTCGTCCCTCCCCTAGGGACAATGAACGCAGCTTCCCTCACGCTTGATTAATTGAACTTGTTCTTTAAGTTTGCTATTTGAATATCTTCCCAGAATTGAATATTCAATATTTATAATTATAAGATAAATCAGATGAAGGTGCAATTTATAGACAATTCCTCTGAACAGACTAAATTACCGTAAAATTCTTTTAATTTCAAGAACGTACTAATACAACTGGTTCCTATGATTAATTTATTTCCCATGGCCAACGCGTGTACGTGAGAGACCTTTTGAAGTTGATATTAAATAATTTTAACAATAGGATGAAACTCAGTACTTTATTTGATAAAGTAGAGTCACAATTGCGAGCATTAGATACATTAGGTATTACTACTGAAAAATGTGCAGCTATGTTGTATCCTCTTGTCGAATCTAGTTTACCGGAAGAAATTCTTCGAATCTGGCAGCGAAGTACAAATTTCGAATCAGAAAATTCTTTGAAATGTCGACTCGATAAGCTAATGGATTTTTTGAAGAAAGAAGTCGAGAACGAAGAAAGAATTTCACTAGCAGTTTCGGGATTTGATGTTAAACAGAAGAAAAAAGAATTTGTTTGTCAGGAAAATAACGTTGCTACTGCTTCTGGCTTAGTGAACTACAAAAATGTTCCAAGATGTATTTTTTGCAAGAAAGAACATTCTACTGAAGATTGCAAAGAAGCAGAATTATGGTCTTTTGCGAAGAGAAAGAACATTTTGACAAATTTCGAATCAGAAAATTCTTTGAAATGTCGACTCGATAAGCTAATGGATTTTTTGAAGAAAGAAGTCGAGAACGAAGAAAGAATTTCACTAGCAGTTTCGGGATTTGATGTTAAACAGAAGAAAAAAGAATTTGTTTGTCAGGAAAATAACGTTGCTACTGCTTCTGGCTTAGTGAACTACAAAAATGTTCCAAGATGTATTTTTTGCAAGAAAGAACATTCTACTGAAGATTGCAAAGAAGCAGAATTATGGTCTTTTGCGAAGAGAAAGAACATTTTGACAAAGAAAGGTTGTTGTCATTTGTGTTTGAAGTTTGGTCACATAGCAAGAAAATGCAAGTGTGTCGCAAAACTTGAGTGTCGAAAATGTAAAGGAAAACACGCAACATTGATGTGTCTGAGGGACGCCGATTCAGTAACTCGATCTTCTGAAACTCCTTTGATATCGAACTCTGCCTCGGAAGAAAATTTAGCAAATAATACTCACAATGAAGTTTTGCTGCAAACATTGGTAGTAAACCTTATTGGAGAGAAAGAATCCCGACGACGTGTCCGAGCTATTATCGATACCGGATCGCAGAGATCGTACATCAGTAAAAATGCTGTTGAAATGAATTATGTTCCACTACGTCAAGAAAGAATTATACATGCTCTTTTTGGAGGAGTACATTCAGAAACAGTAAGTCATATATGTTATCGAATAAAAATACAAAATCTTAATGAGAAATATACATGTAATTTTGAGTCATTGGATCAGTCTGTTATCTGTCAAAATGTGACATGTATCAAGCAAGGGCCGTGGATGGCTGAACTGAAGGAACTTGGTATTGAAGTGAGTGATACTGAGCAAGGACCAATTGAAGTTTTGCTTGGTGCTGACGTTGCTGGAAAATTGTTTACTGGTAGACGACATGTTTTGAAATGCGGATTAGTTGCTTTAGAGACAACATTAGGTTGGACTTTAATGGGAAAAATTGCAAATGCAACATCTACAACTCAGAAATTGTCTTCAATGATAGTAACTTCTTTATTTGGAAAAGAATCTTCAATATCTGATTTGTGGAATTTAGATATACTTGGAATTTCAGACCCTAATGAACAACAATCGACCAAAGAAATTGAAATTGCGATCATGAATCATTTTTTGAAAACCGTGACTATTAATGAAGAAGGTAGATATGAAGTTCATATGCCCTGGATAGAAGATCATCCATCTTTACCAAGAAATTTTGATTTGTCGAAAAGAAGATTAGATAATCTTATGAAAAAATTGGAAAAGGACGGTTATTATAAAGATTATGATCAAGCTTTCTCAGAGTGGTTGGCTGAAGGTATCATCGAAGAAGTGGAAACTGAAAATTTACGAGAGAAAGGTCATTATTTGCCACATCGACATGTAATTAAGTTGAGTAGCACTACCACAAAACTACGGCCTGTGTTTGATGCATCAGCTAAGGAAAAGAATTCTCCTTCACTAAATGATTGCTTAGAGAAAGGAGTAAATTTGATAGAACTGGTGCCTTCGATTTTGTTACGATTCAGGTTTAATAAGGTAGGCGTGATTTCTGATATTAGAAAAGCTTTTTTGCAAATTAGTTTAAATGAGAATGAACGAGATTTTTTACGATTTTTGTGGTACGATAAAAATGGTCAAATGAAATGTTATCGCCATGCTAGAGTGGTATTTGGGGTAACTTGCAGCCCATTTTTACTGAGTGCAGTAATTGACTACCATCTAAAAAATGTTATGAGTAGAAAGTCTCGCTACTCGGATAATATTTTAGCAAAATTAGAGAAGAGCTTTTATGTTGACAATTGCATCACCAGTGTAAATGATAAAGAAGAACTTCAACAATTTATTGAACAGTCTCAAGAAATAATGGCAGAGGCAAAATTTGATTTAAGATGTTGGGAGTATACTCTTTCAGATGGTGACGCAAGTGTACATGATAATTTGTCGTCTGTGCTTGGTTTAAATTGGAATAGTTGCACAGATACCTTAGAAATTAATTTTGAAAATTTCAGAAACTTCAATTTTGACAATGTCACAAAAAGAGTAATTCTGTCAGCTGCTAATCGTATTTTCGATCCCATTGGATTTACTTGTCCAGTTTTAATTTGTCCGAAATTATTGCTTCAGAAAACATGGATGCTGAAATTAGGATGGGATGCTAAAGTTACAGAAGATATTGAAAAACAGTTTTTGCATTGGTTGAAAAATATAAATGAATTAATAAAACTGAAAATTCCTAGATGGTTATTAAGAGAAAATGATGCAAAACTGGAGAAATGGAGCGTTCATGTGTTTTGTGATGCAAGTCAAGATGCTTATGCTGCAGTAATTTATCTTAGGACCGCGATAAAGGAAAATGTTTGCGTTCAATTAGTGCAGGCTAAATCAAGAGTTTGTCCTGTAAAGAAATTATCTATTCCTCGCTTAGAATTACTAGCAGCTACAATTGGTGTAAGATTATTGACAGCTTTTTTATCTGAAGTTGAAAAAGAAGACATATCTATATACTGCTGGACGGATTCTACTACAGTTTTATCCTGGATCAAAAGAGAAGATTATTGGAAACCTTTTGTATGGAATAGAGTACAAGAAATTCGGCAGTTAACGAATAAAGACAATTGGTACCATGTTCCGGGTCATCTAAATCCAGCTGATCTTCCTTCTCGAGGATGCTCTGCAAAACAGTTATTAAAATCTAAATGGTGGGAAGGTCCATCTTGGCTGTTGAGAAATGAAGAACGGTTGACACAAAATTATGAAGTCGATGAAGCATCTGTATCTGAAGAGAAGAGAAAAGGTATATCTTCTTTATTAACAAGTAGTAAACCGGATTTTTCTTGGTTTTGCAGATACTTTTCGAAGTACCAACAAATTCTACGACTTGTTGGTTGGATGAAACGATTTGTTTTCAACTGTCTTCATCATGCTGAAAAAACTAGAGGTAACCTCACTCCGCAAGAAATGGAAGCAGCTGAAAAGATTGTCATTAGAGCAGTTCAGCAAGAATGTTTTGAAGGAATTGAAGATAAGAAGCTTTCTTCACTATGCCCATTTGTGGATGAAGATGGAATTTTAAGACTTAAAACTAAAATATCAGAACGTCAAGATTCAGAACAATTTCGTTACCCTGCGATATTACCATCAAAGAATCCTGTAGTTGAAAGACTTATTTACGATTGCCACATTCAGAATTGTCATATTGGTGTGCAAACTTTACTCAGCATGATGCGCGAGCGATTTTGGATAATTAGTGGAAGAAGAACTATCAAATCTGTTCTTTACAAGTGTATTATATGCAAGAAACAAGATGTGAAGAATTTAGATACTCCTCCTATAGCATTACCCGAACATAGAGTAAAAGATGCAGCGGTTTTCGAAGTAACTGGAATTGATTTTGCTGGTCCTTTGTTTCTGAAAAATGATCAGAAAGTTTGGATATGTATTTTTACGTGTGCAGTATACAGAGCAGTTCATTTAGAATTGGCAAGCAATTTGTCAACTGATTGTTTCCTACAAGCGTTGAGAAGATTTGTGTCAAGAAGGGGCAGACCATATGTAATTTACAGTGACAATGGCACAAATTTTGTAGGAGCGGAAAATGCTTTTAGTGCATTAGATTGGGAAAAAATAACTGATTACAGTACTGCTAAACGGATTTTATGGAGATTCAATCCACCTGCTGCAGCGTGGTGGGGTGGATGGTGGGAGCGATTGATTAGATTAATCAAACAACTATTACGTAAAATTTTAGGAAAGGCTTATTTAGATTATGAAGAACTGTTATCAATTTTATGTGAATGTGAAGCAGTGATTAATTCTCGGCCATTGACATACATTTCAGAAGATAGTTCCGATTTGTTACCGTTAACTCCGGCGATGTTTTTACAAGATATCAAGGAAGTTGGTGTTCCTGATATAGATAATGTAGAAGCTAAAAGTTTGAAAAAACGTTTGAGATACAGGCAGAAACTTAAAGAAGATTTGCATAAAAGATTTCGCAGAGAATATTTGGGACAACTAATTTTACGACCTAAATATTTTCAAAACAAATCCGTGAAGGTAGGAGATGTGGTATTGATTGAATGTAATAATGTAAAACGAATTAATTGGCCACTATCACGAGTAGAAGAAATTATGGCTGGAAAAGATGGAAAGATTCGTTTGGTTCGATTGAAAACTGCTTCAGGCTTATTATTGAGACCAATTCAGAAAATTTATCCTCTGGAATTGGACGATGCTGATGCAGTAAAAGACAGTTTTCTCAGAGAACAAGAAACGAAACAGAAAATACCTGTCACTGACGAAAAGGTTGTCACGACTACCAGATACGGACGGATAGTGAAACTCCCAGATAGACTGACTTTCTAAACAGATTATGTAAGTCCCTGCACGTGACTTAGGTGGGAGAATGTTAGAAATCGAAGCGACGCCGGCGCCTGTGTATGCACATGCAATGTTAACGTGATTATATAGTTAAAAAACAGTTGTATAAAAAAATTATGTAAATAAAAAGAGGTTTTTGACACGTACTATTTTTCGGTCCATTTTTAAAGTAAAAGAAGGCAATCCCCAATCTATTCATAAACTAAGAACGAGTCTTACACCGGGTAGGTGATAGATTCGTTACAGTCATAATCATATTTAAACATAACGTTCGATGACCATATGTATTTTAGTATCCAGAAATAAACAATGTCCAACAGAAATTTCTAAAGAAATCCATTTTATTTTATTTCTGAATATATTAGACTATTTATCGACATCATCTTCAACGTTTAAGTATACGTCGTATCGTTCGACGAATTTTTGTTTGCGCGCTTAAACATACTTCTCCATGCGGCAATGTAGTAATCGCTTCTTTCATCCCCTTTTCTGTTGTAAAGCGTTTTCCGTCCAAGAAGTCCTTAGGTTTTATGAAAAGATGAAAGGTGTTTGGGATTGATGCAGCTGTGATGATTTCGCCTTAGCTACTAATATATTTAATACTTCTTATTTATAACCTTATTTTTTATTTTAGTGAATACCTGTATGGGGAGGTTAGTTTACTTTCAAAAAATATACGTAGTGTTTGTAAATTAAAGTTACTTTAAAATTTCCAAAAGTTGGTTCGCTATCCAAACCAAATCAATTCATAGTACACATAAAAGTTGACACTTTTTAAATTGATCTTTCTTTAATAAAACAAACATACAAGATTTTTGTACCATTTGAGAAATGTCTCTTTTGATGAATATCAAAGATATAAACTTGATACTCAAGATTTATGAAGTTTTTATACCTTAAATAATATTTAGGATAAAAGCCCTGCGACGCAATCTTAAAATCACACCCTTATTTTCGCCTTTTCATAGAATTATCTGTATCAGTAACAAAATTGTTAACCTTTTCAGCTCACTCAAGATAATCTCGTTTCGTTCCTTACTCTCTTTCGATTTTCGCTCCCCAACTTGATAAGAGCTTTTCATAATTTGTCGGCGGCGATATTTTTTTGTCTTTGTTCCTCCTGAAAAGGAAAACGCTCTTTTTATGTACAAACGTTTTTCAAGTTCAACGTTATCTTTTCAAAGTGAACAGGTAATTTCTGTGCCTTTGAATCCTTTTTTCCATCATCGCGCGCGCGTACGCACATAAACGAGGGTTCGCTTCTCACCCCAAATAAAATTCATAAAATTAATTACGAAATCTCGCATGGCTGCAAAGCCGAAACTTCGGGGGTCGTAAATTTAAAACACAGTCGAAATCCGCGCCCGGTTATCACACGAATCCGACGTTATACAACGCAGCGCCGGTGATAATGTTTTTTTAATACTTTTTCGCGCAGATAAAGCTTCTCCTACTTTTACAACGGTAATACATTAGCGACGAGCTTTAAAATAAAGTTCAGCGTCCTCCTCAATACGTTATCCCCTTACTCGCAGATGGTTATTTACTCGCGGCTTTTCCGACGCAAATGTGCCTCAAACTTTGCAGATCTGATAAACTGCGTGACCTCAGGGGTTGAATAACAAATCATATAAATTGTGGAATACCAGCTGGTATTAATTTGCTTTAATTCTAATATATTTCTGTGCAAATACAACAATCATTCAAATTTGAAACGATTTAATGGACTAATTTATATTTAATACAAGTGATGTTGATAAGTATTTTAAAACTATCAAGTGATCAATGAATATAACATGAAAATAAAATGCAAGGAATTTCTAAAATTTTAAAATTAAAAAGAAAAAAGAACACAACCACATCTACTTGATCATTATGTATGTATTTTTGTTTCGTATATGCCATTTTGATTCCTGCAGGCGAGTTAAATTAAATTGTTTTAATTTTCTTTTGAAATCACTGCTTTGTACTCAGAAAACATGTGTACTAGTTAAAACTAAATTCGTCCTGTTATAAACAAGCAAGTCCCAACGTAAAACTCGTGTAACGATTGCGAATTCATTTTCCTTTATTTTTCTGAGACAAAGTTTGTACCGCCTCCAACAACAAACAATTCAACTAAGAACAAGCGGACGACTTCTTACTTCGAGACAAACATCTCGTTTGCATTGAGTAGTTCGCTTCCGGCTCTTCCGACTTGTTACAACTTCTAATTGCGGGATTAATGAACCGTCTCACCACCTGACTCACATGAGACCTCCGTCGATTCAATTTGAGACGCAGACGGGGAATATTTCCGGGGCGCGATTTAAAATCCGGATCACGATGTTCTACGCCATTTGAATAATTAAGAAATCGGTTTTCGAAGCAGCGCCCGGCGAAATAATTCCGCGTAGGTCGCTTGCATAATGCAAATTGAGCGCGCGCTCGTTTCAGCTCTGTATTTATTTCCTGGCAGAGCTTTAATCACGGAAACTTTTTGGTTTATTTTGCTGAGGTGGCTGACTTTCGATTAGGTAGTAAAAAATGGATCTCATCGAAGAATCTAAATATACATACCATATCTCTAATTTAGTAGTTTAAACGCAATTAGCTCTATGAGTAAAATAGAGATATACACAAGCATACTACCTGCATTTATTTTTAAGAATTCTATTCATTACATGTATGTACGTATTTATGCAGGTAATTTGTGATAAAACAAGTTAATTAATATTAAATTTTAATAAAATGATACATAAATATATACCTGACACACACATGGAGGAATAATGTGATGGCCCATGTAACTTCTAGCCAGAAGACGACCCCGGAGGCGGCTCTGAAACAAACGACAGATTTTAATGCCGAAGCTGGTTCACGCATTCCATTCGAAAAGCAATAGTGCGTTATCCGTCAGAACACTTTGTATGAAAATTCCTTATTCGGAGCGTGTCGCCGCAGCCAAATCGCCAGAAATGAGCGTTTTATTAATATTTTCCGAGAGTTTTATTGTTGAACTTAGTTAATCGAATCGTGTGGCACAGTTTGTAAGCGTCGGACTCTGAATATATATTACCTTCAATGAAGCGCAGGGCAGAGTTTTGTCTTCGTGTGCCCTCCAGGATGTATCGTCCTTAATAGTCTCCAAGATTACGTCTGATATATGATTAGGATTTACTTGAGAATACGCACTAAGGCAGACGAAATTTTCCTTTCAGCGACCCGTTTATAAAACAATTTCGAGGGGACTTTTTAGTAATATTGTTTTATCGGAGCAGTTCTCAACTAGTGGCAAACTAAAGAAAATTATAATGAAATCGTACGTATCTAGCGAGAAAATCACGAGCCGTTAAAGGTAGGAAAAGAAAAGATGTGAAGGTGTCAGATGGATCAACGGTTAGGGAAAGAAATATGCAGAAGGGAGGCTATCTAAGATGCAAACAGTCTCGTTAAGAGACAGAGCAAAGTATAGGCCATTGCAACGTTTAATAGAAGCAGTTTTGGTAGAGATCGAGGAGCTGCAGAACTATGACGAAACCGTCACTTCGCAACATCATCAACGGTAGGAACATGAAATGAAAGAAGAGGCGCAGTCCCTGGAAAAAATTCCAACTTGGAATCTACTTAAACTACTCCTCGTACAAGTTCATGGCCTACCCGAGGTTAGAATGAGCAGAAGAGCATTGATTATGATGAGACATTTAATTCAGTTACCCGTTTTGACACCATTGCTGGAAATGAGCACCTTAAGCTAAACCAGTCAGCTTTCTTGAAAGAAGTGCTTAATAAAGCAATCTTCATGGAGAAATCTGAAGGATAATGGGACTCTACTTCCTGTGCTCAGATGTTGAAACGAGTGGTTTAAGTACATGTTGGTCAAGTTTGGACTAAAGGAAAGCCAAGCAGCTCCTTACTTATTTTATCGAAAAATATTCACTGATAAATTCATTAGTGGTAATACACATGGACGATGGTCTTGTTGCTGCGAACAAGAAAAGAGATTATGCATAGAATATTTCTAATTCAATTTATAGGAAAATATAATGAAGTTGATGGGCCATTGATGAGTTTCTACACGAGTTGAAAAAGGAGTTTAATAAAACTACAGAATAATATACGCATTCCAACAACATGATGATGTAAATATTTCTATTAAGGCATACACATACAATAAGGTGAAGCTGAAGGAGCTCAGCTGCAATAAGACCGGATGTTTTATTTGCGGTGAACTATGGATCACAATTTTTAGAGCAGCTCCATGGAACCAGTCAATTATCATCTTCGCTCGAGCGATTCAACACCTCTAGACTGTAAGGTTATGTTCAGTCGTTAATTTACGGCAACAAACCAGCAATATTACGACTTACAGTCCAACATAGTACGTGTTATTGGTGACATTCGAGCCAATTTATGGAAACTTGGGTAAAACGGGTTCATTCCTGTCAGGGTTTCCGTGGAGGACATTTGAATGATATTGTGTTCCATCAATGACGGTAATAACTGTACTTTAACCGAACTAAAAATGATCTTAAATTTCTTACGATATCTATGTTTTATTTTATAAACAAAATGTGGCGCCCCTAATGGAAAACCCTTGGCAACCATAGAGCAAAAGTCAATAATAATCTTGATTAAAATAATTTTTCTATTTTCATAGAAATCGTTGTAAGCGATTTAAATGACCAAGCCGAAAGCAGATTTTTAGAGCATGACCATGACCATACCAAGACCTAGCACATACTCCTGAGAATTCGAGAAGAATTAATGTAAAACACCGGTAATGGTACTGGTATTCTCTAGTTTTCTCTTTTGTAGTACACGTTACCGAAAGGTTAAGAACCTCTGCCTTAAGGGATCGCTTCCTCGTTGCTCCGTGCTGTACGAAGAAGTTCACTTTTTCATTTCGTCCCACGCGTATAGGGAAAAGGCGCAGAGGTCGTCGGCTTCCACTTCGGTGTTTAATCTTGTGTATGTTTATGCGTGCCGCATCCCCTTTCCTCAACGCAAGTTATAGCGCGCATATTCGCATAGAACGTGTAAAATGAGAGGGCCCAACTTTTAATACTGCAAGGAGTCATAACGCTGCGAGTTAATAAAATGAAGATTTACTCGTCGGAAAGCGAAAGCATGCTTTTCGCTTGCATGAAGTATGCGCATACATATGGTTGTTTTACATACTAACACGGGAATTTCGGTCTAATATGTAATAGAAAATTCTTGGCTATATCTACTGAATGAAAATAACTCTTTTCGGTTGGAATAAATTTTCTATATGTTCACTAATAACTTGGCTATTCCGGCAATACATTTTAAATAACTTGCTTTAAAAAATCTTTGAACTCAGCAATGTTGTTTTGAAAATATAATTACAAAATCTGTTATTAAAACTTATCGATCCTTCGTAAATTTTAGTTATGAAAATTTTAATAGCGATCTGAGCCAAGTACCATTTCAATATATTTTTGTCATGAGTAATGTAGATAATAAACTTGATTTCTTAAATAGAAATATGTTAGATATATTTAACTTACATACAACTATGAGAACTACTCGTTTTCAAAGAAAAAAATGTCCCTGGTTAACCGATAATTTAAGGTTGATGATGTCCCTAAGAGATCAGGCTCACAAAAAGTTTCTTGGCACAAAAAGAGCTCAAGACTGGGAATATTACAAATCTCTTAGGAATCTCACTACAACTGCTTTCCGGAATGAACGCTCCAGTAATAAGAAAGATATGGACATATATCACAAAGTTAAAATCCTCTTATTCCTCCACATTTGTGATGAATTAAACAATTATTGTATTAATTCGGAACCCGTTCTGAACGATACAATGGATTTTTATAAGAACAATGTTAAACAAGGTATAACGAACCAGTTCTGCTTTTCCCTAATCAAGAAAATGAAATTAGCAAAATACTTACGTCACTAAAAGCTACTGCTACGGGTATAGATGATATTAGTTTAAAAATGCTTACTTTAAGTAGTTCTATTATAATCCCTTACTTGATTGATTAATTTTTTGTGACAGAATGCCTAATCTTTTTACTTTTGCACATGTTAATATTAGATCTTTAGCTGTGAAAATACGTGAGTTAAGGGCGCACATTGCTTCGACAAATTATGATGTTTTTTGTGTAACTGAGACTTGGCTGCTTTTACATACCGCTAATGAGCTTATTTCTATTAGTGGATATGATTTTGCTAGGCGTGATAGACGGGGCAGAAGGGAGGGGGGGCGGCATAGGAATATATGTTAGGAATATTATTCAATACATAATAGAGAATTTTAATTCTCCTATTGAACAAATGGGGACAAAATTTTTTCTTGGTGGTAAGCGATTTGCAGTGAGAGTTCTGTATAAGCCATCAATTTCTAAGGAGAACAAGTTTCTGGGAGCATTTGAAGAAACGCTTACTTGTGATGAGCTTATTTGTTTGGGTGACTTTAATATAAATTTGTTGAATGTAGACAATAATGTTGTAAAAAAAATTCTATTCTCTCTTACGGTCTCATACAGTCTTGAGCAAATTGTAACTACACCTACTAGAATTACGCTTTGATCAGTCACGCTGATTGATCTCATCATTGTATCGGATAGATCACTAGTTGAACATTGTGGAGTGGTTCCTGTTGAACACATGACAGATCATGATTTAATACTTTGTACCCTCAAATTTTTGACTCAAGAAACGCGACCTCAATTTAAAACGATGAGAAGTTATAAATTTTTTAATACTGAACATTTTTCATCAGATCTATTGCATATGCCATTCTTTTGTATTATCTTGAAGATGTTACTGATAAAGTAAAACTCCTTACTGATTTAATTCTAAATGCAATTGATTTCCATGCTCCTCTGAAGACTAAAGCAGTGACCAAAAGGCATTTACCTTGGTTAACGAATAATGTCAAATACCTAATGGCACTAAGGGACGCCGCTCGCCGTAGGTTTCAGAATTCGTATTTGCATTTTCAACATTATAAAATGCTGAGAACTTACGTTACTCTTGCGTGTCGTAACGAAAAGAAGGCCTACCTTAGTTGTATACTTTTGAATGCTGATGCGCGGACGTTGTGGAAAACAGTAAATAAACTATTTGGTCAAAATAAAGCCCCTCTGGAGCTGGAGCTTCAGACAAACTTGCAAAACCCTGCATTAATTAATTTGTATTGTGTGAATAGCATTCCTCAGTTACCGGTCAATCTGAATATTATTATCTTTTATAAATCTACACCTATAATAGGTCACTTAGCAAAGTTTATTAATATCATTGAAAATGATTTAAGGATACTTCTTAACTCTATTAAGTCAAAGGCGGTGGGGACTGATGGTCTGAGCATTGATTTAATAAAACTCTGCTGTCCTCAAATTCTTGAATACCTTCTTCATATAATCAATTTTTTCATTGATATTGGAAGATTTCCAGAAACATGGAAATCTGCCCTTATTCAACCAATTCCCAAAGTTACTAATCCTAAAGAGTTTAAGGATTTAAGACCAATTAGCATCCTGCCTGCCCTGTCTCAGGTATTGGAAAGATTGATAGAGAAGCAACTTCGTGGCTACATGCAACTTAATAATATTTTACCACTTACACAGTCCGGTTTTCCTGCAAATTACAACTCTGAGACTATCTTGTTAGGTATTGTAGATGACATCTTGAGCGAAGTAGATAATAAAAAATTACAGTATTGGTTCTGTTGGATTTCAGTAAGGGCCTTTGATACAATAAATCATGATATTTTGATAGCTATACTCAAGCATATTGGGCCTTGCTGGAAATGCACTAGAATTTTTCAAACATTATTTGAAGGATAGATTCCAGCAAGTTAAGATGGCAAACAATGTGTCCGCTCCTTTCGGAGTGACATCTAGGGTACCCCAGGGCTCCATCCTCGGTCCCCTGCTATATACTATCTAGACTGCAAAATTTACTTGTGTTGTCAAGACGTGTATCTCCCACTTCTATGCGGACGATACGCAGCTTTATCACATTTTCCATGCCGAAAATGTAGAACAGGAAGTAATTAGAATCAATGATGATGTTGAGGCTCTGGTACGATTCGCGACCAATCATTGTTTGCATGTAAACGCAGCCAAAACACAGTGTTGGTCTTTGGACCCAAAAAAGTTCGAATTGCAATCCTTCCAAAAATGAAAATATTAGTAAATGGAATACAGCTGTACCAAGTGTGCTAAGAATTTAGGATTATATCTAGACACTGAGCTTCGTTTCAGGTTTCACATTGTAAATTGCTTCCGTTTTGCTTACTCTAACTTGAAAAGTATTTACAATAATAGATTTTTTCCTTAATAAGAAAACAAAAATTCTATTATGCGAATTCTTAGTTCTTTCTCGTCTTAATTATTGCTGCGTAGTTTATGGTTCATGTATTGACCAAGAAACGTGTCGAAAAATTCAAGTACTACAAAATTGTTGCCTTCGTTTAATTTGTGGTATCCATGGTAGACAGAGATAATTATCACAGAGGTAATTATCACTAATTGTTCCTAATTAGTTAATTTCACTCTCAAGATCTGATTTGTTAATTTATATATTATTCTTCTTTTATATTGTGTACATTTTTATATCGTTATGATTTCGCTGTTTATTTGCTTATTATTAATTTGTTGTTCTTCTTGTCTTTTACCGTCTTTACTTAATTCACGGTTGAATAGATCAGGTACGTGGTTATTATGTAACATGTACATCTGGATTCTGCCAATTTCTCCTTACTATATTACTTGTAATATTTCTTGTATTTATCTCTATATATGTAAATTAGAAGAGAAAATAAAGTTATTTATTTTTATTATTATTATAAGTATGCATAACTTGTGGTAAATGACGGATAATAAAGACTATTATTATTATTAAAAAAGAATATTAACGAATTACTGAACCTTAAGCACTTGCAAAAAAAAACAAATTAAAGAAAATAGCACAAAAATTGTCAAAAAGATGATCCATCGTGACGGAGGTAAAATCTGTGTGCTTAACTTATTTGTTTATTACATGTTTGCAGCAGTTAATTAGTTTGACGTCAATGTAAGTAAAAAAGAAACCTTTTAAGTACCACTGTTGTAAAACGCAACATTTAGAAATAGCAAATACAAAGTGACGTTTCACATTCCTTTGTATTCCTGCAATCCTATGAAAATCTACGTTGATACGAATTTCATTCCGGTGATGAACATAGTGGAGTAATTCCGTGACTGCAATGATAGTTGTACAATAAGATCATCCATTGTGTAAGCAGCGCAAATACCGAGGATAAACCGAACTAAACAAACAGGAGCAGCAGCGATCCGGAATAATTTCTGTGCAAATAAAGAAAACGTACCGCATTACGCCCTAGCGCGATTTAGCGTTCTGAAATAACTCGTCGCGACGCGTGTGAACGCAAAACCTCAGATATTCTTCCCCGGAGCTAACGTGTACTCCGAATGTTTTACACGCTCGTAATTCGGCCGTTCCGCTTTTATCGCTGGAACAGGAACGGGGAATACGCCTCGAAAATTACGAGTCACTTCACACCGGACACGGCACTCTCCTTACAACCGGGTTATTAGCCGTTAAAGTGCTCTTTCTCGGAGATATTGCGGTTTAAAGCTTGACCATATACAACCGGGATGGTGGCACGTTTCTACCACTGTTACTTGTTTATGGGATGCTGCTATTCTCGTTCTGGGCAGGGCAGTAAAAGATAAGTCTCAAAAATTGCATTTGCCCGAACTAAGGCATAGCGAAATTAGATTCTCGCGGTCTATAGCACAACTGAAATGAAGATTTATTTCGTTCTAAAACTCTTTGTTCGAATAAAAATCTTCCTATGGTGTGGGGTTAACCAGAGATTTAAGCAGTAATTAAAAAAATAGAACAGAAAAACCAATGCGAACACAACAACAAACATGTGTATGTTGACGAAGCATAAATAATACCTATACTACATTAGTAAAATAAGCTTAATAATTATCTAATCTAAAATATTACACAATACGTGAAAATTTAAAGAAATGCATATTATCCTAATCGTAAGCCAATGACAATGTCATGATAATATTTATCGACATTTTTACAGAATTGCTGGACTGGGCTTCACATCATTACGTTGATTCTACTTTGTGAAAACTACGATGGTTTCTAGAAGAGATACGTGGTACATTAAAATAAATAAGCTCCAATAAATAAGGACAGTGTATTTCATGGTGAATTTATTTACATAAATAATTTGCACTGTTTATTCATCTCCGAAATTGTAAACACTCAACATCATGGCAACTTAATAATGAATGAATAATGAATTTTTCTTAGAGCTAGCATATTTTAGAAAACGTCTTTGGATTCTCTCAATTTGTAGTTGGTAACAGGCATAAATGGGTTGTCATACAATAGATGCGTATTCCAATTTACTTCTTACCGAAGCAAAGTAAAGAGAGTATATGGCGTTGATGTTAGAAAAATGTTTAGTATTTCGAATAACAAAGCCTAACATTTTGGAAGCTGTGTGACATATAAAGGGTTTTCTAATAGGGTCGGGTGTTTGTTGAAATGGAATAAAACAAGCTGTGTGTGAGGTATTAACGAAATTCTTTTTTTTATTTGAAAGGTCCATGCATGCCATTATGTATGGAATATGACATCGTTCAAATGTCCGTCGCGGCTTCGCTCGGTGGCACGGATCCTAGAGGTCCAATTTTCAATGACTTTGCCGCATAGATTCGGAATTTGAGTGATGGCTTGGGTTATGTTGACTTTGAGGTCATCAGTCGATTGCGGCCTATTGGTATTGGCATAAACCTGCGACTTTAGAAAACCCCACAAGAAAAAGTCAAATTGCACGATCTTGGTGGCCAATTCATGCCACCTTCGCGAGAAATAACCATATCCTCAAATCGTTCATGCAGAAAATTCTTCATGGCATTCGCTGTGTGGCACGTAGCGCCTTCCTGCTGGAACCACATCTCGTTCACGTCCATATCGTTCAATTTGGGCCAAAAGAAATTGGTTATCATCGATCCGTAGCGCTTGCCGTTAACGGTGATGGCCCCACCAACATCGTTTTCAAAGAAGTACGGACCAATGACACCGCCGGCCCAGAATCCGCACCAAATGGTAATATGGATGCATTGAACCTCGTGTGGGTTGGTGTCGTCCCATATACGGCAATTTTGCTCGTTAACATAGCCATTCATCCAAAAATGCGCCTCGTCGCTAAAGATGATTTTTTGGCCAAAATTGGAGTCCTCTTTCAAACGCTCCGAAATCCATTCAGCGAACAAACGGCGTTGTTTATGGTCATTAACTTTGAGCTTCTGGGTCAGTTGGATCTTGTACGGGTGCAGGCCCAAGTCCCGACGCAAAATTCGTCAAGTTGAAATCTGCGAAAGGCCGAGTTCTGCCACAGGTTCCCCTGCACACTTTCGCGGACAGCGGCGATGTTCTCGACCGATCTGGCGTTCCTTTGACGTACGAGTGTTCGCTGATTGTTTACCGACCCGCTAATCTCGAATTTGGCCACCAAACATTGGAGAGTCGACTTTGAAGGGCCACCACGTCTGCCGTAAAATGGGCGCTATGTTTGCACAAATGAACACTCATTTTGATAATAAAGTTTTATCATTTGGACGTGCTACTCAATCTTGTAACTTGCCGTGGTGCAATGCAAGGTTAAACAATATATTTAAAGGTTCTATGAGAACTTGACGACAGTCTCTTATAAAAAACGGATGGTATTTGATAGTTACCAGCAATTTTCTTGTTTTTCATTTTTCCTATACTCTGTAAAATGTCTTCATCAGTAATGTTTGGTATAAAGAATGTCATTAGAGACATACACGTGTGAAGTACTCGAGAATGATTGGGCAGAAGCGTTAACTATCTCATTAGGAGTATTGTAATAATTACTATCAATTATACATTAGGGAAGGAATTCGAGATGAAGATTTTTTATTTCGCACATATTAACAAAAAAACTTAGGATCACGTTTCAGTTGAGTTTCAACTTGAGAAACATAAGCTTCATAAGCAGCGTTTACTAAGTTTTTTGTAACGTGTCTAAGTCTACTAAATTCATTGTAGTAACATATGCGCTTAGTAGTAGTAGAATTGTTTCAGCCTAAGATTTGGAAAAAAAACCAGGGAGGAAAGATGTATCTACGCGACGGACAAGTATGAACAGGCACGGTTCTGTCTAGTAAGTTATACAGTATCGTATAAAAGGCATGAACACCATTTTCAACTTTTCCATGCTGCCTCAAAATAAACCAATCTGTAGTAAAGATTTCTTGATACGGTACCTGATAATTTGCTTTCTTACAATTGTAGCGTTTATTATTGTTGTCGTAATATTTATTGACAAAGCAGGGTGATATACATCTTCAGGGACCATAGGCAATTGGTCACGTTGAACGAGTAGATGAGCGTTGATATTAGAAAAGGTAAGATCGAGTAAAAGATCATAACTTTTGAGAACACTATTGTACTGTTTTAAATCAAGTACAGCTGAAAAGTTGTTTAAAATTTCAAGTTTAGAGTTGGCTGATATGGCAAATTAAAGATTAATACCGCTGATGTTTCTGGATATTTTTAGGCGCATTAAGTCCAACATTATTTAACCTGGTTATGATTGATATAATAAATTTAGATAGATTCTTGTCCGGTGAAATTGTGTAATGAATTATCTCAAACGGACACTGAAAATGGCACTAACGCTCAACGTTTCACTTGATAGCTTCGTCAAGAGTGAAAATCAATTTATTTTTATTATTATTTATCAAGCGATAGTGAAACGTTGACCGTTAGTGTCATTTTCAGTGACCGTTGGAGATAATTCGTTGCTCTATTCAATATATACTCATAACTTTGTGTCGCAAATTAAGCACAGTAACATACATTTCTATGCAGATGACACCCAGATATATTTCTCATTTAAAGCTGATGAAATCAATAATGCCTGTACAAAAATTAATGAAGACCTTTTAAATTTGATTAATTATGCAAATCAACATTCTCTTCATATCAATGTAAACAAATCATCGGTATTATTTTTCGGACCAAGAAAAATACGTGACCGTTTGATCAGTGAAGTTCAAATTCAAATTAACCACAATCTGGTACCACTGTCCCAAGAAGCAAAAAACTTAGGTGTTGTGCTGGATCATAGACTTCGTTTCAGAAGTTATATATCCAAGTGTATACAGCGTGCCTTTTGCAATCTGAAATTCATATTTAACAATCGCTATGCACTTACTAAAAAAATGAAAATATGCTTATGCGAAGCATTAGTCTTATCACAGTTCAACTATTGTGACGTAGTCTATGGTCCTTGCATCGATTCCATAGATAGATATAGAATTCAAAAAGTTCAAAATTCATGCTTAAGACTAATTTATGGAATAAAAAAAAATCAGCGGATATCACATAAGCTTCTTGATGTTGGCTGGTTGAATATGAACAATCGCCGAAAGTTTCTTTCAGCCTGTCTTTATCATCGGATTATCAACGATAAGGTGCCAAGCTATCTGCACAACAAAATTAGTTTTAGAAGTGATGTTCATCATATAAATATTCGGTACAAAGGCCTTTTGACTCCACCTCCACACAAGACTGCTTTATTTGAAAGATCATTTAGCTGGAACATTGTTAAAACTTTTAATAATATACCGAATCATTTAAAGATTTTAGGGAGCAATTCATTTAGACTTCTATTAAGAAGATTTTTCTTTAGTGAGCAGAGCGTTTAAGTGAGCTGATAACTAGGAAGATATTATCATTTTTTTTCTTTTTAATTTAATTTTCTTTTTTTATTTCCCTTTGCATTCTATATTCATGCGTCATTCTTCTTCTTTTAAGTTAATTTAATTTCATTGTATTTCTTTATTTTTTAGTTGTAAAAGGTTAAGTGGAAGAGCAGAGAGCTGATTGTTCAGCTACTCTGAACTTCGCCTTTTTCTCAGGTATTTCTTATTATTATTTCTTATAATCATTATCACTGTAATGGCTTATCTGAGAATAAAGTCTATTATTATTATTATTATTATATAATAAAAGAAACGAGAAACAAACTACTAAGCTATATGTGGGACATAGAAACCTACAACCAATCTTGATAAGAGAATTGCTTTTGCTGATGACCTTACTATATTGCAACAAACGAAAAGAACTGAAGAAAAACGTGGACATATGGAATGACAAGCTAGTAGAGAAGAAACTCAAGATAAACGATGAAAAATCAAAAACTATGGTTAATGGGAAAATAGAAGTGCATGTAAATATTAAACTAAATGGAAAGAAAATAAAACAAATAGAGAACTTTAATTTTTTGGCAGTACATAATAAGGGAAGCCACGAAACAGAAATAAATACCAGAGTCGAGAGTCGACTACAGCAGTTTTGCTGTGATCTTCTTCCGAGTCTGTCTTCCTCCGCGAAGGTTTCTGAAAAGGACCGCTGATCTCTTGACAACATATTGGCAGAATCACATCTGCCGTCTTCGGGTCTTCTCTGATTCTTGTTATATGAGTGGAACTGATTTTTGTTCCTATCTTATTTATTGCCAACAAAAGCTGAGTTTTAACGAATTCATTCAAGAGTAAGATCCAGAGCATAGAAATGAAATATTTAAGAAGAGTGTTGAGAGTTACAAGAAGATACCATATTAGAAATGATAGCATCAGAGAACAACTAGAGATGCAACCAATAATGAAGAGAATAGACGAATGAGTGAGGAAAAACAAGTTAAAAGAATGTGTGAAGCCAAAAGACAGGAAAAAGTAAATAGTTGAAGGTCAATGACAACGTGGAACAAAAATATAGGAAAGTTAATACAAGGCAGAGGGTTCACGGTAATCCAGACATCAGGCATGATGAAAGGTAAGAAGGAATGGAGGAAGTTTATTTATAAGGAATGAAAGGAAATAGAAATGTAATGAAAGGTAACAACTTACACCTTAAGGTAAAAACGCTCTGGCTAATATATACATCTTATCAATATATCATCGCTTAGCAATTCTATTGATGGTAAAGTGGAAGAAATGTTAATAGAAGAAAGGATACCCAAGATAGAGGTTATTTTGAGTTTAACATTAGAGAATATGACATGGAAAAACGTTTTCTGTTGACATGTTATCGTATTTATAGCAGAGAAGTTTGAAAACGGCAGTTATTATAAAAATACAATCTGGACCATGAGACGAATAAAAGAAAATGAAGTAATTTATTTTCAACCAGAGGAAGACCAAGTAAATTATTTTCAAATTTGTAGAGAAGACACTTGCATTCCATTTTTTGAATATATAAGATGAAAAAAAAGTTTAAACCTGATTAGAATGATGCGAAAAAACTGATTGGTTGATTTGCAATCAATCAATCAGTTTTCGATAGAGTCTCCGGTAACTCGAGGCATAATGAGTAACGCTGCTTGACTAGGGCAATGGAATTTTCTTAAAGTAATTCAGATTTTATTGAGTTCAGTAATTACGGCTCTTTTTAATGTCTCCCATGTAGTCGTCCTTTCAGACTAGTTTTCATCTTTGAAAGCAGCATGAATACGCTCGGGGAGCATAGGGACTGATCATATATCTATTGTCAATGGCATCTATTTCAAAATTTAAATATTTATTTAATTTTCGGATTCATTTTGAGAATCTCCATGTGAAATAAATAATTAAAGTGAGAGGGTTTACTGTTACACTTATAAGATTCCAATTTCACGGATATAATTCTTTTAAATTTTATTTTTATATCTTTTTTCCAGGGATATATGCTTAAAAAAATTCTGTATGCAACATACATCGCAAAGAACTGCAGGTGGTTACCTACACAGCTGCTAGTTAAAAATTTAATAACTCACAAACGTAAATTATTGTTTTTTCCGGAAACAAACTTCCAGCTTAACGGGGCTTCATTTCGGTATTTTCCGGTCTGCATAAAATGGTCGTTATTCTATTGTACGAGCCGCATTTGACCGGACCATGCTAATTAACAAAACGAAATAAAATTCGGCTTTATTGAATATTATAAACGCACTCGTTCCGCTTTTATGATTTTGCGAACGTAAATTAAAATTTTACCACTCGTGTCTGTATCATCGTGCGGGGAGGTAAATTATAAATTACACTCCACCGTATGACGGCTCTTCACTAAATACCCAAAATTTTAAAATTTACGATTCATTAAATTCAAGGACCGCCTATTAATAATTTTTATAACTGCCACCTTTTTCTTTCAGAAATTTATCGCCTAATCAATGAGAAAATAATGAGGTTCCCGGAATGTATTTCGTGGGGGAAGAAAAATAATTCCAGGAGTTTTATTCGTAATTAATGAATTATTTCGCGGCTCTCAGGTCGAGGCAATAATGCAAACGAACGATTTGCAAATTTCTTCGGGCCGGAAAATTTATAAATTTTTAAGTTCCTCCGGCCGGCTGCGAATGCAATTAATCCGGCTCGGCGAAATTAAACCGAGTTTCCCCCTTTCGACTTTTCTGACCGGGGTCTGAAGACAAATCTGTAGATTTAATTTATTTCAATTTTCATAAACGAGCAATTATGGGAGGGATACAAGATACAAAAAGTTGTTAAATCAAGTTTAATTGAAAATTATTCATTTTTTTTAATTAACTCGTTTATGTTTGAAGCGTTTTTCTAAAATGAATTAAACAAAATAAATCTGTAAATCATATTTATTACCTGTAACTGTTTTGATGAGTCATGGATATCAATTACATTAATTTTAGATGACCCTGGTTAAATAAATTAGCAGGATTTCTATTAGGGATAGGCCCCTAATAGTGCCTTTTAAGTTGGTTTTGAAAACGATGATAAGAAAAAACTTTATAAAAATAGAATTGACAATATTTATTAAAAGAACGGTAAATACAGTGGCCAGCCTTCCACCACTAACAAAAATTAAGGAAAGTTATAAAGAATTATTAAAAATTTGGACTAATATTTCGAGAATACAGAATCAAGCAAATAGATAAAAATTTGGAAGCAGAAGAATCAGAATTAAAATTACAAAAGAAAACAGGAAGAAAATAATAAATGAGTTTAAACAAATATAAGAATATACAAGGCGGTAATGAGATGGTGAAAAGAATTTGGAAAAGGGCACAAAATGGTAAGAGCTAATCATAGAGGAAAAAACACGGACGATGATTGGATGGGAAGATTTAACAAAGAACTAGGAAGCTGTCTAATATCTGAAATTGAAATATTGAAAAAAAACGTTCGTAAACAGCGTTATAGAATTATGAACTCACACTCTCACCTCATTTACATATTCCAATTCCCTCTTTTCTCCTGAAAGAAAGTTACATTAAACTTTGCTAATATTATCCGGAGCTGAAGTCTTCAAATTAAAACCGCTGAAAAAGTTCCTGATTTGATTAAACAAATGATTTTTCTGAACACCCCCGCTGAATAACGAAAAGCTCGTAAGCAGCTTAATGTATTTTGCTCTAACTGCGCAATATTTATTTGACTTTCATTTCAAATATGCCAATAAAAACCTGGATGTTATTATATTCCTGTATTTAAATGTATAAATTAATTCAGGAAATAAATTAATGTATTTTCGTGATACTGCCATAGAGCGTACGATATATTTTAATATTATTGTTTTTTCTGTACAAAATATTTCCAATTTCACGTATAATTTAAAAATTGTGTCGTTTCATGTTTGAAATAAAAATACGTTTTGTCTGTCAACGAACATAAAATGGAGAAACATATGAAAAAGATGACGTAACTGAATACCTTTCTCGTATATTACAAATCGTCAAGGAAATTTAAGTAAGCTTTCCTGTTATATTTTTTTTAACTTAGAACAATCTTTCTGTAATTATTCACCCAATACCTTAATAATTGTAATAATAATTTATCGTTATTTTCTAAAAATTTGGTTGAGTTATGTTGATTACTTTTTGCTATTCTTGATACCAAGAAATGTAATTTGGAAGATTTTTTAAATTAAATTTCAAAATTTGATAATATTAAATTTATATACGAAAAGGAAGAAAACGGTGCGATTCCCTTTCTAGACACTCGTATAATTAGAAACAGCAAAAATTAACTTGAAATTGACATTTATCGTAAAGATACAGATACAAGCCGGTTTATAATTAACGAATCACAACATTATGTGCAACACAAACTCGCAGCTCTAAATTTCTTAGTAAATAGATTACTCTCATTTCCACTTACTAAATCGGGATATGATAAAGAACTTAAATATATTATGAATGTTGCAGTTCATATTGGTTATACTCCTCAAATAATAAATAATATAATTAGGAAGGTCTAAAATTCTAGCACCCTAACGTCAACTTCATCTCTAAGGAAATTTATTAAATTGCCTTTCGATGCGTTTTGCACTAAAGGTTGAAATCATATTTTTAAAACTCAAAACTTACAATTAGCTTTTCCCACTAACAATACCCGAAAGATAAAGTTGAAGTTGAATAGAAATCTGGAATTTATGAAATTAAATGTAATGAATGTGCTAATAAATATATTGGACAAACAAAAAGAAATATATTAACACACTTTAAGGAACATTTAAGTCACTACCGGTGTTGCCCAACATATTTACAATACTGGACACAATATTATTAAGGATAATTTAAAATTCATTAAGGCGATATCAAATAACAGGGAATTAAATGCTTACGAAAGTATTTTTATTCGAAAAAATAAAAACAATTTAATGAATTCAGATAATGGACCAATACATAGTTCCGTATTATTTGATTTACTCTAATTTGTAGGTTGTTTTTTGACGGTCCATATTTAGAAACATACGATTTTTCTCTTTTTTTATATAAGTCAAAAATTGACCGCAATATGTCGTTTTTATTAGGTCAAAAATTAGCCGGAAGATGTCGCGACCTAAATTATATATAAGGGGATGTTGGAAACAGTTGAACGCATTTGCACTCGATATATGATAAGGAGAGCATCCTCCGAGATAAACTTCCAGAAGTGCTCTTCTTGTGGTGTGCGGGTGTGACCTGCTCTAATCTGTAGGTTGCTTTTTGAGGATTTACATATATATATTTAATTATTTTTTTAGGGATAATTTAAAATGTTTAAAGCGGTATCAAATAACAGTGAATTAAATGCGAACGAAAATTCTTTATTCGATAGAATAAAAACTTTCTTCAGGAGAATGGACCAATACTTATTTCCGTATTATTTGATTTGCTCTTCTTCGTAGGCTGCTTTTGACGGTCTAATTTTAGATAATTACTACTTATTACTATATATTATTTACTATTACTAAGTATTATTTTCTTTCTATTATTTTTATTAATTTAATTATATATATTTTTTTTATAATTATGAATATGATTAGGTGATTGGTTGTTAGATTTCATGAAGTACTTGTAACTTGGTAGTATGTGTACTGAAGATGGTAGCTTATCTGCTGAAATACGTATCTACGAATGTAAAAAGTATTGTGGGCGGAGATTAATTTTTAATTATAATTAATATTTAACCAATCTGACAATCAGCTGATTGGAAAAGTATTCGTACCAGAATTTATTTCTATGGAAAATTTAGAAATGTATTGCTTATTTAATTTATTATCTGTGCCGTGCGGAGACAAAAAGCTTTGTTAAATACAACCATTTTATACGTCGATGCTATGCATACAATTTTTGATGAAATTGCGTACGCGAATGAATGTCATAGATTACGAGAAAATGTATACAAAATTCTATGGAACAATTTGTAATTGATTAATTACAACTTTTACTCAAACAAGCTTTTGATAAACGTTTCGATCATCTTGTCGTAATCTTCTTCTGACATTTCGCTCATCTTATCGTGATCTTCTTCGGTTCTCAAGTACTCTGCCGTGTGGAAAGTTTGTAGAACTTAACGTTTTGATCATCTTCTGAAGAAGATCACGACAATATGATCGATCATCATGTCGTGATCTTCTTCTGACGTTTCGATCATTTTGTCGTATTCTTCTTCTGACATTTCGCTCACCTTATCGTAATCTTCTTCGGTTCTCAAGTACTCTGCCGTGTAAAAAGTTTGTAGAACTTAACGTTTCGATCATCTTCTGAAGAAGATCACGACAATGTGATCGATCATGTTGTCGTGATCTTCTTCTGACGTTTCGATCGTCTTGTCGTGATCTTCTTGTGGCGTTTCGATTATCTTGTCGTGATCTTCTTCGGTTCTCAAATACTCTGCCGTGTAGAAAGTTTGTAGAACTTAACGTTTCGATCATCTTCTGAAGAGGATCACGACAATATGATCGATCATTTGTCGTGATCTTCTTCTGACGTTTCGATCATCTTGACGTAATCTTCTTCTGAAATTGTGATCATCTTGTCGTGATCTTTTTCGGTTCTCAAGTACTCTGCCGTGTAGAAAGTTTATAGAAGTTAACGTTTCGATCATCTTCCGAAGAAGATTACGACAATATGATCGATCATCTTGTCGTGATCTTCTTCTGACGTTTCAATCATCTTGTCGTAATCTTTTTCTGACGTTTCGATCATCTAGTCGTGATCTTCTTCGGTTCTCAAGTACTATGCCGTGTAGAAAGTTTGTAGACCTTAACGTTTCGATCATCTTTTGAAGAAGATCATGACAATATGAACGATCATCTTGTCGTGATCTTCTTCTGACGTTTCGACATCTTGTCGTGATCTTCTTCTGACATTTCGATCATCTTGTCGTGATCTTCAATTCTCAAGTACTTTGCCATATAGAAAGTTTGTAGAACTTAATGTTTCGATCATCATCAGAAAAAGATCATGACAAGATGATCGAAACGTCATGTTCTATAAACTTTCTACATGGCGGAGAACCCGAGCCGTGAAAACCTGAAGACTATATTAACTCTAACGGTAACACCCTATACAATTTTTTTTAAAATTTATTTTCTGATGTTAGAAAATCGCCAATCACATGAACCAACGTAAAATTTAAATTATTTATGTTAATTTTTTACCATTTTTTTTTGTAATTATGTTTATAAAAAGCAAAAAGTTTTTCGTTTCAATAAACTATTCAAATTCGGGAAGACCCTATAGATTTTTATTTAAAATAATTTTCTCATGTGAAAAATATCATCACTCATATGAACCAACATAAAATTTAAATTATTTATATAAATCCTGTTTTCTATATTTTATTATTACAGTTTAAAGCATAGAGATTGGGGGCAAAATAAAACCATGCATAATAGACGTGTTAAACTGCGTGCAGACAGCTTGGGTTGGGATATAGGACCTCAGTTCGATCCGAATGTTGTCAGTGTTCACTGTGAATGTAATATTTGATATCCATATTTGTTTACTGAGGACTTCTAACAAATGGACCAACGGCGAACATTTCTTACGCGGAATTTTTACAAAAGCGCAACGAGGAAATTCGCGTTCTTGCTCAAGTATATACACATCTTAACCAGCTAACGAAATAATGCGAATAAGGGCGCTAAAAACGCAGGATAGGGAGTGCATCTTGAATTTGTTAAACCTTTAATAGATTTGTTTTAATAGTTTGTCACACACTAAATGAAATTAAAATAATTAATATCGAAATAGATTACGAATGTGTTTACTAATTACAATGTTTTAAATTCTGTTTGTCAAATATTTATGACGAATACATTACTTGTAGGAATAAACATTGTTTACGATACAGTTTATATTTATAAAAGGAAAAGTACTTAACAGGAACATTTGAAAACAGCTGTTCAAAATGGGATTGTTGATATTCTTTATATAGAATAATCAGCTTCAGGTGATTTGCATCTATTTTTTAATAAGATACGTAATTCATATTTTTGTTGTCGGTTGTTGACCTGAAATTGATGTGAAATTCCACTTAAAGGTCAAGTTCACGATCGATAAAAGTTTTATGAAGGCATTTATCTCGTTTATCTGCTCCTCTATTTTTTAGCTAGAGGCGCATCGCCACTTTGGAACTAATTTTTGATTAAGTTTTTTTCTGGAAAACTAAGTAGAAAGAATTTCTTAATATTTTTTCCATACCCTCGGATATCGCTTCCTTTAGTAGTACCGTTTTGTTAGGTTAATTAAGCCATTCTTTATAATGATTGTAATTTTTGCATAATGCTAAGAGAGTACATAAATTTCTATGAATATTGTGT